>CM056999.1:83007010-84207010 GCA_029891345.1 Dryococelus australis | reverse complement strand
TAGGAGAACACCCACCCTGCAGCACTGTCCGACGTCTTACTGAGATACTCACGTGTAGCGCAATTGAAATTGCCAACACCAGTCTCAATTTGTAACCGTTTATTGTTCTTGGTGACTTTTACCTTCCTTCCGAATAGCATCGCAATCCAATACTTCCTTGTAGGTGTAGCTATTTTTGACAATGAGATTAAATACTAAGCTCGTTAAAACCAGAGTCAGATCGTTTCGTTGTCTGCGTCGCTGGATAGTCTCTGTTGGCTAACTAACTGCTGTTAATTAGGTGCACCGGTACCTCACGCCTTACTCACCGAAATTTATCAGCCAAGCTAAATATTTTGGCTACAATATAACAGAGAAAAAAGTGTTTTTTTTTTTTTTTCTTTCTTTCTAGTTTAGCTCTCTGTTGCCCAAGTTGGTAACTAATGTTTAAACAATATAATTTAAACTCCGGCTGCTTAAGATTAGACCACTAAATACCTGTAAATTAAAAATAAAACTATATATATGTTAATATGCATGTATATAATAGTTCTGCGATTCTGAGCTTACACTAGGTATTTAAAACCCATCTGTAAAATGATTTTAATTATTTCTTTTTACAGTTAAATATCACAGAAATTGTAATATAAAAATGAATACGTGAATAATTATATAACTGTCATGTGATTTCAGTCACAGCGAGCAGTAGGGTTTCGATTTATGATTGGTATTAAAAAGTGTGTAATAAAATATTCCGCATTAAGACATTTAGAATGACCACAAGCGGCAGTTTAGATGTTGGCCCTGCTGAATCAGTAATTTAAAATTTTTTGGCTAGTATCGGTATATTAATCTCAAAATTACTATGAGGTGAATTAACGTATTCGTTGTAGACCTATGTAAATTATTTCTTAATTCATTTAAGATATCGGAGGATTATATACAGTCACATGACTACTCTGGAAGTACGAGATACACGACAACTATTGACAGCTGTGTTTCAATAATTTGAAGGTGCAGTATATTCAAGTAGTATCAATTAGTTTTTTACAGGTGGTCGTGACTTGTTCCGTTTCAAATTTGTATAATTGCGGGATAAGTGGCAGGTCTGTACGTGGAATTTCAACTACGAACACAGTGGCGCCTCTGTCCGTTCTCGGACTGAGTTGACAACATAAACTTGCGCCAAATAACCCTTGATTCGCTCGGCCTTGGCGTATAAACGGCCTAGTGTTCACTAAATAGGAAACACTACTTGAAACACTACGAGGGCGTTTAAATAAATAACGCAGCAAACTGCTTATTTACGATTTATAAAAAAAGGAAAACTATAAATTTCAGATCCATTATTGGCGTGTGCACCTCGTGAGGTCGCACAAGGTTTTTTTTTTTTTTTTTTTATGAAAACGCTTGTTAAAGCTTGTAATTTACCTACACATTGAAAGAAATATGCATTGTTTTGTTACATCTTACATAGAAATGTCCTCGTATTTTGTGGAAAAGTCGGCATAGGTCCACACAACGACAGTAGCACTGTTCCAAATTCTGTGCTTTGCTGTCCCACGTGTTGCATTGCCACATTTTTTCTAACCGTAGCCGAAAAATAAGTGTCAAACAGATATTTGACAGTTTGGTATAGTGCCAAAATATTAGACCATGCATTTAATCTCATTTAACATACTCCTCTCTACCCTCTATATACAGCTTTGCATACCTATAGTTCTCTGTTCAAAGCAGTGCTGCAGCTCATCAACTGTCACCCTCTTCAGCAGGTACGCCGTTTTTCTTTTAACATCTTCAGTAGAATGAAAGTGCTCCTTTCAATGCATTTTTCACTTTAGGGAACGGGTAGAAATCACATGGTAACCGATCTGTGCGAGTATGGCGGGTGCCCGATCGAAAGGAATGTATTTGTCCGTTAAAAGATGCACCCAGTTCTGTCATGTTCAACTCGCCTTAGACGTCGATCTTTCCGCATAGTTTCATTATTTTGAACGTTTATATCAGCTTGAATCGCATAGCTAACTTTACATTCATATTCTTCCATCTCTTCCCAACCTTCGCTAAATCGTTTGTGCCTTTCAAACACACGCATACGTGACATAGCTTTATCGCCGTACACATAATTTAACAGTTTCAAACATTCCCGCAGAGAACTCCTCAATTTCACTGGAAATTTCAGGTTCATGCGCTGCTTGATTTATATGCTTTGATACTGGCATAATGATAATTTCAGCTTTCTCATTCAGCAAAACCCAAAGGCAAATTAAACTAAGTTGCAAGATGTCTCGAGGGTTGTTTATTCTGGAAGCATCAAGGGCACTACAGTGTGTTTGTGCTCCCCACTAAGTGTACAGCCTCAGGGTTGCCCAGTCTCGTTAATTAATCACATCTCGCTTGTATATATTGCGTGCTAATAATTCTTTTAAACGAATTCTGTACATACAGGCTCTTAATTTTTGTTACTAATACTACTTACTTAATAAATCATGCTGACAGTATATATAATGTATACACACGTTGTTACATATAGGTCCGTATGGATTTATTTTCGTCATGGTAAATTGCCAAAATCGTTATAACACTTTAAAAACCTGCTTTTGTAACGGAGTATTACCATTAGCATCGTCAGTGTACAATATATTTCTGAATCTCTCTTCAACGTGGTAAGGTTTTTCTCAGATCAACCTTGCCTAATTTTACAAATACATAGACTGACGAATATTATTGATCTCAGTGTTATATTTCTAGCTCCGCTAGTAGAAGGAAAAGGGGAAGTCTGCTGTGGCAAGGGGATAGAGGACAGAAGCGCAGGAACCGAACGGCCGCCATGTTGTGATGTTGCCCGGCGGCCATATTGGAAGTCATTGACCGTTGACCTTTAGCATTTTACACCAAAGATAAAAAAAATCTAAAAGGAATTTTAAAAAGTGTAAGAAATCCGAAAAAAATGCAAAAAAAAAAATCCTGTCTCAAATATGACATACGACAGGGAGTTTTGACACAATGAAACGTTTCATGGCGTCGTACATTGCGTTCGAAAGTAAATGTCTTATCACAAAAGTGACACTTATGACGTAGTGGTTCAGGCAAAGACTCTGGCGAGCCTGTTTGAGATGAAGGTGCTGAAGCTAAAGAAACAAGTAACCCCGGCAATGGTGTTCTAGAGGTCCATGGCGATGCTACTATAGGAATGCTGCTCGAAGAAGTCGATGGCACTGCTGGTACCACTCCTGAAGAAGTCGTTGGCACTGCCATAGCTACCATTAGCTTTGGAATGCCCGAAGACATCGCAGATGTAGAGTAATACTTATATGTGAAAATGCACAAGCTAGCCGAGACGATCCACCTGTCACGTTAGCCATGGTCAAACTAAGCCTCTCAGGTGACCTCCCTACTGCCTATAATATACGAGTATGCAAGCCTTATGATGTTATATTGACTTTGAACCAAGCATATTACACCATTAATACATTGTTCGAACACCGATCAGCCAATCACATGGTTGCTACATGGTTGTAGCTGACCAATCGCATGAAGGCATTAATACATCATCACACACAGGTAGGTGTGATGCGTCTACTAGCATCTTTAGATGCTAGTTTCTTGATCACATTACCATGCAGTTATATCTTCAAAAGTTTATTCCGGATAAGTTCTTCGCTCAGCTTTAAATCATGGTCACACTTTAAGCAGACAACTGACTCCAGCAGACTGACTCCAGTAGACTGTCTTCCAGTAGACTGTCCTCCAGCAGACTGTCCTCCAGCAGACTGTCCTCCAGCAGACTGTCCTCCAGCAGACTGTCCTCCAGCAGACTTGATCCCAGCATACTTTATCGCAGCAGACTTGACCCCAGCAGACTGACTCCTCCAACATGACTCTAAATGAGTCCTCCAAAAGACTCACGATGACTCAAATGACTCCTGATTGTGGAGCTGATTGTGAACGATTGATGGAAAGACTGAATGCGCGAAAAGTTCTCTTCGTACATGCCTTTCTCTCAAGCCGGCGAGCATTTTGAACATAGGTGAAAACTCGATCGCAGAATCGACACTGGTGACAACTAGTTATCAATGATGCAGGTTGCAGCACCATGATCATCGAGGTCAAAGGCAGCCCTACATATTCACATTTCACCTTCGTGGTATGAGACCATTTTGAAGGGAAAAAAACCCAAATACTCATTCGCCTCAGAAGAACACACGAAGGTACTAAATTTATTAAATGCATAATTATGTATATTACTATCTTATATAAATACATATATATTATTCTATACATAATTACGTATATTCCTGGCTTCTAATATATATGATAGTTCCCGCCATTTTATTTCACTGTAAACGTAAGAATTTTAAAACATCCCATCCCAGCATGTCGTATTCTATTCGACGAACACATTAGGTCAGCACATTGTAAGGTACACGCTGGTGGGAACGGTAGTTTTACATGCAGTTAAATATTTTAATCATGAAATATTTAACTTGATAGTATCCAGAGTTGATACATGTTACATATGCAGAAGTTAATAATTTAAGTATAATATTCTATGTGAATACGTCTTATGTCGTTCGGTTTCGAAAATACAACAGTCACATTAGTCCACGTTGAATGCTAAATGCCGTGTACTGCAAAGTGTTTCGTATCGCAAGGGAAACGGAATGGCGAATCAGTAATGTTGGAATGTCTCTTCGGCTTGAATCGAATTGTATTAAGATATGATTTTTTAAAATTCAAAATATAATACATGGGCTACTGTAAAAACTATTTTTACACTTTCCAGGGATCAGTACAAAGTGTTGCAAAATTCAGGAGAGGAGCGAATATGATGCAAAAACAGTAATGTGATCGAAATAATTAGACGCAAAATGCAGGATAGTGTGTAGAGGAGTTATACTGTAGAGATCTTTAAAGGAAACACTTAACCCATATTATGGCTGTGATTGTAAAATCTAAATGTTCTTACTAACCCTAATTAAATTTAAATTCGCGGTAGAGAGTGTTTGGCATTATTATATCCATATAGAAATAAAACATTTGACACGTCTATTGTGTGTGATAGTATCGCAGCAATGGTTTTGATAGCCCGAATCAAATAATGTGTGGCACACTGGGGAATTTATTCGAAGACGGATATACATACATGTATATAAGGAAGTAATGGAGGCTTTGTGTTGTGGCTGGGCCAGCAAAATGGCAATGTCTATGTTAGCTCGAATCATCTAATGTAGTTATTGAACTAGGGGGAGGGGTAATTTATTATGTTTTTGTTCATTATTATCTTATGGCATAAAAAGCATTATAAACATGCTATATACTTTTCTTTGACTAAATTATACTCGACATGCATTACATCTAAGGCCGGAAATTTTGCAGGTCCGATTTAATATTTAATTATTGTGTGTGTCGCTTGTGATATTTCGTAATTCAAGTTCTTCTGTTTCTTTCACTTTGACCAGTCATAGAGTAAGAACTGTTTGGGGCGGTTCAAATATATTGGTTATAAACGATCTAGTAGGGAAACGGTGGCGGTGAAAACCTTCTTTAACCAATCTCGTGTGATTATAATCCACAGAGTTAGACCGGTCAGAGGCAGGGAAGAAAGGGAACTGGAGTCGTGGTGGTAGTGTAGGTGAGAGTATGGGTGTCAATCAGAAATAGAATGGATATGTTAGTGTATAACTACGGTTTTCTTGACGGAGATAGAGGGCGTGGTGATGCGAATGTCAATCAACGCTTCTTAGTCAGTGTTCATAGCAATGATGTAGGAATATCGTGCTCCTACTATTCGTGAAATACGGTATACAGCAAAGTCAAGATTGTTTCCTCATATTAAAATTCTTTTTATTGTATTGATTACGTACAGTATTACTATGTTATATGCAATAACGCATTAAATATTTCAATTACGTTATCATAAACAATTATGAACCAAATTATTTATTCACTATGTCAACGTCCTCGCGAATTTATCTCCTTAATTTTATGAATGAGCAACACAAATAAACGTCGAAAGCAGTGTATTTCGGTATTTTATTCATTCTATGAGGCGTATAAAATATTTTACGGTGATATTCCACGTAATCTGCATTAAAACCATTAGGGAAGTGTTGTTGAAGTGTTGATACCGTCTAGATAGTTGTGTGGGATCGGGAGGTTGATGTGGCAGGCATGTTATGTAGCTGACTTTTGGCGGCAGTAGAGAACATGGACCACCTTCTCATCCTTATCAACATGCAGTTTACAATAGCAGGGCTGTTACATAATATTAAAATTTAACTTCCCTGACTTTCCAGGTTTTCGAGGCGAAAATGGAGGAATTTATTACCTTTTTAAGCATTAGTTTTAAAAAAAGATCACTTGGAGAGCACTGCTATAAAACGTGATTAGAATAAAACACAAATCTTGCTGTTCCTAAAAAATAGTGTACAGTATAAGTAATAACATTCTATACTTGTAAGGCAATTTCTCATCAGCGCAATTTTTTTTTTTCGTACCCATCAGTTTTTGAACGAATTGATGGGGCTGCTAACGAGAATTTTTTAGCTGTAAAGAAAATCGTATTTCAGGTTTTAAGTTCCAGGATCGGTTGTCAGTTTCCCTGACGTTTCTAGGATTTTTAACGTTTTCCAAACCTGTAGCAAACCTGAATATTGTGTGATAACTACTATTATAGGTACACGGTAAACAGGGAACTAAAGTCCTGCTTGAGATCCACTTGCATCCATATAGTGTATTCTTCCACCATGTGTAAAAATTAACATTACAACGGGCCTGATCACTCTATTCCGCTTCAGTGAAACTATTAGAAAATTAAATACTATACAAATTTGCTGATTTCTACTCTTATATGAATTAAAACAACAGAAACCATAAGCAATAATTTCAATATTCACAGATATTAAACCTAACACATTTAATTCAGTATTGAGACATGGACCTACTTTCTCTCCATCGGAACGAACTTAAGTGCTCGTTGTAATATATGCAGGCAGGGGCAGTGAGATTTTTCGAAGGTTGGTTGCTAAAGCTCTCAATTAGCCGCGAACAATGTGTAGAAAGTACGTCACTCGGTCTCTAACCGTCGACCGTGTGGGGTGGAGGATTGCAAGCAGGCGTGGGGCAGCGCTGCAGGCAGGAATGCGCCGCGGCCCCGGGTGTTGTCGGGGGCGGGCAGTGATTCACTGTAGAAGCCGGCGCGGAAGAGAAGCCGTCGGGTCCCGGTGCTATCTAAATGTCGGCCAGTAGCTGGGGCCTAGCTCGGACCTCGCCTGATGTCGGGAGCTATTTATACCCCGCTGGCTTACACCAACATTCTGCCCTGCCCCGCTTGTGCTTTGCTAACTCTTCCCCCCCCCCCACCCCTCTTTTTCGGGAGCTCGCTCGCATTGGCACGACGCGCCTAGCAGCGCCCGTGGCCCTCTCTCTCTGCTGGCTGCCTGGCTGGCTGGTGCTGCTGTAAATCTTCTTCGGACCGAGCTTCGACGAGCATGGCCATGAGTTCCTCCCGCCCCCACACACCCAGTCTTCCTTGTGCCAGCCAGCAGGTGACAGTTTTCAAAAAATGGGTTTCTGTTCTGCATGTATTCTTAACAAGTATCTTCAAATTAATTTTCCGCATTTATATATTAAACAACCTTAAATTATGCATATGCGTAAAAGTTCCTTTCGGTTTATTTGTATCGTTTCGGCAATTGTTAGAATAACAAGACGTGAGGCATACTGTTATAACTAAGGGCCCAGCCCATCACTTTTTTTTTAGTACTGTCACGTGCCTAGAATAGTTACCATGTTACAAATTTTGATTTTCATTCAAAGACTGAAAAAAAAATAATATTACATATATATGTAATAATGACATGACGTGAAATTAACTTAACATTGTAGCGACTGCTACCCCATTTGATATTTCTGTCCACTTCGCCACTGTGGCCCCACTTGATATAGTTCTAGCCACTGAGCAACTGCGGCCCCACTTGGAATCGCTCTATCCACTGGGTCACTGCGGCCCCACTTTGACTATCTCTATCCACTGAGCCACTAAAGACCCACTTGGAATCTCTTAGCCACTTGCCCAGTGCGGCCCCATTTGATATGTATCTATCCACTTGGCCACTGCAGCCCCACTTGATATAGTTCTATCCACTAAGCCACTGCGGCCCCACTTGGAATCGCTTTATCCACTGAGCCACTATGGCCCCGCTTGGGATCGCTCTATCTACTGAACCACTAAGGCTCCACTTGATATTAACTCAACATTGAAGCGAGACATTTAGAGTAAACAAAAATGATATTCCATTACCTTCATATCTCTATACAATAATCTCTGTGCGTGCATTAATACAAAACTTTCATAGGAAAATAGTAATTAAAAAATCGGTTTTTAGGGTAAAAGGTAATGATGGCGTAATCTAATCTTGCTGAAATTCGAACTTGACCTGTATTTGACCCTGAGGATTCGCTCTGCAAAATTTGAAGAACTTTTGTTGAGTTTAAAGGGACTTAGAAGTATTAAAGAGGGACAGACAGAGATCGTCCCATTATATAATAGGATGAGCCTATTTTATTTTACATTGTTGCAAATATTTTTTAACAAAGTTCTTTAAAACCTAGGTGGTAGGTCGGTACTTGTTACGGCAATATCATTAGAGATGAAACCAGAAATATATACAACAGTAGTAAGACAATTACAAATACACAAGTGCCTTACCCGGGACTCGAACGTCTTATCATAAACTAGCGTGCAGTCAAGTAGGTAGTATTCAGAGCAACAACTTTGGATGTAATTAGTCTAATGTTTTGAATGATGTGGTTTACTAAACTGAAATATTTCCAGGGCCATTTTAAAAATACGTGCCTGAGCCAGTTAAAACACATAAATTTACATGGTTTACTATAGAGCTACTTATGTGAAGAATTTAGTAGAAATCGGTTGATTGGTTCCTGAGCTATGGCATAAAAAACTATTTTCTAATTTGGTGGCACCGTACATAATTTAAAAGAAAAAGATTCTGTACGATGCTTCATTCTAATAGATTCTGTCAGCATACAAAGTTGAGTTCATTTGGCAAAATTGTTTAATATATATGACAAATTTATAAAAAAGTCAATGATCGCAATTCTGAAAAACAATTTCTAATCCCATTTATATTATGTAATTTTAAATGGCATTCTGTAGCACTAATGGTGTGGAAAATTTGGTGGCAATTAGTTGAATTGTTCTTGAACTATGGCAAAATGTTCAATTTTCTCACCTGGCGCTATTTTGCAACAAAGCCGGCAGAAGAGTATCTGTGTATGCATATTTGATGCTTCTAATGAGTACTCTTAATGTACAAGGTTTGGTTGAATTTTGTTGAAATGTTTCATAGATATAACATATTAGTCTAAATTGTGTATATTAACAGCATTTAAAAAAAGTATTGCTTCACACAAAACATGTTAGTTAACAAACCCTACCGTTGCACTTGCCTGAAAAATTTGATGGGATCGGTTCATTGTTCCTTGAGATATGGCATAAAACCTTAATTTTTTTCGTATGACAAGCTTCATAGATAGAGAGCAAAAACATTATGGATTAGCACATTA
This sequence comes from Dryococelus australis, assembly GCA_029891345.1. Lineage (NCBI taxonomy): Eukaryota > Metazoa > Arthropoda > Insecta > Phasmatodea > Phasmatidae > Dryococelus > Dryococelus australis. The sequence continues at coordinate 84,197,440 of CM056999.1, read as the reverse complement.
TGTGATTCTCATAGATAAGTATACAAAGTTATAATCGGTTACATATTTTTGTAGATATTGCACATGAAGCTAGGCGCCATTCTTAAAATAAGCGTCTGGCACACTTAAAACATACCAATAACTATGGCGTACCACAGTATAACTGTTCGCCAAATTTGGTGGGAGTATGTTGATTGTTTCTTGAGATATGACATAAAAACTTTATTCGTGTGGCGCTGTCATACAAAATGGTGGACATAAGGGGCTATGTGTTAGCATACATGATGCTTCTAACAAATGCTTCTAGCATACATTATTTGGTCGTAATTGGTCGAATGGTATGGTAGATGTACTAAATAAACAAAATATTCGTATAGCCGCCATTTTAAAAATAAATACCTAATCAATTTAAATTGCCTACATTTACATGGTCTACCGTAGTATTACTTACTTGTCAAATATGACGAGTATCAGTTAAGTTTTCTAGATACCACGTAAAGGTCTAATTTTCATGTGGTTGTATCTTCCAAAGTGGCAGACCAACAACCATATCCCTGTATAAATATAATACTTACATGATGCGCTGCCAACGTAAAAAGAATTGGTTTAAATCGGCTGAATGGTTCCCGAGATATGACATATCACCCTATATTTTTTAATGGTTGCCGTTTTGAAAGTAAGTGCCCAGTGTGGTCGAAAACTATCAAAATTCAAATGTCCGTTCTAAGTACTACAGGATGTCCGAAAAAGTCTTTCTCTGGTTACAATTTTTATTTATATCCGCTCTATGCAAGATAGAGATTTGAATCTGGCGCCAAAATGTTGGCAAACTAAGCAAGTTTTTTTTGTTTCAGGATTCAGTAACATGGCTGTAGTGTAGCAGTTGCAGTGTCCACGAAACCGGACATGTTCACAAATCAGGACAAAGCTCTGTGTGTCCAAACCACAATGAGACAGTGCACCATATTGTTGAAAAATTACATCTGGGCAATACTCAAGAAACTGAGGAACAGCAAATAATTGAAACGTGTCCAGATATACTGGAAATGTGATGGCACCCTCAGCGAAAAATAATGGCCGGATAATTTTGTCATGCAAAAGCGCACACCAATCAATCACCTTTGGGCTGCCTCTGGTATACTCTTTGACACCTTACCAAGGGGCACTGAACCCCAAATACACACGTGATGCCGGTTCACTACACCACTGACAAAAAAGGTCGCCTCGTCAGAAAAAGCAACATGTATGAGATAGCCACTATCGCCTTCACCAGGTGATAACATTTCGACTGCAAAGTCATACCAACACGTGGCGTCGTTTGGCAATAAAGTCTGAAAAATTTGCTCTTTGTATGCATGAAACGATAACTGTTTGTGTTTGATATAATTAAGAGAACCTTTAGGCGTCTGTGATTCACGTGATTTCGTGGAACTTCGCTCGAAAGTCTGTCTCACTGCTTCCACCCTTTCAGGCGAGGTTGATGGTCGGCCAGTTCTCGGTAAGTCAGCAACAGATCCTGCTGTGTTCTTGAAATTGTCATTCCACGACTTAATGCTTTTGACATCGGGTGGCATCTTTCCATACGTTGTTTTAAAGTTCCTCTGCACTGTAATTGGTGATCGGGTCTTGTGGCACCAGAGGACACACTGAGCTTTCCCCTGATTTGTGAACATGCTCAGTTTCCTGTACTATGCTACTGCAACACAACCACCTTACTTATACCTGCAACAAAAAACTTGGTTAGTTTACCAACATTTTGGCACCAATTTCCTATATCTATCTTACATATAGCGGATATAAAAAGTCTGTAATCAGAGAAAGACTTTTAGGACATTCTGTATTTATGTATATATAGTTTGTTTCAAAATTGCATCATCACTTCGGGGAAACAGTTCTCACATCTGGAAGGAGAAAACACGTTATAAATGAACATAGATATGTAAACGTTTAGTTTATTTACTACAACTCTTAATACTTGACGTATAGTCTACGGCCCGCGGGCTGGATTATGTTACTGTGGAATGTCATCGCAGCTGTAGTTGGCAGTCCCATACATTGGTCCCCTGAGGTGCCCTTATTTTAATCCACTTGACTCTTATTTGTGGGGACATTTAAAGGTACTTGTGTATGCGACCCCCAGAGGACGATGTGAAAACTCTTCGTAACTGTATTGTGGCAGCCTGCGAAACTGTCAGGAATTCATCAACGCTCCAGAAGTCCATGCAACGGGGGGTGTATGCATGTGTTCGTGCTGATGGAGGGCATTTTGAACATTTCCTTTAGTCTGTAATGTGCCGACGATAAGCTTTCGCACGTGTGTAACTAATTTCTGCTCAGTTCCTTTTGTTCTATGGTGTAGTGTCGTGGGCCATGTAAACAAACGCTGCGATGGTATTTCATAAAACATGGTCCAGCCCGCGGGCCATACACTGTACGTCAAGTATTACGAGTTCTAGTAAAGAAACGAAGCGTTAACGGATCTGTGTTCATGTAACGTTTTTTTCGTTCCTCCATATGCAAGGAATGTTTCTCCGAAGTATTGACTTGCAATTTTGCAATATCTTGTTTATGTACCAAGTTAGGTGAAATTCGATTCACGCGTTCAAAAGTTTTCAGGGGGGAGGGAGGACACGCGCGCACTAACACACACATATAAGAAAGTGATCTCGTAAGCCTTTCTTTCCTTCAAAAAGTAGGCTTAAAATTGCTATGTTAATTATAAACATAGCATATGCATTTTAGAGCGTTGATAACATCTAATTTTTTGGTTACTATGCGTAGCCATTAAGTGTGTCGCCGTATTGATGTACAAGGTATCTCACACGTCTTTAAACGTTTTACTTGTAATTTTCCAGTCGAGGGAGGGGCAGGTTTCGCCATAAAAAATAGAGCTGTTTCAGCTGTCACTACTCAATAACCTGGTTCTGAACTGACCAAGTGCCTATAGGCTATTCACGGTAAAATTAGCACTTTTGAAAGCCCTGCTTAAAGTCTACTTGTATGCACTTGTGTATTCTTCCGCCTTATATAAGATTACCATTGTCGTGGGCCTCATCACTTTATTCATGCGTCGGTCAAGTGAAACTGTGAAATTATTTGAAAAGTAAATACCTAACAAATCTGCTCGTTTTTACACTTCGATGCATTAAAAAATAACCGGAAAGCGAAAGAAATAATTAAAGTTATCAGAAATGGTTACTTGGCACTTTTTATTCGACGTTAAGGTACGGAACTACTTCCCGTCCAACTTTACTGGGCTCATGTCACTCAGGGCACCAGTTGAAATATATGCAGGTAGGGGCAGTGACTTTTTATGTAAGGTTCGTTTCAGTAGTGCTCACTTTATCGTGAACAGCCTTTAGTCTTCTGTGTCTATAGTCAATTCACGACTGGAACAAACTTAACGAAAATCAGCCTTTAAAAAAACATCCTAGCCATTACCTGCATGCATAGCTAGTAAAAAAAGTGGCGGGTGCGGGTACTGTATTAACATATATTATTTTATGGGTTGGCCACTGCCAGCGTACTAAATTTTGTTTGAATAGTGTCTTGTGTGTTGACAGTTACGGCATACTAAGATAAAATATTCATAAAACTGACATTTGAAAATGTGCCTAATGTTAGGTGACCTACTACGGAAAGTATTTATGTAGAATTTGGCGGGAATCGGTTGAGCATCCGGAGATATGATGCAGTTTATTTATTCAGGCAACATTATGTTATAAAAATAGTCTACGTAAAGATATGTTGTAGCATGATTAATGTTAGCTTTAGGTATTATCAGCGTACCAGTTTTGCTTTAAACAGTTAATTTGGCAAATTTGGCACACTTGTCATAAATATTTATAAAGGAGTTATTTTGAAATTGTGCCTGGTACATCTAAATCACGTGATGTTAAGTGTCCCATGTAACATCACTACTTATATAATGCAAATTTGACAGTTGCTGATTTAGTAATTCTATAATTATTATGTAAAAGTCTTATTTTTCAAGTTGCGACGTCCCAAAATGGGAGACCATTGGGGATTAAAGTTAACAAATTCCATCCTGACATTATGAATGTTGAGCATATAATATTTGGTTCAAATGGGATGAACAGTTCGTGAGAAATAGCATCTACGAAAGTAAGCTATCGTCACTGCGTTTTATAAGTTGATCTAGTCAGGTATAATTCAGTGGATAAGTTTCATAAGATTCAGGTTAGTAAGCGCGCACACACATACACACACCACTCTAAGAACACGCATACTCTTAGTCAAGACGCGCACACGCAGACTGGAAGGTTATCACATAATCGCATATTTCGCCGACCTCCGTAGCGTAGTTGGCTACACACAGACTTGCACTCTAAATTTAAATCAATGGAAAACCACTGATTCGCAATGAAATTTAACTGCTCGAATCAGTGAAAATGGCTCCACTTAGAATCAGTGGAAAACCACTGATTGTTTCAGTGGGAAAATATCACTGATTGAATTAGTGACTTGAAACGATTTCACTTTTGGGATAAGTGACGGCTGACTGCAGTGGCGAATTTAATATTGTTTTTATTGAATGTAGCGAAATAATAACTTGAAATACATATTCACGCTAGTTACTATTTATATTTGCGCAAATTACCGTAATTAAAAAAAGTGAAAAAAATCCCAAGTGTGGCCGGTATTCAACTCGCGCACCCTTTCCACTTATATTTGAGACCGCTACCCTACCATCTGCGCTACCAAACCGTGTTGAAAATGCACGAGGAAAACATATGGTTTATAGTTCTTATCTAAATCGTGAAGATTGAAATTGGTTGCCCTTACTTTTCGTTTTTTTCTATAATTGGTACCATTAGGATTGTTAAAACGATTAGTAAATATGAGTGCACTCTCTTCACCACATTATATGCAATTTAAACAAATACGTTACCTTATTTGGCTTAAACCTTCAAACAGAGCGCTGTGATATGATTATTTTGTTTTGTTTTGTTGCATCCGTAAGATCTTTTTTCAATACATAGCTGTACAAAGATATTGGACAAGTCAAATTGCAATATACAAAGTTTATACACTGGACAAACTAAACACACACACATATATATGTCAGACTACACGTACACGCATCATATCTTTTCCTCATAATTTGACCAATCGTCCTCCAACATGCTGTGGGGCGTCGTCGTTTTGCTGAAACAGAAGAAAAAGGAAACGAGAAAAACTGGAACAAGAACTGCGTACAGACACATGTTATGCAATAACATGACGTAAAAACGGAATGAAACGTTGGATGTTCATATTACCTTGTAAAATGGTGTATCGTAAGACGAAACACATTTTGGAAAGTATTTTGTATTGATTTTATTATTGTTATTTCACTTGATACACGTTGTTTATCAGCCATTTTTAAACGTTGTTTGTCGGGCTGTTTAACTGATCAATCAGTGGAAAATGTCACTGAATCAATAATTGAAGAAAATCTCGCACTTTTCACTGATTCATCAGTTAAATTCACTGAAGTGACTTATCTCAGTCAGGCACTGTTGACTGAAACAGTAAGATTCTTACTGATTCAGATTTAGTGTGTACGGAGCAACGAATTTCGTGTGAATCTTGGGCCAGGTACCGGTGTCTTTTTGTTTGCTTTGGATTTCACATGAATTACGACGAATATCCGACAATTCCTGAATGGGATGTTACATTGTTTGACGCTGAAATCACATTCTGGCTGTACATTTCTCAAGGCCTATTTTACAAGAGTATCTTTCCTTGGGAAGATAGGTCAAAATGGAGGAAACTATGCAGCTTCTGCAACTCCTATAGTTTGGCAACAAATTCTCGGACACAGGAACTTTTGTGCAGTATACAAAAATCGCGATTAGTCTGCGGACTCTATTTGAAAGTTGCATTAATGTACTTTTCGTAATACTAATTAGGTTAATATATTTATATTTCTCTGTTACACAACAATTTTTGTCCAAGTTTATAATTTTGAGGAATTCTATCTATGTACATGGTTTTGTTATATCAGTAGAATTTTGTTAGTTTCTTTCGTTTCTTTGTATTTTTATAATATAAACCAATTTTTTTAGGGATCGTGGCTACTTTTATGTTTTTCGAGTTTCCAGATTTCTGTTGAATTTTTGAGTTTTCTAACGATTTTACAACATTTCCAGGGATATTCCGAGATTTACGGTTTTTTTTTTGTGTGTAATTTAGCGGGATTTTCTGAGATTTTCAAGGATTTCCTGTGATTTTCAGGGATTTTTTCCCAGCATCCATAACGATTTTCTTATATTATTGCCCCCTCGGTTTTATATCACTTTATAAAAGGCTTTTTATGCGCTTTTTTTTATATAGAATGAAACAAACCATACAGTATCTCAATATTGACTCACGTGAGTAAATTTTTCCAAGTCTATTTTTGTACAATGTAGCACATTACTGTCAGAATGGATAGTGCGATATTGTGTGTTCACCTGCCATTATGTTATTTTGAATTTGGCATCTTACTAGTCTTGACATGAGAAACTGTCAGAATTGTGCTCAAAAGAAAGACAAGTATAAATACAAAAGTCTCATTTTTTTCTTCACCTGTCTTCGCCTGTGAACTTAATACTCACAGATAATCTGTATGTTTTGGCAGCCTGATTTCGGCGTGCAAAGTCAGTAAAAAACGAGAATGTTTTCTGTCTATAGTAAATTCAATGCCATGAAAATTCTTGGAAACCTTTGTGACGGGCTGCACCACGTCACTGCACGCCTTTGAATAATCATCAAACTTGCAACTAAAAACTCTTAAAAGTAATGGGCTGGACCACGTCGCACACGCCCTCGAAAATTTAAAACTAGTAAGTAATTGGTAGGCCGGACCATGACTCCAGTCACCCATTCGAATACTTACTGTGTTTGGTTACCTGGTAACTTGGGCGGTGAACTGTCCGACACGCACGAACACTTTATCAAGTTGATTTTGATGTTAAAAGCTTTCAAAGTGACGCAAAAGTAATAAATAATCAAACTGCAATGTTCTCGCCAGGTATACGTTACCTTAAAAAGACTGAAAAACCTGGGGTGCCAGGAAAACAAGTGGTACTGTACGTATGAATTTTCACGTGCGGCAGCAACCAACTCTGGCAGACATTTGTGTGGCGGACTGATGTTTCAGCGGTTCGTCGCCTGAGCGCAGCAACGTCGACGGCGAGCGAGGAGAACTGCTTGCCCTGGTGCGCGCACACCCTAAAACGGTGACGTCTGGTTACGCAATTTCCGGCAACTTGATCAAGAGACCGGAAGTTTGATAGCGTACTGTAATATTATTGGTGTTTGACTTTTCAATTGCGAAGACCCCCTAAGGGAAATAGGTTGTCCGCTGCGTCGGTTCACCTTATTAGGTATCATCAAACGCCATTGGACGTGAATATCACGATCCCTCCCAGAGACAATTGATATCCCCAACTATTTCTTGGAATTACGGTTTTTGAAGGGAAAATAGTGAATTTCTAATTTGATAGGTAGCGCTAGGTGGCGGACTTGTGTATTTAATGCCTGTTCACGCTTCCTTCTGGGCCAGTCAGCGGCCTCGAGGGGCAAGCTTCTACCAGATAAGTAGCATTCTTGTTTGATACACAAATGTAGGCTCCTCAAGCGAATAGGTCCTTTGCGTCATTTTTACGTTAGGCGAGGGCCATTATGACCGGAAACTTTAAAATATTTTAAAGCTTGCGAAATGTTGGACTCTTTACCGAACTTTGATATAACCTTTTGTAACCAGTTTTGTAAACAACCCATAAGGGAGTGTGTGACCAAGTCTTAACCAGGCTTTGGGTGGTTGTAACCACTGGTAACCAAAAACGTATTATGGGCTTCGAGTCTAGGTAATGGTAGGCTACATGCGACTTTACGAGATTTAGTGCATTTTGCAGAAATCATATCTACTCGCGGGAGTTAAGGCTGGCATTGCTGAGCAGTTGCTCCCATCCACTTGGGATCGCGAGTAGATTAGGTATTAAACATTAAAGTTGTAATGTTATTGTTTTCCGGCCAGTAAGGTGTTACCAAATTGGGTTTCTTGGTGTAGGGACAGAAATTATTCTGTAATGTCAGGAGCAAATGTCGGTGTGACAGACTAAATCCGCTATTTTGTAACGATTGTAATTTGGGGTAATTTGCCCAATAGATTTTGTGATGGCCTTCTGTATTTACTAACTATATGGCCAGTTAGAGGCATAAACTTAACCTATGTAGAATTTTACAAGTATTAGCTGAATAACGGCGAATTTATTGTACCTGAAATTTCTGGTTGCATTTTACTCTATATTTTGGCAACCTGGCTTTTTGTGTGATCTTTTTAATAGATTTGTTACTGAAGGGAGAGGAAATAACGTTAGCTTTTCCACATGTATGTAAAATTGATACCAGTGAAAGTTTGTCCACGTGTAAGACTATTGGTAAATGAAAAGAATTGAAAGAAACATAACCAAAATAAAAGAATATTACCACACTTCCTTGTTTGTGTTACAAATCGTTTATCACTATCAACCTATCCTTACGCTGTACAGAAAAAAATGTTTTATGCATGGCTTTTGCCATTTTAGTGTTCTGTTGGTTTTGCTAGGTCTTTATGCAAATCCTGCCTTGCCACGCTCTTGGTTTAGGACGCAGGAAGGTCAGACCTTTCTTGATTGTGATTGCAAAGTTAATATTTTTTGTGACCTCTGGAGAATTTTCTGGCAGAGACTGCCAGTGGGGGTGTGGCGAATAGTTGCATTTGAACATTATCTAACCACACTGGTATTGCCCTATGTCCGTCACCTCTATGTCGATTCTAGGCAGGCATTAATTTACCTGCATCTGAAAAGCGACTTCTGAAACTAACGCGCAAGTTAATGACGTGTTTATAGTTCCGGTTTGAAGTGAAGCATGGAAAAGTTGTTAGATTTAAAAATAAAGAAACTACGCAGAAACGTGGAATAACACGCTGCGCACAATTACGACGCACGCGTGCAGATGTGACTTTACACGAACGAGGAGAACCATGAAGTTTTTCGTGGAAGCATACGCTGTACGCGCGATAGCTTAGTTGGACATGTAGTTACTTACTTTCCCGCCTTTCGATTTTTACATCCCTTCTCCCATTCCATGCCACGGTACCGACCGTGGCCGACAGGACACTCACTACCTTTGAAACTACTATACGCCTTCGTTTCGTGTACGCGGTAGCAGCGTGCTTGCATTTCCAACCACCAGATATATACGTACATTGGTACTGTATTGTATTGTCCCGCTGTGTTATGCCTGAAGGCTTATCATGGGACGACTTACAAACTTAAGTTGCACCATGTCTTACCTGGGATTCGAACCCAGAGCGTCCTGCATCCCAGATCGGCGGTGCACAAACCGACTGCGCCACGGGAGGTCGGCTACATGCACAGGTGCCTTGGATTTACAGAGAGAGAGAGAGAGAAAGAGAGAGAGAGAGAGAGAGAGTGCGTGTGTGTGATTCTCCCTCCCTCCCTCCCTCACTCCCTTTCTCTCTGTCTCCACAAACACACTCTCACACTGACCTACATCGTGTAATGGTTTGTGCTTTCATCTCGCCCTGGGACCCAATCATCGAGATCTCGCGACTAATTCTTTTGCGAGTTCGCATGCAATCTAGCAGCGGTTTTCATTTTGCGATTCTCGCGTTAAAGCATTTTAGAAATTGAATAATTCCACTCTGAATTATTTTACTGGCTGTGCTAGTCTTTTGAATTGAGATTTCGCATTTTTTTTGTCTTATAATAATAATAATAATCTACAAACAATCGAAGGATATGTGGATAGGAGTATTTGAGAATTTCCAAACTAATGATGCGACAGGAAGTTTGAAAGCTCTGTAGATGAGATGAAATAAGTCAGGTGCTATGGATTTGCTTGCTGATTCGCAACAAAATGTGCACAGTCTGTCGATAACATTCAGTTATAGTCTTTGCACGGTAAAGTGAGCACTTTTGAAAAACAACTTTTAAAAAATATTGTTGCCCGTAACTACATATACTACAGTACGCACTGACAGTGCAGGCTCCTAGTAAGTTGGCAGCGAATTAATTAATATAGTTCTTATCACTTGACTGTAATGTTTAAAAATGTAATATCTGAAGTTAGTATTTCTTATTTTATACATGCCACAGTATGGATTTGTCTATTAGTAGCACATTTACATTCTTAACAATTTCACAGTTTTACGTGGATGGTGCGTGGCCCATGGTAGTAGTAAGCTTATATGGTAAAGGAATTGCAAAATAAGAAGGAAAATTAAATAATAATTAAGTAATAAATCCTAAGTAGGGCTTGTCAAAAGTGAGAACTTAATCGTGAAAATCCTATAATTACAGTAACAAGACACGTTTGGAATTTTTTTTTCTTTTTTTCGTAATATACTGCATTTCCACCTTGTTTTGTGATACCTAACCCTAAGAATCTAACCACGTGCACAATAAAAGCATGCACATACTAAACGAATTCTACAGGTACACTAATCAGAAATATTTGGCAGTGAAATGCCATTAATTGAAAGTCATTAAGATGCTTTTAAAATAGCATATCGGTAGAATAAACTGGGAACTAGTGTTTGGGTTATTATTTATACTCTTGTCTGCACGCGCTATCTTAAGATGTACTTCGTTTCTCATACATTCGTGCAAGGCATAGAGAGTTCGATAATCTGTTCGAAGTATATTACATGAAAGTATTTGTATGTATAAACTATATATATATATATATAAGTATTAGTAAAATAAATAGTGGAGATAACTGGAGAACCTAACCTCCGTGAAAGGAAGTACAATTTGTAATCTGACCACACCACCATTTGCTCTATTTTGATATGCAAATAAATATTTTCACTAATATATTATTAATACTGTGACTTTAGTGAAAGCGTGACAAACGTCTCACGGCGTAAAAATATTACATTTTTCAGAAGTAAATGCATATTTTCTGTATTTAAACAGTACCATACAATTGAAAACTGTAGTTTTTTTTTAATAAACCTATTTACACGTGGAAGTTTCTTTGATTCATAATATAGGTACAGTGGTTTTCATTTTACGATGTTATCGTTGTTCACAGTTACACATTTTACAGCCAAATGCAACTGAGAAGACTTATGACGAACGTGTTATTCACATAGACTAAAGACGAGTTAGACCGATCATTAGTATTCTGCGCATGCACTATTCATTGACCTATCTCATAGGAACACAACTGTCTAAGTCACATGGTCAACATTGATGAACGTGTTTGTATCTTAATTTTCAAAAGACGAGCACTTTTATATAAATAAAATTATTCTACCAATTTGATTTTAACCAAACTGCAACATCTCAAAGCATATGTTTACTAATCACTGTTCTAACCTTTAATCCAATCCATGGCGTTTTTGCTAGACGTGTTGGCGAAAAACTAGTTCATGTTGGGACACGGAGACTGGTTGCGCGCAGCCAGCGAGATCGGTCTACCTCATCTTTAGTAATCAGCGAATTTCAGTCACTGTAATATTCAGTGAGCTTCCGCATTTTTCATTTTCACGGTTTCACGTTTAGAGTGTATTTCTGGATTAAATTTATTCTCTCCGGAGTGCGTACACTGTGCTGAACAAATGTGTGGTTCGTATCTCTTGCACGTGTTTGCCACCGCCTTTTAAACGGAAGTTCGATATTGAGAAAAATGTCAACGTGAAGATTCCGCATTTCAAAATTTGTGCTCAAGAATTGTTTTCTTTCAAAGCGAGATTATGGTTCATACATTAAATCGTAGAGACTCGACATTTCGGAAACTCGTAACAATTCAACAATATACATCCTGGTCGCGAATTACAAGTAAATTTTACCTTTGACGTAGTTTATTCCTTCATTCTCCAAACTCGATTTTCCTGATTTTTTTATTTTTTATTTACGGTGAGTATGTATAGGGTAGAAAGTGTCCTCAGCTTAAGCGGGGTCGTAGCATTCCTCTAGTTTTCTCACATAAAAACTCGCGTTTATGAGTTACAAATCGTCACGATATTGGGCAGTGTAAATAATCCAGTACCTTCAGGTCGGTGACGTGGTTTTAAAAAGAATCTTTGAAAACGGGGTTATAATGCGGTGCCGAAATTCTCATCCACACCGAAAGTGAATGTCCACTGTGCCTGCAGGTTTGTTGGTCGGCGACCAGCATTACAGGAATGCCAGCGTCGTTGCAGAGTCGAGGAGGAGGCGGGGCAGTTCGTGCTGTCCATCCAGGTAGTAATGAGAAACACACATGTTACAGCTCCCTTCATTATGGACAGCACATTTGGTAGAGCTATATGTTGGCAGCTACGAGTCATAAAAATAACTAGCTGCAACGCTAATTAGTAACCAATTCTTGGTTGGAGATTGTCTTTTTGCTCTTAACTTTTAGATATGAAATGTAGTTGATTTATGTCGTGTTCACATCGGACTGAAATCATTAAAACTCTAGCATGTGAACTTCCCGTAATATATATTTCTGTCAAGAACAGTTCAACGATCATGCTAAGTGTAATTACTAATAAGGTGGCTTTTTATAATTTTTTGTCAATGAACGACTTGTCAGTGTCGACTGATGGTATCTTTAGATCAGTACCTCTAGATAACACATACTGCTGGTTGTACATCCCGTCCCCTTCTCTCTCTCTCTCGCTATGTGTGTGTGTGTGTGTGTGTGTAGTATATATATATATATATATATATATATATATATATATATATATATATAATATATATACATATACAATGTTATTTACGAATGAAAAATGTGCAGTGTCTTCATATTTAGAAATAGTAAAGTGAAGGTGATTTATAGTGTGAGAAATATGTTGTTTGCATGAAGGCATGTATGTACGTTACGGTATAATTTGCACATAGTCATTGTACAACTGAGTATTGACAACCGACAGAAATGGAATAAACGGTAAGTGGATTTTACTGCAGGCCATTATTATTTTAGATTTTTTTTCCCCACTGCGTTTGTTAACTAAGAAAAACAAATACAGCAATTTTCGCTGGCAATGGTACAACTAAATGTATTATTATAGTTATTCATTATCTATCTAATGGTTTTTAAAATACAGTTTTTCGAACCTTTAAATAGCCTACAGAGTTGAATTATGAACATATATTACATACTCGACAGTATTTTAAATTTTGACATTTACTGTAACTTAACAATACTGTTGTAACAATATCAATTTCTGAGTACTCACGCGCACAAAAACACGCATATGGAATGAGTTATGCAGAAGATGATTTACTGACGCTCGCCGAATCACATGGCAGTGTGTTGCCAACACTTGTTGCAGGTGCACTTACAGAAAGCCGCCCGAATACTGATAACGGTCTGCTCAATCAGGAGCCTTATCTTCTCCCGCTGACAAGAGTGGTGGATATTGCGGCACTCCCGTGGTGCACGAAGCTTGATGATACATTGTGTGGAAGGGGTGGAGACTGGGAGCTTCATTTTCTTCTGCAGTATGTAGTTGAAGATATTAAGTTCATACCCTGAACACAGTAAGTTTTTTTTTTCATGCCAGAAAATACCTGGGAATTTAATTCGTGGTCTTTGATCTACCATAATGGATCCCTGATCAGCCATCCGATTTTTTTAATTGCAGTATGCGGCATGGTGGAATCAAGCATGTTAGGTGTTAACTCACAGGAATAACACTCAGATCTCGGTTTGTACGGACGTAGTAGATATATTTATTTAGCAACATATCATCCCTGTCCATACCTACGACAGCCTCAGTGCAGTCCATTTAAATTTATGTAGTATGTGACTTTGTGGAGTATGTGGAACCATGCGTATAAAGATATGCAAGTTATTTTGTGGTCAGAAAAGACAACTGCAGTGACCTGCTGTGGGCGAAATTATTGTAATACTTGCATTTAGGATTGTTTATATTATGATGTTAATAGGAGTTTATCCCTCTTCTGTGTTTGAGGTTCAGAAACGCAGGAGCGATAAGGGAGATGCTGACAAACGAACGAAGTGCTAGACACTGAACTGTCGTGCAGTGTTCTCGTCGTCTTGCGTGTATCTATGAGACTTGAAGCGGCGACACTATCATTTTATTTGTGTAAAGTGTGTAGCAAAGTTCATTGCAGTCTCCTACCGTAGTTTCCCTCGTGTCTGGGTAATATGTTTTAAAGACACATTTGTCTGAAAAAGCCATTTCTAACTATGTCTTATGGCTCCAGAATAATGTTTGTACTAAGTGTGATATCTTAAATATACTATTCCCTCCATGTCTGGGGTAATTTGTCTTTTTGTATGTAAACAAGTTGGGAATACGTTTATAGTTCTTTCGCGACTACTTCCAACTTTTCTGAAGCCCTCTTAAAGTTCTATCTTCCAGGATATTCCTCCGCTTCATGCAAGCAAAGGTTAACGGAGTCTAGATAATTACACCAAAGGGACAGCGTACCGCATTCGTGCGCACTCAGTTACATCATATTTTGCATGAGAATTATTTCTTACTCGGCATTACCAACGCATCAATTCTCTCACTGTTTTATTCATTAAAATATAATGTATAGATTAAAAGTTCAGTGTAGCCAAATATAAGGTACTTTTATATTAACAGAAGTATAAAACGTGTGTGATAAATTAATTATTTAGGAAAGAACCAAACAACTCATGCATTGGGAGGATTCTTCAAAGTTTGGCTTCAGAAAGTGTGAAGAAACCGCGAATAGACTCAGTCAACAAAACCTGTTTATCAAACATCCGGCAAGGCATTTGAGGCGCCAGATAGGCAACCACTGAAGTTCTTTTCGTTGTGCAGTTGTAGAAGTATCGAACGATTTCGCAAGTAATGTGGTTCTCAGTTTGCGTTATGTATTTTGCGGTGCTGCACTGGGTTTAATGTTGCACAGAGTAGGTAGTTGCTGACTGCAGTGGGTTGAGGCACAGAGTAGGTAGTTGCTGACTGCAGTGGGTTGAGGGCCAGAGTAGGTAGTTGCTGACTGCAGTGGGTTGAGGCACAGAGTAGGTAGTTGCTGACTGCAGTGGGTTGAGGCACAGAGTAGGTAGTTGCTGACTGCAGTGGGTTGAGGCACAGAGTAGGTAGTTGCTGACTGCAGTGGGTTGAGGCACAGAGTAGGTAGTTGCTGACTGCAGTGGGTTGAGGCACAGAGTAGGTAGTTGCTGACTGCAGTGGGTTGAGGGCCAGAGTAGGTAGTTGCTGACTGCAGTGGGTTGAGGCACAGAGTAGGTAGTTGCTGACTGCAGTGGGTTGAGGCACAGAGTAGGTAGTTGCTGACTGCAGTGGGTTGAGGCACAGAGTAGGTAGTTGCTGACTGCAGTGGGTTGAGGTACAGAGTAGGTAGTTATTGACTGCAGTGGGTTGAGGCACAGAGTAGGTAGTTATTGACTGCAGTGGGTTGAGACCAAGAGGTTGGTGCGTCTCGTGCCACCATTCCTCGGCTCGACGTCCTCGCCGCATGTGCGTTACGCCGGCCGTAGCTATCACGGCTGCGCTGTTCGTGTCGCTGCAGATAAATCTGCGTTGCTCGTGTAGTACTAGCAGTGACTGGAAGTTTTGTACGTGCATCACGGCGTGCTATATTCGTCTCGCGCCGACCGACGTGCAGTTTGTTTGAGGGGGCGCAGCCCCCTGGAATGTTAGGCACCATCCTCAGCAGAAGAGCGACGTCACAGTTTGTGGCCCGCGGCCAGAACAAGCACCCGTGTCCGCGGGTAGGCGTGTCTGCGACCAGTGACCCATGTTTTCCGGGTGCCTGTTAGCAGACGAGCGTCACAGGCCTTGTAGTCTTCCTGAAAACATTCGCAACTGCATTAGCATCACTCTTATACTGTCTTTGATACGTCTTACACCGTAGACTAAAGATGAGGTAGATCGCTTATTCGTCTTCTGCGCATGTATCCAACATTGACCTACCCCAGAGGAATACAACTGTCGAAGTCACATGGTCAACAGTGATGAACGTGTTTGTTTATATCTTCATTTTAAAATTACAATTAGTATTTTATTAATAAAATACTTTTACCAATTTGAATGTAAACAAACTGCATTAAAAATTAGTTAGAGGAAGTATAAAAACATCTCTAAGCACTTGTTTACAAATCAGTTTTCGAACCTCAAATCCAAAACATGCCGTTTTCGCTAGACGTGTTGGTAGAAAAGCAGTTCAATGTTGGGACACGGATATTGTTTGTGCGCAGCCAGCGAGATCGGTCTACCTCATCTTTATCCTATGATTTACAATGCGTTGTTTGTATTTAAAAGTCACCGATTACAAGTAAAATTGTTTTACATAGAAAAACTATCGAAATTATATTGTTCGTTCATCATTGCCTTATTTGAATTCTGGTTGGGTCTCTTGACTTCAAGCAGTGAACATGGAAGCCTTCGAGAATATGAACGTCTTACGGTTAATTTTACGTATTTTTTCCCTTTATAAATTTTGATGTTTTGGCTCCATGGACACTTAATAGATTCCCGGTTACTTCAGAACTATTCTCCAAACTTGGACATAGCTATTTTTCCCCGTTGTAATAGATTATTTTTAATTTGTTTTGAGTTTGGTGTTGCAGAATATTCGTAACGTTTGGCATTTTTTTTTGCATTTATTTCGAAGAATTTATTTTCGTGGAAAATTGATTGAACAATTAATTATATCTACAGATTATTGTTAGTGGTAAATGTTAAAATCACGACTTGCACAAGTATGTTGTATACACTAAATGTCATATTTTTGAAATTACTGAACACAGTTTTAAAGCACGCATATAATTTTCTGGCTCACCACTACAAAATTCTTATTAAATAACGAACACTATTAGAAATTAACCAACGACAATGTTGCACTGCAGATGCGACGTTTCAGTATTCGAATCCTTATAAACCGCTAGTACATTTACAAGTATCTAATTGTGATGTCCAGAGCGAAAGGTGCAGACAACCTACTTTCGGAAGTACGCGATAATTTATTTCTCAGAATACACTGGTGTTAATCCGTTATATTTTAAACATCCACGTTCTTGTAGCGAAACTCGTGGTGCGTTGTCACCAAAAGTCACCAGGCACATATGGAATTACACAACACATGAACCACCTTAATGAAGAACGAGGCTAGTCCTCGCGCTATTCAAAAGAAAGAATTGTTAATATTAATTAAGAATGCCCCATTGCAAACATCAACACTTCCGTAACAAATTTATACCACAACATTCAGTTATTAGTTAGATAGGTTTTGTTTGATAATGTGGTTACTTGCAGCATGTGTGCCAGCTTATCCCACTCCAAAGTTGTACGTACGAAGGGACATGTTGGAACACATTACAAAACCGAGTTATTTATGATTATGTTGCTCAGAAAACAAAGATTTTAAAATAAAAATGGACTGGTAAGTTTACAACACACGACAGTTGCTTTTGTACATGTTTTCTAAGCAAGTAAAATAGCTGAAATTCTCGAAGTTGTTAAAATTTTAACAGAAACCTTGGAAATTTACTCATTTGTGAATATAAAACGGTAAATAATTTAGAATGCATTGTTTTGTTCAGAGTTACTACAATGTATTGTTTTAGGAGTTCATAGCTTTCCTAATCCTGTGTTTTCTTCCAAACTAATAATCAAATATACTTTTAAATAATTATCGAGTGATTTTCTTAGTCTACTAAGAAAATGCAATTTGATTAATGTGTTATTAACAACATGGATGTAATCGATAGTTAAACTTGTAAACACAACATACGCACGAATCTTCTATTCTGTCTTACAGTTGTGACACAAATGATATAAGTTTATAGTCCCTAACAAATAAGACACGATATTTTACTCGCCATCGGTTAGATTGTATGTTGTGTTTAAAGGAACGACTTATTTGTTCGGCTTAGACTTGCGTAACTTTTCCAGCGGAGGCCTGCGTGGATTCTGCCTGTTTCTTCTACAGACCTAAACAACGTTTTCTGAGCTCCTTTATTTTATTTTTTTTTTTATTTTTTTTTTTCTGCTATTTCAGCTGTGATGGGTCAATGCTTCACTGTTCATACTTCTGTTGTTTATACGACGAGTTTTCCTTGGCCCAGCCTTGAGAAGAGGTCTCGCCTCTTCTGGACTTATATTAACACTATCGCCTACGATCTTTTTATATTATGTATTTTCGTGTAAACCTGGACTCTTAATGTTTTTAAAAGTTATAAATTAATTGTGCTTCTCAGTTTCTTACATTATAATGGCCGGTTTCCATGGCGACTGTGGTGATGTCTGATAAAATCACACATTACGTTATTGTTCATACATTCATGTAATAATTTGTAATAATGTCTATCAGCAATGTTTTAAAAAATAAAGGGTATAGAAATTGCACCCACCAAGACGTAAACACTTTAAAATGCTCAAGTAGTTTTGTATATCGCCTTACTACGCCGTGTTTACGTGGTAGGTTACTCTTTTAAAATTGTCATCGGACCGTTATGGAAATTACGTAAATATGGGTATTTGTCGCGACTAGGCTACCCAGTTACTCTATCATTACTGTTCTCTCTCTAGCGACACCTTGGAGGTTTCTTAGTCTTGTCGTAACAAGACGTTTCAGCCGCCGAGGTGTTAAATATATTTAAAAAAAAGTTTTGACAATAACTTTTAGGACGTCTTATAGTAACGTTTATTTGCAATTGTTCCGAACTCAAATTACAACATTGAGTACATTTTTGCCTCCAAAACTATAGAATTTTTCTTTCGGCTGTACTTAATCGGAGTTACACTAGGCGCTGTCGTTTGTCTCCCAAAATATTTTGAGATTTTTAACACGAGTTTCTCCGCGACCGCGCGGCACGTACTCGCCTGTGCTGCAAACACGCAGGATGATACAGAGCGAGGTGGCGCGGTGGTAACACACTCGACTCGCATTCCATTCCAGCCGTCCATGCTTTCCCGAGCTCACTCCCTGGGCTCGTTCCTTGTTACGGGCCTTCGCAGATTCCTTTCCCGTTCTTGCTTGCTTGCTCGAGCATCTTGCTTTATTTATTTATTTATTTATTTGCGTTCTTTTGATCCCATGTTTACCTGGAAGGTTTCGGGATATAGAACATGTCAATATACATAATACATCAAATATTGATAACATATAATAAGTACAAGGAAGCATAACACATTAATAAAGTAATAATAAAACCCTGAGATTCAATAATTAAGAACAAGGCCTAATTCAAGATGTGTACAAATGTATAAGCTAAGCGTGGCTAATGTTAAAAGCTTCAAGAGTATCGTAACATATCAATATCAAATTGTTATTTACACACTCAAGAAATGCACAGTTTAAAAGTTAAATCTTATAGCTACATACATTTTAAATGTTACATAATGTGTACAAAACACTAGAAGCAATACAACAATGAAAGTTACACAATGTTTTAGGTTAGGCATTTTTTGGCCGTATTGTTTGTTCTTTTGTTTTGTTTTTTTATTTTTATTTTCGTAAAGAATATTTTAAGTATTCTGTGATTTTCTTTTAATGTGTAAAAACAATTTGCTATCAGTATTTCTTTTATTTTATTTTTGAACATTTTTAAGCCCGATATTTGGGAAATTTAAGAAGGAAGAGAGTTAAAAAAAAACATAACCTATATATTGGGTACTATTTTGGTATTATGTTGTGTTATGTTGGCTTATCCTGATGTTTTTTTAATTCCTTGTTTGATAACTATGAATCTCATTATTCAATGTGGAATTGGCTGAATTCTTTTTTATATATAACAAGAGCTTGAAACAATATTCACTATAAAAAGTAATACCTAGATTTAAAAACAGCTGTTTACAACTTGATCTTTCGCGTACCTTGAAAATTAGTCTAATAACTTATTTCTGTAGTATAAATTTTCTTTTTGCAGTTGCTGATGTTTCCCCATATTTCAATACCGTAGGTCATTATCGAGTGGAAGTAGGCAAAGCACATTGTTTTTAATGTCTCCTGGTCAACGGAATCTTTTAAACATGAGATAATATAGTAACCGGAAGACAATGTCATAAGGATTTTGTTTGTATGAACTGTCCGCTAAACAATACTATTGCCTCTAATGACCTCGCTGTACCTACCGACGAACCGCATAACATTACAATTGGACAGTGATTTGTGGCTCCGGATGTAAGTTGATTGAAACTTGGAACTCGTTTGAGATCTTTATATTGCACTGAATGTACGTATTTGTTGCAAGAGCCAGGGCGTACGACCGACGTGTCGTCACCTCGGCGCGCTGACCTCTTGTCCTACTTAGCAGGACGTGTTAGTGACGGTGTCGTTGGCCCCACACTCCGCTTGTGCAGTGTAGCTGGTAGCGACTTTGTGTTATATGTTAAAGACAGTTTCGCGGTGTTTATTGATGCGGTGACCTGGATACAGCTCGTTAACCGTGCACAGGCCGGCTGCGGCGGTGCAGGAGGCACTACCTGCGGCAGGCAGCTGTGCAGCCGGGCGCTATCTGGACCTCGGCGGCTGTGCTACGGTCCGGTTCACCAGTCTCTGTTAAATCAGAGATTTGATGGAGACTTTTAAATAAGTAGATTCTAAAATTGTCAAGTATCTAAAAAAATCGGCGCCCAGACGAATTGCCTCCTTCCTGCACTCATAACATCAGAGTGCAGGACCCCTTAGAAATTTCCAGGCCCACATAAGTAGTAAAAAAATCCCATACAATTGCCACGGATAGGTTAAAGAATGATCAAATGTTAAATCATATACTTCCTTCTAAATCAGAACCCCCTCCTCTAAATAATTAATTTTAATTAATATATTGGATTTCATATAACGAAGTTAAAGACTTTTAATTAGGATCAATGTGGGGGAGGGAGGATTAAAAAGTTGTCCAAAGATCCCCCTTTTGGCTACTACCTGATAAAGGAATTGATTAATGTTAAGTAGGAAGTCCATTTATTTTATTTAGTTTTAAATATATACCTAACAGAGATCAGATATGGTCAACAGCCGGGTACTGATAAAATGTAATTTTGTTCTGTTCTGTGGTACGCGCTACATCGACCACGAAACAATATTCCTGAAATGTCGGAATCGCGATATGGTCCATCAACGTACAGCAATATATTACATATCATGGCATTAGCGATATGCGATATTATGGCGATATACGATATGACCATTGTATTGTGAGTGTAAGCTATATTTGCGATATATAATCATCAATTTTAATACCCCCTGCGAGCGATATATCGCACCGATACCGTTAGGGTCAACATGTTTCGAAACGACATTGAAAAGTAGGTATCGCACAGCCCTTGCTCGCGCGCTTGTATTCCGTGTGCCTGCGATGAGTGTCTTTCCCTGTTGCTCTCCGCCCCCCTCCATCATCGATGTTGTTCCTCACGCACTGATGTTGTTCGAGACGTACCCTCTAAAACCAATTTTCGAGTAATATTCCCCTGGTTTGTAGCGGTTCTTCATTACTTCAGACATCCATGTTTGCGAAAATCCAATGAAGAAGATTGAGTTATTTAGTTACCTAAATGAAATGTGAATGTTACATATTCTTGTTGGTCAGTTATTCCAAACTGGAAAAAAACACATATTTCATTCTCACCGCTATAACGTCCTCCTCGTCTTATCGAACTCTGCGGAGTACTGGCGACAATCGATAGAATACTCTGAAATAAGTGAAAGAAATGGCATTGGGAGGGCCTCAGGTCAAACGTGCAACTTTATGCACCCTCGCGTCGACGCTCTACCATCACCCTGCAGTTTAATCCACATGGAAGAATCGGCCATTTTCTTCTTCCGGATACCAGTATGTTCGCTTTGCTGATACTTTACTGTCTTGTATAACTATAGATTTCGAGGTAATTTATAAAATCAAAATAATTGAATACTGAGTTCATATTCAGATTATTGTTGTATTATAATGATTAAAGAGTAGTTTTCTATCAATTTAGAACGTCTTGGATAAACAGTGATTAAGCTGGAAGTTGCGTGTGGTCCTGCTCCAACCTTGTGTAGTGGCTACACTGAAGTGACACACTGCTGGCCGAACGCGAGCACGTGCGTGCGGGTGCATTGCTTCAGATGGCGGCGTCCGTCGTGGCCTTGCATCCGAGGAGTATTGCCGTCACGTTGAATAAACTTTTTACTGCGTGCCGTTGCGGTGCCATTCACTGCCGTGGTAGTCTCGCCCTCCCTCTACACCACAAAATACTTAGCCCTCACTGCGTGTGTGTGTGTGTGTGTGTGTAGTGCATGGCGGCGAGCAGCGGTAGAGACGTGTCCGTAGACGCTTTCGACGCCAGAAAGATGACTTGGTTCCTCTCATCCGCTTTTAACCTCGCGGAAACATCCGGCGCTGAGCGAGCCCAAGGCTAACGGGAACGTCCACGCTGATAAATAGCTGACTAATCGTGTGCCAAAAACATTGTTGCTGTTCTTTAAATGTTTCGGAGCTCTGTAGAGGGTGGAAACTTACACACTTACACATCTTGTCGACCCTTCACAGGAACCGACCACTCGTCACATACTGTAGCAACAACGTTAGCGAGTTTCAGAACTCGGGGACAGGCACCTGTAATTTAACCCATGACTACCTTAGAGCCAGCTACAAATGTCTGTGCTTCATACACATATATGTTACTCGTATACTCCACATGACCACGTCTGTAACCTTCGAGCCGTCGCTAAGTTTTGTCTTCCAACGATGGCTTCGTCACAGGCAACGTGTAGATACGTTCAGTGTGTGTACCGCTCTCAAGGCTCCCTGGCGCCTGCCTGGCTCTTGAACTGCGATGCAGTGTGTTTCAAATGCCCGTTTTTTTTCTACGAAACTATCAAACGTGAGTCATGCGTGCTGATATACGAAAAGAACACACGCCTCAGACAGGGCTGTTGAGTACTTTTCAAAATGTCATGCACGTTAGGAACACCATTTCAGAGTACTCCGAAACTGCTAAAAACTTTTTTTCCATAGTGTTGTAGCTCAAAATATACGCATAAGATACATACAAAACTACCCAAGGGCCCTGCACTGAACTTCCTACAAACTTTCCACCAATAAAATAATAGGGTCTCCGCTGAAAGTCCCATAGGTGCAGTGCGACGAGAACACTGCGCGAGGCGGGAGCCTTAACAGTGAGTTAGTTTATTGTGCAAGTCGCTTCCACCAAGGTAACCTTTTGACGTTAAATCAAACGGTTGGCAGAAGTGTTATAAAAAACAACACCACCAAATTAATTAAACTTAGGCAAGTTTATCGCACAATAGGCAAGACCAGTAACCATTGACTTTAGAGTAAACCCCTTAGGTAGATTCGGTCGTCCTACCAGAATAAAGTACCTTTAAAGGCCAGACTAAGGAATGAATGAGGTTTTATAGAGATGGGGTGGGTGAAACAGCAGCATAACGGAGAGGATGGAAGCTTACCAAGAAACCACTAAACCCCTTTCCTACCCTATCACATTGTCCACCATGTTTCCCTTATTCAAATTCCCACCTGCGAGTGCCCCGTCAAACTATTAAACTACCTAGTCAGATATGACTGCCGATGATTTAATTACAATATATTATAATTTGTGCCTGTGGCTCTCTCGCGAATCAAGATTGCGTCATTTTGTTTCTATTAAGAGCCTAGCGAAAAGTCTAAGTCAACATGTTAACAATTTCGTTATTTCGACGTCGGCCCCGATACCGAATCGGTGTTCAGAAATTGAACAGTTTTCCTTATTACGTATTACTTTTGTAATGCCTGTCTACGATGCTTGGATGTATGGAAACACCACATCTTCAGTACTTACACAGGATTGCCACAAGAGTTTCAACAGGCGACCTCGCTTTCGTGGTTATTGTGATATGAAACAGTATCCTGAAACTGTACGAAATTGGAGGAAAATGACTGTTATAAAACAGATGAAACTTGCTGTAGGAATTTTTAATTTATATATATATATATATATATATATATATATATATATATATATATATATATATATATATATATATATATTGTCTTACGAACCTCAAAATGGAACAAAGTTAATACATTAGACTTAAGGTATAAGGAATTGTTCATGTTGTTATAATGCCGTGCAGAGTTATTGGGAAACTTTTACAATTGTTTTATTCATGCAAAATAAGTACATGATAATTGCTATTTTAAAATGATTGGGTTATTTTATGAAATTATTATCGATATCATGTCACAGACGCATAAAATATCCAGAAAAAAAAGCTCCTGAATAGCCTTAAGGAACAATTTCGACATTCGCCTGGAGTGGTTTTGAAAACTAAAAAAACGAAATCAGGATTGCCGGGCCGGGAGTCGAATCGTCATTAGAGTCCAGTGTTACACAGTCACCTCGCTCGGTTCTTTGGAACTCAAGACTTTATTCACTTGCATAGGAACTATAAAAAAATATATGTGGTGCGCTACATTAAGGAGAACTTCCTACGACGAAGAATGTTTGTAACATGTCTGAAGCAGAATAATTTTGAAACTTCTCAATCTGGTCGTAGGTTTTTAGCGTTTATTTTTTTCAGCATAACCTATTCGCAATAAATTAAAGCTAAATGTAACAAACGTAACGATGTAGTATGTAAGCATCAACATTTTATAAATAAAGTCTTAATTGCAAACTGTTCCGTCGTACTTATCGTTCGTGATGATCCATATAGAATACATGTCGTTGTTTATATGTTTACACAGCACATGCCGTGCATCAGTAACTTCCTCCGTTGCCCGACTGCGATATCAATACCTGGCGTTTCGTGCTACGCACTCTACTCCAAGCTGTTTGTGGCAGCAATCTCAGTCACTCCGATTGGCTAAAATTCCTGACGTGCCGCAACACGTCGCTATGTTTTGCAGCAAGCTTTAGAAGAAGAAAATCATTTTTATCTGAAAAGAAAACAGCGTCAATGTTTTATAATTTAAATGAGTAACGAACTTCTGAAGTAAAAACTAAGGTACTGGTCAAAATCACATTCTTAAAAAAAAAACTCGACCCATGTGTAATATTTGTAAAAAAAAAACGTGTGGAGAACAAACCTCCTTGTAACGGGGATGTCACTGAGTGATGCAAGAACGGAGGAAACGGGGCTCTCTGGCAACGGCCGTCATGACTGTCTCATGCGACATGCGGAAAGGCTTTGCGCATAATATTCAATATAAAAAACAGAAATTCCTGCGAACCTTTTTCTTAGTTCATAATATAAAAACCTTATATATTGGACATGCTATACACGTACTTAAATTTCTAAAAAGGAATATAGATAGTGATTTGAAAAATGAAAACACTCGCTATTATTCAACAAGAAACTCGTATAAACTACTACGAGTTATACAGCATAAAAATGTTGTATTTGAGAGAGTTCTTCATATTACTAGACTTAGCATGTAAAATATGTTACCGAAATAAGTAACCTCTGAAAAATGTATAAAATCTTTTAACAAACGAAAATTATAAAATTTTTGACAGCTAATGTTTCAATAGCACAAAATAAATGTAAGAATATATACTGAGCCTGGGAAGTGTTTGTATAAAGAAATCGCATATTAAATAGGGTAGATGTATCTTATTTTATTGTAATAACTAGATGGTGCTGTGACCAATCAATAACTTTGATTACCTCAATTTGTTAGTATTATTTCAGTAGTATTGTATTATTTATTGTTTTACTTTAAGTAAAATTTATTGTATTGTAATAGTATTTGTGTGTAACATAATCAATATAGCTGCATTTGTATCGTCTCAGTTGAATATGTATTGACAAATCCTATATTCAGAGAACTAAATGTTCACGACCTAATCAACCGGATGCACAAAATAAATAAATAAAATAAAAATAAAAGAAATACAAGGCGACATGGCCGGGAATCGCCACCGTTTCTCATCACTGGAGCTATGATCATCAGAGCCATGTGGTATAAGTCCCAGGCGGACTCCCAGTTAACGTGAAGTCGTGGGTTGGGAGAGGCTAGCCTCTCCCAACCCTCCGCTCCATGAAGGAAACCAATCGCAAGAGCTCCCCCCCCCTCCCCATTCTAGTAGTTTTTCTCTCTCCACTAATAAAGAGCGTGATTCCTACCCAACTGCCTCCTGTAGTATTTTCTAATAATGCATGCAATAATTTTGAAATTTTTTCCGCTCGGAAGAGTTTTTACGTTGACTATGGCGGTTTTTCTCTTTCTATTAGTTATAGGGTAACAATAGGCACACCTAGCGACGTAGTCATGGTCCAAACTGCGACCATGGCTACCCAGTCTCTCTCTCTCTCTCTGCCGCGATGCATGCCTCCTTGCATGGATTACCTCCTCTGTAGACTTGTGAGACGTAGCCTTGAGACGCAATCAGTTCCCGTTCCGACCTCGGACGCACACTTAAGGCTGTTGTCTGGTTGAAAATTTGGTATAGGGAAATACATGGTAGTGAAATTCTTTTTTATTTATTTTTTGGCGTTCCTGTTAAGTTAAAGATAGATATATACCACCACGTACTTTTTTTCAGCAGAAAAGTACGTGCTATTTTTCCATCGAAGCCTTTTGTAACATTAATGTTATAATGTGTTTCCTGGAAAGATCAGAAAACTTAATAATTAATTAAAAAAATTACTGAAAAACGAATTGTTATATTTGCCTCGATACAGAGCTTGAGAGTGTCGTTTCTCACAACCAGATTTTTGTTTAAAGCTTATACACACCTCAGATGTCGCAGATATTTGTCGGTATGGCAGAACAATGGGCCCGGGGATTCTGTCCCGGTATTGTACACCTGTCATATTGTTCTCGACGACGATGAGTGGCGTCCGAAGTCCTTACATAATGCCGCCCCAAAACATGATGGATCCACCTCCCTGCTGGACCTGTGGGATGGTGTACAGGGCTCTTCTACCGTTACCTCGCTCTCTCCAAACTCTCCTCCGACGATTATCAGGCGTCGGACACATTCGGCACTCATCAGTGAAGATGAGCTGACGTCATTCTGCCAGGGTCCAGTCCAAGTGCTCCCTTGCCCATCTTCACTTGGCGCCACGGTGTTGGGGTGTACGTGCAGGTGCTCGCCAAGGAACTCTTACTTGTAGGTTGTCCCTATGAAGACGATTTCGGATTGTTCGTGCGGGAGGGCATTACACAATGACTTTTCGGTTCCTGCGAGCCAGGATTTGCACGTAACGGTCGTCAGCTTCTGTCGTTGACCGCGGACAACCACTGCGAGGACGATCTGCAACACTATGTGTAACACGATAGCGGCTGCATCTCCGAACAATGTCACTATGGTGTACACCGACGAGGCGGTCAATGTCCCTCATGGAGAGACCTTGCTGACGCAAAGTCACTCTGCTCGTACGATCAAATGCGGCAATGACTCGTCGAGGTATGTTTTATACAGTTGAACAGGACACGCACTTTCTTTGCATGTTGTGTCCAAAGGTTAGGCTACATACAGTGACAACGCACTCTTCCGGACTGCACTGAGACTGCATGCATTAAGTCCACATACACATAACAGGTGTCGCTACATTTCGTTCAGATGTCGTTTTGTATCTAAACAGTTCTCAAAGCGAAAATCCTTCAAGAGAAAACAAAATAGAGATGATACAAAACTTTTTTTGGGGCGTGTATCTTCAAAATTGGCTTTAAACGATCTAATTTCACAAACATTTATTTCCCAATACCAAATTCTCAACCAGGCAAAAGCCTTAACACTTAGAATTATGGTAGGCCAGGAAAAATAAAAAGAAAGAAGCCCCCTGCAGTCGCTCGAGGAGCTGTCCGCTGAGACAACCGCATCAAGCTCAATACATGACGATGGTCGAACCGAAATGTGCGACTGAGACGGGCGAGCTAATCGCTCAGCCACCGTGTTTTTGTGGGGCACGGTGGCTGAGCAGTTAGCCTGCTCGCCCCCCACCAAGGCGATCCGGGTTCAGTACCCGGCCGGGTCACTCCGGATTTTCGCATCTGTCGTTGGTCGGCTTGTTTTCTCGGGGTTCTCCCGTTTCCCCCGCCCTTTCATTCCGACGCTGCTCCAAACTCACCTCAATCACCCTCATCGACTCTGAAGACCTCGATGTTAAGAGTTATATAGACTTGCACGTTTTTTTGTGAAATAGTTTTTTGCACGAATACGCGTATCTCGGTAAATAAATGTTCTGCAAATACGACTTTTTGTCAGAAAAGATAAAAAGCAAGTGTCTATGTCCCTATTATTTTACTTTTGTTGTATTTAGTATATTCTCGGAGAAAAAAATTCGTGAAGATGGTCAGATATCGCATTTTCTAAAGATTGCCTGTGCAGTTTCCTTAAACGGCAAGAGAAAAGTAAAAAGATACGGACGTAGTTTAATCTGTGGTCTTCCATCGCGTGTAATAAAACCCAACCGTTACAGACCAGAATTGCAGAGTACAGCATCACGACGGAAACACTGCACGTCTTGCGCGTAGGAGCGATGAGGCACTAGGCGTGTGTGTTAGTATCGCCCGTATTTCTCCCTTGCTTTTTGACCTTGGTCGCGCAAACTAACTCTTTAGAGCCGTCCAAACCTCTTCACCAAGTTTTTGTAATGCTACATGTCGGAAGTTCGGCTTGGCAGTAAAAAAAAAGGGGGGGGGGTGCACGATCAGGGGCACTGCACGTGAACTCCGGCATGTCAGCCTGTGACGCAGCCCCAGCGGCGTGTGATGGGAATGCAGCACGATCCGCGCCGCCCGAGAAGGCGATGCGACATCATGTGTATGAGCGCGGAGTCGCGTCCGGCCGGCGCGCGGGAATGTCGGCGACACTGGTAAATGAGTCGGTGTGGGTCGGCGTCGCGACGCCATGTTCCCTCCTGCCCGTGTGCCGACAGTTAGGCCCCTGCGGCGGGCGTGCGCGCGGTCTGTAATGAGCGGTCCGCTCCGTCCAGGTTAGGGCATGGCGCGTGCCGCCCAGAGACCTCCGCCCCCCCCCCCCTTCTACTATATAACATCCAGGATGACGTAACATATGATATCACTTCGCGTGATGGAAGCTCCTACCAGGTTCACACCACTTTTGTTCCCTGCAGTTATCAAACACGCGTACTGATTCTTTGGTAGTGCAACTTTGGCCAGCATCTGTAACCGTGATTAAATTCTTTTTTGAGTATGTTGTAATATCATTTTTGCCTACACAGCACGGATTAACCTCCGCCGTTCCAGTAGCTTAGTACTCTGATTGAAATGTGTTGTAATAATTGGATAATTTGAAGAGAGCACAAGGTTTTACTTCGATTTAAATCATTCGCTTTTTGAGTTTATTTCTAAAAGTTGTGTACATTTTTGGGAACGCCTACGCTGCCCCAGAAGATATCATAGCAAATCTATGGCTGTACGGAGCACAAATCTGTTTATCTACTTTGGCATATAGGCTGTTCACGGTAAAATGAGCACTTTTGAAAGACCTTGTTGAGATCTACTTGTATGCTCGTTGTGTATTCTTCCTCTTTATGTAAAATTAAAATTGGCATGGGCCTCATTACTTTATTATTGCGTCGGTCAGATGAAACTATACAATAATTAGAAAAGTGAATATTTTACAAATCTGGTCAGTTTTACACTTTAATGCATTTAAAAAAATAACAGAAACGGAAATAAATAATTGAAGTTATCACAAATGGTTATCTAACACTTTTTATTAGACGTTAAGATACGGAACTACTTTCTATTCGTTGTTGCCAACTTTACTGGGCGCATGTCACTGCAGTGTGCCTGTTAAAACATATGCAGGCAGGAATAGTGACTTTTTTAAGGTTGATTTCAAAAGAGCTCACGTTATCGTGGACAGCCTTTACCTGTGGGTAGTCTTCGAGGGTGCTCCTCCAGTGCCGCTTCTCATCCTATAAAGCTTAGATCAGGCAACAAGTTACTTGTCCGCACGTTGTTTGCCTGGTGCAAAATTGGATGACTCTGGACGAAGTCCGCCACACACCGCGCTAAGCTCACGAGAAATCCTGATGATAAAGTTACCTACCTTCCGCGGCATCGTAGCTCCTCCTGAGCGTATACTGTAAGCACGGGGGTGGACCAAGAGACCAAGGTAGGTGATTATTGCCAACAAAACTTCCGCTACGATTGCGATTGTGCGGCAGTGTGCTTCACCGTATTGTTTCCATCTTTATATGCAATAAAATAGAAGTAATCAAGTATTAGGACATATTTGCAAATCGCTTTGTGTATATTAAATTTATTTAAAATTATCTACTATGTTTGAATTTAGTATATCGCTTGGTCAGTTTAAGAGGCTGTTACAAATGGCATGGCATTCAAATACGACCTTCATTAATGGTTTGGATGAGTGTTGAAGTCAGTACAAGAAATGCAAGTAATCTCTGTACATTCACATGGAGTATCCGCACGGCTTTCAGCCATCCTCTACGCGATATTCCAAGGATTCGTCAATGTCAAGTTGTATCCTCGCCTACAAGAAGAGTTTCTACTCTGACAGTTGAAAGTGACAATAACTATTATTGAACTAAAGTTATTCTAATGAATTACATTAACCTCCGCATTAAGCCTACGCGGTAATTGAGCTGTTTTCAAAGTCCTGTTTAGTATCTACTTTTCTTCTCATTTTGTGTAACTCCGCGTCGTGGACCGCCTCATTTTAGTCGTGCGTCATCCACGTACAAGCCACAAATTTTTTTATGAAAGCAATTGTGGTAATAATATGCAAATTCGTGCTCTTGCGTGTATAAAGCAAACACTGACTTCAGTAGCCATAAATCTACGCATTACATTTCCAATACAGCGCCAAGCCTTAGATTTATATTTTATTAATTCACTGTTATCGTCAAATGGGCGCTTGCTTGCCAATGAGTACTGTATCTGATATGTAGTTTTGGGCAATTATAGTTTTCAGGTGTTGATTTTAGAAGTTCTCATATTACCGTGAATAGCCTGTACCAAACCTATAACATGCAATTATTATTAAAATTACCTTTTCAATTTATTAAATCGCACACATGTATGTGTGTGTTTAATATCATGGGTTACATAATACGAAAAAATAATAATAACTTGTTTATTAAACTGTAACCCTCAGTCCAAAATTTATAACTAATATAACATGCGTATTGAGTTAAGAAAAGATGCTGCTACCTTTCTGAGCCCCCGTTGCAGAGAAAAACTTGAAATGAGTATATAAAAAAAAGTGTTGTTACCGTTACACCATTTTATAAACAAGTAAAGGGAGGCAATACTGAAAATGATGTGCAATTTGTGGTTGGTTAGGAATGTAATGACCTAATAATTATTTATTGAAACTCAATATTCCACCATAACGATCCGGGTTCGATTCTGTCCGGGGCCACTTCCAATTTTTGCGTAGAGAAACTTCATAAAGTTTCTTAGGGTTGTCCCTTATCCCCCGCCCTGTGGTTCCTTCGCTACTCCAGCTCAGTCTCGTACTCCCTTAGCGTTTCAAACCTGATATGGTTGAACACAGTTTGCAAGACCTTGTCTTCATTTAAATATTCCAAAACATATTGCCGTTACCACTATCCTGAGCATGTTACAAACCTAACGGGAATCAACATTAGTTTAATTTTTTTATTGCGGTTACTCAATTCCTTCTTCGTACTCAATTCCTTCTTCGATCTTTCCAAATTGTAATTATAACACTGTTACACCTTGTAGTTGGAACACCCATTGCCTTAATTATTGCAGAGTTAAGGATAGTTTTGTGCAAGTTCTACTTTTTAGATGTCTATTTTTGTGCGACTGGTTGTAGAAAAAAAAAAAATGTTTTTACTTCATCGATATATGCGCTGCCAAGAAAGCCCTGGTAAAGTAATTTATGAAAATTCGCAGTAAACTTAGGTAGTATAGAAATTTTACCTATTTCGGACTCCGTGAAATAGACAGTGTAATTTATTGGTTTTGAACTATCGTTGTCCGTTAGTCGGCTCGTCAGACGAGTTTATGCGTACAGTGCACGATATTTCAAAATGCGCTACTCACGTACAGCTTTCTCGAATGTGCCTCTACATAATATATTAATTTCACCGCTCGACATCTTCGGAAACTTGGGAAGAGTTGTGGTGGAAACACAATATTGCAGCAACAAGTGTTCGCGGACCAGAAAGTTCGCCGAAAATAAACATAATTCGTGTTGTGTTGGCGGACGGGACGGTGCCGAACCTTGCCAGCATCGCCGTGGCGCGTAAACAAACTACCAGAGTTCCTTTGTGAGCACAACTTTGCCTTTTGGTTGAAGGTAATGCCTCGCCACTTCCTGTCAACCAAAAGTAATGCGATGGTGTACACGTCCGATTCTGTGCGCTGTCTGACGACGTTCTAATTTTTTCTCGTGCGGGAAACTTTGAAGCCGTCTACCGTTTGTCCAGAATTTCGCATCTACTAGCATTCATTTAATTCAGTTATGTGTTGAGTTGAGGCGAGGTGAGATAATTGGGCGACTCTTAACAACGAGGTCTTGAGAGCCGATGAGGGTGATTGAGCTGAGGATAGAGCAGCGTCGGAATGAAAGTACGGGGAAAACGGGAGATCCCCGAGGAAACCCGCCGACCAACGTCACGTCTGGCACGATTCCCACATGCGAAAATTCGGTGACCCGGCCGGGGATTGGACCCGGTTCGCCTTGGTGGGAGGCAAGCGGGCTAACCGCTCGACCACCGCCTTCCCCTCCTCCTTGCTCCAGTTGAGTGATTGACTTTGAAAATATTCGTTACTCGGTCCATTCCATCTGTGTCGTCAAGGGCAGTAACTATTTTAAGCCGTTTTGTCCCTGTGACCACTATCGAGAGCATGTTACAGATGGAGCCGTACTGTGCGCATCTTGGAACCAATGTTTAGTGGAGTGGAGAGATTCAGGCGACTCTTAACATCCGGATCTTCATAACTGAGGTTTCGTTTTTGTGTGCGTTTCTCATGAGCAAGTTTGTGCACCTCTCGTTGAAAGGCTGTTCACGGTAAAATGAGCACTTTTGTGAGCCCTGATTACTACGATCTACTTGTATGCACGTTGTATATTCTTCCGCCTTATGTAAAATTAACAATGTCGTGGACCTCATCACTTTATTCATACTTCGGTCGAGTAAAACTGTGAAATTATTAGGAAAGTAAATATATTACAAACCTGCTCATTTTTACACTTCAATGTATTAAAAAAACAGAAAGTGAAAGAAATTATTTAAGTTATCACAAATGGGTACCTAAAACTTTTTATTCGATGTTAAGATATGGAACTACTTTCCATCCATCGCTACCAACTTTACTGGGCGCATGTCACTTGGTGCGCCCATTAAAATATATGTAGACACCTGCCTCTGCGCGCAGTGACTTCTTTCTATGGTTCATTTCAAAATTGCGCACTTTATCATCGTGGACAGTCTTTATGAATTGCTGATCATACTGAGCTCGTAGCGCGTTGTTTATTGGTTGTGAGAAGCCTTTTCGACCTAGTAAAACGCACAACAGAATATTACATGATTGCAACACCTGAGTTGGGATATTGGATTCAGGACCGAACGGGTTAGTTCGCTAATTCATAACGTCTTCCAAAGGTCGTATGATGTATTATGTAAATCACGTTTGGTCTATGAGAGATTGTTAAAAATGACGCATTAAGTCACAAACCTTGTAGCATTGTTAGAGAATGTTTCTAGACTTGGGAATACAAGAGAGACCATTTTATCGGCAATCGAGCCACGAAATTCCGCCGATATTCCCCAATGTAGTGAATGGGTGGTAATAAACGATATATCGTGAAAACTAACTGGTTAAGAGGAGTGTAAACCTCGCTTCCAAGGTCAAGAAGCGAGGGAGCGATACGGGCGACACGCATGCCTAGTGCCGCCTCATCGCTCCTACGCGCAAGGCGTGCAGTGTTTCCGTCATGGTACTGTACTGTGCAAATTAGATTAGTAACAGTGGGGTTTTATTACACGCGATGAAACACCACATATTAAATTACGCCAATTACGCCTGTATCTTTGTACTTTTCTCTTGCTGCTTAAGGAAACTGTATAGGCAAGCTTTATAAATTCGATATTTGACCATTTTCGCGAATTTTTTTCGCCTAGAGTACACTTAATATGTTAAAAGTAAAAACATAGAAGCATAGATTTTTTTTTTTTTTTTTTCCCCAAAACATAGTATTTACAAAACGCATATTTACCGAGATACGCGAATCCGCGCAAACAACGATTCAACAAAAAATGTTCCAGTTCACACTTCTCTTAAGTTATGATACTCTTGTAGGAACGTAACAGAGCGTATTGTATGTCATTTCAAAACTTTAATACGGCAGTAAATTGATTTGAAAGAAAAAACTATGCTTAACTGCGCTTAAAAATATTTTATTACTGTTGTGTTGTGAGAGAGCATGCGGCAGGCAATAGTGCAGATTTTAATATTTTTACTCCTGTGCAATTTTTTGCTAAGATGTACACTGAAAGGTTGTATTAAAGAAAGCAACGTTTATGAGCGCACATTAAGCAAATTCTATTACTGACAGCGTATACAAATTGAACAAAGTTTTAACATGACTACAAATAATGATTTCTTTTTTTTTTTTGCATTCACTCTTCAGACGGCACACGGTTTTGAAGAGTCAATGCCATTTACAGTGCCATGTATTAGGGGTTGGTAAAGAGGTGGCTGTGCAACGAGAAGTTTACCTTTTGTAAACCAATTGTTACTCTTGTCAGGACATACATACGCAGTGTGTTGTATGCTGAACATGAGTTGCCTTCTTCAGATCCATAGACGGGAGTAGTGTGTACGACCCACTTTCATAACACTAAGCGAGGAAAGATGCCCTAAATAATCTCGCAACGATAACCCCAAACATTCATAACACTAAGTGAGGCTACAGGCCCTCTGAAATAGTCATATGGACGGGTGCAGTAGTGTGTAGAGCGCGTGAGTGGACCGGGGAAGTGAGGTATCTGAAGTAGATAACCATAGGAGGAAGAAGCCTGCCGCCTCGCTTCCCCGGCCCACTCACGCGCTCTACACACTACTTCACCCTTCCATATGACAATTCTATAGGCTCTGTATGCAGCCTTACTTAGTGTTTTGAATGTTTGGTGTTATCGTTGAAGATTGTTCAGGACATCGTCGTCGTTTAGTGTTTTGCAAGTGGATCGTACAAATTACTGTCGGGGATTCTCAGTACGTAATTATTTACACGCAAGGGTTTTCAAACTTCAAAACATTCTACGTCTATAACATCGCGTTTTGCGTTACCGAAGTAATGTTCATGTCGAAGTAAATTTTCCTTTTATTGTGTCGTGTCCTTCGCGTTATAATGACTAATATTTGTTACATGTAGTTAAAATTGTTTACTGTATTTTTTTTACTACGCACACTGCTAGTGTGTATGATTATAAGTTTTTTACTTTTTACTGCAATTAATTTCAATTTAGATTTAATTTACTATATTAGTATGGGATAATTGGAAGGGCATAGTATAGTAAACTGTAAGAGAAAGCAGTCTCGCTCTAACTCAGTCACCCGTAGAAATAAGTCGTAAAGTCGTGGGAGATACATTTGTTAAACGACAAAAAAACCGTAGCGGTGAAATGTTAAATTTGCAAAAAAAAAACTAGTGCCAGTTTTAATTTACGTGCAGGGAAGCTGACTCAAATTGTAGTGAGGTGTTCACGATAAGATTTTAGTTTTGGATGTAATTGTATTTAGAAGCTCATTGTTACTAACCGTGTATGATCTTCGTATGTAGACGTGCTGACCTATGTTTAAAGAGAAAATTTACGAAGCCTTGGAAAACGTTACACGCGTAGAATCTCAAGTTGCTGGAGATTCCTTGTTGACGTTCGTTGCGGCTGGTGGACGCTAGTTCGCGCGTGCTGCCCTCGGCCACTCACGCAAGAAACTACCGTTCCTCATACTGAATAAGAATTCTGCTGCTTAAATCCGACGCTTGAAATTGAGTCCCACGCAGGACACGTCCTTAGAAAGAAAGCAAGCGATGGCTGATGTGTTAGTCCCGCTTGCACGATGGTGCCACGGGCAGACGTAGGCATTTACTGAAATCTTTTGCGTTTAGCCAGGAAACTAGCGCAAAAAAACGCGGCGAAATTCTCTTACGGCGTAGTCTCTCTCGCAGTATTTTTTTTGTTCGGTTGCTAGTATATTTTTGTACGCCGTCACGTCACTTGGCCGGCTGAGGCAGGTCTCTTTCTTTGCTTGTTTAGGCTTACGTCTGTTGCCCATATGCCGAAACACCCTGGCGTACTCTGCGGGTCAGCGTATGCGCCCTCCCTATCTCTGCGCAGTTTGGCAAGCAGAGCTCATTCCCATCTTTTCTTGCCTGTGTTAGTGTAGCTGGAAAATAATAATGGTCTCTGGTTTTCCGGTTGAATGGTCATTGCCCCTTTGTCGTGGGTGATGAACTGTGGTACACTTGAGGACACAACATGTGATACTATGCTGCAGTCTAGGCCTCGACAATGAACTTTTTTGGTAATACTTTTGAATTTGTATTAATAATTTTTCGATTTATTAATTAGCATACGGCTCACAAATAATAGAACGAGGTATCTACTATAAACTTGTCATCACCGCATTTTGTGAATAATTGAATAGTTCCGGGATTTGCCGGTGCCTTTAATAGCGAATAATAATCGTCTCTGTTGAAAGGTCATTGCTCCTCGAGCGTAGTTTTCATACTCGGATTTATTACTTGCACGCAATGGGAGCCTGCACATTTTTGCAATCTTAACTGATTAGTGCAGGCAGTTGTTATGTGTTCTGTGCTGTACCGCTCTCGAGCTGGTGCATCCATCACCACGGGAAGAGGATCAGAAGCAAGCAGCCTGGAGCGCTGCCATAATTTGTTTCGAAATGCCCCGACCTACTCGTCGACCATGTTTATTTTGTGCCGCGAAAACTTATGTCCACGTCGCGCGATTAATTTTGTTATCCTCTGATGTTTCCGTTAACTTTTTAAAGCCTATCTAAAACAGCGTTCGCCCTCCCTAACAATACGATGTAAGAATACCAGCGTTACACGGTTCGGAAAATTTGTTTTAGGAACTAATATCAGACGTGGGGCACAGTCCTATTTAAATACGCCGCTTTAAACCAGAAGAAATATTTTCCTGAAACATCCTTCTTTGGTGGGCGGCAGTGGTTAATAAACATATTTGCTATAGAGTCGACTAAAAGTTAGCCGATTGTAATGTTATGTCATGTCATGGTTGCTGTGGTTGCAGCAACCACTAATACAGTTACAACTACTACAACCACTAATACAACTACAACAGTCACTAATACTACTACTATTACTAATACAACTACTACTATCACTAATGCAACTACTACTACCACTACTATAACTACTACAGCTACCAGTATTACTATTACTACTGCAGTTATCAGTATTAATATTACTACTACAGTTACCGGTATTACTATTTATTATTACTATCACTACTAATATTACTACTACATTTACTACCACTACAACACTACCACTGTCACTACTACTGCCACTGTCACTACTATTACTACCACCACTAGCACCATTTATATTGTTGCCACTACCACTATTACGACTACCATTATTACTACTGCCACCACTACCACCACTATCGCTACTATCACTATTACTTTCTCACTAATACCATCACCACTACCACCACTACTACCATCACTACCTCTACTACTATCACAACCACCACCCCCACTACTACTAATGGAAGCCACTACAGAACTTGGATCCAAAGCCCTGCTGCGATATCCATTTTGTACCTTAAACCATGCAGGCAATATTTGAAGAAATTTTTT
The DNA here is from genome assembly GCA_029891345.1 of Dryococelus australis. Lineage (NCBI taxonomy): Eukaryota > Metazoa > Arthropoda > Insecta > Phasmatodea > Phasmatidae > Dryococelus > Dryococelus australis. The sequence continues at coordinate 84,159,688 of CM056999.1, read as the reverse complement.
TTTTTTTTAATAATAGTAGTCGAGACATAATGATAAATTGGTTCTTGTTGTGTTGCTAGTAAGAAAGAGTAGTCCATGCACAGTTTATTCGGATGTTTTGAAACGAATCTTTGAAAAATCACCTTAGGCATAACATTTAACTTTTTTTTTCATTAACTTGTGTTATATATATATATATATATATATATATATATATATATATATATATATATATAAAACACTGTGATTAACTTTTAAGTAATGTATTCTAGAATAAATAAAACTTTAACTTATTATTTTTATAACGTGTAATATTTATTTCGTATTAAATATGAATTAAAAACAGTGAGAGCAGCGATGTGTTGGCTACGGCTAGTAAGAAATAGTTCACAGTTAAAATATTGTTTTAACCTACAGTTTTTGTATCTTATTTGTAAATTAAACGTTGCCTATTGTTATAATTAAATTTTTTTAGTGGAATTGAAGGTATATTTGATTATTACAATTGAAAATATCAGCCCAAATTACCGTACGTAGGCTCTAGGACATTTTTCTTTCGTCTGAAGAAGAAAATTCAATTGGCGGAGCGTAGCTTGTCGCGCTCTCTCTCTCTCTCTCTCTCTCTCTCTCTCTCTCTCTCTCTCTCTCTCTCTCTCTCCTCCCTCCCTCCCTCCCTCCCTCCCTCCCTCCCTCTCTCCTCTCTCTCTCTCTCTCTCTCTCTCTCTCTCTCCTCTCTCTCTCTCTCTCTCTCTCTCTCCTCTCTCCTCTCTCTCCTCCCTCCCTCCCTCCCTCCCTCCTCCCTCCCCCTCCCTCCTCCCTCTCTCTCTCTATCTCTCTATCTATCTCTCTATCTCTCTCTCTCTCTCTCGAAGTTTCGCACCGCCTGTATTAATAAGAAAATTGTACAAGTTTTCAATTTTTGTATATTTCATACATAATTACAGCCAAAATAATTATTTTTGAATTTTTTATTTACAACTGAAACGAGATTTTATTGCTTGAATACTTATTATAATATATTTGAATGTGATGTTGAGACGGTTACAAATCCGAAGTTGGCAGAAGTGGCGACAGGCGACGCCAACATGACATGGCGTGTTACAGAATGAAGTGTCAAGTTCTTACGCGTTTTTTTTTTTTTTTTTAAACCTACGCAGGTAAGTTACGATGTGATAAATCTGTTTTCTCACGGCAGTAATGAATATAATGTAAAGTGCGTTGTCACCACTGTGTGTGTGTATGTGTGAAAGTATTGTTACGATTACGTTACACTGGACCAATGTGTGTGTGTGTGTGTGTGTGTGTGTGCGTGCGTGCGTGTGCGTGCGTGCGTGCGTGCGTGTGTGTGTGTGCGCGCGTGCGCGTGCGTGTGCGTGCGTGCGTGATTGCAAATATCGGACGTGTGAAATTTATATGTTTTAACCGTGAACTGTTTTGAAGATGAATTTAATTGTGTTAAGTCACGTATATTTATCACAACGTTGTAACCTTTCCCTAGGTGTTCGTACAATTTTTTTACGTGATTACGTGTCTGTGATGCGAATATTTGCCACAATCCCAAAAAAAATACTAACGCCTACCAGATAAATTAAAATAATTTATGAAATAAACCTATAAAACAGTTATTGCTGATGCATAGAAATATGAAATATGCATAGAAATATGTATGTTCACCACTATATTTTAAGTTTGTAGTTTCTACGTACAAAAAATAAGCGATACGAGTTGCGTACTTGGATTTACTCTATCTTTTCGTTGGACTTGATGTTTATTCGTTTCAAGTTTTATTCCAACTGAGGCCGTCCTTTTAAGGAAATAACCCAACACACATCAATAACAAGAAATACTACAGTTTTTACCCCCGCAGTTATAACTGGGTTAAACACAGTTGTGGCAAAATATTAACGTGTATTATGTATGTAATGTGCTATGTCGTGTATAAAAAAACAATATAAAATGATAATCGTAAGAACTATCGTCAACATATACATTGTCAAAAAGTCATAAAGCTGACCTAAATATGGTTAAAGGCTTAAATTGTGAACATTCGTACGAAATGGTTTTTGAAATATGACTAAATTATTTGAACAGATGAAAACAGTAAACAAGCATTTCACAGTTAAAACGTAGTTACGTGGCAATGTTTATGATAACATGTAGCGAAGGATACGTAATCAGTAACCAAAAGTAGAACTTTAGCAGGGCTTCATGAAAGTGTGAAGTAACCGTGAATGGCTTTAAGCAACTTGTTGACAAATAATCTACTGATAATAAGGGATTGTAAAAAAAAATACTAATAGATTTTACTAACAGCGTGTGCTCCTACAGTCATGACAAATAAATTACATAACATTTCCGCTGATAATTGTCTTTTGAAAATAAATAACAATAATTGTATACCAACAAATTATTCAGACTCATACCATTGCAAATAAAATTCACAGAAATATTTCAAAATTTCTAACTGTTGGAATACCGTTATATTTGGTAACCATCTTCAAATGTTGTGACATAGGGACATTGTGGTTTCTTTTTATTTCCGAAGAGATGTCCCATTCTTCGAGTAGTCTCGTTTTTTTCAGTTTTTATTTTTATTTTGAACGTCTAGATTGATCCACGTCAAGTTAAGCCCATAAATGTTCAATTGGGTTAATCTTATATGAACTTTGTTTGGCGGAGGATGGAGAACTTTAGAGCAACTGTGGCGCAGGTAAGCTACATCTGAATAATATGGGAGATATGCTTGTGGCCGTTGTCTTGGTTAAACATGAGCTTCCCTGCAATCCCAAGTTTTTCTGCACTTTTCCGTAAATTTTGGTGAAGAAGATTGAAATAGCCTTACTTTTTCAAGATATCCTCAAAAACCAGCTCACAACAGAAGCTGACCATTATACTGTACTTAAACCGCCGTGTTTTAGTCCTCCTCAAGTGCTTGCTCTTAGTTATAGTTTTTCTCCAGACTATTCACCTAGCATCTGAACCATGCACGTTCAATTTGTTCTCTTCTACAAAAAAGTGCTTTTTCTCACCTAATTTCTTCCTTATATTGATACGTACTCCTTTGCTAACGTAAATCTTTTACGTCTATTTCTCTCGAAACTGTAGGGCTTTTACGTGCAACCCTACGATTGTAGCCGATTTTTCTAACCGTCTTAACTGTTGGAGAATGGAGTCTTAATCAGGGGCTGGCTGAACTTTACTAGTCAACTTGAAGCACTTAGTCTAAGAGATTATTTTTTATTCGTCTCACAATCATGAATGCCCGGTTGCACCATCGTGGTTCGAAACTCGATCTCCGAGATCGCATCTATGATCGACACACGAAACTGTTGCACCATTCGAGTTCAGAGCTGGATTGAAGATAGAGATGAAGTTCATTTCGAACCGCCAAAATTGGCGGTTCCAAATCTCGATCCGAGATCAGTAGCCATCGTCGACAAACGTAGTTTGAAAATACGCCAACAGATAGAAAGAACTACGTTCGATTGTTTTTTTTTTTTTTTTTTTTTTTTAATTAAAACAATATTATACGCACTTTAATAGTATTCAGTAAAATTCGTACAACAATAATTCATTTAAAACAGACAAAACATCGCACATCTAGTTCTATCTATAATGAAAAATACGCCTACTTCCATGACGTCATATATTACGAACCAATAGCAAAATTTGTCTCATACTTAATCTCGATCTCTCACTTTGGAACCTAGATCGACGAATCGGAGATCGAAAATCATGACATTTCGTTGGTGCAACACTTACATTGGAACCAAGATCATACTGGATCCTGTTTTGGAACTAGGCTCATTCGATCTCGGATCGGGGAAGATGTTTGTGCAATCGGGCATAAGTCTTCTTTGTACGTGAGGACAGTATGTTGTTTAACTCTGGCCTCTCTCTTCATGTGTATATCTATGGATGATATTGGTCACTATACTTCTCTTCGTTAGTAGCATTTCAGTAATATTTATAATACTTTCCCTTTACCGTGACGCCATACCTCTGCCGTCTTCGATTAAATGTCATCTCATTTTCCTTCCGCCCCATACTGTTGCGATACTTTCAATACTTTCGACGTGGCTGAACTCTGTACTTCAAAAAAACTGCCCACCAGGACTGAACAAAGCAGGATGTGAAGCAGTGTCCGAATAATTTTGTTGCATTGGAAACTGTAATTTATCAAATGTTTTGTATAGTTGCTTGTCTGAAAAATTTTTACTACTTGTAAATTGCAGGAGGTAGTATTAAGCGATTAATAAAATTACGTCCAATTTTTAAAATAATGCATGCTAAGCGAAAGTAGTTCTTTGATTTGGTGCAGCTGTACGTCAATAATAATAATAGTAGTAATCATATACTGTTCACGATTAACAAATCCTTTTTGGAAGCTTGGCTTAAGATCTACTTTTCCTTCCCATTTTGTATCTTTCTGCCGTGTGTTAAATTAACATCAGTATGGACGTGATCACTTTATTCATGCTCAATGCAAGTAGAACCGTGGAACTGTTATAGATGTAGCTGTTTCACATATATGCAAATTCACACTCTAATGTGTATGAAACTTCAGAGACCACACTCGCATCACAACGTCAAGTGTTAAGACCAATTTTTATTACTTCGCTGCCAACTTAACTTGGAGCCTGCGTGCCAGTGTGTAATTTACCATACATGGAGTTATGGACAGTGATTTTTTTTCTAAAAGGTTTGTTTCAAATGTAATTGCTTTACCGTGAACAACATATACAGTACGTGTGTACGTATCTTTCCTCTCGCTAAGGCCATGTACTCTCACCTATAGTCTTGCCCCCAAGCTTATATTGGCCAAGTAAACAAGTGTTAGCCTATTTGTTCGGTTTGAATCAAAATAAATCTTTTAAAGAATGTTTCGTTTCAGGGATCTGTTTCTACACTACAGAATTGGGCGATTTGAGCACGAAATAGTGGTAGGAGCAGAGCAACCCGTGAAAACCCAACGCTACGGCTTTTGTTCGTTGTTGGCCAACTGTTATTTTTACAGTTCCTTAGCAAGATAAAGATCTTAGTCCAAAGAATCTGGACAGGTAAGGCGGTGTTAACTTGTGTGTATTTCTGAGTTAACTTCGCGAAACGGTCGTGTATCTTTCTTGTGATGGATTTATAAGACAGCAGTTTCCTCCTCTAAGGTAAACAAGTCAAGCTGAAGCTAACAACAGTTCCTTGAAGCAGAATGGCGTAAGTCACCACCTAAATTCAGCATGTGCTTAGTAGTGTATATTGGGACAGAACATATAAAAATTATCTCGCTGGTTTGGTTCCACTAATTTTTTTTCTGTTGTCTGGATTTCTCCTGTGACTATTGTTTTATAAGTGTAGTCGTTAATGTACACTCTAAGAAATTATTCGTAAATTTACCATACCAGTGTATACGTTTAGTGAGAAAGCGGAAATTGTAATGTTTTCCCCTATACATTCATTTTAGCGTTCCTGCATTTGCTCAGGAAACAGTAAAATGCACAGGAAAGCTCCCAACTTTGTATAGTAGCGCTGCTAAACATTTCTATATGTGCAGCTTGATGTGTGGTATTATTGCTATACTGTGTATAGGTTAAAAACTTCCATTACAATTTAGGAAGTTTGCCAGAAAATTCTTTAAAGTGGAGGTAGTATAACATTGAGTTTTCAAGTGGGGCATGTAATCAATATGGCACTGATACAAGTAATTTTACATAAAATACGCGTCAAGTTACAGTTTACATGACCACTACGGAGGCTGACTTTCCAGGTTTCGATACGTAAGCGTTAAATAAAGGTCTGACAACTGTGTACATACTAATTGCCATAAAAATTTTCATACCACATAAAATTAATTCGGTAATAGTAGACTAACAGTTGTTAGTGAGCAGTTAAGAAATGAATCTTAGAAAAAGTCACTGCCCTTGCATACATATATTTTAACGGGCGCACTGAATGACATTCGTCCATTTGGTACACACTTCGTAAGGTGTGGGAGAGAGAATTTTTTGTTTGTGCTCATATCCTGGGTTGGTATGTTCTACTGTATGTTGTACATTGAACAGTGTAATAGAATATTGGTTTCCTAACCTTTCACGAAGAACAACAGAGGAAAAAAATTGTTGCTTTTGCTTAAGGCGGTTCTTCTAAAAATGGCACCAAGAGTCTTGCAACATTTTTACAAAATTTTTATTTGTTGGAAAATAATACACTGCTATAGAGTCAGTTTCTCGATTGCTCTTTAAGGCTGTCACCATCTATGCTTGCCAAACGGCGAGCACAATGTCATTTAAAAAAAGTTCTGTCCAAAAACAGCTCAGAAACAGCTCAGTATTTTTTAGTGATGTCTTATTAACTTGGAAATAGTATCCGAGGAACTTTTAATATCCTAAGATTTGTTTCCATATCTAATGTGTATTTTGAAAGTGGTAATTTATAAAACTGACGTTTTTATGAGAACTCTGGTACAGCATATTAAATTTAATATAGGATCGTGCAACGCACCTTTATCTTTGGTGTTATGCCAAAATCGACGGTAGCATCGCTGAAAGTTCCGTAGAGGCGAGTTGCCAATGCAAATACTGCACGACAGTTTATTGATATGCGTGCCTGGGGTAGCTCATAGCTCTCCCGTATTTCTAGGTCTCGGGCACACACAATACCTCGTGGTTTACGGCATTTTCAAAGTTTATAATTTTTAAAGGTAAAATGCTTGAAACATATATTTTCTTGGAATTTTTTTTTAAAGTTCCGGTACAGAAAATAAAAAATAATTTAATAGCGTGAAGAATGCCTTCATATTTATTATCATTCCATAAATTGTACACTGCAGCCGCATTTTCGAAAATTCATCAATGAATTAACCAGTGGTTGATACATCGGTGTACACCAGTTGAGGCATTTTTCGAACATCAGGTGTATTTTTAGTGGTGTTTTCGTCTGCTTTCAGACACACATTAATATAATTTCACTCTACTCTAAAGTTTTCATTACCCGTTTGGAAAACTCGACGTCTGGGTTATTTTGGTATATTTTGGAATGCTTGAAAATTACGAGTTGTGGGTGTTTTAACTTTTCTTTTTCAGAGAAAGCGTTCGAAAATACATCGGTTGACATTTTGGTGCACATCCACCAGATTTTCAGGCCGGTGGAACTGATGTAAACTCGGTTCAAACGGACTCAACCAAACGATTAATTTTCGAACGTCCGGTGTACATCGCTGGATACACCGGTGAATATTCGAATACGTGGCATGACTGCAAAACTGCACGGCATTTCAGTGCCGTACGTAGAGAGGCGATAACAAGGCATCAGGTAGACGCTACTGTCGCCCGTAGCGGTCCATTACTTCCGCGGTCGAGCACACAAAATAGCGCCAGGTAGCCCTCGTTAATTTACACTTAGTCATACGTAGATATAGGGATATTTATATTAAATAAATTGCCAATACTTCGTAAGGCAAACTGATTTGTGCATCTTCGGTAGTTACGATTTTCCCTCTTCGAGTAGACGAGCCTAGTCTTCTTTACACGTTCGACAACCTATAAACAAAAAATCACTTGAACATATTTGATTGAAATTGTCAGCTCTGTCTAGTACATGTTTCCATATATATAACCTACGCAAATACTGTGATACAAATAGGCCGCGTGACAAAATTTCAGCGTTTTGTTGTTTTAATTCTTAATGGAAAGCAACCGTAATTTAAAAAGAGGCAAATTCGTACGTATTGAGTTACTCGTAATAGGCAATTCGTAATAAATTGAGCACTTTTGAGAAATCTGCTAGAATCTTCTTTGTGCGCCGGTTTTTTTTATCTTGTCGGTGTATGCGAACGAACAGATCGTCATAGAACCGATCACTTCATGCATGCCTCGATCAAGTCAGACGTTGAAATATATAGCAACGTAAACAATTTACTGAAACTCTGTTCTTACTTTTGTATGCTTAAGAAAAATATAGCGAAACACATTCGGCGTCGAGAAGTGTAAAGAACCAGTTTGGATACGATATTAATACATCGGACTGCTTTTCCCTTTCTCCACCGCTGTCTACTATCCTGTGAGCATGCCAGTAAATGTTTATTCCGTAATGTTTACATGCACTTTAAGTGACTTTTTTTACAGGTTGATTTTAGAAATGGTGTAACTTTGAAGCCTTGATAACCTGGGCTTGAAATCAATGTATAAGCTACTGTACATACCGGGTCAAGGGTAAGAACATAAGTACACTTCCATTGCGGTTATTAAATGATGCTGCTCATGACTATTTATAATGTTTAACTGTTGGAAAAACACAACAGTATGCATAAGTAGCCTTTCTCTTCCATGTTCTGAATTTTATAAGAATTACAAACAATTTTAATTATATTCGTGACCCGGGATAACAGTAAATTCTAAAATACGCTTGTGCAGGAACGAGAATAACCCCACAAACAATTATTCCGTGTATTTAACTCTCGAAGTAAGTTTAATACAAATTAGTTTATATGAATCTTAGTTATTTTTTGCCATTAAAGCTAATAAAACTAGTTCGTGGAATAAAATATGACGAAATCAAAAACGTAAGGATAACGTTGTTTGTATATTTTGTACAGTTTGTTATCCAGTTTAGTTGGCTAAACTGCAATTTGGTAAAATAATTTTATATTTATTAATATTAAAGTGCTATCTTTTGTAAATTAGGATTTAAAGAAACACGTTCATCATTATTGAGCATATGACTTTGGCAGTTGTATTGTTTTGCGGTAAGCCTAGGTCAATGTTGGGTACATTCACAGTAGACGAAAAATCTATCTGTCTCATCTTTGGTCTGTGGTGAAAAAGCACCAAGTTACAGGTGCTGTGCCAGATGGCAAACCCGGATGGATCGGACTGGCGTGTCATGTGTCGAAAAACATAAAAGAAGAAAGAATAAATCAGACAGAGGAGATCGATGATTGATTTATTTGATGTCAAGAGTAATAATTCCTTACGTTCGTAACAAAATTAAATATTGTTTCAAAACACGACAGCGAAGGAAGCGTGATTCTGACTGAGTGCTCGTGAGGAAGAAAAGCGGAGTGGTACAAGCTGCCGTCTTGGAATGGATAGAGAATGTGTCATCGATATATATTCTATTCACGGGAAGTGAGCACTTTTGAAAGCCCCTTCATTTGGAATAATAGGTAATAAATATATTTTATTTTTGCGTTAGACGTTAACTTCCGAGTGCGGTAGATTATACACACTGTGTTCATTCGTTACATGGCACTATTTATTTTAAAAAGGTTCAGAAAGGGCCATCCTACCTTGATAGCCAACTTTTCAATAAATTACCACTATCCCTTCAAGAAATTTGCTTTCCTAATCAAAAACTATTTAAAAAACAGCTCAAAATTTTTTTTTTTATTGAATGTGCATTTTGCTGTGTAGATAAATATCTAAACTACAAACATTAAGAAATTACTGTATAACATATCATTTCACGCATTTCTTTTCCTGTTTTTCTCTTTCCCTTTCTGTTCTTTTTCAGTAAAACGACGACGCCCACAGCATGTTGGAATAAGATTAGTCAAATTATGAAGAAATGATATGATGAGTGTACGTACAATCTGACTTATAAACGTGTGTGTTTACTATTATGTCCAGTGTATAAACTTTGTATTCTGTAATTTGACTTGTCTAATATCTTTGTACAGCTATGTATTGCAAAAAGATCTTACGGACGCCATAAAACAAACAGTAAAGGATATAAAACGGCTGAAAGGTAAAAGTAACTAGGACCTCAAAAGTGATCACTTTTACTGTGAACAACCTAGAGTCGTAGGTAAGAAGTTTAATCGTCGGAAGGAGAAATGTGCAGTTGATGTGGGAGACAGGAGTTGAAGATGCAAGTGTGAGGAAGGAAAGGAATTGAAGGTATAAGGCAGGCGCAGTGTTGTCGGGCGAGTGGGGCTGAGCGGCGCTGTCCGGAGTACCTACTCGCAGGCACAGGCGCCGCCGGAAGCCGCCCCCGGTTGAGAAATGTTCCGGGCCTGACATGTGTGCGGCACTCAGCTGAAGAGGCGGGTTATTTTTGAATGCGGCGAAGACAGCGCCGCCTAATGATATCGGTCAGCGGGAAAAACTGCTGCTATAATTAACTGGCCGTCTGACTTGTTTACGCTTTTGTTCCCCCGTGGCTCGGACGCCTGCCCGCCTGCCTGTCCTATGTCATTTCCCCGTACTGCCTGCCGCTGTCAGTATTGTGTCACCTCGTGTAGTCCTTACAACTCTCCAAGATCGCACCTTACACCGTACGTTAACCTTTTGTAAATTTGAGAAATTCGCGTAAAATTACAAAAGTTATATTATTGTTCGTAACAGTAATGGAAAACATTCGTTGGCATCGTTTTTTTTAATTGCGAATTTTGCAAAAAAAAAAAAAAAAACCTGTGTGTGAATATCGTCGGTACTGGGCTAATGAGCACTTTTTAAATCGACCTTCAAAACATTCCCGGACACAACTGCATGTGATATACAGACACGTTGACTGGCATGAATCCAGTTAAGTTAGTATCGATGTAGGAAAAATCGTTATATTTCTTAACTGCGTTTTAAAAATATGTTTGAATACACTGGATTTAAATAGTTTGGCTTCCGTTTATTGTTTAAGCATGTAATCGCAAGAATGGTATATTAGTAACATTTTGTTCTTAAGAGTACTATGTAGCTGCGCTTTTAAGGTTAAGAAGGGAGAGATCGATACGGGCTACACTAACATGCACCCCATGCGTAAAGCGTGTAGTGTTTCCGTTGTGATGATGTACTGTGTAAATTAGATATGTAAATCTGTAACAGTGGGACTTCTATTACACGCGATCAAAGCCAATAGATTAAACTACAATGGGGACATAGGCAATTATTATTTTTTACCTTTTCTGGCAAAAATGCTTATTTCCAGAACTTTTATTTACCGAGATATGCGTATTTGCGCAAATAACGATTTCACAGAAACTGTTTTAGTAAACAGTTTCACTTGATCGACGTATGAATAAAGAACTGGGGTCCGCGGTGATGCTACTTTGACTGTGGCGGAAAAATGTTGAGGAAAGTAAATTCTAACCAGGGCATAAAGCGCTCACTAACCACCGACAGCCGATTGAAAAATATTTTGCAATTCATCAGCGTTTCCCGTCGAAAAGCAGAGAGAGTAAATTTTATAAACCGTTCAAACTGATACAAAAATAGACATTCGTGGGAATTTTTTTTGCATATGTGGACAATATACTTGAACTTTTTAATGTAAGGATAATCGACTATATTAAAAAATGGCTACCATATTTATATTTGTTTCCACTATTCCACTCGTAACTGGTGAACCAAAAATTCTGTAGGTCTTCTTTCCCCTCTCGGCTTCTCTTTGTAGTCTATCCCTTTCGACATTCTTTAATCACCAAACGCCACATAGTATTCGACATTCCATTTTCTATCACTCGCGTAAGTTTATTTTTCTTGTAAATATAATATTTTCACATATTAAGTTACACTTATCGTTTTTATCAGAAAATATACAGAACTGTTACCTATAGATCAGTACATATCGGGTTGTACATAGCGTTACTCACGCTGTTGAAAATAACCCCAGCCCACTTGAAGCATAGTATCGATTACTTTTGCATGAAGGAAATATATATGTGCTTTTACAGTGTTGTTATACTACGTCGCCACTTGGCAGTCTGACAATATTTGGATGTAGGAACATCAGTGAAAATTCTGAAAGAAGGGTGTCCATTTTCCACAAATCAGTGATACTGTATAGTTTTATATGTTCGGTCTATCAGTCCCCTCCCCCTCCCTCCTCTAACCCCCCCCCCCCCGGTAACGCTGAGTTGACATATTGAAAAAAATGAAAAACCCGAAGTCTGAATCTTATCGACTTTTTACAGAAACTCCGAGAAAAAAAAGTATAGCACTTGTATGAAAGGCACAAATGAACTGGTCCCTAAGGCTGCTACTTTGCGACTTAATCGGTGACCTGGAGGCATACGTTTTTCTGGTGAAATAATTTCTTACATAAATATAAAAAGAGGTTCAGGCACTAATTGAGGGATATATTGACAGTTAATTGATTTTCTCTTACCATCTGTACAAGCTGGTGCTGCAGTACTTCGTTTGTAGCCACTCTGCTTTTGCCTTAGTTTCAGTAACCGCCTTCCTTGATTACGTGTGCTGAAGCTAAAATATTATTGTGATTGCTTCTCTCGCGAACTGTGATGCTGTCAACTATAGTTAGCATTATGTATAGACACACACACACGTACACAGTTCCATACTGTTCATCTTCAAATAAGTAAAGTTGGAAGTGTATGCAAACGTGCTGGTAATCTCAGTTTTCCCAGTTTGGTAGACATATTCGTATTTTTGACAGGCCTAGCAAACTTACGTAAAGCCACTTATTTTCAGTGTGTTGGGTGCGACTTCCACCTGAATAAACCTGATCGAGTTCTGTGAAATGCTTAATGACAGTTTCGTAGCACAGGTGTCATTGCAAATAGCAAACGTCTCCATCTTAGATTATCCATAGGTGCCTGGTTATCAGAGAAAAAAGGTCAACGATGCCTTAATATTCCTCATTTATCCCATCAAGGACAATGTGCTGAATACTGAGACTGTGCGCACATGAAGCCACTTTAAAAAATAAATAGAAATATAATTGACATGTTCACGAAGGACTACACCTGTAACAGTGTGGGCGACTGTGATCCGCTAGTCTGTCGCTCACGCTACAGGTAGCTTACTAAAGCTATCATATGGCTCACCATTTTTAATTTCAAGCCATTGAGACTAATTACTTCTTACCTTTCTTCTGTGCACTTGTAATATTCGATCATTATTTTGTGGGTATTTCGTCCAGGCGAGTTCTTCTATAGTGAAAATGATTTTTACTTCGTGATCTAAATTTTATACTCTTGTCACATTATCCCACAATTTATCTAATTGGTTGCTTGATCGAAGCCTGAAATTACAATTGAATTTGCAATACTTCATTGCGGTCGCAGAAGACCTACTATTTAAAGAAAAAGCAGACCCAAATGATTAAAACAGGAATAGAAACGTGCCAAAGTTAGCTGTTCTCGACAAATATGTAACATGCGTATAATCATCCCAAAAATGAATCTGATCATACATCACAATAAAAACAACACAACAAATATGTAACATAAATACAATTCCAAGAAGGAGTCTAGTCATGTGTTAACAGAGTATAGTCACTAAAACTGATACCACGATGTAAAAATAAATTTCACCACAGAACAACTTACACTAACAAATTGCCTACAAAATAATGATTGAATTTAAGTTCACAAAACGGAGGGAAGAAATGGCCAGTCACAGTGACTCAATATGTGTGCACCGACCCATAAAATATTTTAAACAAATGTTTAAAAAAAATTTTCTCCACGTCTCAGGATATATCGTTTCTATAGAGTGTTTTATTGTTCTGCTCTACAAATTGAGTGTACTACTCTACAGTGCATGGAATGCGACTTCCTAATTGAATGTAGGTCAAAAATTCAACTTTATTTGTATGTAATTAATTATTTTACTTCGGCAATTATCTTTGAAGCCGTTAATTTAAAGATTTATTACAAATAATAGTTTATCGTCTATGTGCAAGCTTCGTAAGCGTTACTGTGAAAGCTACATCGATTTTCTTGAGTAGTTCAAACGATGCAGTAAAGAGCTAGGGGTTTCGATGACGTCGCCTGTAATTAGGCAATTTTACGTACGTATTCGTGTAACTGTGTTGCCTATTTGCAGGCGCTTCGCAGATAGAGGTAGGTTGTGTACAACGAGAACGTTCGTATAAAGGCTGTTCATGGGTAAAGTGAGCACTTTTGGAAGCCTTTCTGAGTTTCTACTTTCAGCCCGTTGGCTGCGTACCTGTCAAAATGAATACTGTCATGTGCCTTTCAGCTAGTGTTTACACCAACTGGCCCATGTGCTCACTGCATTCTCATTAAATGCACGGCACAAAGTAATAAATATCCTAATCAGCACTATAAACACTTAAACGTTAATTTCAGTAAGTAATATTAGTTTGCGAATATTGACATTCCTGACTCGTTCTGTTGAGACGTAAATTAATGCCTTTAACTGTGGCCAACATTTCTGAGGTCATATGAAAATATGTTTGGTTTAGGTTGCCAACAAAATAGTAGACGAGTTAAACAATATTATTTTCCCCATTATAAAAGCAACGTTCACCTTTTAAAAGTGTGACCAGCTGAATCGCTTGCCCTTAATATGCGTCATGCTCATAAGAAAGGCACGCTTTTAAATAAACTATGTATTTACTCCTTCATACAGAAGAAAGCGTTCCTTAAACAATCGTTAAATGACCTAAGAATTATGTTCATTATAATTTGCTAATAGTGTTATGTTGTTTAAATACCTTACAAATCTATATTTAATACAAAACTACTCACAAATAAATGGCGGGCGTTGCTGTTACATTACGAGTAACGAAAACAAATAGTCATGAAACTCATTGGCTAACAACATTTGTTCAAATTTTTACAGCATACTACCACAGGAATATTTGTCACTCGAAACAAGTTTCGTGAAAATTAGTCCAACCACAAGTGTTTAAAGCACCTAAAACTAACGTTTGCTAAGGGCAACTGCTTTGCATACGAAAAAAATCACCTTTCGCTTATAAATTTCAAATTTCGACACTGATATGAGCATAATTTCACCAGAATACTAAAAACACAATACCTAGCTGATTACATAGTATTTCGTGAGTCTACATCCATACATTTGATCCAGAATCTATTTTCCCCCCATATTACCTCTTGAAGGTAAAATGTCGAATATAGTACTCACCTTATAGTATATCGGCTCATACAATGTAAACTGTTCGAAAAAGGCGTTATAATACTGGTTTAATGTATTCCTAACATCGAAAGAATGTTTCACATGCAGTATAAAATATTTTCATGGTATTAGCGTTTCAAAACGAATGACACGCGCGGAGGTATAAACTCGTAAATTGAGAATCTCGTAAACACTCAATAACACACGCATATTTATCTAAGCTTTCAGATTTGCAACACACATCGCAAATATAAATATAATAAAATACACTCAGCCGGAGTTTCTTTACGTTTTCTCGAGGTTTAAAATTTATACCGACTTCGATCGCTTGAAGCAACCTATTTTACAGGGCGGCCTGTTATATAAAATTCCAAGCAATTCCGGAACAAGCAACTACGTGGGAATACGGCAGAAAGCAATAACAAACACTGCCACTTCACTCAGAATATGTTTAAAAATGTTTTATTTGTTACGTTATTGAGTACTTTACGTCAGGTATAAACTGACACTTAAAATCATGTTTGTCGTGGACGGCTGTTTTGTTGACACACGACCGCGGACCAGAAAAAAAAAACAACCAGCTAATCTGAACTTTGCGTCAGCTAGGTGGTAATAATGTTTAGAAACATAAATGTATTAAGCCCCTGTCACACTGTCAAATTGTTCCGTCAAACTGCTTCCAATAAGTTTGGTCAAATAAAGTTGGACAGTTACGACGTCCTTGAAACGTCATAAAAGTCGCCATATTTGTTTGAAAAAGTTGGATGACTTCAGTTTCCATCAAACATTTGTTGGACCGGTTCTAAAATTTCTTTGATGTTTGACGGCCTCAGCCAATCAGAATCGTGCACTACAAGAATGGACGTCGCGGAACTTTAAAATAACTTACAATTACTGGAATCAAAGTATGTTGTGGAGATATTTAATTCACATAGAAGATGTTTAGGCATGAATTCTATTTTAAGTTAATTCTGCACATAATATTAGGAATTTAGGAATACAATTTCATTGTGCAGGAAACCTCTCTGATAAATAAAATGTGAATTTTATAAAGAAGCGAAAATAAATTACAAAATTCCTAACATTTATTCCTGTAATCGACTGCATGGGAAAAATAAAAGCAATATTTCATTATGAAAATAATTTTTTTATAATAATTGAAATTAGATTCTCCTAGTAAAAAAAAATTACAGTTTGACACATTTTCAGACACATTCAAAATTTTATTGTCAAATATAGTTGAAAGCGAAAATTTTTCAGTGTGACAGGGACTTTACATCACGCCTAATGTTATTCTTATTTGTGTAAAGCAAAAATAAGCTGAATTGCAGGTGACGAAATGTTTTAACTTTACGACTAGTAAGACGTTAAAACATGGAAATACTTTTCGTAATTCGCTGCCAAGTTAACTGTGAGTATTGCGGTCGTTGCTTGCGTTAAAATATATGCAGTAATTGGCAATGGTTGTTTTCATAGGTTGGTTTTAAGAGTGCTCACTTTATCGTGAACTACCTTTAGCAGAAGGCAACACCAAGCAATGCCGATGAATAAACATCCGTATGAACTATTCATATGTTGTTATAAGTAATACACGTTAAAGAGTAATTTGAAAATTTAATCCAATATTCAAACACGATACAAGCTCCCTGTTAGCTACCAGTATATTAAAAAAATATACGTGAATTTATGTGCATGTAGGAACATTTGCGTGTCGTAAACTACTGTTTATTTTGTAATTTAATAAAGTTTTAATATATTTCACGTATAAATAATTGTAAAATTTTTTTTTAACAATTTAGTGGTAATGATAATTTTTTAAAGAAACAAAACTTTGTAAATAATATGCAAATCTAATATTCGACGTCAATATTAATTTTCATAAATAAACATATTATAGTCTATTCGCAGTTTCTTCACACTTTTCGAATCAAACATTTGAAAAATCACCCCTTGTATGACGTGTATGGTTGTTTCCTAAATATGCCATGTAACACAAGCGTTTTAACCCTTCGTTGATGTAAAACTGCCGTACTTTTGGGTAAATTGAGACATTATTTATATTTTACCTATAAATTTAATTTTCCATTAATAATTAAATAAATTAAAAATAGTGAGAAAACAGGTATGTTGGTGATGCCTAGTAAGAGATAATTCTTATGCGAAATAGTATTACGCTTAGTGCGCACGAATGCGGTGCGCTGTCACTTCGGCGTAGTTTTCTAAATTTGGTTAAGCGTTGTTTGCATAAGGCGGAGAAATATCTTGGAAGTAGAACATTAGCAGGGCTTCAGAAAAGTGGGAAGAAACCGTGTATGGACTATGATGAAAGTAGACAATTAAAACAAAATTCTGCAATTTCGAAATTATTTTGTATGGGTCTAAGCGCCCCCGTAACCTTCTCCCCTCCTACCCGACCGTAACCGGTTTGTCTTGCGACTTGAAGCCGCAGGGGATTGTACGTAATAAAAAACCTTTCCATCCATTGCGACTCTCTGATTCGTCCATCTTCTTTCTTATCTTCTTATATTCATCTTTTTCTCTCTTGGGTTGTAATTAAGGACCTTAAAAGTAGATTCACGGTTTCTTCGGATATTTTGAAACTAACCTTTGTAAAATCACCCACAGAGTAATATGTTAACCTGTCTTTTCTAATAACTTTTATACCACAAGTATATAACACTTATTAACTTTAAAAGTATTATATTGTTACATGCGGACGCCTGAGGGGCGTATCTGAGTTCGTGAGGGATGGAGGTCTTAATAGAAAAACTAAATTTGATTTCTAATTTATTCACTACGCTATTATTTACATCTTTAAACTATCTGTCTCCACTTTTGCTCTTTATATTTTAACAATGAGCGCAATATTTAATATATATTTCAACTCTAATTAACGTCCTTCTTAATCGTCTCTGTTGGTTACAGTCATTTAACTCATACTCATCATTAACATGTGTTCAGTATATTTGTTGCCATCCTTTATAATGTCTTTCACTCACACATATAGTCCAATAGTCCAGCCTGCCAGCCGCGTCCTTCACTGCTTAACACTCGCAGTCGCAGACTTCCCTTCCGCTGGTCGCTTGTTCTTCTATCGCTCGGAGCTCAGCCACTCATTCACTCAACTCCAACTCCACTCGCGGCCCGGAGGCCTCTCCCAATATCTATAGTGTTCCCCTGACCATCCCGAAGGTCCAACGCACCCCGAGTTGCGCTGAGAAAACGAGGTCAGCAATTCAGAGCATTCTTCAGATAAACGCAGAAAACAATACAACCAGGGTCCGCGGCGCGCGTCTATAATTCGAAACACACCTTGCATCCGCCGTAGCTATCTCATCCTCCTCGCTCGCCCGCGCGGGAGCGGGCCAGCGACACGTAAAAATATTTTTGATTAAATGAAACTTGAAGTTAGTATCTTCTGTAATTTTTATTTCGTATTCAATACGAATTAGAAACTGTGAGAACAGCGATGTTTTGGCAACGGCTAGTAAGAAATAGTTCACAGTTAAAATATTGTATTAACCAAGTTTTGGTATGCTATTTGTAAATTAAACGTTGCCTATTGAAGTATTTAGATTTTTACGTAGCCCTGATGGAAACAGTTAAATATATCAGCCCAAACACGGTGCGTATGGCCTATACGGTGCGTAGGGCCTAGTGACATGGTGGGTTTTTTTTTTTTTCGACAGAGGAAAAAATTTCAAATATACTGTCGGCGGAGCGGAGCTTGTCGCCCCCCCCCCCTTTTTTTTTCTCTCTCGCTCTTTCTCTCTCTCTCTCTCGCGGGAAGTTTCGCACCACCACTAGTAGCAGGAAAATTATACGCGTTTTCAAATTTAGTATATATCATACTTATTAGATTAAAAATGACCATTTTTGAACTTTTAATTTACAACTGAAAATATATTTTAATGTTCAAGTATTTATTATATTATATATAGATGTGATGACGGGATGGTTTTAAATCCGAAGTTGGCAGAAGTAGCGACTGGCGAGGCGAATGGTGACATGAGTATGACATGGCTTGTTGCTGTCTCGTTTTTCTATGGTGGTTGTTGTTAAACGAAGCGTTACTTTTTCTTCGTCCAAAAATACTTCGACTTATATGAAGTTCGTACTTGTGTCTTTTAAACCTACGTAGGCAAGTTACGACGTTGTGATAAATCAGTTTTTCCATGGCAGTAATAAATAGACTGTGTCGTGACCGCTGCATGTGAAAGGGTGTGGCTGCGTTGTGGTCGTTATGCTGGGCCGGTGTGTGTGCGATTACACATATTGGACGTGCGTAAATTATTCGTTTAAACCGTGAACTGTTTCTATTACCCCAGGTGTTTTTTTTTTTTTTTTTTTTAACTTAGTAGTGTAACATGCTTATGTTTCTCTGATTTGAATGTTTGCCCCATTCCCAACAAGTTACTAAGCCCAGCCAGAAATTTTTAAATAAATAATTAAATTAACCTAGGGGATGTGCGAGCGAGCACGTTTCGGCGTTCCCAAGCTGATTTCGTACGATTACCTGTAGAAATAAAGTACCTATGTGAAGAAATATGAGCATAGAAAAAGTCACAGGAGTTCTATTCGTGGGCATGTTCACCACTATATTTTAAGTTTGTCGCTGCTATGTACAAAAAATAAGCGACACGAGTTACGTGTTTGAATTTACTGCATTTTTCGTCAGACTGGTAGCTTCTTCGTTTTAATATTCGTTCCAACTGTGTCCGCTCTTTTAACGAAATACCCAACACACACCAATAACAAGAGGTTAAATACTGTACTACAGACGTTTCCCCCACAATTCTAACAGGGTTAAACACATACGCGGTAAAATAAATATTAACGTTTATGATGTAATGTGTTATATCGTGTATAACAAATATGTTAACAATGTGAAATAATAACAACCGTATGAACTATCGTCAGTACAGACATTATTAAAAAGTTATAAAGCTGACCTAAATATGGCTATAGGGCTAAATTATGAACACTTCTACGTAATGGGTTTTTAAATGTGGCAGAATTTGTTGAACAACTGTAAACAGTAAACAGAATATTTGACAGTTAAAACGTAGAAGTCTCATGGCAGTGTTTATGTTTACCTGTACCGGAAGGATACTTAATAGGTAACCAAAAAGTACGAATTTAGCAGGGCTTCAGAAAAGTGTCGAGTGGCCGTAAATGTACATACTGTCTGAGTCTTCCTTTCGAATTGGACTTTGCATGCGCTTCCAGTCTTCTTCGTTTTCATTAAGTTCGTAGTTTCCTAGGCGATTTCGAATTTTATCGCTATTAAGTTTGTGCCTTCACGTGACTTTCATACATATTCTCAAAATCTTACTATAGTCGCCTATATCCTTCTGCTTAGTTCAGTGTCGAACGTCCCAGTTTCACTGGCGTGTAGTCCATCTCTCATACATTTATCATATTCACCAACAGTAAAAATTGCATCCTATATATTTTAATTAGTTCAATCGTTAAATTTACATCTAAGTGGAGATCTCCTTTAAATGCCGTTTTAAAAACTGTTTCACCCTTTTGTGACGTGTCGTTTGTATAAAGAACTTTGTGGTTAAAACTCAGACGTTTATAAAAAATCAAATTTGTAATGTCACTGGTAAAATTATTAATTATTTATTGTATTTCAATAATTACATTTTGCAATTATGTTTTTGCAAGAATAATACCTGACAACTTACTACTATTGCAACATCGAACACTTGAGACAGAGAATCAGATACTATTACCTCTGCATCTCTGGCTCCCTCCGAAGTCCCCGTTGTAACTTGTATGTTGGTCTTAAAAAGTTATGGCTAAAATCATACTTGGCATGCATTGAAATTGCCGAGGGTTTACCACCTACTGATCTTGTTAATTATCTATGTTCATTGGACAATTGACACCTTAATATTATTCGACGTCAAATATACTGCAGAATAAAATTTAAAAAGTCCAATAAATTTGGTTTTATCGGGTTTGCGTACAGCAGGCGAGAAATTATTTTAACTCAGGCCTGCGCTAGAAGTAATTTTATTTAAAAGTTCAAATTGTATTTTATATTTTAATTACTTTTTGGTATTTTGAGAACCTTCCGTTGGATGTTGTTGTAGCTTATTTTAGGTTAATCAAGTGCGTGTGTGAAATCACACATTATAACAGACACGTTGACTGACATTCTGCTAGTAAAGTTGGCAGCGATAAGGAAGAAGTGATTCTGTGTTAATTCTTATTAAAGGCGTCATGTTAAAATAGTTTATACTGAATTTGTTTAATTTAAGTTTTCGTTTAATGCACTTAATTACTAAGAATTGGCATGTTAGTGACACATTTATATTGCTAACAATATCAGATTTACACTTGATGGGCGCATGAATAAATTCATCAGGCCCATGTCAGTGTTAATTATATATGGTGAAAGGATATAGAATGTACGGTGTACTAACATTTGACTATGTGTTCGTGTGATGTAATATAAATATACTGTAAAAATTGTAATTTAAAGGTTTTGAAAAATTAAATTTTTAATATTACTTTATGTATCCTTTATTGATGTAAGTACATACGACTGTTAATCACTTCTTATCCTCAAACATTCCCGGGTATGTGCTAATAATATTGACTACAGCTTATTTTATCCTTATACCAAGTACCTGATTCTCAATGGCACTTCAGGCAGTTGCAACAGTTTATAACGAAAGTTCTAGCTGGAAATATTTAGGAGCGCGTGTCAACATTAACTAATGATGTAGAGGATAATCGTGATTAAGATACGGCAATCCTACATAATTGTTTTTACTAGCTATGTGAGCAAATATTGTTCCAGAGTGATGTGTTTCTGTGGAGATATTTGTGACGCCGTAAATTGCAATATGTATTTGCGGCGCAAAATGTGCAAAATAAATTCACCAAAATGGCAAAAATATGCTCTCGAAATTGCGAAATCTGTTATCTAGGATTGTACTTTCCTAGTTCTTTTGTTTTTGAATCCAAAATCTCGTGGACTTCAAATGACGTATACCGTGTGCATTTATGTCAAATTCTCTCTCATAACGATACATTATTTTATGACGCCACTTCCATAGTTCTTGAAAATTTTATAATACTTCACAACGGGGAAATGTACTTTTTCTTATTCGGAGATACCTTCTGCATTACTGAATTGATAACATTTTTAAAAATGAAAACGGATACCACATTTCATGGTAGCACTAAAATATTTATGGCTTAGAGTGTGCGTTTTTGCTACCCCTGTTTTCTTTTCGTGCATCCGGTTTTTTGCATTTCTAATTAATGTTGAGTAAGACAGCAGATGTTAATGCGAGGTGAATAAATTAAGCGTAGTCTTTTCTATTGCATGTAAAAAAAAACATTTGGCGATCATGTGTCATTACGCCCCTGTATGTCAGACTTCTCGCTACCCGGGTATACATTGCTGATGTACTGGTTGCATAATTTGTACTGGTAAGGCGGACACGATTTCTTGGCTTGTGCGTGTAGCCAGCTGTTAATGAATGCCATCCCGATAGTTTAGCAGAACATGTGAAGTTGCATTTCGATCCCAATGTCGATCAGCAGTGTATTGTTGTAACGTCACGTGGCAGTAGTGTCCGAAAAGTAACGGGGACTCTAACGATTTTAATACTAGTGGAATCGTCCACCATATTGTCGGATAATAGTACAGCATATTAACACTGTTTGCTTTTCTAAAAGATACTTATCAGTATACTGTTTTCATTTGCACGGAAGAGTTAAAAAATCACGTGTTGTTTCATTGTCATTTACGTAAGTTGAGATGCATGAAATTTACGTCTCTTAGAGATTTGGTCCGGTATTTAGTGAAACTTAGCTACGTGCATTGGACCGCAAAGGATTTGTTGGTATTAACACATAAGTTGGATGTAGTCATGACCATTTTCCATAATTTTTACCTCACTCACAGACTGTGCAACGAATTGATAATAAAACCAATGCAGTTCGTCACTTCGTGAAATGTGAACCCTTCCTGCGAGACTGCAGTTGTTCGCCGGTGAACGTTCTATGCCCACCATTGCTTTGTAAAAATTGTGTTGCCTATTTTCATTCGGATGATGAAAATATAGTGGTTTTACTGTCGTAAACGCTGAAATATTGTTATATCTTTATCGAACGGCTAAGAAAGTTTACGAATTGGTTTATGGTTTCGCGTTTGGGCTGTAGCTGAATCGATTTATGTATTTAAAAATTATCAAATATATAAATTCTGGAATTATTTTCAATAGGCCGGAAATATAGGTGAGTAGAAGTGAAATTACAGTATTTTTTTTATAAAGAAAATCATGTCTAAGATAAGTGATAGTAACAAATTTGTATAAATAATATTTGTAAACTTTGCCAGTTTTGTATTTTAGCGAAGTCTCATTTGTTCGGCAAGCAATAGGAACAAACAGCGCCGAATAGATAGTATACTTATACTGGATATTCTCAGCCTGATACGCAAATAGACTGATAATAAGATCAATTTAATTGATAAATTATTGACTTATCCAATCTAACAAACGGGGGAAAAAACGAGATGTTTGAAACATTTAATATTTATGTAACCCCCGCCCCCTGAAGGGACAGGAGCAGGTTCTGGGGTTGTCATGCTGTTAAATAAAGCTTTAGCAGTGAAAATACACGCGAACACCTTCATTAATGAAAGGATATTTTTAGTTATATTAAAAATATTAGACTTTGTATTAGTCATGGCATACAGTTTGTGCGTCACGAAGCGGACGGACTGAAGACATCGTATGAAAACAGAAAGTAATAAAGGCTTTGTACGATAGTAAAAAAAAACCTCATAATAGTAGTCAGTATAAACGCAATAGGTAAACACAACAGAGAAGGCGTAATTAGTAATAGCTGATATCAATCGAAGGGTTTTCTTTAAACAGGTAATTTGTAAATGGAAAACAAGTTCATAAACATACGTGGATAGCAAATAATATGAAAATGGCATTCATACCTGTTGATTTATCATCAGATCATTCCTAGAAATCAAAATAAATTAATTATTTAAAAGATGAGCAGTTAACTTTCAAACGGAAACGGGAAACGCCTGATTCTTGATGGAGATTATAGCTCTGTGTATAAATCTTTCGCTACGGTATTGAAGATTTCGTACTATTGGTGAGTTTGTGATGCCCATGTTTACGATTACTCTATCGCCTTCAATCTTCAGCACTTAGCAGAAGTCAACGATAACTGAAGCGTAGACAGTATGTGTGGAAGATGCGTAGATGAGACTTCGTAAAAGGGGTTTTTTGAACCCAATTAGAAAATAAATACCTTTCGGAACTTTTTTTATTTGCAATTCTTGCGCGTTAGTGAATGCCCATTGTGACAAGTATGTAAATAGTGCAGTTTTTAAATCCATAAGGCAACCATTGCGTAGTTTCAATTTGACACATTTTAACGTCAGAATCACTCCACTGTTGAAAACTAAATTGCTTCGCAGAAAAATTCATTATAGAATAAAGAAATGCATAGATATTTAGTACTACTAAAGTTAGACGCGATAATGTCGTACGTAGCTAGTAGCGACCCGAAGCCACAAATTTGAAAGTATGTTTTATTAGAGACGGCTGTAGGAACTGTTGATGAAAGGTGCAGAGGTACAGTGTCCTCCCTCAACCCCTTCCTTATACGGGAAGTTTCAGTAAAAGACACTGGGAATAGGGGCCACTACACGTAGCGTCTGGGTATAAGGAACGTGCTGTCTGCGAAGCCAGCGAAAGTATACATGTACGAGACTCATCATGTGTCTGTGCTTCACCTGTCGTCCCTACAGCGCCGCAGGATCGTACATCGATAGGCGCAACTCGCATGGGATATTTAACAGGTGCAACAGAATCCCGTACGCCATTATAATGCCTGTATTGAGCTCGGAGGCCGCAACACTAGCGAGGTACAAACTTATACGTTAATACAGGCCCGTCAATGGAATTGTTCTGTACAATACTACCTGTTAAAGGCAGTTCACGGTAAAATCATTACTTTTGAAAGCCCTGCTTACTATCTACTTGTATTCGCGTTGTGTATTCTTCCGCCTTATGTAAAATTAACATTGACGTGGGCCCCATCTCTATATTCTTACGTCGGTAAATAAAACTGTGAAATTATTAGGAAAGTACATGTTTTACAAATCTGCTGATATTTACACTTCGATGCATTTAAAAAAAACCAGAAAGGGAATTAATAATTTAAGTTATCACAAATGGTTACCTAACATTTTTTATCCAACGTTAATATGTGGTACTACTTTCCCCCCATCGTTACCAACTTTGCTGAGCGAATTCCACTCAGTGCGCCCTTTAAAATACATGAAGGCAGGACCAGTGAAATTTTTCGAAGGTTCAGTTCAAAAGTACTCAGTTTACTGTGAACAGCCTATAACACGACGTGAGGGTGCCGCCTGGTACGTATTGCGCAACGGGCCGGAGACATTCCCACTGCGGTGCCGCCCGCGCGAGTCTGCTCTCGCACCTCGCACGTCGTATGACTGGAACACACACCTGCTGCTGCCCATGCGCTCTTTTGGCTACTGGCGCAGTTTCCCGCCATAGTTAGTAGAAGGGCACTCACTGTGCCTCGATAGTATCACAGACTAAAGGCGTGTATTCTTCTGGCCATGTCCCCGATATTGACTCGCTCATCGTAAATTCCTCTGACAAAGTCACGTTATCAACAGTGACGCACGTGAATTTTCAACATTTTTTCTATTCATGGTTTCTTCACACTTTCTGAATCAAACCTTTGAAAAATCAGCCTTGTATAACGTATTGGGTGTCTTCCTATGTCGTGTATCACAAGCGTTAACATAATAGTACTATATTTTTGGTTAAATTTCACTTCTACTTGTGTTTTAACTATAAATTTAAATATTTTTTTATAATTAATATTAATAAAACCTGAGAAAATAGATACGTTGGTAATACCTAGTAATAAATCATTATTATGCAAAAGTATATTACACTGAGTGCGCACGAATGCGGTGCGTTCTCTCTTTGGTATAAATTCGTCACATGGTTAAGCTTCATTTGCATGAGGCGGAGGAATATCCTGGAAGTAGAACTTCAGCAGGGCTTAATGAAAGTGTGAAGTAACCGGGAATGGCTAATGCCCATCCTTTTAAATGAATAAAATATTTTGACTAACTTGAATATATTCGAGTTGCATTTAAACAATTTTTTTAAATTACGTGTAAAGGACTAACGAAGTAAAATTTACTAATTAAATTTAATCACTTGTGATGTCGAGAATTTTGCAGCCAGAACGGCCTAATCGTCCATAGAGCAAGGGATGTCAAGCTTCCGACACACCATATGACGATGTGTATCTTGTTCTCCGCACTCGCATCTCACATAGTTCGTCTCCAGTTATGTAACCCCATTCCTCGAGGTTCTGCTTGCACCGATACGCACCTGTCCGATTTTTACTGTACAGTTATTTAGTTTTATACTCTTAGTTGTCCTCATTACTCCTCTTCTCCGCCTGCGTTGTGCTGTCAAGGAGAATAGAACTGCTTAGGGCAGCGACCTCATTACAGTTATGACGCTGGGAGTATCGTGCTAATTTACATTCTTAAGCTTCGACTGATATTGGAATAGTCGTGTGCATATAAGAGTCTAATTTGTGACGCAGTGACACGCTCGAACTCCGAGATATTGCTATGTGCACATTTCAATGGCGCCTACGCGTTTCTTTGTAAAACGTTGACTCTGTGAGCTAGGAATTCCAAGCGCTCAAAAAAAGGGGGGGGGGGATAATGACTCCCTACTCTTGTTAGGTAATGAGTAGCACCAGTGTGCAGTGGAAGAATTTTCTCGTGACCACTCGACTGTTGGCCTCGCTGGACCTGTTCATTGGATATCCTTGGCAAGCTTGCATGGTGCATCTGTTTAGGCTTCCTTCGCCGTGCTTTGCGTAACAACTCTTTGATTTGTATACACATCTCTGCGCCTCCAGCCCCCCCCCCCCATACACACACGCGCACACACACGCGCACACACACACACACACACTATATGCTATAATGCACCTCTCATCTTTATTTCGGATCTATTCCGTATGCGATCGTCGTGCATATGTCGTGGTGGGGTTTGTAAATAGTTAGAACAAACCGAAACTGAAGTGTGCGTATAGTTTCTTCACTTGCGTAAACTATTATTAGCTGCTGTTAGACTTGTGTTAACTGTAGCCAACTCAACTCAACTGACACTAGAGATTCGAACCTAAAGTTGCCATGTCGGTTTGCTGGATAGCTCAAGTATGCGCGAGAATGCCATGTGAGAAATAAGTGACAAAATGAAAGAGCAAGGATTGTTACTAACTTGAGAAAATTCGATACGTAATTTTGGAATCAATCTATTTTTTAATATACCGCGTACACATTTGTATGAGAGATGTATACATTTATCAAACAAATGTCATAACTTAAGAGGTCAGAAAGTGATTACTTGTGGCTCATTGAGCCATGGCGCAAACATCAGGAGGGAATAAGTACGAGAATTACGTCAACTCATGAGATGAAATCTTCGTAACAAAATTACAAGTAAAACATTACAGCTTTCTTGTTCCTGAACAACAATTGAAAAACTTTTTCCTCTCCACCCCCCCCCCCCCTCCTTTCTTCCTCCTAAAAAAACAATGCGTAGAAAGGAAATAAACTCACATTTTATCGCCTTATTCTTGTACGACGCTTATGACGATATGTCTCTTTGACATATTTGTCAAAATTGGTTTTGGTAGTTACTTTTCACTAGCAGGAATGTATTTGATAAACAGCAGCCGTCATTCTAACAATATCATCCTTTTTTCTCGAATAGTTTTGATTCTGAGAGTATGTTGCTTAGTGTGTGTTGTAAGCCATCAAGTTCTTCGCACATTATGTTCCAGAAGTACCTTCCGTCATTTAATACACTTCGTTAATTACTTTGGTTTGTGTGTACTGTTATACTTTTAATTCCTGTGAAAATTTCTTTCTTTCGTAAATAACCCATTTTTTCATATCAGTAATAATATATAGACACACAGATACGTACATACTGAGGGCAAGAATTCGTGTGCCAAACTCACAGGGCTAAGAGGGAGGCGCAAATGGAAGATACTGGTATAAGGAACCCGCAAACTGCCCCATTTCCCTTAAACATGCGAGTGTGAAGTTGCAGGAGCAGGTAGTCATCTCCCAAACAGGTAGGCAACAAGCGTCTTTAAATCCAATACAGATACGTGGTTTTGTCCTCCAGTGGTGTGCGTAGCAAACAAGGAATGGATCACGAGTAAACTGAAGGCAGGAAACACGTGTGCGTAGTAACTGGTTTATTAAGAGCAGAGAATATAGTTCACAAAAGCTGTTCTAAATGTCGCCCAGCAACTTCAATGCACAGTTTGCAACGACGAACCGTGTTCGCCTGGGCCTGTTCAAAAATGTCAGGAATGGCGTGCACGGAATCACATTCTGCTACGACACGTGCGACCAAATATTTTCTACTGGCCACAGGCGTTTCTTACACTTGGGATTTCGCATGTCCCCGGAAAAAAAACTCGAGCTGATTAAAGGTATGACCTGCCAATTAAATGGCCTGGCCTACTCCTGCCACTCCGCCAGCTTGGAAATGTGGCATCGAGCCTGTATGCTGCAATCTTGGATGTAGCCGTACACAGGTCACATGGGAGGGATAAATATCGCAGGCGGTACAACGTGATCGCTGCCTGTGGGCTGCAAAGGGCATGCCGGTCAGATCTGCTCGCTTTAAGTCTGCCATGTTTTCTCGACCAGCTGCAGGTACAATCTGACTTTCCAGCAGCCAAGACCACCTCCACGCTCTTCTTTTTGCGTCCTACGCTTAAACCTGAGAGTTTGATACATGAATTCTGGCCCACGGCGCTGCGTGTGTGTGTGTATGTATATATGTGTGTATATATGTATATATATATATATTTGTGTTGTGTGTACCGGAAGTTGGGAAACTCAGTGTCCAAACTCCAGACATAGTTATAGTTTCTTTGGACTAATAGCAACACAAAAGCCCTATACTTTTATAATCCGGAAACATATTTTTATATCAATATAGCTGTGTTCAAAGTTACGGCGTGCAGCACCTGAAGAACAAGGCCCACGTGTGTAAGATAAGTTGCACAGGAAGTAGCCGCGCGGCGCTACGTATGTAATAATTCTGTGTCGCGCCCCTACGATCCATGCAACTTGTCCTACGCCGCAACTTTGAACATAATTATTTGATATGAAAATTAATTTCCGGATATAAGTGTATATGGTTTTTGTGTTGCTATTAGTCCAAAAAAAAAAACTATTTATAAAATTTAGGCACTAAGTTTCCGATCTAAATATTATGACGCGCACACGCACGTAGGGAACTAAATCTAAATACCATCTACTGACTAACTGTAGCGTAGTGGTGACTGTTCTCATGTAGCGTTGTAAGTTATCGAGCAGAAGGCCGACTCGTGAAAAGGTGAAAATGATGCAACGTCATTAGAGCCTTCTAGTAAAGCAACGTTTATCTTCAGTCTGCTCTGATATGTATAGTGTGTTGGTTGCATATTTTAGTTTAATGGAAGCGTGAATTGCATTTGTATCATACGATTAGGTGGGAAGCAGAAGTTGCTACTCTGGGTGCAAATGTACAAGTGTTCCTCCTTTCACTTGACGAAAGCGGAGGAAAAAGATATGATTAGAGAGAGAGCGAGCAAAAGAGAGAGCGAGCAAGAGTGAGAGCCACCTTGAGGAGGGGGGAGGGGAGCTCTTGCCTCACTCGTTTGTGCAATTTTCCTAGTGCTGAAACTGGTAGCAGTGCTGGCTGGCGTAGAGGCTTTGTTTCTTATGGAAATAATGTGTAGGAAATCTACAAGCATAATGCTTTCTGCTACGTTTTTCTATTGTCTTATTTTCTCCTTCTCTCACCAACTTTAAAGGAATGCAGACTGCCGCTACGCTACATGCACTTCGTGCATCTTCATGCATCTTTAGTCAAGATGATCTATACACAAAAAATACAAAAATATTTAGGTCATTCTAGTCCGGGATATTTGCCAGTATTAGCTTAATGTCAGTGTCTATATTGTACACTATTCGCAGGTACAGATAGTTCCTCATGTTCCGGGCTGAACTGATTCTCGTTGTGGCTGTTGTGTTTGCCGTTATTTTTGTGATTAGACGTGTACTCATTTTAAAGCAAATGTGACATAAACTATAGGCACGAATAATCTTTTATAATCTCGCCACCATGAAGTGAGCACTTTTGAAAGATTTCACTGCCTATATCTGCTGTATACGTGCCACATGCACGCTTCTAGTAAGTTGGCAGTGAATTAGTAAAAAAATAGTTCTTAACACATGAGACTGTATTATTAAGTGTAATGTTTACATGTATGGCTACTGAAAATTAGATTTTCTGTTTGTTGCCGTCCTCCCGTGGTGTAGTCTGCGGTGCGGGAGGTTCTGGGTTAGAACCTTAGGTAAGGCATAGGCGTTAGTTAAGGTGTGTAATAAGTTAGTTAGTAATCCGTCCCCTGATAAGCCTTCAGGCATAACACTAGGAACGTTAATAAGCCTTTTCCACTTCAATGCAGTTCCATTTTCTTAGTTTTATATACATTGGAGAATGAATGTTAGCTTGGTAACATATTTATTTGCGTATCAGTTCCATGGTTTCACTTGGATGTGAAAGTGACCAGGTCGATGGCTATATAAATTTTACATAAACAGAATGTTACAAAACGTGAAGAAAAGTATTCCTAATCGGGGCATTAAAAAATGCTCAATTTACTTTGAACAGTGCATACTTCAAGTATAGCCTTCTTTTATTAGTGTTGAAGTATGGATAAATTTGTTAACCATTTAAGAAAGGCGGCCAATACATCGTTTCAAAACGAGATTAAGCATACCATACAACTGTGACGGTGTTGCATCTACCACTGGGTGTAAGCGCCTAGAATTGTTCGCCATATTTGCTGTTGGTTTCTACGCGAGCTACGTACAAAGTGCCGATGTGGACTTGGCTTAGGCCGGGTACACACGGCACCGGAAAACGCCCGGCGGGGCCCATTTTAGCCTTGCACCGGGCCGGGCCCGTGGAGCTCGCCGTGTGTTCCCGGCCTTAACTTGTGTGCGAGCGCCCCGTCTCACTACTGCCGCTGCTAGGTGCCGGTTTGAGAGCTGGCGTTATACTAGCACGCGGGCCCGCTGGTCTGCTTTCTCGACGCCTCTTTGTGCCTTACATCTTTCCTTGCACGTCTCCAGGACAACGGATGAGGCGGGCCTGACGTTACCGGGTGCGCTCTATGCTACTTGAACATCATAAATCCTTCTATAGGCGATTCACGGTAAAGTGAACACTTTTGAAAGCCCTCAATAAATCTATTTTATTGTAGCCTTAGACGTTAACTTTCGAGTGCGGTGGAATAAACACACTGTGTTAAATACTTACATACCAATATTTATTTTTAAATGACCTGCTCATTTTACCGTGAACAGCCTATAGAAGAAAAAGTAGGACACCGGGGCTAGTTGTCACAAAATTCACTTTTAATTTTTTTATTTTAACATGATGCAGTTTTATAACAAATACTATTTTTTTAAATAATTTATTACTTACATTTGTCTGTCACTTAACATTAAAAAAAAATTGAATACCACAGTGTTAAAATACAGTTATTCGCTTTCAAAAGCAAGTCGACAAGTGTGACAGCTTACCCCATCGTCGGGACAAGTTGTCACTTAAGAGGGGGTTGATTGTCACATACAAAACATACATGTATAAACTAAAATATCTTAATTGCTACACAATTCCTAAGTTATACAAAACTTTAAAAACTATATAGGAAGGAAAACCTTGTGAAAAAAGCTATTAAGGCTTCCATAAGAATTTAAGTTGGGCATAGCTAACAGGAATACAACTTGTTAATTTGTCTTGTGACATGGAGGCTACTGTAGACTGTTCTGCAGACGCTAAATAAATCTCGTTTAAACATTATTAATTAATCACACAAATCTTAAACTATAGTTTAGTCATAAGAATCAGTTACAATTCTGGCAAACAAAATAAAACAACTTTGATCCGCTTTTCTGTGTGTACTTTTCATGAGACGTCGTCCATTCTTCTCCTGGACCACTCAGTCCAAATGGGTCTTCACACATTAAACATAATGTTTCTTCAACTTCAGGTGATGCATACGGCTGAGTAGAGCTTTCAGGCCTTTTCTCGGATTTTAAATACTTATTCTTTCCACGGAGATCTAAATGCGATACTTTTCTATTCCCTGTCTCTGCAGCTAATGCATCTTTTACTGGCGTTTCTGTCAGGATAGCCGATTTTCTTGTTTTCCTTTTAGGGGCAATCTCTTTTCTTTCGGGAGACTTGGGAAACGGTCTGATATCTTGTGGTGAAACATGGGAAGTAGAAAGTTTATTGCTTAAATCCTGCTGTGGACTTGTAGGAGAATCGGCAGAAGGATGCAAATCAGAACTGTCTTTTTGTAATGCAAAAACTGATGAAGAAGAATCTGGTATGTCTGTCTCATAGCTTGGCAGAAAGTCTACTTCAGAAAAAATATTTGGATTAAGAGGGCAGCTTTTGCAGCTCTTAGTAATAAATCAGGGGATGGTGTTTTTCTACTCGTTTTCCGTTTGTATGTCCTCACCATCTGCAAAGCAAAATACGTTGCTTGGTTATGTATATAATATTTTCTATAAGATAAAATTCATAATTACTATATTTTTCTATTAAACGATGAGCTGAACTATTAGGTTAAGTGGGCCTGTATACCTTATATTATCGTTACGAATGCAAGCTCACCTTACTGATATAAACATCAAACAAGCTTAGTCTACATGAAACCTTGCTTTGGGCATTGTTGACGACACAGTATTCGGTAGCTCGTGATATTTAAAGAAATACGCCACCATTTCCATTTATTTTCGTAGTTCGACTAAACAATGAAAATAGACTGAAGTACATTACCCCGGTACCTTTATTTTTTCTTTTAGAGGAAAAAAAATGGGGTGAATTTTGTAGTGAAATCGCGAGTTTTATTATTTAAGTATATGAGCACCTAGACATAAAATGGTGTTTCGGAGTACCTCTTTTTATGAGGTCCCATGTTTACATTTTTGCCTATAATTAGGCTATCTCAGTCGAAACTTACATGTTTCAAACACAGAAAGTATTTATTTTCTACACAATTGCGGATAAAAATTTTCTCCGAGGTATACTGGGCATGTTGTCACAGTGACAAATAACCCCGCGTTTTTTGTGACAACGTACCCCACAGTGTCAAATTTCACTTTTTATCCGCAGCTTTCTACAAAAATGTTAGACATGAAAGTTGAGCTACGTGTTTTTAAAGCTAAAAGTACGTAGAATACGATAGTGTAATTTTATATCTTACCATTTTGTAGCAAAGTTGTCAGACTCACATACTAAACATGCACAGTCATTTTTACTAACACACTACTTATCCAAACAAATGTCCCTTCCGAAGTAGCTAGAGCAGTGAGTGGCAAGTTGTTCATATTATATCCGCTAGATGGTGACTCTTGTTACGTCCGCACAAGACTTAATAGATAAAACCATTCAGAAACAATATAATTTACAATCTGACAACTTGCCCATATGGCAACTAGCCCCGGTCTCCCTACATATTAAGCAGGCCTTTCTAAAGTTTTCGACCAGGATCAGCCTTTACCATCTTAACTCTCCGTCTTTCATGGCATATTTTTGAAAGATTCTATAGGAACTGCCTATGAATGGTCGTCAGGAAGCACAAGTGCATTGTGTCCCGGTTCAACACTCGTGTCGCTAGATTTATTTGTTAATATTTAGTCTAATTCTGACGAACGTTGTGTGTAACTGAATGGATTTCAGAATGTGTCCCAGATTTGCAGGAAAAAAAGAACTATGCTTATTCCGCGAATTTTTAATTTTTAAAACGCTGTTTGGTTAATTTTAATTAGGAAACAGTGAACAGTACTTCTCACGAAGCCGTGACATTGCAGCAATGTACTACGAAAATAATAATCGAATATCACATTTAAGCAGCACTCGGTTTTAATTTAAATGTTATTTTATATAATTATTCCCGAAATATACCATGAGTTCCGCAGTATTTTTCAGCGTAACTGTAGCATTAATAGTTTTAGGTGAAATAAAAATAAGACCAATGTACATTAATTAATCATGAATTTTCTTGCTATTACAGTATTCACTGTGACGAACACTGACATTTGTTTCGTTAAAGCAGGATGATCGCTGTCGTGTAAATTTTCAAAAGGTACACCATTTTATTGTGACTTCGGGGATTTATTAATTGATAATCAATTTTACAAGTTTCTTGTAGTGGAGCAAAATACCAAGCAGGTGCGGTGTTTTTTTTTTTTTTTTTTGTGCAAAATTGAGATACTTAACAATGTGTCGATAAAATCTGCCACTCCGGACATCGCTTAGCACCGCGAGGTGGGGTGCAGTGATATAGCACTGGACTCGAGAAATCGAGGGGACGCGTGTTCGTCTACCGTGTCCGGCCATCGTGATTTCCGTTTCCCAGGATCTTCAGAAATCGTTTTAGGCAAATGCTGAGACGGTTTATTAAAACAAGCACTAGCCGATTTCTTCCGCATTTTCTTAACCTGTAGTGTTCCTCTACCAAGGCCTTGTCGCTGTTCGGGGCCACTCATAAAACCAAATAAATTAAGGTTCTAAACATTTATAATGGTTTCAATGTGCACATTAAAAAAAATTATAAGTTGTGTATTGATTGCAAAAACCTGTATCACTATGACGTCTGTGTAACTGTTACGATGCAAATTTGAACACGTGTTGAAATGTCTGCTTGACAGGTGTACCACGACTTTGCTGTATAGAGTAGAATGTTGTGTGTTATTGTCGGTGTAGCGGTGTGCGCAAGATCCATCGGGCGGTACTTGTCTGTGGATGTTCATGATAAAATGAAGAAGCCTGTCCGCCATGTTGTGACACGCCCAAAACATTGGAACCCTAACCTGTCAAAATTTAAATGAAACCAGTGTATCAGAGCATGTTGATATTTAGCCTGAAAGTTTAGCTTCATAAGTTGTTGCTTGTTTGTTTAAGAACTTGCACATTTTACATGGCATTAGTTACATAAAACCTGTCTCATCGTTTTAAATTTTTTAGATGTCACACTATGGCGATGGACGAAAATGCAGCTTCAGTGCCGTCATATAGGCCATTTACCGATACTTCGCACTTTTCTGAAGCCTTGCTAAATAAAGTTCTACTTGTAAGATATTCCTCAGCCTCATGCAAACAAAGTCTACAAAATTACACCAAAGGGACAGCGTACCGCTTTCTTACTCACTCAGTGTGGCAAAATTTTGCATAAGAACTATTTATTACTAGGCATTATCAACACACTTTTTTCTCCTTTTTCTTCATATTAATTATAAATGAAATTATATAATTTGCAGATTAAAGATAAGTAAAAGTTCAATTTAACCAAAAATAAGGGGATTTTAAGTAAACGCAAGTACAAAAAGCTTGTAATACATGACCCAAACTCGTCATACATGGGCTAATTTTTCAAACGTTTGATTCAAAAAAGTGTGAAGAAACTGAGAATGGCCTACAGCATGAAATCTGCTGTTATCCCTACCTCCATGGCAAGGTCATAGTTGCGGAGCTGCAGCATCGTCCGTGCAGCAGTGACTCAGTTGCTATGCGCGTTGCTTTGCTTTGCTGTGGATTGTGAAAGTGGATGAGAGTGCTCGCGTCGAGGTTGTAATGCTCGTCGTTTGTTCTTTGTTGCAGGTGAGTGGGCAGGGCCGCAGCGACTTGGCCGGCGCCGTCGACAAAAATACACGCACACCTCTGGCATCGCACCACGGGACCTTCACTTACTGCCCCAAGTATTTATCCGCCGACTGTTTGGGACATATCCAAGCGCATTGTCAAACCTCTAGCTAGTGTCAGTTCGATATGCAGCGGCGAGGCTCAGATACCTCATTGATTTATCTAACGTTGTTTGACTTCTGAGTTTTGTGCTCAATTAAAATTAAATTTAGGATAGCCCCTTGGGAGAAGCCCCCAATTAAGCATCGATTTAGGACAATAAAAATAATGGGAAGTTCTTACAAAACCGAGCGCTGCTTGTGCGCGTGTTGGCGTGTGTGTCTCTCTCTATATATATGCGTGTGTTATATGTACACACACATACACAAAATTTGTTTCACTTTGTGTTCACAAGACCCTACACGTATTTTATTAAGTAAGTTTTACAAGGGTCGTAAATATCAGTTATTTGATATGAAATTTTAGTATTGTCGCTTGCTTTTTTTTTTTTTTCTGTAACTTGGAAATGGTAGTCGGTAAAGTTTTTTCTAAATTACTAATTCGTGTTGGTCCGACAATAAAAATTACGTAACTGTGAAATCAAGCCGTTAAGTTCGGCAGCTTTCGGAACCCTCAGAAAAAAAACCCTTCCGAAAACTTTTCTTGTAAATCAGTAGGTCGCTTTATATTCGACAAAAATTATACTCAAATTTCCCTTCATATTTGCTGGTAAACATTTATTCTAAGCGTAATGGCTAAACCTATCCTTCATTATAATTTTTTTGTTTGTTATTTTTAAGAGGAACGGTTTTAGTCTTGTTTGATGTCAACCGTTCCGATATTTTATAAAGCGTCGTGGGGTATGAAACAACAACGATGCAGGGGCCACTGCGAATCCTTTTAATTGATGCTGGTAAACTATAATGTAAGGAGGAATGTACTTTTGTGTGATTGAATCCATGTTATGCTATTAAATGAAATTTGTACAAAGGTTTTATAATGCGTCGTTGCTATATTAATGCAAATCATTATACTACATTGATATCTTTGTTAGTATTAGAACTCTAGAGCGTGTTAATGGCAGAGTTTTCCCAATAAATAGGAAGACATCCCTGTTTTTTATTTGATGTTATTGGCGCCGCCTACTCGGAGGTTTGTAGCGCGTTTGAGGGAGGAAGCGCCGCGCGGGAGCGACTGATGCGGGCACTTGACGCTCCTTCGCTCCAACGCGCAAGGCCTGAATTGGCGTGCAATGTTTCTGCTGTGCTGCGTGTGCCTGTGGCACTTCAAGCGGGGACCCTACCATTTTATCGGTGGAAAGTATGTATAGGCTGTTCACAGTAAAATTAGCACTTTTGAAAGCCCTGCCTAAGATCTACGTGTATGCATGTTGTGTATTCTTCCGCCTTATGTAAAAATAACATTACCGCGGGCCTTAATCTCTTTAGTCATGCGCCAGTCAAGTAAGACTGTAAAATTATTAGGAAAGTAAATATTTTACAAATCTGCTCATTTTTACACTTCTCTTCATTAAAATAAAATAGCAGAACGCCAAAGAAATTATTAGAATTATTACAAATGATTACATAGCACTTGTTATTGGACGTTAAGATATGGAACTACTTTCCATCCATCGTTACCAACTTTACTGGGCGAATGTCACTCAGTTGGTCAGTTAAAATATATGCAAGTAGGCGCAGTTACTTTATCTAAGGTTTATTTCAAAAGTGCTCACTATTGTGAACAGCCTTTAGCAAGGTTCAATGCAGATCGCTATAATAGTTTTGCATGTTTCCGACCAGTAGGTCTATATTACAGGATACAGCAGTGTTAAAAAGCCATATTTCGCTATGTTGAAGAGCTCGGGAATAGTATTTATAATGTGCGTGATGTATTGAGAGTATTATACATACCTCGCCTCAAGTGTGGTTTCTTTTCGTACATTGGTATCATGGGGACTCAGTTAATGGTTTCGTAAACAAATAACGCGGATTTCAAACACACTGCAGCGCATTTACAGAGCCAGGTAGGTGGGGGCCTTAAGACGAGGATGGACTGAAACATTTTCTGTGAAATAGTTGTTTGCGCGAATACGCGTACTTCGGTAAATAAATGTTCTGCAAATACGACTTTTTGTCAGAAAATATAACACTTATCTGTGCCCTTATTATTTTAATTTTTTCATATTAAGTGTATTTTTGAAGAAAAAATTCTTGAAAATGGTTAAGTATCACATGTTTAAAGCTTGCCTATGCAGCTTCCTTAAGCGGCAAGAGAGAAGTATAGACGTAAGGGCGTATTTTAATCTGTGCGCTTTCATGGCGTGTAATAAAGTCCTACTGTTACAGATCTGGTTTGCACAGTACAGGACCACAACGGAACAGTGTTTCCGTCGTGGTCCTGTACTGTGCAGTGTCACGCCTTGCGCGTAGGAGCGATGAGGCACTAGGCCTTCACGTTAGTGTTGCCTCCCACAAGGCGATCCGAGTTTTCGATTCCCGGTGGGTGGAGTCACTCGCAATTCCTGTTATGTGCAAAACGTGGCCGACCTTGCCGCACGCAGGCAGGTTTTCTCCGGGTACTCCCGCCTTCCCCCTTTTTTATCATTCCGTTAGTGCTTCATCTCATTTCATCATTGGGCTGTTAAAGACCTTGTTTGTAAGTTCTCTTCAAATTTCTAACTCGGTTCAGTTACTGAATGTGATGTTTTATTATTTATCGTGTAGTGTATATAGTTTGGGACACGCGATTTTTACGGAAAGCGTTCTTGCCTGGTTGATTTCCGAACGCTTTATGTCGGATCCTCTTTCGCGATCGGATGGTTTTGATTTCTACGCGTGTTAAGTACATACCCGCGAATCACATAAGTTAAGTACCGGAACAACATAATTCTTACTGGTCTAGTAAAGTACGGGAAATATCTTCTCACAAGGAAGCGTGGCCAGCAACCAAAGGAAAATTGCATGTGAACGCGACGGATGTTGACATCTAACCTGCTTGGAACTCTCCTCGCGAAACTCACGTGTCGCTATGTATAGCTTGCCTATAAAATTGTGTTCGCTTAATTTTTTTCTCGTGTTATTTATTCAAACTTTTTGAAAAATCAAAAAACTTAGTTGAAATTCTTTTTCTGTTTTTAATTATTTGTTTCTTTAAAGGGCATTTTATTGTCAATGTTGCATTATTTATTCGTAATTTCGTTGGCCAACATTTCGATTATTTCACTAAGGAACAATAATGTAATTTACTGTCGGGAAATTTTTTGCTGATACTGTGTGTCGATTTTTCATGATATTTACAGAAAAATCTATTGCCTATGGCAATCTTTGAAATTTGTTTTTATCTGTTATCAAATTTGCTCCAGAGAGCCAGAGCGTGAGGAATGCTGCTTCAGAGCTTTATGAAATTTCTTGTATAATGTCGCTCTTTTTTAATATTTCCCCGTCACTTGGAAAAAGCTGCACCACGCCGTATTGCTGTGCGTCTTTCTGCAATGCGTATTCTGTTAAACCAAATGCCTGATGCCGCCAAATGCGAATTGTACAGTGGATAATTAACACAATCCAGCTCATCTGTGATCTCGCACGTCTCACTGTATATTTGAAGTCTCCGTTAATCTTTGTCTTATTTTTTTATTTCATTCATAGTTGTTTTATCAGCTTTTGCATTTTTTTGACGGGTTACCCTTATTTGTGTGAATGAGAGAACAGTTTAGCTAGAAACAAAATACAATTTTATAAACAAGGCCAGGATTAATATTTTCCCTATGACATTTCATTAAGATAGAAATTTCAAGTGCCCAAATTATGTGTAGCTTGCCGGTTAGGGTGGTGCCCAAATATAGCCGTGTTGCACGCAGTAGTCAGCTACTGCGAAGTAACTTGGTTTGGTGCAAAGTTTGTTGGAAAAAATATTCGAATGAACTTCGGGTTGAATTCACTTCTCATGTACAGCTCTGACCAGGGGAGGGGTTGGCGGGGGGGAGGGGGTAACGTGTTCAGTAGTGCTGCGTCTCACATTCCCGCGCGGAGTCTTCAAACCCAATGCTATATGGCCCCTCCCTCAACGTTGCTATAGGCTGTTCACGGTACAACTGAGCACTTTTGAAAGCCCTGCTTAAGATATACTTGTATGTACGTTGTGTATTCTTCCGCCTTATGTCAAATTTACATTGCCATGGGCTCACCACGTTAGTCATGGGCCCGTGAAGTGAAACTGTGACATTATTAGACAACTAAATATTTTACAAATCTGTTTATTTTTACACTTCGATGTATTAAAATTAACAGGGAAGCGAAAGAAATAATGTAAGTTATCATAAATGGTTACCTAACACTTTTTATTTGACGTTAAGATATGGAACTACTTTCCCTTCACCGTTACCAACTTTACTGGGCGCATGTGTCTCAGTACGCCCGAGAAATATATGCGAGTAGGAGCAGTGACATTTTTCTAAGGTTAATTTCATAAGTGCTCACTTTATCGTGAACAGCCTTTAACAAAGGTTGTTACACAGATCTTTACGATTTAGTCACATCTACGAAACTTTCATTGAGGATTCTTAAATACCTACTGCACGTGATGTGTGCTACGGAATTCATAGATTACGATGAGTTGGTCCAGTGTACAGTGTAATGAATGTCAAGTTCGGTGTATGGTAAATGGACCGCAAAACAGTTGGTAATGATTAACAAAAAGGAGTATTTGAATATGGGTGTGCCAAAGGACATGGTGTGAATGAAACTGCCGAATCTGCAGGTATCTGGGAGTGTCCGGTCATAGGGCCCATTAGCGTTTGCAAAAATACCAGTCTACAGGAAATTCGCATCGGAATTGTGGTCTGCTGAGGACACTTACAGGGACCGTGGGTGTACTTCACGGCTTGGGAATAAAACGCTTTGCTTCAAGTCAAGAATTGCCACTAAAACGTCAGCGCAGGTACACAGCCAGTTTTTTTAAATACTCCGCAGGGAACTGCGTATCATGATCATATGGAGCAGAGTGTGATTCTTATGGCCTTTCTAACTACTGCTCACGAAGTTGCCTGGTTACAGTGTGCGAAGAGACACAAACGTTGGACTGTTGATGGCTGTCTGGTCAAGCGAACCTCATTTCTGTTTTATGAGTGATACTAGGCGTTGTGTGTGTCGTATACCTGGGAAAACTTTAAATGAGGACTGTGTGCAAGGTGTGATTCAATATGGAGGTGGTTCTCTAGTGTTATGCGTGTGTTTCATTTGTACGTAAATGGGGTCCTTTGGTTGAATTGAAAGAAAATTTGGAACACAGTGGCTACATTGAGCTACTGGACAATCAGATTTTGCCTCGTTCCTCATCTTAAAATTCAGAAGCAATCACACAACTGGAATAACGCCTAACATTCCCAGATTTTAACGCTCTCGAAAATTTGTGCTTGGCTACCCGGCCAGGGCAGATATGCGGGAAATCCAGCATAATTGCGAAGCTCTTCGATTCAAGTGTAGCTGCACATCATTTCTCTTATATCCGGACACTTGTATATTACATATGCCAAATTGAATCTCAGCTGTCATTCGAGCTTATGAAGGTATTACACCTACGCCGGAATTCATAGTCGGATACTTTTTTGGCAAAGAAGCTACACTTCATGAAGTAGTGCTTCTTCTTCAGGCACTACTTATCTGAGAAATGAATTCATAAATCATGACTTGACGAAGTAATTATTGTATAAGCACTACTTATTTGGGCCAAGTTGTGCTTGGTGATGTATGGAAATAAGTATCTGTATAATATCAATACCAACATAACATAGATAAATTGTCACTTTATTTGTAGCAGTCACCTAGACGAAATGAATTTGTACGTTAGTTTGTTATTGTTTTATTATTTCACTGCTGTTTTGGATAATTTTAATTTGTTTTATATCATATTTGAGATTAAAATAATCGGATGTGCAATAAAACGTATTTGGTTAGCCGTGCTATAAAAAAACAACAACTTAGTTGGCGTGCATACTCGACGATTATATGATGTGTATGTTCGTTTTAATGACATCTAAGTTAATTTAAAACTTACGATACCTTGTAATAATATAATTCTGGACATTTCCGTCGAGCGCTAATAATCGCCATTCCGCGAACGACATTATCGATTGTAAAAGTGCTTGCTTACATCTCATGCTACCGTCCAGCCGACATAACCAGTTTTTTAGACCTCGGATTGCAAACACAGGCCTGTGCGAATATTGGAATTTTCGAATACCGTTTTGAATAATGGAAGAAAATAGATTACTCAAGTGCCCGTGAACTGTGCTCATTTTTTATCACGATTATTCGAGTACCTTGTTGGTGTTGTGAAAAATTTTATCGGTAGTTAAGTATTTTGTATGAGCTTTCATTAGCCATGGTTCGTTTCAGGTACATGTCAAGTACCTAGTTTTCTTGAGTGAAATGTAATATTATCGGATAATGTTTTACCGCAACGGCTCGTTCCGCCATTTTCCAACTGCCGTGCCGTTCCCCACAAAGCTACATACTCGAAGTATTTACATATTCTCTAAGGTTTTTAGTTCGTTAGTTTCAGGGAATGGGCAAAGTGTTGATTTTACTGAACGGTTATGCAAATAAATTATTTCATATCAGTGATTGATAAACATTTTTGTAGTTAAGTGTTCGTGCAAGGATTTCCATATAAAACACGTGTTAGAGAGGTTGCGAATTACAAACAGTAAGTTAACGTGTTTTGTAAATAATGTATTTCGAAACAGTTACTATACTGTTTGAAATGCAAATGCTCTAGGAAGGTAGCACTATCCACTCTTTTCTCTTGTAAAAATAATGTTTGTTTACTACGCATGTGTTGTACAGCCAACGATTGTAAGGTTAACTTCGGTAGTGTGTTTATTGCTGGATCATTGTGCAATTCAAAATGACACACTCCTAAGAACTGCAAAACAATGTCGTCTCATGAAAGACGTTAAAACTAAAGATCCCCACCCACCACCAGTATATTTCTCCGGAAATATAAAATAAAGAGCTCCAGCAACAAAAATATACTGTCCAGCCAGTCTTTCATTAGGTACTCGTTCGGCAAACACGTTCGATCATAACCTAACTGTTTTGAGCACGTTCTGTTTGTGTGTATGTAATAGAAATGATACAGTGGCCCAGGCTTGCGTTCTAAAATTTATGTTGTGACTTTTTAACTAGCCTTTTGCTAGCGTCAAAGCTAAAATGTTAACTAAATATTCATTAGGCATAACAATCGGCTCGCTTCAGTGTAATGAATATTTCACCATAATTAATTGTTAATGTCGGTTTTTGTGATTAGTGTTAATATGCATTGCCTTTATTTAAAAACGAACGGCTGTTTCTTTTTGCTGAATCTGAATGTGCGAGATTATTATGTAGAA
This sequence comes from Dryococelus australis, assembly GCA_029891345.1. Taxonomy (NCBI): domain Eukaryota; kingdom Metazoa; phylum Arthropoda; class Insecta; order Phasmatodea; family Phasmatidae; genus Dryococelus; species Dryococelus australis. The sequence continues at coordinate 84,116,645 of CM056999.1, read as the reverse complement.
ACGTTTGTTTATTTTCTTGTTATACACCAGCCCCTAAAAGATATTACAAATAAGAAACATTCAAAATTATTTGATAATCATACTTATGCGCAGTAAGGTACTTCATGTACAAATAATTAAAAATCGTCCTAGTAACCAAAACCCATTGCATACAAAGGTTAAGAAAAGAGGTTGTGTTTTCACATCAAAGTGTAGGATTTTTATTTTCCCATTTGTTACATGTAATTATCTAAAGTATATTCCTGTTTCCCTCAAATATTTTAAGGAATCATCATTTGTAATAAAAATATTTTGTGAATATTTGATGAAATACTACTTATATGCGATGCTTCTTTGACTATGAATACTTGAGAAATAACTAAAATTTATCTCGTTACTGTGAATATATTATATGCTGTACTTCATGAAGCATTACTTACAGCTATCAAAATAAGCAATACTTGTATCTGACACTATGAATTGAAAATCATACTTAAGCACTTGTATTAAGTATTTCTTGTTTCCAGTATTGCTCATATGCTCACTATGAATTCCACCCCTAGATTCGTACGTTTCGGTCATAGATGACTTAAGTTTTTTTTTTTGTAAACTTATTTATTGTTAACCGTACTAAATAATCAACTCATTTTCGTTTGCATTCACAATAACTTTTGGTGAAAATTAAAACAGTAGTAATTTTTTGCGCAAGTGCAAAAGCCTGCCTTTTTATTAGTAGAGTATTTTTTTAATTGTTGTCTAGCATGTGTATACTGTATTTATAATATGTCTTGGAGTTTAATGGTAGAAAACATGTTTTTCGGAAAGGGATATCAAGCATTTATTTTTAGATCACGTCTGTGTTCATAATTTCCAATAAATAGACACACAGTTTTTACAGACTAGATACTGGTAAAACGAAAAGAATTACGTAAACAGTTTTGTAGAATATTTCCTTGCGTAAAACAAATTGATTCGCCATAAAAATATAATGTAGCACTTTCGTAAATACTATAGAAAAGCCATAAATATGGTACTAGAATCTTAAAAAAAATTTAATGTGTGTAGTCCTACGGAAGATGAGTTACTTGGTAGATTATTAATTTTTTTTCAATGTATACTATGCAGTACTTAGAAAAAGGAAAGCATTCACAATTACGCTATACCCTACTCTAAAGATCTCTCACTTTTTTTATGGCTCGAAGTTCTAAAAAAAGATTATAATCTAATGGGCGAGAGAGAGGGAAGTTTCTTGACTATGGAACTCCCTTTGGGAAATCCACTCACAGTGCAGTCGCTTCAGATCGAATACACGACGGCTCCGTATGCGAGCCATTTCCGCTACTGTGTTACCAAACCAAGGGGCGAACCATTACAGCCTCTGTCGAGTCACTATTTTCTCAGGTCACATTCGCGCTGCTGCGCAACATAAAATATAACATGTAAATTTATTCTTGCGTAAAAATAGTAAACTTACGGACAACCAAAATACATTTGCCCAATTTTTCACTGTCGGATGTCAAGAAAAATAATTTCACTTGTAATAGGTACATAGAAAATTATACAATAACAATTTTGTGAATTTACGCGTTCGTTGCACAAAATTCCTTTCCTGTTTCACTTACTGCTTTGTGCCATACCTAAGTTATGTTTCGGATGTGTTTGTGAGTGTGAAAATACCAAAGAGTTTAAGAAAATAAGGCTTCGTCAGTCTTCGTTGGAAGTCAACCCCTAAAATTATGTGTGCCAGTTTTCACTGGATGAGTAGTAATAAAAAACAAATAAAAACAAAGCCATGTAGAAAACGTAAACCTAGGTGGGGATGAGTTCCTCTAGGTTCGTCCATGTTCGTGTTGTTTTGTACAGTCGGTTTACTGGGTAGCCAATGCATGAATTTTCATCGTATTGCTGTGTTTTGACAAATGTTTTTATATTTGACAAAATCGTGACATGTTTACAATTTGTATCTCACAATAAGAGCTCGAAGAAATACATGGCAATGTCGCCTCTTAGTTTCTTTGTGTATCAAACGTTTGAATAGCAGTGGCATTGATGGTAGCGGTACTAGTAGTAGTAGGCTGTAAAGTGAGTGTATATTGTTGGTCCGTACGATAGCTACTAAAACTTATACCGTGTCGTTCAGTTTGTAATTTCTCCTACGCTTTCGAAAATCGTAAGATGTCAGAAGCAAGTCATATGACAGAGTATCGAGCTTTTGTAAACCAGTGTTGAAAGACATTTTAACATCATTACAAGCTGTTTACGGTAAAGAGAGCACTTTTGAGGCCCTAGTTACTTTTTCCTTTCGGCCATTTTGATTCATTATCCACCTTTTTAAATAAATATTGCCATGTAAGTAATAAACACAGTGTGTATATTTCACCGCACTCAGAAGTTAACATGTAAGGCCACAATAAAATATGTTTATTGACTATTATTCCAAATGAGAGGGCTTTCAAAAGTGCTCACTTTACCATGTGTAATTTTTTCAGAAAGTGGATCAGTAAATTTCGTTTTATGTAATGGGAATTAATATGTTTTTTATAAGGAGATGTTTTGAAAGCAATTTTGATTTTGAGACACCAAATTTTCAACGGAAAACTTTCAAATCACCATGCAGACATGGCACAGCCGTATGTTCATTTCATTCTACTAGGTATATCGTTCGACATATTATTTCCGTCTGTTTACACGGAAACTGTGAGGTCGGTCAGACTGACACTGCATAACATACGCACGTGAAATTTACCTTATCGCCATTATACAGGATGATCTTGAACTACAGGTACAAACGTTGTGAGGTGATTCCCAATGCAAAATGAGATATAAATAATTATACGACATTTGTCCTACAGTAATTTGTAAGGGCGGTAGGTGCTCCTGAAAACCGATATTTCAAATGGTTTTAATTAAAAATAATTAAACCTATTTGAGATGAAATAACAATGCCTTGAATGCTGTAGCCTTGAATCGAGTTCTGGAATCTGCGGGCGGTTGTTGGGCAATTGTTGGTTAGTATAATCCCTATTTATTGAGAAAACAGAAGGATCCATGGTATTTATGTGCATGGTATTATCTAACAAATGTATGTAATCCTTGGGTGTTAAAGCATTTTTAATGATGTCATAACCACGTGTACATTAATGCACCAAAAAATGTTGCCTTGGTGTCACTCTTAGGTGAACGGTTGTTGAGAAAACGGACATCCTTTACAAATTTTGTTTTCCTCGACAACCATTCGCCTGAGAGATTTATTCCAACGCAACCATTTCTTTTTTGATGTACGCATTGCACACATTCGTTATATAATAACATGACACCCTCTATTTTCTCAGCAAACGGGAATGCTATTACTCAACAACCGTCCACAGATATCAGATCTCGATTCAGGACAACATTATTTACAGAATTGTTCTTTCATCTCAAGTAGGTTTTATTATTTTGAATTAAAACAATTTGAAGTATCGATTTTTAGTGGAACCTACCGCCTTTGCGAATTATTGTAGGACATAGGTCGTATAATGTTCGCTATCTCCTTTTGCATGGGGAATCATCTCGCAGCATTTGTACCTGTAGTTCAGGATCAACCTGCATAAGTGTGTGTATCTGTATGCTTACATGGATATATGAATTAAAGGCATTTGCGCCCACCCGCACCAATAAAGGTAGGATCTTTCAACTCTTTATCATTAATATTCCCCTTTTCAGTTGTTGCATTTCGTTAGACCTTATCAGAATTTACTATCAGTATAACTGTCTATAGACATTCACGGTAAAAGCACTTTTGAAAGCCCTGCTTAAGATCTACTTGTATACATGTTGTGTATTGTTCTGCCTTATGTAAAATTAACATTGCTATAGACCTCATCACTTTATTCATGCATCGGTCAAATGAAAATGTAAAATTATTAAGAAAGTAAATACTTTACAAATCTCCTAATTTTTACACTTCGATACAGTAAAAAACCAGAAAGTGAAAGAATTAATTTTTAAGTTATCACAGATCGTTATCTAGCCCTTTTTATTGGACGTTAAGATATGGAACTATTTTCCATCCATCGTTACCAACTTTACTGGGTGCATGTCACTCAATGCGCCCCTTAAAATATATGCATTGCGGGGGCAGTGACTTTCTTCTAAGGTTCATTTCTAAAGTGTTCACTTTATCGTGAACAGCCTTTATGGAGTTTGAATATTTAACGCTATATTTACCAGGTGTAAGGAAATATTTGGAGGTCATGTGAAGTATTGCTTTCGTAACATCAAACATACTTTATTGGTTGTCGGTTGTACAAGCGCTGTGACGAGCTTGCTTCTACGTGCAACTTGTAAGCCAGCTATAGAGACTAGCACGCCGTAAGTATAGCGTAAATATGCAGCGTGGGGTTGTGACGTTGCCACGTTGCATGTCGATACTTCGCTGCCGGTATTTTATTTTTGTTTAGTAACACGTAAAAGGCTGCCACTAAGGTAGTTTGCAAAACTTTACCTTAAATGAACTCAAGGCCAGGTTTGACACCTGCCTGCATGTGTGCATTGTTGTTAAAAGTAATGTTTTTTTTTTTTAATTCGTTCCAGTATACATAATTAAAGTCAAACAGAATTCGTATGTCCAGTTATTTTTATTTTCGTCCTATTTATTTAATTATTGTACCTTTTTAATTCGACTGCCTAAATGTTAGTTTCAAACAAGTGTATAGGCTGTTCACGGTAAAGTGAGCACTTTTGAGGCCCTAGTTACTTTTTTATTTGAGCTATTTTTTTTATCCTATAACCACCTTTCTAAATAAGTATTGCCATGTGAGCAATAAGCACAGTACACTCCATCACAGTCGGAAGTTAATGTCTAAGGCTAAAATTATATATATATATATATATATATATATATATATATATATATATATATATATATATATATATGCATGTATGTGTATATGTGTGTGTATGTGTATATGTGTGTGTATATGTGTGTATGGATGGATGGATGGATGGATGGATGGATGGATGGATAATATTATTCCATATGAGAAGGCTTTCAAAAGTGCTCACTTTATTGTGAATAGTTTTATAGTCACGTAACTTTTTTTAGTAACTATGTTTTAGCTACTACGAGTTACATAATTTTAATATTAATATTGTCCAGTGACCATTTGGCACAATTCATAGTGATGAGTTAGCTAAACTACCAAGTAGGCCTAACTTGGTTGCGGGTGATGGTTTAATAGAAATACTATTTTTTATGGCTTAGATGTCTTACTCTTGATTATCTGTTAGTAGATGTGTCAAACTTAATAACTAGTGAATTTTGTCTATCGGCTTGCTAAATTGAGTTTTTAACATGTTGTGTGACCTTGCCCAGTTCCCAGGCTTGACAATTATTGTAGTCTATATTTTGAACGTATATTAATAAATAAACCTCCCGGTATCAGTTCAGTTATCTCCAGCCGCGTGACTGAGCCTGACTTGTGATTTTTTTCCACGCGAAATGAGAATAGTATAGGCAACTGGAATGTGTACATACATTTTTACATACTTATTACCAACGCCAGGTTGTTTTATGTAGGAATGTAACAGATTCACTATTAGCACTAGCTGCCATATTCCCCCCCCCCCCCCCCGCGGTGAACATTTCTCTAATGTATATTGATTTGAGGTACTCTTCTTCCTGCGTACGTTTCACTTTTAGGTTTTTAATGATTAATCTAAAACAGTAATCCCTTATGAAAAAAAAACTTCTATATATAACATTTAGTGTAAAAAGTTGTGCATTAAAAATCACGGTATTTCCCTTCTGCATTTTACGGTGGTTGTATTCCACACTGTCAATCTTTAACACGCGTGGTTTTTTTTTTTTTTTTTTTACTATGACACGCTCACACGACGAAACTGTGAGCACAGCTTCAGTAAAGGCGTTTTATTGAAAAACTGCGTATCACTAAGAGATGCCTGCCTACAAGTAGCATCTGAGAAATAGTTCACACCCGAAGTCTAGTTTCAGCTTTGCATTTCCGTTGTAATGTGTTTTCCTCCGATAGGTAGAAATGCATAAAACATGCATTTCCACGGTCATTTTTGCCTACGAAAACTCCCGTAAAAGGTAGTGCAGCACACCTTTATCATTTTATTTTGACGCAATTAAATGATGGCTGACCGCTGAAAGTCTCGGTAGGCCAGTTCAGTAGTTACCGCGCAGAGTCGATGAAGTATCTGATGTTCGTAGATGAATAGTCGCTAGAGCTCCCGCGCTTCTAGCCTTCGAGAAAAAAAAAACACACGTACTGGTAGACGGCATCCTTGATCCGATATCAAGACTGCCGTGAGAAATATTGAACGATCTAGTTTTGTGTTAACTGTAGTAATAACCGCATTTGAGAGTTATTCGAAGTCGCTGTCTCAGATTTTTTCTTACCCGCCGCTTTAACTGATAAATTACAGAACTTGTGAAGAGGGGAGGGGGGATTAAATTGTTTTTAAAATCTTAAGATATCCGGGATAAACGGCCTAAACACTAACATTTTTTACTATTGTTTCATATAACTTCAGTAAATTTCGACAGTTCTCGAAAAGAAGTGCTTCCACCGTATATCCCTCCGCCACAGCTGTACTGTCGGTGAAGAAAACGATCCTTGTAAACAAACTAAGAATCCAATGGCAAGCCAACTTCTGTCCAGTACTTAGGCTACTATAGCTGGTTGCCATTCCCAACTGTTTTTATTTTGTTATGATCGCATAATATCCTAGTTAGGGTTCTGTTTTATTTTATTGGTGGGGTGGGGAACTGTAGTTTAAAACGTCTTTTGTGAGGCGTGATTTTCTTGTGGTTCTTCTTATAAGAGAGTGGAAATTGGAACTTGCATTGTTTTGATGATGCAGTAGAAAATTTTGTTCGTACGGAAATAGCATTCAAATGACTATAACTCAAAAATTTTAACTTCATCGAAAGAACTAAATACGATAAATGTGTCGCTGTTCGTACCGATGCTAGAAATGCTCAACAGATAAATATCATTGCATTTTTTATATAACGAACTACACTAAAAGAGCGCTTATTTGGGCCACACACATTTGAAAACCTCCCGCAAGAACAAATCACAATAAATATGTCACTGTTAATACAAATGTGCGAAATGTACAATGTAAACATGTTCAGCAAATTTAACTTTTACGTAAAAATCGTTAGAGTTTCAATCAAATAAAATTCCAATTCAAATATCCTAACAACAATTTAAGAAAACGTTATTTACAAAACACACAAACTTACTGTTCACTTCGTAATTCCCAAAAAAACATGCCAAACTCTGGATGATTAATTCATTAAAATCACTTGTCGGCTACTGATACGAAATAATTTATTTGCTGACTTATATAATTGACAAAACACTTGAACTGTTTCTTGAAGCCAACAAATTCAAACTTCACAACGTAAATAATTTTTTGCTCGCGTTTCGCGATGGTCACAGAAAATGGCGGACCATAGCACACAACAAACAATTTTACAAAGCGGCAGACTCGTGTCGATAGATCATTTCACTGAGGAGGCTTCTTAAAAGGCACCTACAACGAAGTACACTTAATGAAATACGTAAATACAAAAATAATTAACTGCATATATAATATTCCGATATCACCAGCAAGAAATTCTCGCATATAGATAAATTATGAGTGAATAGATCATGACAAAGGCTTTTCACCGTGCGGGTGGAGACCATAGACAAGAGACTCAACGCAGATTGGTAGACACCTTTCTCATAAACGTGATGTTCGCATGCTCTACCATAATATTTATAAATATTTTTGAAGCCCTTCTCTATAACTCAGAAAAATTGTGTATTTGTCTATAAGCGTAATTTTAACCATAAATGTTGTAATTATCATTAATTTTCCACATTATCATTTTTAATTCCGAGTACTATTTTATTTTGCAATCATTGCAAAGAGCGCAAACACAATAACACGCATCCTGCAACAACCATCAGCTGACACAGTACTTTGCAAATGGGGGAATTTACTGTTTATTTGCTGTGTAGGTTGGTCACAACGTCTGTCAAATTTTATTGAAGTTATATGAAACAGAGTAAACAAGCTGTGCTGACTGAAGCAGTCATATAGCAGTTCTTTTCCCAACGTGAAATAGGGCCCAAACGACGCGAAGAAAAACAAGAACTTAAATAAATTCGTTTCACAGCACATTTTTTTCAGAAGAGGATTTATTTCCAGGATAACTTTATCAGTTAGGCGAGTTTTATGGACTGTTCTTGAATGATTCGGAACTGAACGTGGGCCGGTTTACATCGTGAGTAACTTTGCAGGTTAATATTCTGCCCGTGTATATGCAAACCTACAAATTCTTCATTCCATCACTTACGAGTGGCCTAACAACTAACTGCGAGGAAGGCAATGTACACATTGCGCTACCCTAAATTTAGTAAAGGACGCCAGAACGAGAGTAAATAGGTACCCAAAGTGTTTTTGTGTGCTGAGATGCGTTGATATATTGTGCACTAATTGTTACCCACGGCTTCACCAGCCTGCAAAAATTCAACCTTAAATATAATGACCGAGTGCTCTATCTTAATGGTTGGTGGCATATTTTATACATTCCCAGAGAAACTGTTCTTTTTCCGGGGTGAAAAGTACCCTATGTGCTTATCCAGAATATAATCTACCCCTGTACCAAATAATATCCAAATACGTTGAGCCGTTACGACGTGATTGAGTAATAAGCAAACATACATACTTTCGTATTTATAATATTATTAAAATAATCTGTAACGAATTAAACTTTTATACAGCACGTAATTTAGGTTTTGATCACACCAAAGTGAAATTTATAAGAGAAGCTAATATGGCTTCATAGAAGTGCTTAAAGCCTCTGCCACACTGTCAAATTTTCGCCTTCAACTATATTTGACAATAAAATTTGAAGTCGAAATACCACCATCAAATTTTTCCTTCCAACAAAGTTTATTAAATAATCTTGAACGTGTTTGAAGATGTGTCACACTGTCAAATGTATTTATTCTTGAAGAATCTAATCTGAATATTTATTTAACAATTATTTTCAAAGCGAGTAGTTGCTGTTGTGTATCAATGCAGTTTATTATATGATGAAATGTAACTAATATTGTAATTTATTTTCAATTTTTTTTACTAAATTCAAATTTTATTTATCAGAAATGTTTCTGAACAATGAAATTTAATGTCTCCGAGTTATAAAACAGAACTCATTCCCAGGCAGCTTCTACATAAATGAATTATCTTCATAATTTCCAGCAAATTTTTGTTACTCTAAACTTTTGTGACGTCCGATTTTGTCGTGCATGTTTCTGATTGGCTGAGCTCGTCAAACATCAAAAACATTTTGGAACCGTTCCAATCTTCAAATGTTTGACGGAAACTGAGACCATCGAACTTTTTTCAGACAAACACAGCGGCGTTTATGACGTTTCGATGAGGTCATAACTGTCCAACTTTATTGGATAAAACTTATTGGAAGCACTTTGACGAAAATATTTTAAAGTGTGACAGGGACTTCAAGGCTTATCCCCCCTTCCAGCAGAAGGGCGCCTAAAAGTTTGTCATGTTGAAGATAATGTTTCGCGACTGTAGCCACCACAGGGTTTGTGCGCATTTCCCAGCGCGCTAGTTCGCCTTCAGTCGCTGGAGTTCAAGGGCGCAGTCTCTACCGGCCGGGCGCGGTGATGGGTCGCGGAGGCCCAAAGTGCACTGTGTCACGCGCGCGCGGAATTTAGTGGACGTGGCAGAGCGCTGCCAAAGTGCCCGCAGGATCGCGGGCGATAAACCTCCCGGCCCGGGTTAACCAACCCTTTTGGATCGGGCTTGAACTTGCTGGCAGAACTGTGGGCCGATCCTCGGCGCGAAGCGAAAATACCTCGTCGACAGTTTTACTCTTAATTCAGTGGTCCGCGAATTAGACCCTGTCTCAATGCAGTAATCCCGTCCTCTGCACGAACGACCGACGGATGCTTCAGAGACCAGCAAAGATAAAACGGTATAAGTGAATGCAAAAAAAAAAAAAACGAACTTTCTTCTCGACTCGTGTATTCTTTGTGGAGCAATTTAATTCTGAAATATAAGTGGTTTAGGCTGTTCACCGTAAAGTGAGCACTTTTAAGGCCGTAGTTATTTTTCCCTTTCTCCATATTTTATCCACTAACCATCTTTTTAAATATATATTACCATGTAAATAATACACACAGTGTGTGTACCACATCGCACTCGGAAGTTAGCATGTAAAGCAATATATTTGAGTATTTATTATTCCAAATGAGAGGACTTTCAAAAGTGCTCACTTTACAATGAATAGCCTAAACCAAAGGTTTGCTCTAACATTTCATGCAGATCAATGTTTAGACTACCCTAACACTTTTAAGAATTAATTTGCAATTATAACGGTTATATTCAGAAACTACTAGACAAACATATGCGTTTGCAGTTAATTGTGCGTTTTTATACAATTTATTTATCGAGCTTCGCCCGTATCACAATTTAACGTCAGCTTGGAAAAGTATCACTTCAGCCAATTTACCGACCGTAAGTTCGCCCCAGAAATCGCGGACATATTACTGACATGCTACAGTTGTCATAAAATAAATGTTTACAATAAATTTAGTAGATTGTTACATGTTTTAGAATGTGTATTTAGTGAGCGAAGAACATGAAAAATTAGTTTAACATTTCAAACCATTTAACTGTGGTAAGATTATCAGAACAAATTTCCGAATACGTTTACTTCTCGTTTCTATGGTTTTAAGCGATAAGAACCCATAAAACGATATTCTATTCGTGTATTGAACTACTGAAACACATAGTTACCTCGAGGAATCTGTTCCCCCCGATTTCTATAGGAATAGTGGCATTAGCCATAAACGCAGGCAAAGCAGCCCTATAGGCTGGAACTCTAAAACGCGCTCTAAAATGCTTATGGATGGCACTTTAAAAGCCATTAACATGTTTACGTTTTTGAACTTTTCCATTGACTGTAAGACCTAGTAAGCTTGCTCGCTGCAGTAAAAATAGTTTTGTATGTTATGTACCATACGGTTAGCAATGCTAAAGTGCATTTTTTTTTTAAACATCGCAGAATGAACTTAATTCAGTTCTCATATTAAAAACAATCGTTTAGTAATTTGTAGTAACATTTGTAAATATTGAATAGTTTGAATCATTATTCCCATGTAAGTGAGTGAAGAGATTTGCTTGGTTCTTAACATCGAGATATTGAGAGCTGATGAGGGTGAAGCGAACTGAGTATAGAGCAGCACCGGAATGAAAGAACAGGGTAAACGGGAGGTCCCCGAGAAAACCCGCCAACCAGCGGCATCGTCCGGCAGGATTCTCACATGCGAAAATCCGGGAGCGGCCCCGCCGAGAATCGAACCCGGTTCGCCTAGGTGGGAGGCTAGTAGTCTAACCACTGCACCACCGTGGCCTCTATTCCCATGTGGATCTTGTCCCCGTGTCCTTGGAAAAGGTACCGTGAATTTATTCGAAATGTGGAACGAGAGGATATTTAACTCGCCTAATAAATGTGAAGGTGAAGACCATGTTGGAGATTAAGCGGGATACCAAAGACGCGTTGCAGTAGAATGGGCAAGTTTCACTCGCGACTGTTTAGTGCCACAACTTAACATGTAGTTGACGACGATAAGCAGAGGAGGTGTACAACCTCGGTTTGTATGTAGAACTTCCCCGGGCGATAGGGTAATGTGCAGTGTGCATGGTGGCGGCTAGCTCACCGGCCTCTCGCTGTGACCTACGATGACGAAAGTAGCGTTGTGTACTCGCCCGTGGCGTGAGGTTTCAGGCTGTCTACTCCAGTTACTACCTCGTCTTCATTCCTTTGTTCTTCCCTTGTAGTAGAAATATCTGATGTCGCAATTTATTGTATAGTCTGTTCGCGGTTTCTCCACTCTTTTTTAATCAAACCTTGGAAAAATGACCCCATGTACGACGTGCTTGCTTGTTTCCTACACATTTGACGTATCACGAGCGTTTTATACGTGTGATAACCTAAAAATACCTTATTGACTGAATACGTCTTTAAATTTGCGACCATAGTGGGAGGCAATCCAGAAAATCCTATGGTAACAAAGTCGGGGGATACAGTTTGGCATTACAGCTTCGAATATATCGTCTACATTCGAAATTCAATTACACCACTCGATTGCCAAAGGATCAAAGAATATGTTACATTGAGTGAAATGTTTTAGCAACATACGTCGGCGAATGTCAAGCGGGACATCTTCCAGAAATTCAGGTAATGTTTCTTGCAGAAAAGTCAGGTACGTGTCTCTGGTCAGCCGTTGTGGTAGGAAGTGTAGTACAAGTATCGCTAACTATAGGCTATTCACAGTAAAATTATCACTTTTGAAAGCCCTGCTTAAGATCTACTTGCATGCACTTTGTGTATTCTGCCGCCTTATGTAAAATTGACATTGCCATGGGCCTCATCACTTTATCCCTGCGTCGGTCAAGTAAAACGGTGAAATTGTTAGGTAAGTAATTATTACACTAATCTCCTCGTATTTACACTTCAGTGTATAAAAAAAGAAAGTGAAAGAAATTATTTAATTGATCAGAAATGGTTACCTATCACTTTTAATCCGACGTTAAGAGATGGAACTACTTTCCATCCCGTGTTACCAACTGTATTGGATGTATGTCACACAGTACGCCCGTTAAAATATGTGCGGACAGGGACTGTTCTCTTAGGTTCATTTCAAAAGTGCTGACTTTATCGTGAAAATACTTTAGTACGCTATACACATCCACAGAAAATCGTACCGGGAAACCGGACGTGTGGGTGGCATGAGGATTGCCATCGGGTCACACATGCATGTTGTGTACATAGTACAGGATGGTCCACATGTCTTGTCGTTCCCTTTAAAATCTGTCTGATTATTGGAATACATTATGAGGTATTGGATTATATTGCGTTATTACTGGTTATGTATGTAACGAGTGACAAGACATTGTCGGGGGGTGACGAGACATGTAGACCATCCTGTACATTCCGTCACGTGATCAAATCGCTTCGTCAATGTACAGGATATGCGATGCAAATACAGGGTTACTGTTGCACGGTTTCAGATACGATAGCGCGAATTGGGTCCGATGGCGATAGTCGTTTTCATGTAATGCCTTTTAGTGAAATGGGTGTAGTAGTTGTTCTTTCGAAACCCTCGACACACTGATGTGGTCGCTGGCCAGCTCACGTGCCTCCTCACTTGTGCTTGTAGACGGCTGATCCTCAACATGCGCCGGGGCCACGGTAGCTGAGCGGTTAAACTGCTCGCCTCCCACCATAGCAAATCAGGTTCAATCCCCGGCCGGGTCACCAGATTTTCGCAAGTGGGAATCGTGCCGGACGATGCCGTTGGTCAGCCGGTTTTCTCGGGGATCTTCCGTTTCCCCCGCCCCTTCATTCCGGCGCCGCTTCATATTCACTTCAATCACCCTCATCGGCTCTCAAGACCTCGCTGTTAAGAGCCCCCTAAATCTCTTCACGTCACTCAATACTAGCCAGTACCACCTCCTCAAACAGTACTGTGCGCGGACGGTATCTGTGGTGCATAACAAGTGGTTTAAAGGTCGCGTACGATATGCAACACATTCATTACAACACATAATACCCACTCCTTACCTGCAACGTTATTTTTCCTCGCAGTCGTCTAGTAATTGACTGAAATGTGGTGTATGGTATATGCCTGCCTGGATATCATTCCGTGTACAGACGCTGGGCTCGCCCATTACTTTCACATCGCCCAAACACTACAGTCCGTTCACGGTAAGGTGAGCACTTTTTTTGGGGCCTTTCCAAATTTTTCCTTTAAGTTATTTTTTATGTTTAAGCCTCTTTTTAATATCAGTATTGTCATGTAGCTAATAAATACGGTGTATACTTCCACCACTTTCAAGAGTCAATGTCAGATTGCAATAAAACATATTTATTAGTGGTTAATGCCTGTTGGGAGGGCCATAAAAAGTGCTCACTTTATCGTGAACAGCCTATAACAGCATGTCTGTCAACTCTGGCCATGTGTACCGCTCCATAACCAAGCATGTATAGTCTATTCACGGTAAAATGAGCACTTTTCAAGCCCTGCTTAAGATCTACTTGTATGCACGTTGCGTAGTCTTGCGCCTTATGTGAAATTAACATTGTAATGGGCCTCATCGCTTTATTCGTGCGTTGGTCAAGCGAAACTGCGAAATCATTATGAAAGTAAATATTTTACAAATATGCTAATTTTTACACTCGGATGCATATAAAAAACAGAAAGCGAAAGAAATATTTTTAGTAGTCACAAACGGTTACCTAACACTTTTTATACAATGATAACATATGGAACTACTTTCTATCCATCATTACCAACTTTACTAGGCGCATGTCACTTCAGTGCGCCCGTTAAAATATTATGTAGGCAGAAACCGGGACTTTTCTCTAAGGTTAATTTCAATCGTGCTCACTTTATCGTGAACAGTCCTTAGCAGTATGAAGCGCGCACGAAGTACACAAGTGACAATGCCTGATTAACAGCTAGTGATATCTGTTCATTTGAAGTGTAGCATTTGTCATGTCCCTCTGGTGCAACCTCTGCAGCACATCATTTGTCTGTCGTGTTGGCTATGTCGCAGGCATAAGACATTCACTATTATTTAGAACAATAACCATGCTCGAAAACCGTAGGGTATAGCGTAATAACACAAGGCAACTTTTTGTAACACATGATACCAAAACTGTGAGATTGAGTTCAGATACTGCGTGTTCAATGTGCAATAAACATGGGTTTTACCTACACTTTTAAGGACGTGTATATACCAGTGATCACGAACAAATGTTAATAGACACAAGAGTGGGGTAGACAAGTACAAATGGAGTATATTTCATCAAGGAACGTAGTCTAACGTCCATAATTAACCCGCTAATGGATGTGGCAATGTGCAGGGGCAGATTAGCGTACGCTATAGGCAGTGCAATAAAATGACACTTTATTTACACATTTGGGCTGAAGGCATGGGGGCAGTGTGTCTGTTCGATGTCTCTTTTCAAAGTGTCTGTTCAAACTGTCCGCCATCGTCGGACACACAAGCGGTGCAGCGCTGAAGCATGTTACGACGCACATGTGCAAAGTTTTGCGGCGCAATGAGCTCATCCCTTGTGTCAAGTGGTGTGGCATACACCATCGATTTTACGTAGCCCCACAGCCAGAAGTCAGGTGAGCGTGGTGGCCATGCCATAGGAAGTGCATGTGGAGGCGCCGGCGAACTGCAATGGTGACATGAGGCGGGCCCCGTCCTGCTGAAACCACATCGCCTCACGAGCCGCTGAAGGAACTTCCTCCAAGTATTCCGGTAACACGTCCTGCAGGAACTGTAGATACGTGGCACCTCCGAGACTGCGACCGTGCGGTACTGATCGGTGTTATCAGGCACGCAGACCTGCGCACAGACTGGTTACATTGCCACTTACACAAGGTTGCATACGCGCCCCTGCACATTGCCACTGCCATTAGCAGGTTAACTATGGACGTTTATTGGTTTATTGATGAAATGTGCTCCATTTGTACGTATCTACATCCACTGTGGTGTTTATTATCATTTGTTCGTGAACATCCGGTAATTCCCTCCAAATTTTTCGTGTGGAATCACCTTCCGGCGTTTGTCGGTGATATTTAGTAACACGTTGTATATTTGTAATGTTGTTTGCAGTTTTGTGTACTGCGACCGTATGCCATGCTTTTTTTTTTTTTTTTTTTTTTTTTTAACCATCAGGACCTCACGACAGAATTTTTTATCTTAAACACAGTCCAAGCCTCGCTGCACAGGCGCAAGTGTAGAAGCAAAGAGAAACTGAGGAGGTTCTGCCTGACGTAAATTGAGAATAATGCAGATGTTTTGATTATCGCCGTTCACACAGCTGTGGAGCACTGCCATTCAATATGAAAAACGCTGTGAAAGGAATGAAGCCATTAATATATTTTGCGGTCCCTTCGTGCGTAGGCGCCGACTTTGTTTTTCCAGATTTTTTTTTTTTAGGTTTGGTGAGAGGTAGAAAGGGGGCAAGTCTCAAACTTTTTAGCCATACCAGAGTTCATTTTAATCGTATCATACACACTCTTTATCTCTTTTTTCTTTCTCTTGCTCTCTGTATTTTTTTTTTCTGCTCGAATGTAATATGTACAGACC
This sequence comes from Dryococelus australis, assembly GCA_029891345.1. NCBI lineage: Eukaryota > Metazoa > Arthropoda > Insecta > Phasmatodea > Phasmatidae > Dryococelus > Dryococelus australis. The sequence continues at coordinate 84,100,457 of CM056999.1, read as the reverse complement.
TCAAAATGTTATGTTTGTAAAAGAATGAGGCAGAAATTTGTCATAGGCCTATGTTACACTTACTACAAACTGAATTAGTCGCTGAGCACTCCAGTGGGGGGGGGGGGGTTACGAAAGTTATATCGTATTGATAACTAAAATAGACACAAATAAAATTAATTATTTATATTTGTAAACATTACTACTACTAATGTTTATACATACAGAGTTAATATGATGGTCTTGATTAAAGATGTTTTGCAAAATATGCTTGCTCATTCGGATTGGAAATACGCTTAAATTTTGATTGGAAAGAAATTCTTATTAATTGATTTTTTAAAACATTTAAATGCGCAATTTCTAGAGAAGTACTTTACAGTGTTAGAGAATAATATATGCAGTCTTCTTTCATAAGCACCATAAATCGTACTTATCTGAAAATTTTCGTAGTGAGTGTACTACTTTTTAATGAGTTCCAAAAATAGTGCAAATTACTAACCTTCGGTTAGTCTTTTTCATGTTCCAATTTTACGCAAGATTTTCACTCGCTCCAATTTTAACTAGCAATACATCCTGCTCGGTTGAAGATCCTACTGGTAGTTTTTGAGGAAACCAGTTTTTTCCTTATTTATTAAGTCATTGTTTTTGTGTTGTCGCTTCATAATACTCTGTATAGTCATAAGACTTCTTCCGCCTGTTTGCGATTTAGGTGTATGACTTTTCTTATGTTGTAATGATTTGATAAATTGTTTTGCACCCATTTAGGCTCTCCTAAGTGCTCCAACAACACACCAGATACTCTGTTCTCACCACAGCACGCATAGTAAACAACTGTCAGGCGATGCTAGCTGTAGTAAGTCGTTTCAAGTTATATTTCGTTGTTAGTTCACTAGCGTATAAATACTTATGGCCGGCCGTAAACCATGTAAACTACGTACATTTCGTGTTTTGAAGCAGTAATAGTATAACAAAAGGCTGGTTACATATAATTTCAATGATACGCACCGTAATGAAGCGTACATGTTATGTCAGTTTATACTTTTGGGTACAATATTTGCAATTTGGAGAGTGAGTTTGTATTTACACATATGCACATACGCCAGTGACTGTATATTGTTTCACCAAATACTTTTTTTTTTATGTAGATTTAGCGCTATTTTGAACTTTAAACTTTTTAGCAGTGGCTCCTTTCTTTACCTTCAGATTGTACGTTTAAGTATAGGCCGTAGAGCTGGTGTCAAGCAAGAGTCTCGAATATAAATCTGAAAAATCGAATCTCATGGGCGGTGGGATTCAAGGTGGTGGTCATGTGCGCCAACTTCATGAACACGGAAGAGTAATGATTCCGCGTTCTACGCATAGACTAAAGATGAGGTAGACCGATCTCGCTGGCTGCCTACAACCAATCTCGGTGTCCCAACATTGAACTGTTTTTCTGCCAAAACGTCTAGCGAAAACGGCGTGGTTTGGTTTTTAGGTTAGAAAACTGATTTGTAAACAAGTGCCTAGAGATGTTTTTATACTTCCTCTAACCAGTTTGTAATGATTTTTGATTAAATTCAAAATGGTAAATGTATTTTATTAATATAATAATGCTTGTCATTAAAAAATTAAGATTTAAATAAACACGTTCATATCTGTTAACCATGTGACTGACAGTTGTGTAGGATTGGGGTAGGTCAATGTTGGGTACATGCGCAGAAGACGAACAATCGGTCTACGTCATCTTTAGTCTATAGTTGTACGTAGCGGCATCGCAACTGACGACCTGTGCGACACGCGAGTTGTGCAGTTGGCAGTCGTGGCGAGCTGCAGGCCGCACTCGCTCGGGTGTAGTTGACACAGTAGCGGCGCGCCGGGGCAGGCGATGTAAATGGCCTGTGTTGCTGTTATCAGCAGTTCGGACGCCCCCGAGGTAGTCCGTCTTGGCACAGTTAAACTTGAGCCGAGTTGCGACGGCAAGTGTCAGTCTGACACGTCTCCGCTTCCTTAAGGTTTTCCCAGACCTACCCGAGCCTTTCCCACGCCTCCGGTTACCCGCCACGCTCTCCCGTATCTGCTTTCTGCTAAGTCAACTATTTATTTTTTAAGCTTGCCGCTACTCAGGAACACCTGTGTGCTCTTCTTTCCTATACGCTGTTCAAGGTAAAGTGAGCACTTTTGAGACCCTAGTTACTTTTTTACTTTCAGCTTTTTTTTCCTTCCTTTAACCATCTTGTAAAAATATTATTGCCTTGTAAAAAATAAACAGTGGGTATATTCCATCGCACTCTGAAGTTAACGTCTTACGGCAAAAATAAAATAGATTTATTGACTTATTTAAGATGAGAGGGCTTTCAAAAGTGCTAAATCTACCGTGAATAGCCTATACAACCTAATACGAGGCCATTTTAGTGTCTAACGCCACTTGGCGTTTCTCACTCCCGATATAATAATGTTGCAAGTAGTAAGTTAATATGTAAATACAGTACAGTAGAACCCCGGAAATCCGAACTAATTGGCGTTGACGCCTGTTCGGATTCGTAAAAATCCGGATTATCCGAAATATGTAAAATACACAGTAAATGCATTTGAATTGACATAACACTATATAGAAAAAAAAACCATTTTCTTCCTAAGTGCAAGTAGCTGCGTTTTTTTAAACAAATAATACAGTAATCCAAATTTAAAAAAAGTTTTATAAATGACGGTGTTATGCCACGGCTTAGGGCCAACTTGTATCATTTGTCTCTCTTGAAAATTATTTTACACATACGTACTTAATGTATTTTGATTTTACTATGCTAAATTATAACATAACATTGTATTTATAAGAAGCAGTTATGTTCTTTTTTGAAATTTTTATTCTGCCATAGAATTAATTTTACAGTAAGTTAAACTTTCTTGAAATGATGTTTGGATTTTCTGGCTTCTACTGTAATTGCAATTAAAGACCAGCAGTAGTGACTATTCAAATAATAATCTTATGCAGCATTAGTTTTTTTTTCTGTAAGTGGCGGTTTTACACAATTTTATCTAATAGGCCCTAATGTGATTTAACAACACTATTTTACGGAGGTGCGAAATGAAGTGTTACCGTAGCAAGCCTGGGTGGGTAGAATGGTTTTGCCTCCTTGCACTAGATATCATTAATACTAGCCTGTTGTAGTTATTTTACCTTGTTGACTATATCGTTTAAAGAACCCCTTCGACCATACAAGTTAATTTTATATTCACAACGTCTGGAAGGGCCGTACCAATCCACCAATTAAACTATATCTGATCTGCATTCAGTAATTAAATACAAGAGTTTTTTATAAACATTTTTTTTTATTTTCCACAAAAAGTCAGTACTTAATAACGGTACCTTGTTTCCCACATGATGGCCGAAAGAGTCCCAAACAAAATATTAACGAACGATATCCCTACCTGTATGAGTAAACAGCGTGTACTTAAACACCTGTTACCATTATAACAATGGTTCAGTAAGTAAAAAAAAAGTATGTGGACACGTCTAACGAAGAGAAGGACATGCTTCTATCATACGTAAAATGTTTTCACTGTAAAGAACTTTTCCCTTGTTTTGATGACGTCGGTATTCTCTTAATGTACCCTCTGAGTGGTGTCCTTTCATCACACTTTAGGTTTAAATATAAATAATCATGGGATGTTAACGGAAGCTGAGTACAAACTAAGTAGTTGGACAGCCGTGCTCAGACTTGTTAAAGAATATAATATGTATGCTGTCTTGTGCTTTCTATAGACGGTGAAGGCAGTCTGCGTAGTGTAATGAATCGGTGCATATCGTTGTAACGCATCAAAAGTAATGGGGAAGAATAATATAGATACTACATTCGAAGAAAGAACAGTAATAATAAAGTTGCACAATGAAGGTAAGAGTTGCCGAGAAATTGGCAACATTGCCAGAAAGGTGCCTTCTACTGTTGGGTACATAATAAATAACCATACAACGGAACATTTACTCCGAAATAAACCACGATCAGGCCGGCCAAGGAAGCCGTCTGTCCGCGATAAAAGCTACTTTCTTATATCTGTGAAGAAAATGCCAAAAATAAGTGCCAAGGTGTTGGCTACTTCACTCCCTCAGGACTTACAATTGAATGTTAAACCTCAGACTGACCGAAATATAATAAAAAAAATCATGTTTCGGAGAACTTAATAGCTAGCAGAAAGCTACGTACTGTATTTCTGAAGCAAACAGGAAGAAACTGCTACTGTTTGCTAAAAAGTACCAAAATGAAATCTTAGAATTTTGACAAAGAGTTAATTTCTCAGATGGGACCAAGATAAATCTGTATGGAATTGATGGGTATCACCATGTGTGAAGAAAGTACAATAAAGCTTTCAAATAACAAAACATTGCTCCAACTGTGAAACATGGAGGAAACGCAGTTATGGTTAAGGGTTGTGTAAATGCTAATGGGTTTGGTAACATTGATTCTATCGACGTCATTGTGGACAGGAAGAAGTACTTAACTATACCTGCTAAAGACTAGTCTGAAGGAAAGTGCACAGAAACTAGAATTGGGTGACAGTTCAATTTTCCAACAAGATAACATATGTTTGACAGTAGATCCTCTATCAAACACCCCACTACCTCGAAACGTCACTTCAATATCCGGATTTAAATCCGAAAGAGAACCTGTGGTGTGATCTAAAGAAAACATGTACGGATACACCAATTCTGCAACAGACGAGAATTGATTGCGTGCATCCAAGAGGAGTGTGCATAAATAGACGTCAGTATTTGCCAGAAGTACATACGTAAATTTGATGCCGAAACGCCTTCAAGACGTATTTGCAGCCAACGGTTATCAGGCCAATTACTGAAGTGAAGTGAACATTAGTGTTCTTTGTGGATGCTTATTTCCGTTTATTCTGTGTCCAGATACTTTTTTTTTTTGTTGCAAACAACTTGCTTGTCCAGTTTATTTTTATTTCATTCTGGATATACCCATGTTTATTGTAAATTAAACATGCAATATCTGAACTCAATCTCAGTTTCGGTATAACGTGTTAAAAAAAAAAAAAAAAAAAAATGTTTTCTTGTGTTGCCCCACAGAATGTTGGGAAAAAATTTGTAAAAAGATATGTGTACGTGCCATCTGATGTGTGAGTGTGTGCAAGCGCGCGCGTGTGTTTACTATGTCCAGTGTATAAAATTTGTATACTGTAATTTGACTTAAAGCGAGATGGCGCAGTGGTAACTCACTGGACTCGCATTCGGGAGGACCCGGGTTCGATCCCCGGTCCATGGTTTTCCGAAATCACTCCAGATGAATGCTGGGATGGGTCCCTAACAAAGACCACGGCCGATTCCTTCCCCAATTCCTCTTCCCGTGCAACTTGCACCGTCTCTAATGACCTCGCTATCTAAGAGACGTTAAATCCCAACTACCTATTACCTAAAGGCTGTTCACGATAAAGTGAGCACTTTTGAAATCAACCTTAGAAAAATGTCACCGCTCCTACCTGCATATCTTTTAACGGGCGCAATCAGTGGCATGCTCCCAGTAAAGTTGGTATCGATGGATGGAAAGTAGTTTCATATCTTAAGGTCGAATTAAATGTGTTAGATTTAATATTTTTTTTTAGCTTTCTTTTCTTTTTAATTGATCGAAGTGTATAAAGAGCAGATTTGAAAATATTTACTTTTCCAATAATTTCACAGTTTAACTTTACCGACTCACGAATAAAGAGACGAAGCCCATGGCAATGTTAATTTTACATTAGGCGGAATAAAACACAACATGCATACAAGTTGATCTTAAGCAGGGTTTTCAAAAGTGCTCATTTTACAGTGACTAGTCTATACCCGTAATTTGACTTTTCCAATATCTTTGTACAGCTAGGTATTGAAAAAGGCTCTTACGGATGCAATAAATCAAACTAACAAGCTACGCCCGCCCCACGGTTTTCGTGAAATGGATGTTTATTAAAACACAAGATGGACCCTCCGGAATGTTTGGGTTGTTCACCGCGGATAAGTATTCAACTGTGCGTAATAAACAAAATGGATATATTTGTGTTTACCATGTACTGCATATTAATAATCCGTAGGGAACAACCCACAAATGCTGGAGTTACGTGGTTAAATACACAAATTGGGTTGAAACCCCTCCTTATTTATGGCAGAAGTTAATATTGGCTCCCAGATTTTTTTGTATGGTTTCCACTTCGTCGTTCAGTATTGCGTTATCCAGGAACTCCAGAGATTTATATTTCAATCTGGCTGTGTTACTAGCAATAAATAAGTGCTTCAGCTACAATATTGTGCCTTTTTTTTTATGAGGAATCGCCTGCCAAGGTTTGTCGGTGGAGTTCATTTCCTCTTTATACGATCAGTGGGCCCTTGTAAGCATACAAGGTTGATGTCCGATGTTGCCATCGTCACATGGTGACGAGGAGCCCGGGGACTGACACAACTCTCGACTTTAAGTGCCCAGCCTGATATGAGTGGTTAAGAGCCGATTGTAATCGTTAGTTGTTGTCATATAACAGCGGGACTTTACGTTAGTGAGGCTTCGGTTCTCGTTGGATTCGAGTCTGCTGCGCTTTTCACAAGCGCAGAGCCGGTCGCCTGTTACCCAGAAGTCGGTGATTGGTCAATACTTGCCTGAGACTTGAGACTGGTTAGCTCAAATCAGGAGAGAGAGAGTGAGAGATGCATATGCTTTTATGTATTTTGACGTGATATTGTGGCTGTGCCTCAGTCGCTGGAAGTAAATAAATATGTAGGTGTAGTAGTAGAGGGCAGCCTGCTCGCAGACTTAACAATGTTTTGTTTTCCCATACGGTTATCGTACCGGACGCTTTCAAATCATGTTTTTTGGGGGCGTCTATTAGCTTCTTGTTTGAGAGTCGTGGCGATACGGCCTTTACGTCATACGAGCATGATGTCACGGCGATCACGGCCGCCTGGGATAGCGTGTCCATGTTTTCATTATCACCGTGGCTATTCCGCGTCCTCCACTTACCCCCTCCGCAGCCCTTAACTTACACAACGCTGCGCGCGATAGTGAGTGTGTAGGTCACGTGAGAGGCACGGCGGTGTGTTGCGGGCTGCCGGGTCGGGATCCAGGCAAGGGCAGCCCACGCAGCTGACCGCGCCGCCTCCCTACTGCGTGCCGCCCCTCGGCGCCGCGACGCCGTCCCGCCGCCCGCCGCAGGTTTGCACCCCCACACCCCCGCCGGGGTGGCTCGCCACCCCCGTCGACCCCCACGTACTATGCTAGGTCCCTCGCTAGTCGCAGGTGCGTTCCTGCTGACGTCACGACCGTGACGTGGCGGGGCCCCGCCCATCATCGCCTCTCTCTTTCTCTCTCCCTCCCTCCCTTCTTCCTCCCTTTACCCATCACATCGCTTAATAGCCAGGCTTGTTTACGACGACCGGCCGCCCATCATTCACCCAGCCCGCCGCCGCTCGTGCTTGGCCCCAGCGTGCCCCTGCACCTGACTCGGTGCTGTCTCGCCTGTTTAACAGTGGGATTGTTGACGGCTGGCAAATCCTTCGATAGCTCTTTGACAGCCTGCCAACGCAGGCCTCGGATTGGCCAAATTACCGTGTTCAAGCGCATTTGGCACACAATCATAGAAGAGCAGAATTAATGTCTATAAAATTTCGTACGATGCTACTCCCCCCCCCCCTTTCTCCTCCCCAAATAGAGTGCTGAAGGCTGTGGCTAATGAAATTAAATGTAAACACGTCTATTACACTGTTGAATATCTTTAGAATGAGAGGGTAGTCACATTGTTATGAATTACCCTAGAACTTTTTTGAACTCATGGAAATGAATCCGTATACAAACACGATTTACGAAATGAAGAAAATAAGAATTTGGGAGATACTATTTATTCGCCAATATGAATTGTTATAAGTGCTTAGTAATTTCTATAATGCTAATCTTTCGTTTTAAAAAAATGTACATGTTCTGTCTGTTAAAAATCCAAGTATTAACGGTAAAGTAATTTTTGCGATTTTGATTTTCATATTTTTGTTCCATTTTTGCTCACATAACTTCCTTCTCAGCATTGCGAGCTTCCATTTTAAGTACGACGACTTTATATATAATAATAATTTGATATCTCTCTGATATTAAAAACTACAAACCGGAATTGCGGTACACGAAACTACAGTCCGCGTTGTCTTGATTTGGTTTAGCATTAATTTTTTTTTGTAGTGGTTAACCAAACATGTCTTCAGTATATCAATTTATTGTAAAGTGGGGTTGTGTAAGTAGCTACTGTTTAGTGAACACATTTCTTTATAAACTGAATTGTTTATTTCTCTCCGTTCACTGCGGGAATGCAGATGCTCGTACAGTCTGCGAGATGATTGATGTTCCGTTACGAAATGCATGCTTGATTGCGTTTGTTTCGTCGCGGTGGTTAAAAACTAAGATGGAGACTGTTCACCCAATATGTATGCAAACCCAACTTTACGGCACGTAATTGAATGTGAATTCACCCGATGTACCTTGCTCAACAAAACTGCAACTATACGAAAGATACTTGCGTAAGGCCTCCGTTGAAGATCTATTTGCTCCCTAACCTAGTAGTTGACAAGTTCCCGCCATGGAGTTAATACGCAAGATTGGCATGCAGTGACGTATAGGCTGTTCACGGTAAAGTGAACACTTTTGAAGCTCTAGTTACTTTTTTCTTTCGGCCATTTTGTATTCTTTACCCAACTTTTTAAATAAATATTTTCATGTAAGCAATAAACACATTCCACCAAACTGGGAAGTTAACGTCTAAAGCAAACTTAAATATATTTATTGACTATTATTCCAAACGAGAGGGCTATCAAAAGTTCTCACTTTACCGTGAATAGCCTATATGTGCTTGTACCAAAGGAACGGAAGATATGTGTTGCGCATCTTACGCATTGTAGAGGTACATATATTCTATTCTTCACACTATTTTAACCAAACCTTCGAAAAATCACCCTACGTGTGATGTATCGGATTGTTTCCTAAATATGTCATGCATCACACGCGTTTTATACTTTTGTTAATGTAAAAGTACATTATTTTTGGTTAAATTTAACCTATATATAATAATGCTCCACGCATAATTAATGTGAATAAAATCAGTGATAATATAGGTGTGTTGGTAATGCCTAATGAGAAATAGTTCTTATGCAAAAGATTATTATAGTGAGTATACATGAATTCGGTGCGCAGTCCTTCGGAGTAATTTTGTAGACTCGGTTAAGCTTTGTTTGCATGAGGCGGAGGAATGTGGTAAAAGTATAACTTCAGTAGGGCACTATGGCGTGATTAGTGCAGCGTGCATGTAAAGGCGTGGCCGGATGTTATCAAGGCTGGACCGTGCGCGGCGTGGATGCAAGATGCATGTGTGTACGGCAAGTGGCGCCTGAATTTTTTTCCTGCAGCTGGGTGCTGCCGACCGAGAGTCCGATCTCACCTCACCTCACCTCTTCTCTCTTCTGTCTTCTTACGGCCGATTCACTTTGGAATTAACACGGGGCTCGTTATGTTCACTTAGCATTAACTATGTAAACTTTTGCGTAAAGGGACCGCAGTGGTGTAGTGGTTAGAGTACTCGCCTCCCACCAAGGCGAACCGGGTTCCATTCCCGGCGGGGCCGACCTCGGACTTTCATATGTGGGTATCGTGCTGGACGATGCCGCTGGTCGGACGGGTTTTCTCGGGGTTCTCCCCTTCCCCTCGCTCTTGTATTCTGCCGTTCCTCCGTACTCACCTCTCTTCACCCTCATTGGTTCTCAATACCCCGATGTTTGAATTAATAATGGCTCGTCTTTGAGAAGTCATCATACAGTCACACTAAATATTCTGTTATCTGATACCTGGGAAACGCGTGTACACACACAAACACACTTGAGTGAATAAATGTATAAACTTGTGTATATTAAATGTCCATATAAACAATTATAGTTAGCAGTTTTTCTGTTTGTTACTCTGTTCATCATTCAAACACGCACAAATTAAGTTTAAGTTTCAATTTACATCGTTGTCGTACTCCGTGACACGCTACAGTCCAGGTAGAAGTTGATTAAAAAAAATGTTAACTAAAATAAATATCCCGAATAAGATTGGGCGAAAATTCGTTGTTTGACTTCTCACGTGGAGAATGCGTAATTCATTGCGAACACACTGCTGTACAACACCTTAACATAGCGATAACGAAAATTAAACGCAACGAGCTTGATGTCAATTTCAGTGTGAATCAGCCTGTAGCGCGGCGTGACTCTGCTTCTCGCGTATACTGTAGACCTCGTGTGCAACTGTCTTTACACGCGTCATTTGCTACTGCGCATCGCTTCGTTTGCACTGCTTTCACTAACTTAGTACCAGTAAATTTCCAGTTATTAGTAGTTTTGTTCCTCTGACAAAAATATAAACTCGTGAGTGTGTGTGTGTATATATATATATATATATGTATTTAAGTTATATATTTATAAAATATATGTGCGAGTGTGTGCATATTGGTATATTATACATAATGGTTTGCGATTCAAAACAGATTTGCGTTCCTTTGAGGAATTTTCCATTTTTGCGTCAGGTGCAATGGTTAGCTATGGGCGACAACAGCTCACACATCAAATGTCTTATTGGCATTTGTGTAAGGTACTGGATGTTTTACAGTATGTGAGATTTTTTCTTTTAACGGTGTAATAATACGAATGTAGTCTTTATCCTTGTGTAATATTTAAGTTGTTGCATAGTATTTCTTGTACCTGAAAGCGAACTGGAAATATAAACTCGAAATATCTGAACTTTTTAAGTTTTAGAAAATCTTAATTGTCAGCCGCTTCCAGGTCAGGTTCCACTCGAAACAAGTGTGTTTTTTTTTAATTAGTTTAATAAATTTTTGCCATCTTCGGGTAGACCAGAACTTTATTACCATTTTTGAGCACACTTATTACGGTCGTGTATTAGTGCTTGCTCGTACATTGAATTTATTATTTCTTAACATTCTTGATTTATGTGGAAAGGTCATAGGCCCGGGGGAGGTGGAGGTTATGTAAACTTACATTTAATCGACACGCACTGAACATGCAGTCGGACGTGCATTGCATTGTATAAATAAGCGAGCCGTTCCTTTGACAGTGACATCAGCTGCTATGTTAATGAACATATTTTTAATGACGTGACTGTCAGGGTGCAGGCGTCAACTGCCACGCGCGCTCTGCTTTTCCCACTTCACATGCCAACTCTTCTACAGCATTATTTTGGCCCAGTCAGTTGGGGACCAAACTGTACCAGTTACTTTGCCCTTGTCGTATGTTGCTTTCACTGTGTACTTGAACATTTAGTTCTGTGAACCTCTACATATTGTCTGTCAGGTAATCATATAGGCTGTTCGCGGTAAAGTGAGCACTTTTGGAACCTGCTGAAGATATACTTTATGCACATTGTGTATTCTTCCGCCTTATGCAAAATTGATATTGCAATGTGGCCTTGCCCACCTTTTATTCAAATGCGTCGTCAAGGGCAACTGTGAAACCATTACAAACTAAATATTTTTTTATAAATCTGCTCATATTTTAAAACTTCGATGACATTAAAAAGAACAGCAAGTCAAAAAAATAATTTAAGTTGTTATAAATGTTTACACTTGTGGCACTAGTTTTATAATCGTCGTTAAGATATGGATAACTACTTTTTTCATTCTTTATCGTTACCAACTTTACTGGTCGCATGCCCCTCAGTTCGGCCATTAAAATATATGCTATTAGGGGCAGTGTTTTTTTCTAAGGTTGATTTCAAAAGTGCTCACTTTATTGTGAACAGCCTTTAGGAAGAAGTAAGCATGCAGTGTAGAGTTCACTGACGCTTACTTCGGAATATGTTTGGTGCGGGCCGATGCACTGTCTACAATGAGGACGGGTTTGGCTGAAGAATTTATATGAATTGTAACACTAATAATAATAGTTACATTTTGGACTTAGTGTTGTTTTAACCTTCATGTGTATTTCAGTTATCCTCTTTCTTGTTTATCTACGGCGCCCCAGTATTGCGGCAGCCGTATTAGGCCTACCGATATTTCGAACCTGCCCACTTGCTATGTTTTAAATTAAATGATTTCATGAATTCCTCCAATTTGGGAACTAACAATACGATATTTTGACAGTCAATAATGGTGGGAACATCAGTTATTTCCATGAAACAGTTTGATGGCAGCGACAAGTTATACAGATGTTACAAATCTTTCCTAAATAACACATTTAATAGGCACTTACTGTGTCATCTTAGTGTGGACATACGGTTTGCTGTAAATAAATGATTCCTACAACACGTCAACTGGCATTTTAGTGACAGCCATATGCTACCGAAGTTTGTCGATTAAATTTCTATTCGGCCTTTATAAGCAATGGTGAAAACAGTGGCGAGCCGTAAAATTGCCACACAAATAAGGAAGATCAAATGTAGCACTGCTGTTGAATGTGTGTGGCGGAGTTTGATAGCGTTGACTGGGTTGTTGGGGGGGGGTTCTTCTCTCAGCTGACGGTTGTCCAATGTCAGGCAGCTGTTCGTTTAGCACTGCAGTACAGGCTGTCAAATTTGTGACACTATTGCTTTCCTTAAACTCCGTTTTACTATGGGGCCTACCATTGTCTATAAAATGTTCAAATTATGACTTTTGCATTTTTTTAAATGTAAACTTGGAACTTAAAGTTTCGATGTTGATTTTGTATCTCGCGTCTGTATTTAAAACATAATACCAAAGTATAATGCAAAACGACGTAAAGTATATAAAACTTTTAATCAAAATATTTAAATTAAGCATGTTTGTAGATAATTATAATAAACTGCGAATATTTCATATTTAGGATAAACTAACTTTAAAGTTCTGGATAAAAAATATAGCTATACATTACCGCTTACCGAAAAATGTTGTTTTTAATGTTTTTACTCTTTTCCATAATTAAGTATTATTATTTTATAGAGAACTGCGAGGATTCTAAATATCAATGAAATTTAAAATTTAAAATCCGTTCTCCTCAAAAGTAGTGGTTTTGATTATTTACCCCCCAACCCAGCATTGGTCTTTGGAATATGAATCATGCATGCTCTTGAAATTATATAAGTAATATCAAATAATTATGAATTTGTGTGTAGTAAAATGCTGGATTTTGTTCGTAAGTGCCCACACCAACCTAATTATAAAGTTTCCACGGATTTAATATTTATGGAAGTCGAGCCGGCTGATACGTGTAAGTTGGTTTTTTTTTTTTTTTTTTTTTTTTTTTTTTTTTTTTTTTTTTCAAGATAACTTCCCGCGAGCTCGTTGTAATTCAGGTTATAGCAAAATTAATTGCTCGTAAATGTCATATCCTCATTTTCATCCGTGTGTCATGTTACCTACAGTCAGATGCTCCAATTAGTATTTGGTCTTTTGGAACCTACGAAATTTTGATGAATTTGAAACTATATGTTACAAATTAAATTGATATAGTGTAACTAAATACTGTGCTTTTTTACGTATTTAGAATGTAACTGTGTGAACATTATGTTTTTGTCACATTAAATAAACTGCATACAAAATAGCATTGTATTTGTTTCTGTATAAATTATGCCGGCCGAGTAGCAAGGAAGAAACCATACGTAGGCCTAAGAGCTGTACGTAGAAAAAAAGAGGTTTCAGTTCGCAAAAATGCATGTAAATAGTGATGAAATCGGGTGGGACGATGTTATATTTGCAGATAGAAAAAATTTATATTTTTGTGTCCGATGGAAAACAATGCGTATGGCGAAAAGTGAATGATCTTAATAAGAAGAATCAGCTGCCAACTTTGAAGGGGGGTGGGGGAAGTATTCTTGTTTGATATCGCATGGCTGTAAGTAGGCTGAGCTTGTGTCCATCGAAAAAAACTATGGATAATCTTGTGTATTTGGATATTTTGAAGTCAAATTTGAAATTCGGTGCATAGAGTCTAGGAATAAAAGAAACATTCAAATATTACCAGGACAACGATTCAAAGCACAAAGCTCTACACGTGCGTCTGTGGCTCTTTACAACTGTCCCTCGGTACAACCTCTCCGCAATCACCGGATCTGAATTCTATTGAGAATCTGTAGAGAAACGTTGGTCGAAGAGTACGACTGACTTCCATTTCTTCCAGAGAAGAACTAAAAAGGATATTGATTGAAGAATGGAGAAAAACTACCCGCAACCAACTAAGACTTTGGTAAGAAGTATGCCTAGGCGTTCGAGGACAGTAATAAAGTAGAGAGGGTATCCTATAAATGGAGACCTGCAAAATTCGCGTTATTTGGGGACACGTTGAACTTCAAACATATGCACCCTTGCAATAAGTTTGTCATTGGAACGTACTTTATTTGACACCACTCTGGGTAACTCTGCGGCAATAAATGAACACTTAACATTTGTAAAATCCAATCACGTGCATTTCAGTCAGGAAGGGAGTGGCTTCACATCTGTGTAGCAGCCAATGGAGAAGCGACGCCGGCTCCAATATATACAGCACTGCGAAGTTTAGCCTAATGCCAAATAATAACGTGAATTTTGCATGTCTCTACCTATAAAGTACAAAATTGGGAAAACTAACGTTTTTGAGGCATGGCTATTGAGTAGCAGAATGGCTTTTTTTTTTTTTTTTTTTTTTTTTTTTTTTTTTTAAACAAGTTGACTTTGGTTTGATGTGTACTGTGCATAAATATAATTTTTTTTTTAAACCAAATCAGTATTTATTTGAATCCAATACGTGGGAAATGTCTCAAATCTTGACACAGTACCACAATACCGAATATTAATGGGAGCAACTGTAGTTAGTTCCGTTGTTGAGTATCTCTGCAAGTCCTTTTGACTTCTTTCTGCGCATTGCCTTAGAAATAAAGGAACTTATATAACGCATTTTCAGTGCCCACTAATACTACATTACCTTTACAATTAACTTTAGAGTGTTCACTTTTTATAATTTGATGTAGATAATATTACAGGTGCCAATTTGTGTAGTTTTAATTAAGAGTTTTAAATTTAGCTGTTTCCAAACTACCATACGTTGCACTTTCAAACAATCTGTGCTCCAAATAAACAGCCCCAACTTTTTGTGTTGCGCATTTTAAACTCGTGCATTGAGAACGGAGCAAAAATACAGTAGTAATAGTTCTAGTAGAGTTTGGGGAGAGTCTGGGAAAATGTTCAGTTTCGTTGGTTGGGCCTAAGTTTCTTTTCGCGATGTCGACATTTATTCTGTAATAGGTTGTATAGGCTGTTCACGGTCAAGTGAGCATTTTTGAGGCCCTAGTTAAATTTTCATTTCAGCCACTATCCTTTAAACACCTTCTTTTAATAAATGTCGTCACTTAGTAATAAATACAGTGTGTATATTGCACCACACTCGGAAGTTAACGTCTAAGGCTAAAATAAAACATATATATTGACTATTATTCCGAATGAGAGGGCTTTCAAAAGTACTCACTTTACCGTAAGTAGTCTATAAGCAATGTTTGCGGTAGAAGTAATTATTCGGGAAGGAAGCGACAGGCGGTGGTCGAGGCGTGGTGGTGTTGTTTCCCCGGGCGGGG
The DNA here is from genome assembly GCA_029891345.1 of Dryococelus australis. NCBI lineage: Eukaryota > Metazoa > Arthropoda > Insecta > Phasmatodea > Phasmatidae > Dryococelus > Dryococelus australis. The sequence goes on along the minus strand of CM056999.1, from coordinate 84,084,939 downwards.
CAGGCAGCCCGGGTCGGGCGGTGTGGGCGCCCCCCCCCCCTCTTTCCAACCTCCCCCCTGGGGGGAGCTGCTAGCGAGCCGACAGCCAGTCGTGGCACGTGCGCTCTGCCAGCCGCACGAAGCCGGTGTTCGTGCGTCGCGTGTCCCCGTCCGTCGTCGTCATGCTGATCGCCGTGTGCAGCAGCTGGCGCGCCGCCCCCCGCAAGGTAACTGCCGCCCCCGGTCTGCCTGCCTGCACCTCCTCCGTCTCAAGCCTGGATCACACTTGCGCCGATCACGTCCAGCAAGCAGGCCGGACGCCACCTTTGCTGCTTGTTCACGCCGATTTGCTGTTTGCTTGCGGGCTCATGTTACGACCACGCTCGTTTTAATACCGAAGATTCGGAACTAAGTAGCGGACAACACATTTAGTCGCTGCCATGTTTTTTTTTTTTTTTTTTTTTTTACTGTTGACATTGTTTACCAAGTGATTTACCAGAAATACTTCGCATTTAGTGCTACCGACAGGTACATTCCAAACCACATTCATTTTCTGAACATGAGATCAGTAAAATCAACGTCTAGATTCACGTACTAAGTCATTTAACTATTATAAGCTATCACATCAATGAGCGTTGGCAAGCCAATAAATTGTTAGAATATCTAACTTGAAACCGTTAACTCCGGGAAATATCGACAAGTCAGCAGTTTCCGTGAACAGAAATTTCGACGTGTGTTTCACTTTTCGGCGTGGTTCGCGCGGTAAACGAGGACGACTTCTGATTGGCTGCTCCAGCTTTCCGCTCGGCGTGATCGGCCAACATGTAAACCAGGCTTAACTGTTTTTTTAATGCGCTGTTATTGTGCTATCACCACGTGCGTGTGAAATCACGTCACTTGGAGAAGCACGTGCGCGTGTGTGTATCTGTCGCTTTATTATTTTTACCACCGCCAATGCTGGTTCCGTTACCGTACTGCCCCCCCCCCCCCCTTTTCATACTTTCCCGATTACTGGAGAATTTATTTATGACTGTTGGTCCTAGGTGGATTGAGTGAATGATACACGTGACATCCTGAGCGCTGGTACACGTGTGTTGGAGCTATTGTCGTGTATATAAACATCAGTTGACGTGCATGCATCCCTCCGTTATAGTTAAGTGGTAACCGTGTAAATTTTTACGCATTACACATTGTGTGAGTTTCCGGAAATTTTTAAAAACCTGATTGGGGTAATTCGCTGAACTTGGAGAGACGAACTGTACCGGTTTCGAAGCGGTCACTTTGACCGTAGCACTTGCGCCAAATAGGGGACTACTAGGTATCCGTAAGCAACAGCTGTTAATAATGACACGTGTTGGAAGCCAGGCGTGCAGGTTCACTTGTGACTCGACGTCAGCAAGTAACGAGCAAGTAGAGCGTGTGACGTTTCTGCTGCTACAGAGCAGACTAACCTGGAAGTGTAGTGAGTGGCCAGAAGAATTTTCAAAGCCTGTGTACCACGATGGAAATATTCTTGGAAGATTCCACGTCAGCTTGCATGGCCGCTTGTATTCTTGGTTATATTGAAGATTTGATGAACTGCTGGTTGTTTTTATGGACGATTTCGTAATTGGTCGTGTGAAATTTTCAGTGAAATGTTCCTGTTGGAGTGTGGTATTGACGACAGTAGTAATGCTATTTTGTTTCTAGAAACGGTGATAAGACTATTAAAACAAGAATAAATTGTGAATAAACAACGGCGAAAATGTTAACTAATGCTGTAACAACATTGTGAAAATGTTGGCAACATTGGTGCTTATTTAACACGATAAGTTTCAGTTATTACAATAAAACAATAACTATGCTGTGTGGATACTGCAGAAGTCGTGCGTGAATTCCGTTCTTGAACCACAATTGCAGAAGCAAAATAATAAAAGTGCTCTCGCCTTTACACGCGCAGCATCAAGTGCCACGTGACTGTTATTGCATAGAAACCTCCATGCCTGCTTGCTTGCAAGCTTGGATAGGAGGTCTCGAAGAAGCAGCTTGCTTATCGAGCTTGTGCGGGACGTCGTATGGTGTCGCAGAGGTTTCAGTCGAGCGGAGTGCGTGCGTGCGTGCGTGTGTGTGAGAGAGAGATAGATAAGAGAGAGAGAGAGAGAGAGAGAGAGACGGTGGCGATGCGACCGCTTTCCGCGAAGCAGCCAGCCAGCCAACTGCTTGGCGCGCACGCCACGTCCCTCGTCCGCCGCCGCGTGATGGGCCTGCGGCTGGCTGGGACGGACGGACAAGTGGCTGTCGTCGGCGCGACCTTGAAGCGCGTCGTGACGTAACGCGGACGCATTGGCTGGCGCCGTGGTGCTCGGGGCATTACTCATGTGTCCAGCACCGGAGCCTGCCTGCAATCTTCAGCCGTTGTCAACACTCCTCACATGCACCTTTCACTGTGCGTGCCATTCTCATTCAGAAAACCTTGATGTGGGAAATGCGTTTTACCTGAGCCGGAAACAAGTATGCCCAAATCAACCTCATTATTTTTTGTTAATGCTGTACAGAGCGGTATGTAACGTTCATGTTTCGATCCTCTTCAGTATGCTTCATTTTATTGTAAGCTATTCACGGTAAAGTGAACACATTTGAAAGCCCTTAAATTTTGAATAATAATCCATAAATATATTTTATTTTAGCCCTAGACGTTGTTTACTTTCGAATGCGGTGGAATACGCACACTGTGTTTATTACTTACATGGCAATATGTATTTAAAACGCTGGTTAAAGGATAAAAAATGGCAGAAAGGAAAAAGTAACTCGGGCCCCAAAAGTGCTCACTTTGCCGTGAACAACCTTTACCTGCGCTGCACATCTTAGTTGTAACTCATTGTACTCGTACCAAGTACCTCATGAAGTGCTATTGTGGTCACAGAATACAAACATCTTTAAAACATTCGCGTCTCGTCACGTTTTTACGACAGTTTGTCAACCCAGACAGGCTGTTTTTTTTTTTCGGAGTGAATTTGAAAACTTGACGTATCTGTATGCCATACAAGAAAATCGAGCGTGCAGCTTTGCGTTACTGCTCTTGAAGCGAGCGCGTCGTTAATCGCACCACGCGGTCCTGCCAAGCAGCTTCGTCGCCCACGCAGCGAGTTGCCGTCCTTGAGCGAGACGCTGTGTCACTCCTGACGATGGATTTTTTTAAATGTATTTTTTAGTTACGCCACTAAGAAGTGCGAACAGACCCTGCTGGTCAATATGTAAGAACTGATCAAATAAATTTGCTCGGATTAGTAAACATGTGTTCATTAATACAGAAATTAATGATTGGTGAACAGTATGTATTCGCTCGTCTAATGTGCATGCAGTATTGTTAAAAAATAAAGTTTATTTATTGGATTTCTCCCCCCCCCCCCCCTTTATAAGGTGTCACTTTTTTTTTTGCGACAGTGGTGACTTCGAAAGTTCTTACACCCTACTTGCAGTAACGAATTTTTTTATAACTTAGCTCGTGAGCAGCATTTTCGACGCAATTACGGGGAGAAAATCTAGTTTAGAAAGAACGATTACCACATTTATAACCAAAGTACTAACTTCTCAAAGTAGATATTGGTTTCTCGTAGCTTGTAAATGAAGCCCGTGACGAATATGTACTTTGCGTTATTTTCAGTGTTTTGCGCACATATACGTGTGAAGTCAACTGACACCGTATTGCTTATCATGGAAAGGGAATGGATGTTGTTTGGTGTTGGTTCCCGCGGAAGCAAGATACGCGCATTACCGCAGCGAAGTGCAGAAGTGATGTTCACGTAGACTTAAAGCAAGTGAAAGATGCTAAGTACCTTACTGATACCGAGCAAAAGTTCGTGATACGGAAGATAATCGAAATGTCACTGCGATTCGTTTAGTGACAGGGTCAGTGTGACGTATCGACAAAAAACGTGTTTGCATGGGAAAATAAATATGATGTTATTCAGGTGAGAATTGTATTTTTATAGATAGTTTGTATTGTGATGGGTGAAGACATTTGAGTTGAATGTTTGTGAAACGCGCCGGTAAAGCTCTTCATTTCCTGCTGTGGTTTTTGACATTGGTTTTTAATATTGTTGATTTTCGTTACTCTGTTTTTTTTACATTATATTGGCTTATTTTTCGATAATTGCCATAAACATTGAGAAGGAAACTATTTTTTCCAGTTTTATGTTTGTTTGCAGTTTGTTGCTGTGATCATTATGATGATATTGCCATGTCCAGTTCGTTGCCTAACGCTCGTTGGTTCATGTTCTATTGACTGCTATGTTCTTTCGTAGTTTCTAGTTCTTTGTTGTTCATTATCTGGTTTTTGCCTATTTTTCGGTTTGTTTGGCATGTTTTAAGCTAATTTTCGACTATGGATACAGTCAATTTAAATGCTCATACAAAAGTATCGAAACTTTGTAAACACGTGAGCAAAATAACAAGCGTGGCCAGGCTTTCAAAAAGTGTTGTTAAATTACATTGAATTGACCATAGCTAGAAGAGCTTTATTGACGTTCTGCTCTGCAGTTGAAGTGGACTGTGACATGGTGAGTGTTTTATCACTAGCATACCGTTTCCATTTTTGTGAAATATATAGGTGTTCCTTTGTCTGCATGTCCAACCGAATAAATTGACTGGAGCGGTCCTTTGGGCATGAATTATTATTTACTTCCATTGGCAGTCAGTGAAACGATAATATTGTGTTTGCGGCTGCCGTATCTAAGAGTTGCATTTTATTTTGTTGCAGCGCGTTTCCAGGTGTTTGCGTCTACTAAAACTGAATATTTTTTCATACGGCTGTCCAGACTTGTGTTTCGTACTTCCCCTGCCGAAATAGAACACAAAGCTCATTTTGTCAAGTGGTGTAGTTATTCGAAAAGGCTTAGGAATTATTTTGATGTTTCTCCAAGAGTGTTCCCCCCCCCCCCTCGAATTTGCGACATTGTAATATGCAGTTGGGCGTTTTGCACATTATGTATTTACTTGGCATGTAAGTACATGTTGTTTACCTGTCCACGATATTTTTGTGGCATAATCGAATTAGATCTTGCGTGTTTAATAAAATTTCTCATTGCCTTCTCACTTTACCGCGATGCTTTTAGTAAGTATTGTTATTCACGCTGCTAAAGGCTGTAAACTGAGCACTTTTGAAAACCCTGGTGCAAGATTAACGTTGCTGTGGGCCTCAGCACTTTATTTATGCTTTGGTCAAGTGAAACTGTGGAATTATTAAAGTACATATTTTACAAATATGATAATTATGCACTTACGTACATTAAAATCACAAGAAAGAAAATTAATTATTCCAGTTTTCGCAAACGTTTACCTAACAGTTTTCTTTCGTCGATGTCAACTTTACGGGCACATCCCTGTCACTGGGTCCATTCAGATACATGCAGTTATAGGCTGTTCGCGGTAAAGTGAGTACTTTTGACGCCCCAGTTACTTATTACTTTTAGCCATTTCTTATCGTTGAACTAACTCTTTAAATAAATATTGCCATGTAAGTAATAAACATAAACGGAAGTTCACGTTTAAAACCAAAATAAAATATATTTATTGACTATTATTCGAAATGAAAAGGGTTTTAAAATAAGCCCATAACAGCTCTGTGCATACATAATGCGCTTGCTGATGCTCTGCTTTTAAGAACTTCATCCATTCACAAATGCCTGAAACCTGCAAGGAATTTTAATGTATTGGTTGAACCACTCCACCCCTTCCTCCTAGTCTCCCTTTCCACAACCAGAAAGTGCAACAACGGTAGATGCTCTTCTTTGTAGCTGTAATTTAGCACCGATAACAAAAAAATTGTGCTGCCGTTCATAGACTAAAATGTACCAGATTAAAATAGAATTTCGGATGTTGCCACGCGTTCACCATCTTCGAACTGCTGTAATAGTATATTTCATATACGTGGGGTTAAATCTGACAATGTCACCAACCTACACAATATGTAAACATTAAATGCTCTCGTTTGTACAGTATTGTATAAAATGATGAATTGCTGCGGGGTCCATGTTGTTAAAGTTGGCGATTTTGATGATGTCTTTGGAAGATAATAGTAAGCCTACTCATAACTTAAAGTTGTAATTTAAAATCTTAATTATACTTACATTTATGGTTTAAATTGCGTTTTTAAAGCAATATTAAATGTTCTTGGCTATTAGTGACTGGACTTTAAAAACATGTTTAGCAATTATGACAGAGTATGTAGACACTTACAAACCGTAAACGTTTCCAGCTAATTCCTAGCCATGTCCTATGTTCCCAGCCCGGCGTACTCCGTTGTGCGTGCGCCTTTTTCTTATCGTGTTTATTATACGAATATATTGTTGGTGTTGTCTGAATATTTAATCGGCAGTTAATTATTTTTTTTATTTGCTTTCTTCTAGCATAATTAGTTTTTAGGTACCGTTGTAGTGCGTTTTCTTGAGTGAAATGTAATATTAATCGGCACGTGATCACCTCTTCGTAAAACTGCTTTTCCGCCATTTTCCTTAACCGCCGTCCGCAATGAATCGACACGAATATAATTTACGTATCTAAGTTTAAGTTTGTTTCAGGAAACCTGTACATTGTTGATTTTACTGAATGATTCTGTAAATAAATTATTTAATACTAGTGACGAACAAACGTGATTTTAGTGAAGCAAACTTACAAGGATTGCCACAGAAAAACACGTGTTCAAGAACTTGCGAATTTTACAAACAGTAAGTTTGCGTGTTTTGTAAATGTATTTACTAACCGTTAATATAATTATTCAAATGCACATGGCCTGAAAAAGCCGGGTTTTCTACACTTTTGTAGTGAGTGAATAATATTTGTCTATATCGTAAATTCAACGAGTGTAAGGTTAACTTCGGCCAAAGTGTGTGTGTATTGTGTGTGTGTGTGTGTGTGTGTGTTAGTGTGTGTTGTGTTAATATATATATATATATATATATATATATATATATATATATATATATATATATATATATATATATATATATATATATAGTGCTGTATCTGTACGAATACGAACAGTGACGTTTGTATCGCGTTTTTTTCTCAATAAAGTTAACATTTTCGAAGTTAGATAATTTAAATGTTATTTCCATACGAGCACAATTTTCCACTGCTCCATCAAAACAATATGGAACTAAATATGCCACGCTCATAATAACATCAAAATAGTGCCGTCTCACGAAAGACGTTAAACTAAAGCCCCCCACCGCCTCACTGTTTCGTTTTTTCCCTCGAAATAAAATAAACAGAACCCCAACAAATTTAACTCTGCATTTCAAAAATAAAACCGGTTGGAATGCCAACCTAGCTATGATATCGTACATTAATTACTAGACGGAAGTTTGCTAACGTTAGTCTTTCAGTGCCTGTCGCAAGAAACACGAGGAAAGAGGAAAATGCAAGTATGTATTGGACTCCAACATTTATTTACAAACGTCTTTTCCTTCAGGGACAAAACAACTGGTGGAAGAATCCATTGTAGCCGTGCTACTTTTCTATAACTGTCCAAATTTACCCCACTACATGAAATAGACTTGAACACGTACTTCCTTGCGAGGTTGACGGTACATCATTTTATTCAGAACAAATATTTAATATTTTAGCTATCTTATCCTTCATTTATTAACTGAACTGCCCAGATACTTTCTTCGACATTCTCTCCATATTCGCCGTGTATGTTCCCAGCGATTTATTTTCTTAAGTCAAAAGGATGAAACACATTTTATAGTGTTTTAAATAAAATTGTAAGACTTTTTTTTTTTTTGGCGCTCCTAAAAGTTTGCTTTCCTTTTAGAGCAACAGGTCGAACCTGCGTTCAGGAGTTTGGAGTTCAAATCCGTTGCAGGCAAATGCGAGGTCCTTTACAAAAGGTATAATAGGGTGTCGAGTAACCGTAAGAGTATAGTAAAGTCATTAATACTGCGCGCCAGATATATGCGAGCTAGGGCAAAGTCACAAGGAAGAGCGACGTCACTGACGATTCCTGGAATATATTAGACGATGTGTTTGTTGGTAAAAAAAATGGGGAGGGGGTGGAACTTAGCAAATTAGAGCCTGCCACGTTATGTAAATAGCAATAACAGAAAATATAGTCCGTGATGACCACTTTTCGCACATAACCGATCATCTTTTCAAAGTCAACCCACTATCTGCTAAAGAGAATACACCACTATCGTCTCTGATTTCGCTATTAACGCTGTATACATTTCCTTCTAACTCAAATAGAGACTTTGAGCTTTGGAAACTAATTTCTCTGTATTTGCAGTGCCGAACGTATTGAAGGAATTATTATGCTGTCTACGGTAAAGTGAGCACTTTTGAAATCAACCTTTGAAAAATGTCACTGCTCCCACTCACATATATTTTAACGTGTGCACTGAGTTCCATGCGTTCAGTAACGTTGGTAGCGACGGAAGGGAAGGATTCCCATGCTATAACATTTGTGAATACTGAAATGATTAATTGTTTTTGCGCATAAGTGCAAGAATAGTATATTTGTGAAATGTTCACTCTCATAATAATTCCACAGTTTCACTTGTCCGAATCAAGAATAATGTGATCAGACCCATTGCATTGTTAATTGTATATATGGCTGAAGAATATACAGTGCGTATACAAGTAGATCTTAGGCAGGTCATTCAAAAGTGCTCAGGTTACCTGCGCCTCTTCCAGAGATAGTGTTTGTAACCTTCGTGCAGGCCATAGACTAAAAATAAAGTAGACCGCTTATTCGTCTTCTGCGCATGTACCCAACATTGACCTACCCCAATCCTACACAGCTGTGAAAGTCACATGGTCAACAGTGATGAACGTGTTTGTTTACATCTTATTTTTTAAATGACAAACACTATTATATTAATAAAATATCTTTAGCAGTTTTAATTTAATCAAAAAGCATTTCAAACTGGTTAGAGGAAGTATAAAAACATCTGTAAGCACTTGTTTGCAGATCAGTTTTCTAACCTAAAATCCAAACCATGCCGTTTTCGCTAGATGTGTTGGCAGAAAAGCAGTTCAATGCTGGGACACAGAGATTGGTTGTACGCAGCCAGCGAGATCGGTCTACCTCATCTTTAGCCTATGGTCCAGGCGCGCAGATAAGTGGCGGCGCGCGTTATAAATATTATGGTTGCTATCCCGGGTATTCTTTGCGCCCCGCTGTCCATGCAACGTCCGTTGTCGGCTTCGGGAGCCGCGGAAATGCGGTGCCTGTTCTGTGTCGGGCGAGAGCAAGCACTCGTAATTCATCTCTCTCCGCGGCAGACGTGATGAAACTGCGGAGGATTGAGAAGTGTGGAGAGACGCAGGCGGGGGAAAATCTTCCTGCCCGCTGCAGTCTTCAGATGGCGTCTGGTATCCGGCCAGGGAACCCCAGTTTGGAAAGATCTGCGTAACCGGTAAATACCTGGCTCGCGTACACGCGTGTCTGTATCATCTGGACGGATGCTCGAAACTTCACCGCCTTACCTGAATCTGCGAGCGCCTTTAACACACACGCTCCCCTCCCCCCTCTGTACTTTTTGACGTAGTGTGAGGAATTTTCCCCCAAAATGTGTCGACACTTCAGAATTATTATGCACACAAGAGTTGCTCAACGCTGTGTTTGGAAATTATTTTCAATTGCATTTGTGTTTCCATTTTTTCGGAGTTTGTGGGTTAAAAGGGCAAAATTTTCGCATTAAGATACACCTGTGGTGGGCGTGAGGCCGCTTTCATTTTACAGTTCTACTACATTCTTTAATTATATTTTAGTGTAAGTTATCACGTGACTTATTATACTAACTTCGGCTACTATCACTTCTGTAGACATTCTCAAAGGGCAATCAATAATTAATTCCCAGTTATTTAACGTGAGAAACAAAATACTCATTGATATTAAAGTTTACTCAATCATCTGAGTGATATACTATGTCTTGTCAAAGATAAAAGAAGTTTCTATTATGAATGCTAAATACATTTTATGACTCCAAAACTGATAATACCACGTTGATTTTCTCTCTCTCTCTCTTCTCTCTCCTCTCTCTCTCTCCTCTCTTCTTCTCTCCTCTTCTCTTCTCTCTCTCCTCCCTCTTTCTCTCTCTCTTTCTCTTCTCTTCTCTTCTCTCTCTCTTTCTCTCTCTTCTCTCTCTCTCTTCTCTCTCTTCTCTCTCTCTCTTCTCTCTCTTTCTCTCTCCTTCTCTCTCTCTCTTCTCTCTCCTCTCTCTCTTTCTCTCCTCTCTCTCTCTCTCTCTCTTCTCTCTCTCTCCTCAGGTATACTCCTCCCACTTCTTTCTTTATCTGTCCGAAGTTGTCGAAGATCTCCAGTAAGTAAACATACGCTGGCGGTATTCCTGGAAGGGTATGACTCCCCAACCCCTTTCGTTTTTTCTGTTATCTCCTTAGACGGATTCCCTACACGTCGCATCCGGAGAAGAAAATGCTGCAGTAACGACAATTTCCCCCCCCCCCCCCCCACCGTTTTAGCCATAACATAACGTTTCAAAGTCAACACTTCAACACAGCAATGGTTTAGCTTTTACCTCAGCCTCCATCAGTTGCACACTTAACTCCATTTACGGGCGGTTGTATCTACTTAACCATCGAATCCAGAGGTAGCAATTCTTTCTCCCGTACCAGTCCGGATTATCCTAAATTTATTTTCCTTTGCATTGTTTTTGTTCGAAAGTTGATCATCGTGTATCCGTATATGCTGACAGTACTAGTTTCCCCATCTTTCAGTTTGTTCGGTTAAATTGTAAATAGAAATAACAAGTTTATTACAGTAGTCCGTGCTTCTTTAACTTTGTGTTGATTTGTAAATTATATTTTCGTGTCTTAATAATGGTATGCGTATTTAGTCTCCCGAGTAGACGATCTTTGTGGCAGGCGACTTTGGGTAGAGGTTCTAGGCAAGAGTTCCGTATAAGCAAGAACAGGTTTAAGGTGGCCGCCTACCTGCAGCTGGTCTCACGTATGTCGCTCAGGTGCGAGAGAGCGATAAGGGCGACTCTACCACGTTTTCGTCGTGCTGCGTTCACCTGTGGCATTTGCGGCGACCCTATCATTTTATTGTTGAAAAGTCTGTAACAAGTTCCAATACAGGCTCTTAAAGGTGATTCAAGATAAGTGAGCACTTTTGAAATCAACCTTAGAAAAAAAGTCACTGCCCCATCTTAAGTATATTTTAATGGGTGCGCTGAGTGACATTCGTCCATTAAAGTTGGTAACGATAGATGGGAAGCAGTTCCATATATTAACGTCGAATAAAAAGTGTTAGGTAACCATTTGTGATAGCTTAAATTATTTGTTTGGCTTTCTGTTTTTTTAATGCATCGAAGTGTAAAAATGAGCATATATGTAAAATATTTACTTTTCTAATAATTTCACAGTTTCACTTGTCCGACGCACAAATAAAGAGCGAGGCCCGTGTCAATGTTTATTTTACATAAGACGGAAGAATACATAACGTGCATAGAAATAGCTCTTTAGCGGGGTTTTCAAAAGTGCTCATTTTACCGTGAACAATCTATATCATAGTTTAGCTCACGTCCGAGATATATTTCTTAGATACGATAATCTGAAGGAAAATAATAAACCGTTTTTAACGACGTTGTAGAACTCCAAAATGATATTTACAGCTTGCGTGATGTCTTCGAAGTACTATTCCCTCCTCGCCTGAGGTGTTTTCTTTACGTTAGTAAACATGTTGGGTACACGTTTGATAGTTGTCAAAAGAATACTGCATTTCGAACATGTTGGCAACGAAGTACAACCTGCAGGTAGGCGACCACTTAATGTCACGTCTGACTGTAAGGAAGTTTTGCTATAAGTTTTTCACGGCAAAGTGAGCACTTTGTAAGGCCCTGCTAAATTTTTCCTTTGAGCCAATTTCTATCTTCCTTCCACTTTTTTAATATAAACATTGCTATGTGTCTAATAAATACAGTGTATACATTTCATCACTCTCAAAATTTAACGTGTAAGTCTGCAATAAAATAAATACATTTATTTGTGGTTATTGGCTACTGGGTGGGCTTTAAATAGTGCTCACTTTACTGTGAATAGCCTATACGTGCCCTCCCAAAGCTGTGATAATGCATTCCCGATCAGATGAATTTCTCGCCAATTAGGTCTGTAACAGTGGGATATTACATGCGATGTATGCTAATGGATTAAACTACAGATGCCACTTTGTACTGTAATCATTTCCCTTACGAGGGAGGGGGCCGCGGTGGTTGAGCGGTTAGAAAACTTGCCTCCCACCAATGCCAACCTGGTTCAGTCCCCGGCTGGGTCACTCCGGATTTTCGCAAATGGGAATCGTGTCGGACTTTGCCGCTAATAGGTGGGTTTTCTCAGGGATCTCCCGTTTCCTCCGCCCTTCCGTTCTCTCGTTTTACCCTCATCGGCTCTCATAACCTCGTCGTTAAGAGCCGCCCAAATATCTCAACTCAACGAGGAAGTGTACTTGTCATCTTGGATTGAAGTAGTTTCCTTTATAACTTAATTTTCTTTGTTTCATATCTATAACTAATTAAATAGTACTTAATTATTTAATAATAGTGTCAATCCCGCATGGGAAAATTCTGGTTGATGGAAACCATAAGGATTTAAAAAAAAATTCGTTAAGTAGGCCTATTTGTCATGTTTTATAAGAAAAATTGAAGTTGGGAATGGATACTACCTATCCCCTTAGTGAAATTTCTGAAAGTCATAAAACTGGCATATCAACATTTTCACTTTTTTTGCAAGCTTTTATTTAACTTCACTTGTTTGTCTGTCCGGTGCCCACCGAGTCACTTGCCATCACGATGTATTTAGTGGACAAGTTCTCTATTACTGGTGGCGTGTAGAGTTTCAGTGCCGGGGAAGTCCTCATTTACACATGGTTGTGTGGGTAAATGGCCATCCAAACTTTGAAACACGAGAAGAAATTCAAATTATCGGCCGCTTGTGTGTATGTGAAATACTATATGAAGATTCCGATTTGCGTAAGCTCATGTTGAAATGTCGTAATACATTGACACACACACGTGTAAGATGAATAACGAATATTCAGCATGCCGGTTTAACTTCCTGCGAAAAGAGTGCGCTGAAACTCGCCTAATCGCAAGCGATACTGAAGACGGTCTAGTCTGTGAATGTATAAATAGTCTACATATAATAATAATAAAAAGTAAGTAAGTCTGAAAAGTGAAAAAAATAATTAACTGTCAAAACTTTTTAAAACCAAGCTTTTATATATAAATTAAATAAAAAGATAAAAAGTTATAGGAGTCTTACATAAGATATGTGCTTACTACGCTTATGCAAATGAGGTATACGTTCTATATTGTGAATAATTAAGAGCCTTACGCAAGATATGTGTTTACTACGCTTACGCAAATGAGGTATAATTCTATATTGCACCAAGCTTTTATATATTAAATATAAGTTGATACAAAAGTATTATTCTGTTGTAAAGTTTATTACGGCTGTTCGACCACGTATTAAAAGTTCTACAAATTCTGTGACTGCTCCTATAATTTTTGTTATCGTTTTAGTTCATTTATAAACAAAAGCTTGGTTTTAAAAGGTTTTCTACAGTTAATTTATTATCTTTCAATAATAGGCCAAAAGTCTCGGTAGAGTTGTGAAAGGTAATATAGGCTATTCACGGTAAAGTGAGCACTTTTGAAAGCTCTCTCATTTGGAGTAATAGTCAATAAATATATTTTATTGTAGCCTCGTACGTGAAATTTCGAGTTCGGTGGATTATACACAGTATGTTTATTATTTACATGGCAATATCTATTTTAAATGGTGGTTAAAGGATAGGAAAGTGGCTGGAAGGAAAAAGTAAGTAGGCCTTCAAAAATGCTTGCTTTACCGTGAACAGCGTATAGCTGTACTCCTCCGTATCGAAGGAAGGGTGACTAAGTGCGCGCTGACGACAGTCGCTCAGCTGAAGGCAAGGCAGGGCGCCTGTCAGGCGTCGTCATTCATGGCGCGCGCATCGCCCGGCTGTGTGAAGGAAGTTTGGCAGCGTCGCGCCAGTCGGCTGCAGCGTGCGTGGCCCTCCCGCATTGGCACCGGTTTGGACGTTTTAAAAATATTCGGCTAGGCTCGGCGCCCCTGCGAGGTGAGGACGCAACCCCCTGTAGCACCTGTGTGGTATCCTGCCGCCCTGGTGGGCTGCGAGCCTCATGAACTTCCTGTTCGCCCGTCAGCCTCTCTCTTTGTCACGTCACGTCGTGACGCACTTCCCTTCAGAGTGCTCAGGACTATAGGCTATTCACGGTTAAATGAGCACTTTTGAAAGCCCTTCTTAATATCTACTAGTATGCACGTTGTGCATTCTTCCGCCTTATGTACGATTAACATTGTCATGGGCCCCATTACTTTATTCATGCGTCGGTTAAGTGAAACAATGAAATTATTAGAAAAATAAATATTTAACAAATCTGTTCTTTTTTACATTTCCATGTATTAAAAAAACAGGAAGCGAATTAAGTAATTTAAATGATCACACATGGTTAGCTAACACTTATTATTCGCCATTAAGTTACAGAACTACTTCCCATCCATTGTTGCCAACTTTACTGGGCGTATGTCACTCAGTGTGCCCGTTAAAATGTACGCAGGCAAGGACCGTGTCTGTTTTTTAAAGGTTGATTTCAAAAGTGCTCACTTTATCGTGAACAGCCTTTATTCATTTCTTTTCCCGTTGGCCCACTTACAAATCATTACATTGCTTGACGGCCTTCATCCACTCATTACAAAGTCGTGGCTCACTTCGTGTGAAGATCTAATAAATTAAATTATGTATAATGTTATTACAGTACACGTTTTACTATGATAGTCACAGTTGACGTTAAATTAGATGATTGTATGCAAAAGTAAATGTTAAAAAGGAAAAAGAATTTCAAATGAGATATTTTTTCGGCGTACCAGTCTGAAGGATTCGCGGGCCGCTAATTGAATAACCCTGCTAGTCTACGTAGATTGCTGCTGGCTAATGGTTAACGGTAATCTACCTTTTTTGAAATACTTCGGGAAGAAATCCCTGCAGGTATATCGGCACATGTATCAACGATAACACTTACATGTGTATATCTTTATATACGCAATATAATGTATATAGAATATATATTGTATATTTATACGTTGCGTATACATACACAGACGTCTACATACCGAACTATTGGTGAGGGTTTGGGCGGAATTAAGTAAAGTACTGCTCCGTTTTAATATCTTGTGAAAAGAATACTGTTAAAATTACTACGATCTAAAATCAGTTTAGTATTGTGATGTACACAAGTAAATATGAACATGCATAGTACTGATAACGTATTTTCTTGCTGTCACAATGTATTGTAGACCGCGAAAATAAGAATCGTTGCAAACTTCAGTACTACCCATGTGCATTTTTTCTATTGTTTTTCTAGCTTCTCCGGAAATAGTGAAATCCTTCGCGTTGTTTTGAATGTGTTTTTTTTTTGCGTTTAAAATTCTTGGAAAAGTTTTAAAAAGTAGCGATTGCTTAAATAGTTAAAGAAGTCATGTCACTGTTACTAGTTACTTGACCTGTGGTCGTTCTGCATTTCAAAAGGTTCCAAATATTGTAATTTTTGTAGTATTTTAACCTATTTCAGTGTTTCCTTAAATGTTGGATAAAATCTATTGCATTCATTTTCGTCCACGAGTTAAATAGATCTCATACAATTATGAATGCAAGAGCTTATGTATTTCACGCTTGGAATTGGCAGAAATTAGTGGGTTTTCTGAGACTACGTCTAAGTGTTCCAATGGTATATGCCCATAATTGTTTAAACAGTCAGTTGACCCGAGTGCTTGTTCACGAAAATGCTATAATAGCGGTCGAAAACTGTAATTTTCATACATTAACCATACGTTTGCTGGAAAAGCCAAACTCTCGCAAACAAACCAAATACCAAAATTTTGGCAAAAAGTTTTGTATAATTTCAAGAAAGCATGCAAGTTTCCCCCCAAAAGTTGTCAAAATCAATGCAATATCACGGACTCTCGGATTCCTTTTCCCTTCAGCAGAAATATTTTGCCCGTATTGACGTTGTCACTATTGTGTTTTTCTGATAACAGGGCAAGGTGAGAGACGTTGACGTACTAAAATAACAAGACTCCCCTCACTGCCGAATAAATTAAACTATCACGTATATAACTCAGAGCAACATTAAGTGTCAGCTGTCATGCACTTTCTCGTGGCTGAAGCATGTGCATATTGAAAACGATCTGTAAAATATTAATTAAAAATTTTGAAAATGTTGAAGTGATTCCAATTCAATTACAGTTTTTCATGACCATGGACTGTTTCTAGGCTTGGGAAAGTTCGTTAAATACTTCATGATGTAAGAGTAATATATTAATTTTAATTGTTTGAAACGTAAAAAATGTTTTATTTCAGTGGCGTGTAGTGATATTATCAAATACAATAATTGTGGTAGTTTGTGCGCCAAATTGGAACCGTTAGATCTGCTGGGTTCAAACAAAATGTTATTAGTGTAATTGTACAGACGGAAGGATTGATGTTAGCAGTCACCGTACCTTCCCTGTCGCGGCGGCAGCCAAAACTAAGGTGTGTTATACTCAGGTTGGGAAGCTCAATGCTTTTAGTTTGGTAATTAAAATGTTTTGCTACAGCATAAGAGCTAGTGTCGCATGTGTACTGTATTTTCTCTGTTTTTACGTCAAAAAATTAAATAATTGTAATAATCTATACTAATAATATAAAGAGGCAATGCGAGTTTTTGTTTATTTGTAACGGCTCATCTTGGAAACTACACGGTTAATTCTTATGATTCGTTCACTGTTAGAAAGCTACATTCTTCCAGATGGACATAGGCTGTGTTTAAATTTTAAAAAATTCCTTGAGAAATTTCAAAATTTTTAAACCAAGTCTGAGAAAAATGAGCTACTTGGCTGCTTTCTAAACATGCTCTACCAAAACAATTGTAGATAAATTGAAAAAATGTTAGACGAAATTGTGTATCTTAATATAAAAATCTCGCAAGTAGTCACGGTAGTCACGGTAGTCGCAGTAGTCATGGTAGTAGCATATAGTCACGAGTAGTCGCAGGTTGTCGCAAGTAGTCACGGGTAGTCGCATATATAGATATGTATTTCAGTAACTCCATAGAACCTAAGCGAAGCGATGGTGGACCGCTAGTCATAAATAAAATAAATATAACGATGTATCTAAGTAAAATCTTTTTCTTTTATTATGCAAATAGCTTAAAATGTTAATTTAATGTGACAACACTGCGCACCTAGTGACCAAAATTTTCGCTATGCCAAACTCTCCCGTAAGAAGACTCGTTTTGTTCCTAACCTGAATATAATTAACCTTGTCATAACTATGTGTATCGAGCTATCTATAGTTTATTTGCGGTTTCTGCACACTTTTCGAATTAAACCTTTTCAAAAATTACCCAATGTATGATGACTTGTTTGATTATTTTGTAAATATGTCACTTATCATAATAGTTCTATACTTATGCCAATGTAAAAAAATCTTAATTTTGGTTAAATTAGATATTTACTTATATTTTACCTATAAATAAAAACATTTATTTTATATTTAATATGAATTAAAACTGGGAGAAAATATGTAATGCCTAGTAAGCAGTATTTCTTATGCAAAATATTATCAAAGTGAATGCGTCGACTGCGGTGCGTTGTCCCGTTGGTGCAATTTTCTAGACTTAGTTAAGTTTTGTTTGCACGAGGCGGGGGAATAGTTGGAAATAACAGGGTTTCAGAAAAGTTGGAAGTAGTTGTGAATGTACTATAGCTATACATTATCTTCCGAGCTCTCGGCCAGGTAAGATAGCACACGAGGACGCAGAATGTCTTCAGGACACCACTGTGACCCTCATATCACGGTTAGCTGTGGAAGACGGTCATATGCATGAAAATGTTTCTAGTAAAGATAGGATGCCCTAATGAAACTGTGGACAAGGTAGGTGCTGGCTCTGTGAGCACATGTGGGACAGTCGAACGTGTCTCTCTTCTGGTGGTATATCGAGGTCGCCCAAAACCGATTACCTTCATGTGTCCATTGCTCCCAGCACAAAGTGGCCCTGGAAGTCCGAAGTGTGGACGACACGACGGGTAGTTCGGCACGCCGTTTTGCCATCTCAGCCTTATTATCTAGCAGTTCTTGAACTTCATCGGTGGTTCGTATGGCTGTCTTGTACATTTTCGCAGCGTGCCTGTCGCATCGTTAATCACGCTGAGCAATTGTCGTGCGTGTCACGACACATGCGCGTCTTTGACGAGTGTTTATAAATGTTACATGAAGAGTGAAAGCAGCGCCCTCGTACGAGGTATGTGCTTGCACCACCGCACAAAACGGAAGTCTTTTGCGTATCATCTATCAATGCGCGTGTTTTGCAACTTTCAAATTACCGAATTATGTTTACATGGTTGCTTAATGTTTAATGACAGTGTCTAATTACCCTTTTTTTACTTGTAAATATATACATGTTATTTTTAATTATTAAATTGTTGTAATAGTCTATACAGTAGTTGTTTTTAATTGCTGCTTTTTTTTGTTGCAAGATCTAGTAACCTGCTTTTGAAAAACATGTTATCCCCCCCCCCCCCTTTTAGATAAGCTACCTCGCCAAAATTTATCAGGACGTGATTAAATTAAGGAAGCAGTGATATTGTCTCGATTTGAGAGTAGGGCGTAGGACCATAATGTGTAATAGTTAAGAGTGGGTGAAACCTCCGTGGGAATCCTGCGTCCGAGGTCAAGAAGCGAGGGAGCGATACGGGCGACACTAACATGCACTTCTAGCGCTTCATCGCTCCTACGCGCAAGGAGTGCAGTGTTTCCGTCATAACGCTGTACTGTGCAAATTGTGGGGTATTATTACACGTGGTGAAAGACTACAGATTAAACTATGCCCGTGTCTTTCTACTCATCTCTTGCCGCTTAAGAAAACTACACCGGCAAGCTTTAAAAATGCGATATTTCACCATTTCCACGAATTTTTTTCTCCAAGAATATGCCAAATATGACAAAAGTAAAATAATAGGGACATAGATAATTGCATTTTATCTTTTCTGACAAAAAGTAATACTTGCATTACATTCATTTACTGAGATACGCATATTCGCGCAAAGAACGGTTTCACAAAAAAATGCGGGAGTCCATCGCACTCTTAACACGACGCTTTTCAGCGAAGGTTTCCCAATCAGATGCTCAGGGAATGCCCCTGGAATGCGGCGCAGTTGATTCCACAAGAGCGACGCTGAAGCTGGCTATTGAAGTTGGGCGATGTGTCGTGACCCTTGATGGACAGCCCAACTCATCCCAGAAGTGCTCATTAGGGTTAAGGCCGATGCTCGTTCTGCGCACGTACATACCAAGAGCTGCGGTGTCACAGTAGGAATAGCAAGACACTTCTCTAAACGAACGTATTACGATGTTGCCGGCGTGGCTCAGCGGCGAGTAGCCAGTAGGGAAATATTCGTACTCTTTAACATCGCGTCTGACTCCACTTTCCATCTGCCCTAAAGAAAAGTTGCAAAGAGGATTGGGTTCACTCGAAGGAGCGACTTCCGTTACTCTGTCTGGTAAGCGAACACTGACAGTTATGTCAACAGGGTCGGATCAGCGTCAAGGGCCAAGGACTCTTAAGGAGATCACTGTCGAAACATGGGAAAAACATCGACAGAGTAGTGTTACAGAGTATTCTTAATCATTTTATGGTCGTCGGTGGCCGCATTCATTGAGTGCAGGTAATGCTTCCAGCCGAACTTCGTGTTCTATTTTTTATGAGCACGGAGTCGGTTACCTACGTGGTTCTAAAATCGCTGTAATAAATTGTGGTTCTATCATATGCAGGTTTTTTTCTTTACTTATCTTTGTGACGTAAAATCTAAACTTGAATAGTAAATTCGTACTTTTCTAATTGTGGAACCTTGTTCTTTTGCACCTATTGTTTTCTTATGGACATTTCATGTGCCCATTTAAGAGAAAAATATTATTAAACGTGAGTGGTATATCCAGTTTTTCCCTAACATTTGTCGTGCTCATGCCATTCTTTCAACATTATTTCACAATTTACAGAAATTTGTGACTGTGTTTACCAACACACACAGGACGAGGGCTGTTTCAGTGCTTCCTTAATGTAGGTGTTTAAAGTTTGAAAACAGCTGACCCCCCCCCCCCCCCCAACCACCTAATGGTGCCAAAAAAAAGGATTTCGGTTGGTTTCAATGAAAAGGTTAGAATTATTCGTTGCCTTGGTTTTTATATTCGTATTAAATCATTTACAAATACTTTTCCCCCAATATCTCAATAAATAGGTATCAAAATATATAAATCTGTATAAAAACTTTCCCCACGATTACATTTGACAAAATACAATTCTTTCCAGCTATATACTTTTAATAACTATGGAATCCTCGTTTCCTTGAAATTCTCTTAAAATGTCTCGTTTGACTAAAATGTTCTAACATTTGCATTACTCACTCGGCAGCTTGCGGTACCAAGCCACGAATTTCTTCCGTTTGCATTCTCACAGCTGTCTTCTTGGTGCATCGTTTTAAATATAAATAACCGCTGGCTGTCTTGGCCAGTTATTAAAACTGTTGAACTGTTGAAAGTATTGCGATATTGCAGAGGTGGCATCCTGCGTGTAGGGGGACCACGGTTAACGTTATCGAGCTCCGAAACATATCCCGTTCTCTTAGTCTGTCGACTGTAATTACCTGTGTGAATGTCTAAGAATATTATGTACCATGACGTGACCTGCACAGGTAGATCGATTTGTGCTTGTTGGTTTGATTGGGCGCGGGAACAAAAAAAGGGGGGGGGGCGTAATTGGTACCCTGCAGACACTTTTATCCATGTGGGATGTTTCGAAAACGGGGAAAATAATTTTAATACAGCCAAAACTTTCTAGGGCAAAGGATGCGATTTATTTTACTGATTTTAAAGTCTTGCATTCATTTATTTTGTGTGTCAATTTTTTAATTGTGCTGTAACAAAATAGTTGTACAGTTCGGATTTGTGTAGTATATGCAGAGCCAATTTTTTGTCCTAAATTCGTATAACTTTTAGTCAATTCGTAATTTTAGAGTGCTTATGTTACATAGTTCTTTAAGCTTGTAGTGTTCCTTTGCAGAGAAAACAACTAAGTCATTACGGTACTATCGCAAATAATAAAAATTAAATTAGGAATATATCATTTATTGGCAGCGTAAAATTTAAAATAGTCCGTGAAAAACGAACTACTAATTTTTAAATCAGGTAAGATCACCTTGGCTGCTTTCAAAGATTTCGAAATATGCCAAGTTGTAGTTATTTTCCGAGAATTGATTTAAATCACAAGTATGTATTTCTTTATTCATCCTGATAACTTCTGCACTCTAAGTAAGCGTTTACAATTGGTGCAAATTATGTTGCGTAATAATTATAAACCTCTGCTTGCTGGATGAAAATGTCCCTTGTTTACTCACTGGAGAAATTGTTCTTAAGTTTTGTATTTGGCGAATTATGTTGTCGATTTTTAATTGCTGTGTTTGTTTTAATGCTATAAGGTATGTCAATTATCGTTTATAATTATATGCTGTTCACGGTAAAGTGAGCACTCTTTAAGGACCTTCTAAATTTTTCCTTTCATCCGATTTCCATCTTCTTGCTGCTTTTTAATATAAACATTGCAGTGCGACCAATAAACACAGTGTGTACATTTCACCACCCTCGACATTTAATGCCTGAGGCTGCAATAAGATATATTTATTAGTGGTTAATGCTTGTTGGGAGGGCCTTAAAAATGCTCGCTTTACCGTGAACAGCCTATATCGATTATAGTTGAACGAATCAAATATATTTATAGAGTCATTCATCGTTTCATAACCACATAATGCACTGTGTGAAATAAATTAATATAGATGTACATTCTGCATACAAAATGCATAAAATGTAAGTTACAATACAGTTTTCCAGAAAACTAAAGAAATGTTACGAAATAATTTAGTATCTACAAATTAAGTTACTTTCACTTGAAGCTTTGTCCCTTCTAATTTTAAATGACACTAAATTCTTATTGATTCTTGTATCATTCTCATGCGTATCATTGAATCATGCACAAACTTATGTGCTTGTCATTAAATGCTGTAGAATATGAGAGTATATACATATTAATTGCTGGCAAAATTCGTTTAGGTGCGATAGGTGAGTGGCAACTTAACTTTCTACCACAGTTTAAATTATACACGATACGCAAGTCACATTGACATAATCGCCTCAACGAGACCAGGATATTGTGTAAAGCGCAGTGATTTCATGGAGTCTCCCTTAGCGCGAGACTGGCAAGACTATTAAAATTATGTTTTGACACTTCTACCTAATCCGTTTGCAACAAATTACTGGCGTACGGTATAAAATATTTTCAGTGCTGTGAGCTAGGAAATAATCACCAGAACTGTAAAACTAGTTGTCAACAAAAAGTAACACTTCAACGCCGACAATTAATGACATTAATGAACGACATTCCATATATACTTGCAATATGGTGTTTATTGCTTGATTAACATTAGACTACCATGGGAACGTCAGCACTCGTACAGTACTTTAGCAATACAAAGTTTAAAATGTCATGCGATCACGAGCAAAGTGCTCTAACTTTTGGAGTGAATTAGTATGACTAACATTTCAATGAATTTTTATTGATTACTTTGTTTTTTAGAAACTGTAATTAATAAATTACTCTTGAATGTTCTCAGCCGAGTATCTTAAGTTTTCCATTGGACAGGAGTGGACGCAAGTTACGTGTCCACATGGGTGAGTTGAAAATTTGTGAAAAAATCGATGAAAGTTAGTTAATACATTTGATTCATCGTTAACAACAAAAGCGTATATAGATCTAGTCTCTATTTTTGACATTTCAGTTACAAGTATATTAGTACGTAGAACAATCCTTTTTTCACCTTGAAACGCATTAACTTAAGACTTATGTGTATTCTCTATCAACACTCAGTATCGAAAAGCAACGTCTTAATAAGCTGCGAATACAGAATTAATTTCATAATGATTTAATTGTGGTGCTTGCTTTAAATATAGAATATGTCTGAAGTATAAGCGAATGCCTCGCAAATGACAGCAATGCTATATAACGCACTCGTTCAGTGAATAATTTTATTTATATATTTTATGTTATGTTGTCTGTGACTTTACATAAGTATCTCATGGTTGACTGGGAACATGATTTTCGGAAACGTCCGTTATGTATGACGTTTTAGTTATTTTTTATTAATTGCTGCACTAATTTGTAAACTGGCATGTGTGCCTTACATGGGTTAGTGTCGCAGATATGTATGTAAGTTTTTCAGGCTAGTCTGTTATTAGTTTCGTGCTGTTGGCTAGTTCCTTAAGATAACAATTTTAAACTGTACTGTAATTTTTATTTTAAAAATTTATTGGAACAATTATTTGCTGGTAAATTAAGTTATTGATATTATTGGAACTTGCTTAGTGGGGAATATCGGCCGCGTATAATGTTCGTACGTAGTATACTAACTTATAAGGAGTGTATTCAAATAAACTAGGTAAATGTGTCGATATATAACTAGTGGTAGCTACTTACATAATTTTAAAGATAATGTACTACTTATGTTCTGCACCTGCTGCTGCCGCCGCCGTCGCCGCCGCCCATCCAAGCCTTGCCACTAATATTGAAAGTAATTTGTATGAAGTAGATGGTCTCGCCGTTATGGCCAAGATAGAATATGTAGTTATCGTAGCACAGAATTTACTCTCTTCGTTAAGGTAACAGCAAATCGATAACATAGTTTAACTACAGCGTTATTTAAAATGACAATTCCAACTTCAATTGCTATTTACGTCAGACGTATGAGACATACATTAGTGAAATGAAGAATAGTGATGAGTTGACGGTTGCTACTCAACTATGGTGGCACAGAGATACAGTAGACAGTAACCCGTGCATCCAGTGCACCATCGATCATACGCACAAGTCCTGAACCTGCACGTAACGTTCTCGTTTTCACGCTTTCCTGTTAAAATTAGATCTGTAACAGTGGGACTTCATTACACACGACGAAAGTCCACATATGTAACTACGACTGTACGGTTTTACTTTTTTCGTACTTCTTAAGGGAAAACTATAAAAATGTGAATTTATTATAACCATTTTCACGATTTTTTTGTATTTTAAATACATTTTATATCGTAAAACTGTACCGGCTTAGATAACTGGTTCTTATCTTTACTGTAGAAAATTATATTCGGAGGATATTTATTTTCTGTGACGCGTAAACAGCGTACGCACAGAAAATATGTCCGGTGTATTAAATGTTAAGACGTGCTGCGCTATCCCTTTTTTAGTGTGCGATGTATTGGCTGCTCGTCGAGAAGTCATTCTGCGTGCTCCGTTATCACAAGACACGGTTACCTACACAAGTGCAAACATTTTGTGTGCGGTCACGGTTCTCAACGGACCTCTCTCTACCCCGGAGGCCACGGTGGCGTGTATTACGTACTTCGGCATGCTGACAAAGAGTGCTTACTGCTGCAGTTCACACAAAATGGAAATTAGTTAATTTTGCAGAATAAAGGGTCTCCACATATTTTCTTTTGGGGGATATGGCGCCATCTCAACGAACGTCCCCCCACGTCGATGAACTGGTTGGTCGAGCAACAGATGTGTGAGCAGCTGCTACAGTAGTCCCAAGCCAGACCCAGCTCCACGTATTTTTTTCTTATGAGGCTACATGGAACGCATTGTTTATTTTATAAAATGCTGGCGACAGTGTACAGTACAGTCTTGCAAAATACTACAAATACTGGAAGTGGCAAGAAATAGAGGTCGAAATCATATGTACCGGAACAGTGGAAGTTGTTCTGGTATTTGCTGCGAATTGTCACAGGGTGGAAATAAAGGTTTCACTTTTGTCGCATAATGTTGAAAAACTATGTATATAGGATTACTTATTCATCCCTCTGGTGGACTGTGAAGGTGTAAGAGTTTGTCCATGCTTCAACATACTAGGAATGTCACAGGAAGTACTTAATTTATTGCATCCAATGAGATCGTTTAAATGGTATGCTCAAGTGTAGCGTATGGATAAATTGTTATGAAAATGTCATCATCCTGTAGAAGGGTATGGGAACATCCTCGGAAGACTTGGAGAGGTGTTGTTGCCAAAGCAGTAATTTGAGTGAAGATTTCAGGAAAGCCATTCGGAAAATCAAAGAGACTGGAGGAAGATGGGATAATAATGCAAGCGCTACTAGAATTGGCGAAGCCTTTAAAAGTAATGACTAATTGCACAGCGTTTTTCGTGTCATTAGGTTTCATTTTGACTTGGAATTTTCAATGAAATCTGGAGACAGTTCGTAAAATAAAATTATTTAAGGTTAAAAGGCGTATATTTATGTAGTTCAGCAAAGTCAGAAATACAGATGAAAACGAGACGCATATCCATACCTTGCCCGGGATTCAAGCTGAGAACCCATCGCACCCTAAGTTGACATATCAACAAGTTATCGACCTCGACCACAGAGATTGCCAGTTCGTGTATTTAGTTTTACCGGTTGTTGTTGAGGGGAGAGATTGTGGTCGGTGGGCGCCTAGTAACAAGGTCTTGCTTAAGTCGCCTGTAAGGGTGAGATGAGGTGCAGGTGAAGCAAGGATGGAATGCAAGGGTGAGGGAATGAGGAGTGCCGTGAGAAAACCCGCCATCTAATTGCAACATCCGCCACGTTTCCCACATGCAAAAATCCAGTTGCCCTTTGGGGAATCGAACCTGGTTCTCTGAGTTTCACTGGTGTACTCTCTCCTTTGGTTAGTGCGAGAGAATACGCGCTTTCTTCCAAGTAAGTGCTTCGTTAGAACGTTACGCATAATTTCCCATCGAAATGGTGACACCATGACTTGGAATAGCGTTTTCTAGTATTGAGATGAGGAAACCACGACTTGGTCTTTTGCGCCAGTAAACGAGAATGCTTCTCGTAAAGCTACACCTTTCCCGACAGTTTTGTTTTGTCACGAAAGCCGATTGCGGTGGCTTGCGGGTTGATATACTGAACAAGCACGCAGCTGGCCAGCCTACTTTTCTGTAAGCCAGGCTTGTGAGTTTTCCACGCTGTCATTGTGTCCGTCTCTTTATGGAACTATGCATTTATGTTCCTCAAAACAATTTAATTTACATTGAAAGCAGTCATCAACGCCAAATCTTAGTAGATTTTAAATGTGCGTCACACAAATTTTTAATAATCTTTGGCATCCCAGAAGTTGCCTTTTTGGCATTTGTAGTTTGCTGTGATAATTGATTTTCGTCAGTAGAAAAACCGCCAATTTGTCATAAATAAAATCTTTCTAACCGGGCTTTATGATCATCTGAAGCATTAACCAAATATCTTACTACACCACTATCGGCAGCTTTCTAGAAAATGGCACGACATGCTCTACCAGCGCTTCTAACAGCTTGGAGAGATGACCAGCACTTATAACTATATATTCATGTAACAACAGAACATGTCACGGAAATTTTGTTACCTAGTTATATTTTTGTGGTAATCTAACTTGTACGGGCCAGTTTGTTCTGTTTTTGACTGCAGTAAGTTTGGAGTGAAAAACTGCACGAAATAATTTTCTGGTTTCCGAAAAATCCATCTCTGTAATTAACCCGTTCAATCACAGTGTAGAATATATGGGACGTTGAACAGGAAATTGTCTTTAATGGTGTTCATCGTACATAACAGTGAACAGCGTCCATAGTGAGGCGAAGTCCCTCGTGTGTGAGAGAGTATGTTCTGTAGCCTTACAAACATCTGCCAGTAACATTAGAAGCAAATATACATGTTTTTGGTCCCGATGTATGACAGAGCGTAATACTACAGTTCCGGACAAAATTGTGCATGTTGCGACACGTAAACCAATATAATTATAGCTGTTCCTGAAAGGCTTAAAAAAAAAAAAAAGAAGTTATGTTCCAATTTTCATGCAGATTTTTATAGTGTCTTTGCAAGTAAACTTTGCATACATAATTTCCAGTAAATTTTTTTAATACATGCAGTAAGGGAACTGCAAAGTATTTAATCATGTTATTTTATGTGTAAAATTATTATTATAGCCCTAGCTCTGCGTTAATGTATTTTATAAATTATGCTTCACATGTGTAAACAGTTAAGTGTAGGACGAGGAGTGATCTGGGCATAATTTTTTAGAAGCATGTTCGTGAACACTGACATATGTTATTGAGTGTCTTCGGGCCATTTTAGAGCTTCATATGTTCGCAACTATAATTTAACATCACACGTGCAAGTGTAATACGTTAATTGTTGATCGTTTGGTATATCTTTCGGTAAGTAGTTATGAAACACTAGTTTTGCATCATGCAGGATATCTCAAATATTCCTAACACATAGCCAAGGTTTTAAATTTCGTGACAGTAGGAAACTGCCCGATCACATTGTGACTCTCGGAGCACTACTGTCGCATGCCATACTTCTTTCCCATGCTTCGAGATAGGAGTCGGCCAATATTGTAGTAAGATATTTGGTATTACCATAGTTGTTGCAATTTTAATACAAGGGCAGCCATACCTCACTCATTTGCTGAAAAGTTGTCGGGATAAACTTTTGGTCGAAATGAAACTTGTTTGATTTGAGTTTGCTTGCAGGCCTTGTTCGTCCCAAAGTAGATCCCTGAGGGATGGGTGTCATAAATGTTAGGTGTGGATGATGTAAGAATGGAGAGTCGTGCAAGTGAATTGTTTGAGAAATCAAAACAGCGTCCGTTCTCGAAGTTTCAGAACCAAGTCGAGATTTGTGGATGACGCTGCCTGTTAAAACGCTTGCAAGTCGGCAGAGCAGGTTGAGAAACAGCATTTAAACACCTACGTGTGTTCCTGGCAGGCCTTGGAGAAAAGTGCGTAGTCGTATCTTGGCCTCAGCTGTAAGCACCTTTCGAGAGTTAACATAACTTCCTACTGCCTCATGTGTTTCCTCATGTTTCTTTCGACAGACGCAAAACCCAGTGCCCACTGGCAATTCAAAGTTTTAATTTTCGTGACATATTTTTTAAATATTTTCGTAATTTCAAAGGCATGCACACAAGGCCTTGAAAAGTAACGGAAAACTAAGCTATATCTTGGAACATGCGAACGGTGTAGAAATGGGATTATGTGATTGGTATTCGGTCTCGTAATTATTTACAGTAATATTACTACTACTTGTGAGCTTTATCTGTTATTGAAAATTTATCAATTTGTGATTTATCTAAATATTTTTGCGTGTAAAATAATAATAAAAGAAATATTTAATCAGAAACGAGCCACACAGATAAGTGTGTGTCTTGCGTCTTTTTCGATAATCGAGTGTTATCAGTTTGCTTGAGGTGAGTGTTCAGTCATCATTTTAGTAAGGTGTTTCCCACTTCTTCGAACTTGTACACTTGGCGTCGCTGAATGGGAGAAATCAGGTAACAAAACTTAACACTGCATAGGTCTGCCCCCCCCCCCCCTCTTCCGGCTTCATCACTTTTCTTTACTCCCTTCACAAGGAACCATCAGATATTCAGTGTGTGTTTAACTGTTAGTGATTCACCGCTATATGTAAAATTAACGCTGCCATGGGCTCTATGACTTTATTCATGCGTTGTACGATTGTGAATGTGAGATCGATGGCAATGTTTCTACGACACATGAATGTTGATTCTTACTCTTTCGTGCGTAATCAAGCAGAAGATAAATTTAGTGTCCACAAATTTAATCGTTACGCTTTTGACACGACGTTGAGACAAGGAACTACTTAAGTCCATAACATCCGCCAACTTTGGAGCAATCGTGTTGTCTGAAGTGTATGGTGCAAGTGAAACTCATTTCCTGACGTTTAATATGGTTTCTACATCTTGACATACAGTTTACGAGTGCTGTGTTTTTTTTTTTTTTTTTTATCACTCGTTACTCATACATGCAGCGTGTATACCACATGATGAATGAACAGCCCAAAGGCTGATATGAGCGGCCAGGGTGACTTTCAGAATGATTCTGCAGTGGTTTTGCGTTGTCTTTCGCAATACGGACGTGATCCAAGACCCTCCAACTACTTAAAAAAGTCCTAGTGTTGGTGCTGGAATCCCTGACGAACAGGGAACGTGGCTACTCGCCCACGGAAGCGGCCATATATCACACAACGCACGCACATTGTAACCGTTTCATTTCTTCATGCAGCATTAAAAACGCCGCAAACATCGTTAACTTCAGAACTCAAACGTGTGGGGTGCGTATGTGTATGATCGTATTCCTATCTTGAGATATACAGGATGTTTTTGAACAACCGTGGCAAACTCCGGGGATTATGCCTTATGAAAATACAAGACGAAAATGTATGTACCACTTTCCCTTAAAGTAACTATTATAAAAGTTATGCGCTTAGAAAATCGCGTTTCGAAATGACTTTAATAAAAATTTATGAGTGTACAGTACTTGAAATCAAGCAATAATTCAGTGAATAGTGATTGTATAACGTGGATCTTACCCCTGGAAAAACGCTGTTGGCAATATCATACCCTTTCATTATGTAAATGGGGTTGCCATTCTAAATTTGCGTGAGACTTCTGTAAATGATTTTTTAAGACAAATTATGAATCATCGCGTCTAAATTAACAGTAAAGGTCGTCTTGTGGGAACAATTTTTGTGAACCGTTTTCGAAGAATCCATGCAAGAATTTCAGAGTAGCCTGGCGCAGCATTAAGGGATACACGAGTGACTAATTCGTAATGTACTGTGACTGCAAATCGAACTCAGGGTAAATAATATTGTAGTAAACGAATGTATTTAAACATTACAAACTTCTACATTTACAAAACTAAGTGCACTTATTACTCTGTTTTACTGGAACTGTTCAAATGTCCTACCTTGAGCTTCAAAATACGCAATTGTGTTGCCTACCTGGTTAGGCCACTCTGTCTGTTCTGAAATATTTGCATAGGTTTCTCGAAAACTGTTTACCTTAAAACGTTCTGACAAGAAGACATTTTATGTTCATTTGGACATGCTGATTCATAATTTTTCTTAACAAATTGTTTCCAACTTAGTGCTTCAAGGTTTCATGCAAACATAGGGTGGCAACCCCATTTATTCAATGAAAAAGAAGGGGGAAGGGATTATATTATCATATGCGTTTTCAGGAGTGTAAGCTCTCAGTTACACAAATCACTATTAATCGATTTGTTAATTAATTGCAAATACTTTCTGTTTTGTTTTTTTTTAATAACTAAAAGCGTTTAAAAATGCGATTTTTTGGGGGGCGCATGGATTCTTTTATAAAAATTGCCTTTCATAATAATGGCTTAAGTGAAAAATTGATACATACGTTTTCATCTTATATTTTCGTAACACCACCGTCAAACCTGCCGAAGTTTGTCGGTGGTATTGAAAAATACCGTGTGCGCGTATGTGCGCATTTATACACATCCTTATACTTATATTTCCATATATACTCTCATCTTTCTTACAATGAACATTGCTGTTTGTGTTGATAACTGTGTTAATGATTTTTTAAATTAATATTCGTGTATTTTAGTGACTTTAGTAACCCCTTCCTCAACATCGCAACTTTTTCAATCGGTTAACAGCCAGGACGCCAAGATTTCCTTTCCACGGTTGATTACTAGGTTTTGTTTTTACCCGTATTTTTTGCACGTATACTCGTTTGAACGATTATCTTTCCACCATTGCTCAATATCATCGTGTCTTGTGTGCAATACTGACCTCGTAAATAATTTACTGTATCATTATCCCACCATTGCATCGTCATTCGCCCAGCCGAACTGAGTCAGCGTAGGCAGGGGCCGGCGGCCAGCAAGTGGGCAGAGAGCGCTGGCTTCTTATGGGGCTTGCGTGTTGAAACAGAGATGAACTTGCAGTTATTTACAACTGGCAGAGATTTGTGACGTAATCATTCCTATTGTTCTGTAGTCATTTGGGTTAACTTTGTATCACTTGCCTAATTTTATTTCAAACAAAGGTTGGCTTGAACAATCGCTGTGCATCAGTGTACTGTGTCCCGTATAAATAAAGCTGTAGCCATGAAGTATATGTCAAGGTTAGAGGTTGTAAAGCCTTCATTTTAAATAAAAATGTGCGGTACGAAATCACCCTTTATTGGCGCAGTGTTATCCCAAATAACTGTACAGGTAATTTCCACAATTCCCAGACCTCGGATGAAGTGAATTTAAATTATGTAGTTAATATGGTACGGTTATCAGTGTTTTCTCATTGGCTAGAAAGCAAATCCCTTAATTTCTGTGTGTGGCCAGTCGAAGTCACATGCAGTTCTTTCCGTTGTCAGACTTAACTGTAGCACCATCGTAGGCCTTGGCCTGAAAGTCCCGCGTCTTATGATACCTCACAAGGAATTTTAATTGTTCACTACGAATGGAACATTTCTGATGACCCTGACTGTCTGTTTACTATCGCTCTTTTGCGAGTACATTGTGCGACAATTTTAATTGTCTATGGTATGCATTGCGGTAGCTGTCGCGTCATGTCCACATACGTTGTAGCTCATTTGGCGTTGGGTGTTTCTGTGCCGTAATTCAGCTGTGGAGGGAACAAGAAGTTAGTGACATGAAACCTTTACCTGTAGCCACGAAAGCACGAGACTTAACGGAATGCAAGCAGTTCAGTCGCTTGTATTTTAAGGAGTTTTATCAATTTACCTCCAAAATTGAAGACCGCTATGTTTAATTACGGGATTGTTTTAAAATATTAATCCTTTTATGCATTTTTTTGTTGGGCGACACTTAATTTTTTATTTATATTTTTGAAAGATTACCGTAATAATTAAGCGCACTTTTACTGCAGGATTAATACAGTGTTGACACGCGACAACTGTAGCCGATCAGCAGTAGAGCTACATATGACTCGCTGTTTCGCGTACCATTGAGCGTCTCTTTTTCCTATTCTGTATCATCGTTACCGTAAATTACGAGTGTTTAAAGATTATTAACTCTTACTTCATTAATCGATGACTTCAGAGTCGTCGGGCGCATGTAATATGCTAATAGGTATTATAGTTGTGTTACTGTCTAGTGCTGATGATTAGAAGGCTCCAGTGCCGACTGTGTTTCGTTCAGAAGTTCAATTCAAATGAACATATCAACGGGTGTTAATAAGATGGGGAAATCGTCAAAATTGTATGCGACGAGGAAATGTCATACTGTAGCCATTATCGAATGCGGAATAGAGGAGAGGAAGGAAACTAAAAAGGCAACTCAAAAGCCCTAGGTAACCTAATTAAACATGGTTTCTCAGAGATTAGTTGGGGCCACGGTGGATGAGCAATTAGCACGCTCGCCTCCCACCAAGGCGGACCAAGTTCAATCCCCGGCCGGGTTACCAGATTTTCGCAAGTGGGAGTCGTGCCGGACGATGCCGTTGGTCGGCGGGTTTCTCGGGGATCTCCCGTTTTCCCCGCCACTTCATTCCGGCGCCTCTCCATATTCAATTCAATCACTCTCATCGACTCTCAAGGCCTCGCTGTTAAGAGCCACCCAAATCTCTTCACTCACTCAGAGATTAGTTGTCTCCACAGAAATGGTTGTCCGACTCACAGGCTACGACGTGGAAGTAGGGTAAGTATCGTGGCATGCTGCGACCTGTTGGAATGCCTTAACGTTCATTTTTCCTTTCAATCGTACAATTATTGGGGGAGGAGGACTTGGGAATTAAGTACGTCTAGTTGGACTCGTACCAGCGACCTTTGCGCTAATGTTGTTGTATATCTTGGGGAATTGCGTTTTGGGTAGTAAACGTAGAGCTGATGCGCAGCACGTTTGAAATAATTATATAGGCTGTTCACGGTAAACAGACCATTTTTGAAAGCCCTGCTTAAAATCTATTTGTATGCACGTTGTGTATTCTTCCGCCTTGTGTAAAATTAGCATTGCCATTGGCCTCATCACTTTATTCATGCGTCGGTCAAGTAAAACTGTGAGATTATTAGTAAAGAAAATATTTAACAAATCTGCTCATTCCTAACACTTTATATTCGACGTTAAGAAATGGGACTACTTCCCATCCATTGTTACCAACTTTACTGGGCGCATGTCACTCAGTGCGCCCGTCAAAATATATGCAGGTAGGAGCATTAAATTTTTTCTAAGGTTGATTTCGAAAGTGCTCACTTTATCGTGAACAGCTTTTATAAAGCTGTGGTTCAGTTGCGTCGGCTTGGTGGCAGTCATCGCCGAGACCTCGTCGTTGTGTTCGAGGGCGAGGCGGCCGAAGACGTGGTTGTGTTGCGAACCAATCCCACGGCGAGATTCATTTAAGAACATAGCATTGTTACGAGTCTACTACCAATGCCACAAGACAATTGTAAAGCTACTCCGTCAAATGTAATTACCTGAATCTCGTTTCTTTTTACTAGCTGTCGCGTTATTGCCCTTGATTTATCGAGTTAGCCAGCCTACAACTACTTCTCTTTCGCCCTGTCAGTAGTGTGAATCCACAACAGGCCTACATCATAATACATTTCCTTAATACTTTTAAAGAACTCGTACTAACAAGACGGCCAGTTTACTATTAAAATCGTTTTACAATTCCAAATACAGAAATCAAATTTGAAACGTATTATGTTCTGGCTCCCAGGCAGAGAAACAAACAAAAAAAAATACCCAGACGAAAAAAAAAATCATCTCTGGTGCTACCGAGAGAAAAAAAAACAGGAGTAGCATTTCTGTTCAAAAAAATCTCTCATTGTAAATTACAGAGACTGTTTAAAATGCTACTGATTTTCTTTAGCAAAAATTCTTCGCTAGACAGCAAACGGAAATTTTCAGCTCCGCCGTCAAAGAAAAAAATAGACCAAGTGGCGAAATTTCGTATATACTGTCCTGATAGGCAGGTGATAAACGCTGTTCGCGATAAAGTGAGCACTTTTGAAATCAACCTTGGGAAAAAGTCACTGCCCGGTCTTGCATATATTTTAACGGGCGCACTGAGTAACATGCGCTCAGTTAAATTGGTAATGGTATATGGAAAATAGTTCCGTATCTTAACGTCGAATAAAAGTGTTATGTAACGATTTGTAATAACTTAAAATATTTACATGAATTTCTTTCGCTTTCTGTTTTTTCTTACTGCATCGAAGTGTAGAAATGAGCGTATTTGTAAAATATTTACTTTTATAATAATTTCACAGTTTCACTCGACGGACGCATGAACGAAGTGCTGCGGTTCATAGGAATGTTAATGTTACATACGGCGGAAGAATACACAACGTGAATACAAGTAGATTTTAAGCAGGGTTTTCTAAAGTGTTACACTTGATGCCATGGAAACTTCCACCCCGCAATAAGTAAACCGGCTCCTAATAAAGCCGTCTTTATAATAGCGACAAAAACCAGTCAGGGGCGAGCAAGCAGACGATGGCGACGCGACAGATTGCGATAGGACTTGTTCAAACGCATCTGCGGCAGTCGCGTGCAACAAGTAAGAAAAACGGCAATAAGCGTATTCTTGTAAACGAAAACAGACATTCGCGGCGAAGAGATGTTCAGTTCCCCCCCCCCCCCCCTCCATTTAGTTCCATGATTATTATAAGAAAACCTCTCTGAATTAACAGCACCGTGCGAGTGGAGAGATTTGGGCGGCTCTCAACATCGGGGTCTTTGAGCCGATCGTATTATACTATGTTTCGTTCATTTTCGTTGCCACACCACATTATTGTAAAATTGATGGACGTAAAGTAGAGAGCGACGGTCGCTGACTGTCGTGTCGCCGACAGCTGTACGCAGTTTTGGGTTTATATGTTTTTGCTCATTACTTATATTTGAAATTAATTTTTGTATGTGTGACTTTTTGGCATAGAACATTATTTAATTATATTTTAAAGATGATTGTTTGACTTTTGCTGATATTGCTTCAGTAGTCAGTTATGCAATCGTAGGAATGATACACTATACCTTGTCAAAGAAGAAATTTATGGCTCAAAAATGGTATAGGCTTTTCACGGCAAACTGAGCACTTGTGAGAGCCCTGCTTAAGATATACTTCTCTTTAAATTTTGTTACCCATTTGTAACATTTACATTGTCATGGGCCTAATGACTTTATTCGTGTATCAGTAAAGTAGAAACATGAAATTGTTAGGAACTTAACTGTGTTACTAAGATATTCTTTGTACGATTCTAGTATGCATACGGCAGAAATACATTAACTTCATTCTGTCGTAAATTTAAATATTACACTCAATTTCTATAGTAATAATAATAAATCTTGCAGTTGGGCTGTCGCCTAGTAGCAAGCACATCTCTCCCTTCACCTGCCCCTCATCTATTTCTAAACTAACACCTCTTACATTCATCGACTCTTCCTGTAACATATTCCACTACCTCACCGACCTCTAGCATGGAGTGCTTTCCCCGCTCCTTTATCCTCCACACCCTCCTTTGAATTTTCCCTCAGATTTCATTTCCCTCAGTACAGTCCCTGTGTTAGCCGTGCATCTAACCTCCCCTACCCTCCTATACAACCTAACCAACATACCTACTCTCTTGTCCCGCAAAGAGCTCCATCCTTCCTACACCTCCTCTATCTTATGCTGCCCCATCTAAAAAAATGTTCTGCTGTTCACTATTTTCCTCGTAAACCTCCCTACCTTAGTTGTCCTAACTTTGATAATCATTTCATTATTTTCTGTCCACATCCGCACTTGGTCAGTATCATTCTGCAACTTGTTCTCCCCACCTATAGGCTGTTCACGGTAAACTAAGCACTTTTGAAAGCTCTGCTTAAGATCTACGTTTATGGACATTGCGTATTCTTCCACCATAGGTAAAATTAACATTGCCATGGGCCTGATTAGTATATTCATGCGTCGGTCAAGTGAAACAGAATGTTTTAAATATTTGCTTATCTGTACACTTCGACGCATAAAAACAAATTTGAATAGCGAAATAAATAATTTTAGTTTTAACAGATGTTTACCTGTCATACTAAATTCAACATTTTTAACATGGAACTACTTTCCCTGCATAGCTACCGTCTTTACTGGGCGCATGCCACTTAGTGTGCGCGTTAAAATATATGCAAGTAG
The DNA here is from genome assembly GCA_029891345.1 of Dryococelus australis. Taxonomy (NCBI): domain Eukaryota; kingdom Metazoa; phylum Arthropoda; class Insecta; order Phasmatodea; family Phasmatidae; genus Dryococelus; species Dryococelus australis. The sequence continues at coordinate 84,048,875 of CM056999.1, read as the reverse complement.
GAGCTGTGATGTTTTTTTAGTGGTAAATTTCAAAAGTGTTCACTTTAATGTGAACGGCCTGTACCTTTGTGTACAGTACACAGTCATCCGCAAACACTCTTATTTCACTTCCTATCCCTAAACTCGTGTAATTTGCTACGACGGTAAACAGCGAGTGATCCATCACTTCCCTGCGGCACCCCTGATATAACCACTCCATCTGACAAGGCCTCCTTCGCTTCCACACTCAGACTCCGTCCTCTTTGGACACAATACAGTGGCAACACAGCGTTAAGACTTTGAACGGTTTTCCACGTACTGAAACGTTTTCTGTGAAATCGTTGATTGCGCGTAAACGCGTATCTCGGTAAATAAAATTTCTGGAAATATGACTTTTCTGGAAATATGAATTTACAGCACGACCGACACAATGCTCTCGGCATTTATCCTAACTATTTAGAAGGCGCTGAAGGTGACGTTAGTTTCAAGGGCGGTGAACAAGAGGGAAATTTGTAATACATAATGGTAACAAAATGGTATGCTAATGCATACAAATGTAAAATTAGGCCATATTTTTTAGAGTTAGACACAGTAATTTTTAATTTATTGTTTTTTAAGCTGCGTATTTACCGTTGTAGGGAAAACTTGCAATACAATTTCATTTTGCAAGGTTGTATATTCTGTGCGTCGTGCCGCACGACACGACGAAGAATAGAAATCATTTCTAATCCAGAATTGCTGGTCGGACGACAGAATCGGTCGGGCTTACGACGATCTATCATGTATTTCATTGGCTGTTGGCCGTCGTGTCGTGTGTGTCGGGGCTACGTGATTCCTGCATAACGGGGCGAGCGAGTCCCCGAGGGCGAAGGTGAGCGAGCCGCCTACACGGCGGGCAGTAGGGGACCCGGAGTTCTCGCTCGCTGGACCAGCACAGCACAAAGACTTCTTGTGCGAGTTGTGACGTCGCCCTCCGCGGACAGAGCGCGCGCTGTGATGCGGCAGGCGGCCGTGCGTGACGTCACCGCGGGATACTGCCCGAGGACGTGCCGCACGTGTTATTTCTGGCCGCGCACTCGCCACTCGCCTCCCCCGCTATCTTTCCGCCACCAATCACAACTACGGGTTGTCGAACTTGCTTGTTAATGTGTTCCGTTTAATGTACTTCATCATCTACGAAGACTGCCGACAAACTATTTTATTACATTACTTTGGTGGGACTATTATTAAACCGATACTTTTTTTAAAGCAATTATAATGTGGCTTACGGCTAGCGCCCACGACCAACTTGGACGATTCCAAACGAAACGCAAAAAAAAAAAAAATAAAGACAATCTTCATAAAACGAAATATCCAAAAATCGAAGGTCCGTTAAACTGACGAAAACGGTCAAAAACGCCATAAACACAAAGTGACGTCACTACCCCGACGCCGAGGTCCAAAAAACCGAACCGTCACCGACGGCGGCTACAGAAACACAAAGGGGAATGGAGCACGAAAGCAGTATATTCAACCCGATTTACATCGTAAGTTGTTTTTCAGATGATTTATGGAAATTTTCGGCACGTCAAGACGTAAATAGTAATTGCGAAAACCATTTTACACCGTTAGATATGCGCTGTCTGTTATTCTCGGAGCTCTGATGAAAGATAACAAATAAGGTATTTTGTATCGTCTTCCTTCAGTGCTCTGAGAATGACAAAGCCAGTCAATATAAAAAAAAAATATAAGAAGGTTTTAATAATAATTATTAATGTCTTGACGTGCCGAAAATTTCGAAAAATCCTTTGGTAAACAACTTGTGGCAGAAATTAGGTAAATCTACAGCTTCCGCACACCATTCCCTTTAAGAGACAGAGACAAGTGTGTATAGGGAGAATATGTGAACTGCGCCAGGTCACGTCGTTCCTCCTTTCCCCTCTATCTTCGACCCTTTCCCCTTTGGGAAGGGATGAAAGCGCTCTGCTGCAAGTGGGCAGAGTAGCCGTTATCATATATTCTTGGCAGAGTGTTATCCTTTCCATGGTGTTGAGGCTGATCGCCTGGTCTTTACTTGACAGTTCTGTGCAGGCAGATGTACACTCGCTTGCGTAGACTCCTGACTGTGATAAATCTGCCTTATTCGGAGTTCATCTCCGCCAGCGCTCGGGTCTTCCCTTCCCCGGCTGCACAGGTAATTATTTAGCCGAGTGGTAGCATGCGGTGTGCTGGAACGTATGTTTTCACACATCAGTATACTTTAAATATCATTATATTTGTTGAAGGTAATATCTATTTATAAGTTAAGCAGTATGAACTTGAAAGTGTAATAAAGAATACAAACTTTCATTTTATTTTGAATGGGGTTGAATTAAAATGAACATTGAAATTAACTGAAATTAACTTCTTTATACACTCCAAGTATTTTCATAAAATCCCCGATAAGACCTCAGAACTTTGTGTGCTTCCCTTCCATAGTGTGTGTCAAGATAATAAGTTATCTTCTGTCTAAGGTATATGATGATACGCAATTTTATCTTCATATTTTCCGGGATAATTTGTGAGATCTTTGATGTCAGGTTGGTTCATTTTAATGATTGTGAAATGCATGTTCGGCTTGGCATTAGCAATGGCATTCTTCCAATTAGAAGGAAGGCACTGGAGGTTTGGCTTCTTGGTTTCTTTTTAGCATGTTCTATAAATCAGATGAGTGCTGCCCTCCTGTGTAATGAAAGATGTCTGCTTATAACAAAAATTCTTCCAAGTTGACCTCCCACACTGGCAAGTGGACTGTAGCCAACAACATTTGTCATTTTTAAAGTAAGTTTACACATTTTAAACGCATGAGATACCATGTTTTGTAAAAGGTAAACGAACCGTGATACAATACACAAAACAACGCTCAAGCCAAGGAATCTAGGAATGATCTCTGCCGTGTAGCTAACGTTAGACTTAAAACCTGCAACATTATTTACACTAACACAACACGTGAGTCGTGTCCTAACGATATTTATGCTATCAAGCGGTTCCTTTGAGAACTAAGAACTCAATTTGATTCAGCGAACTATACAGAACTTTTTCCTGCTAAAAACAATTTTGGCCAAAAATTTAACATGCGACGTTTTTCCTGCCACCCATACGTACAATATTTTGGTGTTAGGTTAGCTGGTACACAGATTTAGGATAAAATTGGTACTGTGCAAACTTTAACTAATTGAAAGTTAATTTGAATCATAGCTGTTGCTAGCCGAAACTAATTCCGATTGATCTTAAATTCCTTAAATGGCACAGTAAACCTTGCGGTCGGTAATTCAAAGTATAAAAAAATCTCGTGACACTACTTGCAGACGATTGTAGCTTGTGAAAGGGAGCAGTTCTCCAATTCTCTCCCATCTTTTCAGACAAAGGCGTATGTGTTCCAGCAATTGCTCGGAGAGAAAAAAGTTAATAAACATTTGTTTGAACACTCCTCTAAGCATCGCTATTATAGGCCCTACGCTAAATTGTGAACGTGGAGAGTGTAATGTAACACTTGACAAATTATGGAGACTGAAGGTTTAAATCGAGTTCTTTTGAATACAGGAATAGAAGTTGATGAGATATACATTCGTCAAAAGGCCTATCAGCAGCTTCGGGAAACTTAAAAACCGCTACGCATGCCAGGCGCGCTTAAGTCTGTTTCTGGTAATTTCATTCTTTAACGTGAAGTGAGTGTATGTATTTGACGAGAGTTCCCTTATTTTATCAACGAAGAGTATATTTGATGATAATTCGTGTTCATTGGCCATTGAAGTTCGCTGTTGGGAAACAATATAAGTTATTCGAATGTGTTAACGTCTCGCCGTACGTTTAGATGCATCTGTGCCATCTCCTCCATAACCCAGACTTCAGTGCAGAATGACGTGAGCCTCTTTGTCAATTACGGGTTCGTCGACAATCTTCGCGTGACTTGGCTGCAGCGAAGATAGGCGTGACCTTCACTCAGCCTGACCAACTGCTGTGCGGGCGTTAGCACGACGCGTTGCCAGTGCGCAAACAAATGGGACGTCTCGTCGACGATGCCTTGCTTCTAGGATGAGACGTAAACCATTTATCTGCATATCTTAAACGTACTTTATAAAATTTCCTTTTTATTTTTGCACAGGAGCCATTTCTCATTTTCCGAAACTCCGAAACCTCTGGTGGCCATGAGCTGGAAAAAGGAGGGGTGTAACTAATTTTTTTATATATTTTTACATTGCTTCTTCGTATTAAAATAATACTAATCTGAGGAGTATCAAGTCTTGCAAGCTATTCTAGTGTGTGGTCTTAAGAGGGTAGTATACCTTCCATCTTGGATAATACCCCCCCTCCCCCTCCGCTATCAGTTGCTTGTTTCTTAGCTCAGATGTTGAGGTCTGTTAGGATATAGGATTATATATAATATATACACACAGACACACAGTCATTACAAATGATCTTTCTGATTACAAAAATTAACTACTCACGTGTTATAACACTCGGATACATGAAAGTTGTCTCAATAGAAAGGGAAACTCGAAAAGTTTTTTTAAAATTTGGTTCACATCATCACATCACCTGTGCCGCGACACACATCGAGTCTGTAGTCCAATTCCTGCCATGCACGTTGTAACATTGGACGACCCACTAATGCAATGGCCTCTGCGATGTGACCACGAAGATCCTCGATGGTCGATGGTAAAGGTGGCCGAGACACGTGTTGTTTGACAAAACCCCAGAGAAAAAAGTCACACGGTGTAAGATCGGGGGAACGTGGAGGCCAACGCAAACGTTCGCTATCGTCACTGCCAGCACGCCCAAGCCATCTGTTTGGTAGTCTCCTATTGAGTTCACACGTGACACCCAAGTGGTAATGGAGTGGTGCCCCGTCCCGGTGGTTGTGTTCTCGTCGAAAAAAAAAGACCATGAACCTTCTGATGGCTGATGGCATAAAAAACATTCAGCTTGGGGAGTCGCGCCTCATGCTCCACATAACCTTTAGGATTTTTCAGACCCCATATCCTGACATTGTGTTTGTGCACTTTTCCCTACAGGTGAAAGTGACTACATAACTGAACACCAGTGATTTCGAGAAATCATCAGTTTCTATTTCGATTTGCATGTCCTCGCAGAAAGACAGTCGCTTGGCTTTGTCGTCTGGTTTCAGGGTCTGCGACAATTGCAGACGGTACGGATGGAACCGCAAACGTTTCCCTAAAATCTTTCACACAGTTGATTGCGGAATGTCCAATTCTCCGCTGGCTGTTGCGGTGGATTTCTGTGGACTTCGCACTCTCTCGCACACGCTCCACAGTTGCCTCGGTTACTGGTGGACGGCCGGTTGACTTTCGCTTACAGATGCATCCTCTTGCTTTAAAGTCAGTGCACCACTTACGGATTCAGAGATCACTGGGTGCATCTTCACCAAATTTCCTTATAAAATTACTTTGTACAGTGATAACAGACTTGCAGACGTGAAAATCCAGTACACAGAAAGCCTCCCTATCTTCGTTGTCAGCCATTTTCTCTCCTATCGCCCTAGCGGCGAAAGCAATAACTATGCGACTGCTTTACCAACTACTAAAACGTTTTGAGTTTCCCTTTCCATTGAGACAACGTTCATGTATCTGAGTGTAATTAAGCGCGAGTTATTAATTTTTGTTTTCGGAAAGATAATTTGTGATGACACTATATATAAATTATAATCTATTATATATATATATATATATATAGGTCCACAATATTTTGTCAATTTGATTTTCGTTGCATTTGTAACTGCAATAAAGCTTAACTCATCATTTATCCTTTTTCAATTTTCACATGAGATAATACATATTGAAATCAGTCCATTCTGGTTTCAGAAATTCTGTAAAGTATCCTAGTTATGTGTGTAATAATAGGGTTTAGATTTGAAGGCTAGACTTCACTTATTATGCAGAAATTATTGGTTTTCGTGTCAAAATTTTAGTTCCAGAAGTATTATTGGGAATGTTTGATTACAGGAAAAGTTCAATTTGTGTGTTATTTCCTGCTTGCAAAAAGGCAGGAACTTATTGATAAAAATGTAAATATGGTGTTGACTTTTTTACAACTAGCAGGTAACACACACTTATAATTATGGTATGCACAAAATATTCAAACAACTCGGTAAACTCTAAATTTTTGTATAGGTTGATTACATAAGGTCTGCTTGTATGCTCGCTGTGTATTGTTCTGCTTTATGTAAAATTAACATTGCCATAGGTCCCATCACTTTATTCATGCGTCGGCCAAATGAAACTGTGGAATTATTAGACAAGTAAATATGTTACAAATCTGGTCAATTTTTTCACTTCGAAGCATAAAAAAACATAGAAAGCGAAAGGAATATAAGTTATTATAAATGGTTACCTAACACTTTCTTTTCGATGTTCAGGTATGGAACTAATTTTCCATGCATCATTAAACTGGACGCATGTCACTCAGTGCGCCAGTTAAGATATATGCAGGCAGGAGCAGTGACTTTTTTCTAAGGTTGGTTTCAAAAGTGCTCACTTTATCGTGAACAGTCTGTAATCCTGTTTTGTCAGTAATTACTCTGAATCCGAGATAACACAAAAACGAAGAATTTCTACAGAAGAGGGGAATCCGAGCGTTAATATTAAATCTTAGCGATACGTTACAAAGAGATATAAATAAACAAAAGACAGCAAGAATACCACCGCCTTAATGATGTAACTAACCTTTCGCAGCCACAAATCAGTTATGTTTTGCTAGTTTTCAAACTGTCGCCTTTCACCACTTCGTCGTAGTGCGTCGCTTACAATACCCGCAGATTGGAGCGTGGGAACAGCACTATCACAATATGCTGTTTTATCGAAACATTTTATTATAGTCTATTCGCGATTTATTCAAACTTTTTGAATCAAACATGTGAAAATCACCACACGTACGGTGTATTTGTTTGTTTTCTAAATATCCATGTATCGCAAACGTTTTATACTTCTGTAAACATAAAAGTTCCTTATTTTTTATTAAATTTAACTTTTACTTATATTTTATTTGTAAATTATAACGTTTTTAATTTATAAATAATATGAATAAAGACGGTGATGAAATAGGTATGTTGGCTATGGCTAGTAAGAAATAGTTCTTATGCAAAATATTATTACACTGAGTGCGTCAGAATACGGCGCGTTTGCTATCTGCTGTATTTTTTTCTAAGCTTTGTTTATAAGAGGCGGAGAAAATATCCTGGAATTAGAACAACCAGAGCTTCAGAAAAGTGGAAAATAACCGTAAATGGAGTGTACAGCAATCTTCCACTTAATACCTTGAAATAACTTGGGTGTTACAGTGTACAAACTAGCTTGATTTATATAGAGAATTACCAGCTGTCTGTCGTACTTAAGACGTAGCGAAAATGCAGTGGAAGTCGGCAACGACTATTGCAAAATGCTTATGAGTTTGACGGAATGAACATAACGATATCGACGTCGTCTACAATTCTCTGCATTTTAACTGTTGGCAGTGAATTGTTATATTATAAGATAGAAAAAAGACATAGGGCCTTATTATCATGCAAGAGTTGAGCTGTGAAATTTTCTTAAAATTTAAAATTTATGGATTTTGTTTTCAACGAAACAATTGTATTTGGTTACATGACAATTTTTATATAACACATTTATATTGTATGGATAATTATTTCCACGCCTCATTTTAAAATTGTGACTTGTATACTCCTATTCAATCTAAACCCACACTTAAAAATGCCACACACACTATCTTGCCTTAGCCAGAATTCGAAACCAGGACCCCCGCTTCATAATTTGGCGTTTCAAAAAGACTACGTTAGGAGGTCGGCTACACCAGTGTAAATGTTTTTGTATCTGCTTACGAAGCGAAACAAAACGGCATTGTCCATTTCATATATGAGGGTAAAATCTGACAGACAATGTGACCAAGCTACACACTATGTAAACAATAAATGCTCTCATTCGTACAGTGTAGTAGTATCAGATGAACTGTTGCGGGATTCGTGTTGTTAGGTTGGCTATTTTGATAATGGCTTTTGAAGAAAATAGTACTTGGAACTAAAAGTTGTAATTTAAAATCTTGGTTATACTTACAACATTTATCGTTTAAATTTTGTTTCTAAAGCAATATGAAATTTTCTTGGCTATTGTTAACTGGACTTTAAAAACATGTTTAGCATTTGTGACAGAGTATGTCGACAGATACGAACAGTAACAATTTCCAGCCAATGGCTAGCCATGTTTGTTTCCAGCCCGGTGAAGGCCGTTTTGCGTGCACTTTTTTTCTCATCGTGTTTATTATTCGAATATCTTATTGATGTTGGAATATTTAATCGGTAGTTAATAATTTTTTTTTATTTTATCTTTCCAAACATAGTTGGTTGTAGGTACCGTTGTAGTGCGTTTTCTTGAGTGAAATGTAATATTAATCGGCACGTCGTCTGCTCGTTCCGCCATTTTCCTTACCGCCTTCCACGATGAAGTCACACGAATATAATTTACGTATATAAGTTGAAGTTTGTTTGTATCAGGAAACGTGAGCAGTGTTGATTTTACTGAATGATTTTGCAAATAAATTATTTAATGCTAGTGACGAACAAGCGTGATTTTAGTTAGTAAACTCGCAAGGATTGCCACAGAAAAACACGTGTTCAAGAGGTTGTAAATATTGCAAAGAGTAATTTTGGTGCAACTCAAAATGCCACACATTCATAATATCAGAATAATCCCGTCTCACGAAAGACGTTAATCTAAAGTCCTTCCGCCTTCTCCTTTTTCCCTGGAAGTAAAATAAACAGAACCCTAACAAATTTAACTCTGTAATTAAAAAATAAAACAGGTTGGAATGCCAACCTAGCTATAATATCCTACATTAATTACAGGACGGAAGATAGCTAACGTCAGCTTTACAGTGTCTGCCTTGAGGAACACGAGGAAAGGGGAAAATGCAAGTGTGCATTGGACTCCAACATTTGTTTACTAACGTATTTTTCTTCAGTGACAAAGCAGCTGCGGTAGAAGGATACACTGTGGCCGTGCTACTTTTCTAGAACTGTCAAGATTTACCCCACTTACATGAAATGGACAATAGCTACAGAAAATTATTAACATATTGAAATTTATTCCAAAAGAAAGTAATTATATTCAGCATCCATTCACAAAGCTGCGTTTACTTTCTCTGTTTCATGCGGGTGGCGAGGGATTCAAAACTGTGTTCGGTATACCTATACTCTGGAATAACGAAGTAAGATGTAACCTACAGTGCCGTGTGTTTTTTGTACGTACCAGTTATTTCGTACATAGGTATGTCCAAACCGTCAGTTGACGTAATTCCCGGTGTTCGTCGGATATTCACAATAAACGCTCACCTACTGAAATAAAGTAATGAAACTGTAGGTCTGACATTGTAACACTCGTTAAAAAACATTTTGATATGTAAAATCTCATGTTTGTTTTGATTTGGCTATGTGTACAGGGTGATCCTGAACTCCGGCTACAAACTTTCGCGATGATTAGTTATGGAAATGTAGTATAAGAATACGGTCTTGACATATCGTGATTAGTAAGGTAGATACGCATTCCTGAAAATTTTCAATTAAAATGAGTTATTTGCAAAATGTCAAACTATGTAAGGTGAAACAACAAATTCGTGAATTGTGGTAGCCTTATTTGATATCTGGCGTCTGTGAACACTTACCGCGTAAAGGCAGTTCACGGTAAAATTACTTTTTTTTGAAATCCCTGCATACGATCTACTTATATACATGTAGTGTATTCTTCCGCCTTATGTGAAATTAACGTTGCAGTGGACCTCATCACTTTATTCATATGTCGGTAAAGTAAAACTCTGAAATTATTAGGAAAGTAAATACTTAAAAATCTGCTAATTCTTACACGTCGATGCATGAAAAAAAAAAAAACAGAAAGGGAAATAAATAATTTAAGATATCACAAATGGTTACCTAACACATTTTATCCGACGTTAAGATATGGAACTACTTTCCCTCCATCGTTACCAACTGTACTGGATGAATGTAACTCAGTGCGCCCGTTAAAATATATGCAGACATAGGCGTGACTTTTTTCAAAGGTTCATTTCAAAAGTTCTTACTTTATCGTGAACAACCTTTAATATCATAGCCCGTCTTTTGGTTGCATGTCTGGCAGTTTACATATGTCACCCTTTCAAACGTCGCATCTTTTCTCGAGAACCGGTCACCCTAGTGTGTTGCACCACGGCGACTTTCGTGTTACTTGAATGTACACATTAATCATTACGTCATAACAGTCGATTAACGTACCTTTAGGCTATATATATCGTATAATATTTTCGACTTCATTTTAAACAACTAACCATCTTATACAGGTATCTATTTAGTATGTATGTGTAATTTTTAATTTTTACGTTACAAGTTGTAACAAGAATTTTCAAACATTTGACAACAAATAATAAGTAACATCAGAACTTATTTCCTTATAGGCCATTGGTGGTGAATTTTTTTTCTCTAAAAGTTTGTGTAATAATGGTTTGACCAGTAAAGTTTGTGTCGCAGGAAACTTTGACGTGGCAGAATTACAAGACCGTGGATTAACTCAAAACATCTGCTCGGCGACGTGTTATTTCCAGAAAGTAACATGTTCGTATGTGGCAGATGTTAAACATACAAGTCCGCTGTTTTTGAATGGCCTGTCATGGCTGCGGCAACCAGACGAGTGCTGCCCTCTGTGCTGAAGATTACTGGCTAGAGTCCACTTGCCAGTGTGGGGGTTAACTTGGAGGAATTTTTTGTTGAGAAACGTGTCCCAAGTGAGCTTTAAAGTGGTATTCTCGTACCGGAGTGCCGCTATTAAAAATTGCAATTAATAAATTACTAACCTACTGGGAAATGAATATCCACATACATCATTCAGTGAACTCTACTGCGTGAATAAGTTTGATTGCAGGAGTTTTCCTCTAGGCACTAGATAATCTCATGACTCTTTCGGTTATGTTAGGCTAAAATGTGTGGTGAATTTTGTTTCACTCGTATTCCCGTTGGCCGCATGTGTTTTCACATGAAAGTGTGCCGGGCTATTTGTGTGACTTAGTAAAAATTATAACTGATGCAGTGACAATATTTGAACATTTACATAATAGTTTTGCTGTTTCATTTTTATTACAGTATAGCATACCTAATGCTAATTTAGAATTTATGTTTGCTTGATTCTCTCCAAATTTATTCATATAAAAATAGTGTTGGGTTTCTAGAAATAATAATTATTCTTACTTGAGCAAGTACTTTCATAGATGCCGCCCTTCACTTTATATACTTTAACAAAAAAAAACCTATTCACTGGCGAATTTTTCCTTTTAGACAGTATACATTTCATCAGTCACAAAAGTTAACATCTGAGGCTGCGATATAATATATTTGTTGCTGGTTAATGCCTGTTGGAAGGACCTTAAAAAAGTTCTCACTTTACTGTGGGTATCCTGTAATTAAATACGAAAGCTCCTCTCTGTCAAAGTGGAATACATTAATGACGATATGAAAGTAATAAATAATGTTGACATAGGCGTTGGAACTATATTTATTTTTCCCTAGTCTGCATAGGCGTGCACAGGGTTAAGTATGTGAGGGAGGGGCGATGGGGGGGGGGGGGTTTCCAACCGCACAATGAAGATCCACTTTTAGGGATTAAAAATACAAAGTAAAGATATTTTTTAAAATATTCATCACAAATAGTCTACAATAAGTGCATTACATTAAACCTACTTTTAGTTTGTTGGTCGTTTCAAATACGCAAACTGTCTTGTGAAAGTACGAAATTGGCAAGATAATTTTTTTTTTCGTAACGTGATGCACTGGGGTGCAGCTGCACCCCTTGCACCCTCCCTACGCACGCCTATGTTATAGTCTGTAAAACGTGGAAATATATGCCACTATTGTCCACTTAGCTTCCTATGCCACACTGTAATTCTCCAGGACTGAGTAGAAGGCCGCCTCTGTTGTGTTTCTAACCCTCTTGTGCTGCTCATGGGCGGGTTGTCTTAACCTTGGCTAGGACTTAGTCTGCCATGCATGGCCTGGCCGGGCTTTGAACTCGAATTGTGTGGTGCAAGCTGGGGATGCAGTGGCGGAGCCGTGATGGTCACAGTGGCTGGCGCGCATCATGTATCGCAACACTGGCATTACTGTCGGGCGAAGTAAGTTGAATACTTTGCGCGGCGGAAATATGACGGAAGCGTAACAGCTACCATGGAACATAGGTTGTGAGCACAAGAACTGAGCGACATTATTTCTTCTAACTTATTGATTTCACAAACAGGTCGTGTGCTTCAGAAGCCTTATATAGTGCACAAAGGAAATAGTCATATTTAATTTATTATGCAGACGCATGATGCAACAGCCGATCAGAGCAGAGCTTAAAATTTTCGACGTAGTTGTTTATTTAAAATGGAGGAGCAAAGTTATGCTGCAGAAACGAAGAACTGTCGCAAGATTTACAAAAAGAACAGGAGAACAGGTAACAGTGTAGGTACTAGCAGGAATTTTTTTAAAAGGTTATTCACATCTGTACGACTGCAAAAGCAAAGATTTGAAGGAAAGAAAAAATGCCAACTGTTTTTAAATTACGGTCCTTTTTCAACACAGTATCATAATCCGTTACCAAAATTAAGTTTATAAATGTAGGGACAAACAAAACATTACAATATTATTTACCAATACTTTCGACTGACATCAGGCTCATCGCAAAATTTCAGTGGCTAAAAATAATACGTAAGTATTCAGTTGTGAAACCGTTTCCCGTACGGTTGCAGGTTGTGTGAATGTTCTACTGTAATGTTCTATGATCTGTGCCTTAGTTATTTTTTTTATTGTGAACCAACCTTTAGTCGCTTTCCGCACAAAATTCGTCTTGATTGCATACTTCACGGATGTTGTGGCGAACCCTTCCACGCCAGTGCCCCTTGACACTGCGGAAATCTGGCAACCACGTTGGGAACTGGCCTGTGGCGGGCGTAAGGCTGAGTTTGAATCGTGGGCAATCATGGTGGTTTTCAGGCTGGTTGCGGGCTGATTGACACCTTAACAGTCAGACCGTTGGGGTTCAAGCATGAATTGATGTCGGCGCTTGTGGGCGCCGGTTCTGGCACGGGATTGGCTCCCTTTATTGCAGACCTTACTGCTTTCGGTTCACCCACAAGTGTCAATGGAAAGTAAGGGGGAGCATGACCAACCTAAGGTAACGCTGTGTAAGGTTCTTTCGAAACGCCGATGGTCAGACTGGGAATGAACTGCGGACAGTGTGTTGAAAACCGCACCTTGCAAACAATGTACAAACGTAAAATCATGTGTGGAGTGCATGGTATTGTAAAGTTAAATGAAACCGAAAAAGGCCTAATACCATACGAAATAAATATATGCCAGGATATAGTGAAATATGGACTTCATTCGAATAATCGTCCAATATCACAACACAGACCAATATCAAAGTTTAGAATAATAATACGGCGAGGACCCAGTGGTAACTACCGGCTGGGGACTTCATTAAGCAAAACTTATTTTATATTTTTTTATTTTAGGTCCGTGTGCAGGTCCTCATCAACGTAGGTGTCATTCCATCCGAGGGAGTGAGGAGTGACTGGCTTGTCTAATTGTAACCATCTTGTGTTTATTTTGATTTCAACCTCCGCCGGATTGTGCGATTGCATTAAGAGTGGTTTGATATAGGTGTTTTTGCACCCTGTTGTTTGTTTATACCTCCTTGGTCAGGATGGCGCAACAGGTGTCGAGTATACGTGCGCAGCGCCACGAACGCGTTCTTGTTACCGCAAGCAACGGAATCCGTAGTCAGATTACCGAGTGGTCGAACCAACTCCACCTTTTATTTGCATAAATTCGGAATGCTGCCACAAAGAGTAGCGATATGGCTGTTTCTTCGGTGGAGTTATCGAACACAAAAAGCGCATACTAACCTATTTGGCTTTGCTTGAAGCAGAAAGATCTAGGTCACGAGGTAGTAACCAGAATGTTCGATAAAAACATTTTATTTTTCGCGAGAAAAGGGTGAGAGGGGGGGGGGGGGGTTTCATTATTTTAGTTTTGTCGCGATAGAAAATTGTGCATACAAATCACAGTGCGAGGATATTTTATAACTCTGGTGTGGTTGTATACGTACGGGAAGTAGAAGGTTTGTGGGAAAAAGAGGAAGATAGTTTGGGTATTCTCTGAATGTTACGGGGATTAAAGGAGACATAGGAACCGCGTCGAACTCTGAAGTCTGTTGAACCCACACTGTGCACTTCAAAATCCCACTCTAGTACTCAAGAGAATAGTAAATATTATTTATGTGAACGTGTTACCGTCATATGGGCATGTGTGATGTTAACACATAATGAACCTGGCGGCTTCGTCTGTTGACGTCGGCCCGGAGACATGCTGAGCACGGCTGTTTTTCCTGTTATTTCTAGGTTTCAGCTTTCCAGCCACTAGTCCAAATAGCAGATATGTGATGTCGCGGAAACCTGTCCCATTAGCGGGACGTGATAAGGTTTCTTCATCGCACCAGCTTCGCGCGGCAGCAAAGTTTTGATCTGATCTCTGCATTATCTCAGACCATACGCGTGAAGAAGAGTGAAATATCTATTTCTGGATTAGCGGGGTTGTGATTAGTTGTTTAATTTGTCCAAAAACCTTCTGTGACGATTCTATTGTCCTGTTTCCGAGGAATGATTATACTCAATCTACGAAAATCAGTATAAGGTATTATGGCAAACTGAAAGCGAATATTACTTGATTCAGTTCTCTTATGTTACAGTGATATCTTAGGGTAAATTGTCGGTAGCAAATCGCAGTTAAAAATATAGTTTCTTTTCTATTCAGCTTACAAAGACCTTTCGTAAGTGGTGTTTAATGTAGCAATCACGTGTACTGTCTGCGCCAGACATGTGGCATTTTTTTTTGTGAAGCAGTGCGCGAGTTTGCTAGGGAGAGGGAAAATAATTGATTGCTTAACGAGCTCCGGCTTTGTAGCATCCGACCTGAAAACATTATCCCATCACACACAGTTCAACTTTAAAAGTTGTTTACGTGATAGATACCAGTAAATGTCCATGAATATATAAAAAGGTTATTCATAGCTGTGAAAGGGAAGCAGTAAAACTTAATGAGTATGTGTTGTGACCGTGAGGTTAAAAACAAGTGTTGAGAAGACCGATCAACAAAGCAACTGATATAGTAGCCAACTACTCTAGCATCAGTCAGAGAGGATAAGGAAATGGTGTAAACGGCGCCCAAACGAACCGTAAACTACTGCAGGGTGAGGGGGAACATGTATGACTTATAGCGCTAATATTAATATACGTAAAAAGTGTCATCGTGTAAGTAGGCGTATTTGTTGTTACGAAGTCCCCACATATACCAGACATCACTCATATGAAATTGAACATTAAGAGTTCGCATGTCGTGTTTGCGTGCCCGAGGTCCAGGAGCGAGAGAGCGCTGATGACGACCCAGGCACGCGCGCCACGTCTCTCATCGTCTCTAAGCGCAAGACACTCAACTATAGGCGATACACGATAAAGTGAGCACTTTTGGAAACCCTTCCATTTGAATAATAGTCAATAAATTATTTTATTGTAGCCTTATACGTTAACTGTGGCATATACGCACTCTATTACTTACATGGAAATATTTATTTTAAAAGGTGGTTAAAAGGATAAATATGGCTGCAATGAAAAAGTAACTAGGGCTTCAAAAGTGCTCACTTTACCGTGAATAGCGTATAGATAGTGTGCAATCTTTCCTTCAGCAACTCTGCTCTACGATACTCTTTAAAATCATTAAATATTTGTAACATGTTATAACTACCAAAGATAAAGATTAAGGATTTATCCATATTCTAGTTTCTTGTCGTGCATTTACATCGGAATCTTTATTTTTAATAATAACAAACCCGTACAGTCATAAGTTGAGCTTTCAACACTGCACCCAAACGGTAGGGCCTAATGCGGAACATCTGCTAACATGTGAACAGCTTTGTCCGGCGTGATTGGTATAAGTATCAACCAGGCTTTAGGTGAGATCATCCAACGGAAACATTGGGGAATGTTTTTGGCTAAAAGTATAGATAACCGTGCCGTTATTAATTCAGGCCGCCACAGTACCTGGCCATGTCCAGCCCTATTACTGTAGGATTAGGGAGCTCAAGTGCCACGACGTTTGGCTCGCACAGTAGTCGAAATTTCGGATTGCCCACGACCAACCGCTTCGGCTATGGTCGGAATATTTCGTTGCCCACTTTATTTCTCTGATTTTCTAAAAGTGAAATGTTGCAAGTTATGTTTATTAACTGTATCTGGCAATTATGTTTGGAAGCCACATTCTGATTACCGGCTTTAAGAATTTGTATCATCATATGTTAAAATGGCGATGCTGCCGGTGCTTCTTTCGTGAATACAAGTCATCGGAGAAAAAACTTAACAAGCGCTGAGTACAGTTTGAAACCGTTATCAGATTTTTTCTGTAATAGCTGTAATTCAGTTTTTATAATAACACGGAATAATTTCAAGCGTGAGGTCTTATACCCCGAATTGTTTCGATTTTTATTTTTCGGCGCAGTTTGTGCTGCACACGCATTTAACGTCATGTCTATCTTTGCAACTCAATGCATTTTATTTAAATTCATTCTCTATACTATCTTGATAATACACGCTTACTGAAGAGTCTAAACATACCGCGTTTGTGTTATGCCGTCCGTAAAGCCTTACGATAGCGTGATGGAAGATTTTGACGTAGTTTTGTGCTTGTCACAGTATGTAAATTGACGATTATTGCATCGGAATTAGCTAGTAAGTATAATTTGTAAATTAGAGCATTTTAGAGTACCTACATTGCATTCAATAAGCATGCCGTGGGAGTATTTTACAGATATGTGTGCCAGAAATGCAGGGACAGTATTTATTGTGATGATTGGAAAATTGATATCGTTCCGCATATTACAATTTTGCGTCACTGTGAAACATGCTTTGACGGGCTTGATGGAACAAGATACTTAGACAGAAGTAAATACGACAACTACGAGTGTGTGGAGTCGGTGACCTTTTACAACACATTCAAACATTTCAGATTGAATCTGAACGGTTCTAGCTTTTAACGGCGTTACTGAAAGGTTTGCCTTATTTTTATGCTGCGAGAACCATAAAAAATATAGTAGACGAATGAAACTGGTGATTAGAGGTTTGTTGACGAGTGCAGGCATAGAGTAGTTAGGTTTATAGATTGAAAAATATCGTGTATTCAACTTGGAGTGTGAAATGTAGCATGTATGTTGATTGGGAAGTAGTTATTTTCAAAGGTTGACTTCAAAAGTGCTTACTTCACCGTGAACATACTTGTATGCTGTTCACGGTAAAGTGAGCACTTTTGAGGCCCTAGTTTTTTTTTTATTTCAGCCATTTTGTTTACCGTAACCATCTGTTAAAATAAATATTGCCATGCAAGTAACAAACACGGTGTGTATATTCCACCGCACTCGGAAGTAGCGCGTAAGGCTACAGTCAAATATATTAAAGGCTGTTCACGATAAAGTGAGCACTTTAGAAATGAACCTTGGAGAAAAATCACTGCTCCTACCTGCATATATTTTAACGGGCGCACTGAGTGACATGCGCCCAGTAAAGTTGGTAACGACGGAGAAGAAAGTAGTTCCATATCTTAACGTCGAATAAAAATTTTTTGGGTAAACATTTGTGATAATTTAACATGTTTCTATCGGGTTTTTTTTTTTTTTTTTTTTTTTTTTACGCCGAAGTGTCAAAATTAGGAGATTTTTAAAATGTTTACTTTTCTTATAATTTTACAGTTCCACTGGCCGGCGCATGGATAAAGTGATGAGGACCTTGCCAGTGTTAATTTTACGTAAGGCGGAAGAACACAATACGTGCATATAAGTAGATCTTAAGCAGGGCTTTCAAACGTGCTCATTTTACCGTATAGTTGAAATAATTCCAAATGAGAGGGCTTTCAAAAATGCTCGGTTGACCGTGAACGCTATATAGTACAGTTAGTGTTTGCTCGCCCTGAGAGTAGTGAAGAGTTGCTGGTCTGGCCGGTCGGGAGAAGTGAAGGAGGGCAGGTCGGGCCGCAGAGGCTTGATCTCCCACACGCGGACAGCCGCCACTCCTGGCGCACTACCCACGCGGCGCTGCTTTACTGCCTGCTGGCTGGCCTTGTGGCTCCGCAGCACGCCGCGTCACCCGTCACACCTAGCTACCTGGCCCCGCGCTAGCTCGCTCCTCCTCAACTCTCACGCTCTGCTCCTTCATTATCTCTCATCTCCGTGGTCGTTGCCACTTGCTTCCGCAACGATGATTCTTCCTCCCCCCGTGTCTTTTACTATACCTCACTGTGGAGTGATTCCAACGAAAAAATATTTGCTCGGCTTCATTCCTTTGGCAGAAATTCTTAGTTTTCGTGTCATAACTTCAGTTCCAGAGGTGTTATTGAAAATGTTTAATTATAGAAAATTTACTATTTATTAGTTTAATACTTTTGTATCTAATTTGTACTGTTTATTAGTTCATCCTTGCAAAAATGGAAAAATTATCGAGTGTGTGTCTGTACACACACATACACACAGGATGTTTCTCAAGACCGACACAAACTCCGTGAGGTGATTCCTTATATAAAACTCGGGGTTAGCCCGTGACTTTTTATTTTGTATTGTCACGGGGCTAGAACAGTTACCATGTCTGGTTATCATATAAAGACTGAAAAAAATATTGCATATATATATGTAGGTAATAATGAAATGTGAAATTAACTCAACACTTGAAACGACTGTGGTCCCATTTAATATTTCTCTATCCACTTGGCCACTGCGGCCCCAGTTGCATAGTTCACTTGGAATCGCTCTATCTACTGAGCCACTGCGGTCTCACTTGGAATCGCTCTATCTACTGAGCCACTGCGGTCTCACTTGGAATCACTCTATCCACTGAGCTACTAAGGCCCCATTTGATATATATCTGTCCACTGAGCTACTAAGGCCCCATTTGATATATATCTGTCCACTTGGCCACTGTGGCCCCACTTGATATAGCTCTATCCACTAAGCCACTACGGCCCTTCTTAACATACTTCTATCCATTGAGCCACTGTGGCCCTATTTAACTCAATATTGAAGCGAGACATTTAAAGTAAACAAAAACGATATTCCATTACCTTCATATTTCTATGCAGTATTCTCTATTAATTAGCACAAAACTTTTCATAGGGAAAAGTAATTAAAAAATTAGTTTTTAGGGTAAAAGGTAATGATTACGTAATCTGATCTGGGTGCAATTCGAATTTGACCTGTATTTTACCCCGAGGATTCGCTCTGCAAAATTTGAAGAACTTCTGTTGAGTTTCAAGGGACTTAGAGGTATTAAAGACAAAGACAGACAGACAGAGATCGTCTACTTATTATATAGGATAAGTAAAAATATAGAGGACACTTGCTACCTAAACTGAATATTTAAGGAGTTATAAGCCCTTGAAAAGTGAGATTTTGAAATGTATTTTTGGAATGTATCGGAAACAAAGTGAAATTGAACCACAATTCTGCGATTATTGTTCTATGTTAATGGGATCTGCAAACTCACATTATTATCTTTCCTCCTACAGAAAGTGACAGGGGTGGCCACACTAATTTTCCTGGCAACTCTTTTACAGTCGGAAATTTCGAACTTTTGATGATGAATTATTGAGGAGCATGGCCTAAGTAACAAGATTTGTCCTTGTCGCAACTGCCCAGGACCCACCGTTTACGTGTAAAACGCACACAAGATTCGTATGCAGCGTATCAGTTCCTAGCACATAAGCAATGCTCACTTTTCAAGGGCCTTTAACTCCCTTAATGTTCAATTTAAGTAGTATTTGTCATATATATTTTCTACTTATTTTTACATAAGGAATCACTTCGCTAAGTCAGTTGGTGTAATTAAGGAACATCCTGTATCCATACACAGGTGCTCCGCCTAACGTGGACACGCCTAAAAATTCCAGAACGGTTGCGGATCACGAAATACTGTTTTCGCTAAATGAAATTACGTACGGAAGCAAGTTATTTGCTGTAAAGTGACTATTCGTAACACGTGTATGGACAGAAATACTTAAACCACACATGATTTTTCCCCTGGAGACATAACATTTATTTCAATGGCATCTGGTAGTACGTGCAGAGAGGAATTCGGCGATATAGTATATGCAATGGAAAGTAACACAGAAACGCAAATTTTATTAAGTTAATTGGGCCGGTAGTATGGGGCAGTGGACCTGTCGAGATAGTCAGATGCAGTAAGCGCCAACGTCGGATACAGCAAGAAAGTACATTGAGCAAGGATGCACTCTTTTGCAATAATAGTTTGTTAGTTACGAAGTGGTTTGTTTTCACCATTTCCCGACTTCCTATGTACATTTCTCTTTTCCGTACTTTTCCGAGTATCGTAATTCCAGATGTTTAGATAACATAAATCGATGCAAATAGTCATTGGCTTCCCATACGATACTTTCTGATGTGCTTGCCAGTTGTATTTTTATCCCAAATGACCATGAGACTCAAGAAGTGTATTCTCTTGATGAAAAACAGGCAATTTTGTTGGCAAGAGTCACCGCGAAAAGTAACTTTTTATAGTTCTGAACGTAAACACATGTACACTTCAGTTAAGTGCATGCTTTTTAATGACTTCTTGGAAGCGTTGCACATTTAAACTACTTTATAGTTTAGTTTGGCGTTTTGACAAAGTAGCTGCGGAATTTTTTTTTTTTTTTTGCTTCTTTGTTAAATCATGTTTCTCTAAGTAGTGGTTTCCAACTGCTTATATACTAGTTTTGTGCCCCCCCCTTTTTTTTAAAGAAACGGCACATGGTGTAGTCGTTTTGACATAATGCTGTCGTAAATTAATTTTTTCGTATTGGCACCTACACATCCGCGAGTTTAAATATATAGCTGGAAAATTACTTGACTTTGTGTCGATGGAATTACTGAAATTCATACACTTTCTTTATCTTTCAGGTTAAAAGCGTTTACTGTTCTACAATCCAAAAAAAAATTGCAAGCATTTCCAATATTATTTATATTTTGGTTTATTTAAATTTTTCTACCAGTCCAAAGTTGCAGTACGCCTATTCAAGCAACATTCTGCATGTATAGTTCTTGGCATACCTGAAGTCATATTTATAGGGAATTATTGATTGTAGTAGCATTATTTTTAAGATATTGTATAATGACATGCTTATTTGAAGCAATGTTTTCATGTTTTAATTTGTTTTGGGAATTATCTCGTCTATCCGTTGATCTGCCAAGAGATATACATATGTAACAGTAGCACCTTGTGCAATAATTCATATCTGTGCTTTTTATATTGTACAGGGTGAGTCCTTTGAAAGAGACCCCATGGTACATGTGTGTAACGGAGCGAGAGAATGAGGAAATACAGTCCAGTGTGACAACAAAATACCTAGAGTAGGTGCTGGAAGTAGCCGCCATTGACCTTGAGGCAGGTGTGCAGACGACACCAAAAGTTGTAAAAGGCACGGGCGAGGACATGCTGCGGGATGGCATCGATAGCTGTGATAATGTTGGCCTGGAGTTCTTCGAGTGTGTATGGGTTGTTGCTGTAGACCTGCCCCTTTAGAGCTCCCCACAAGAAGGAGTCGCAGATGGACGAATCTGGAGAACGGAGTGGCTGATGACACTATCAGGCTGGAACACCGACTCAATGCGCGCGATCGTTGCACGTGCAGTATGCGCCATGGCTCCATCCTGCTGAAAGTAAGCATTGTTGCGCTCATCTTCCGTCAGTTCTTCCGCAAAAACATTGAAAATGTGTTCAATGTAACGAGCCGAGTTCACAGTCTCATGGAAGAACACTGGGATGATGCGGCGTGATGACACGGTACACCAGACACAGAGTTTCTGAGGATGCAGTGGAGCTTCCATCAACACGTTTGGATTGTCACCTGACCAATGGCGCATGTTCTGGGAGTTAACGTACCCTGACAGATGGAACCATGCTTCATCGGAAAAGAATACGTATTCATCCTGCAACACCTCCGAAGCAATATTGGGCAGAAACCACTCGCAGAACAGCACTCGAGCTGCCGTGTCCACTTCCAGCATCTTACTCTATGTGTTATTGTCACACTGGTCTGTATTTCCTTATCCCCTCGCTCCGTTACACACATGCCCCAAGGGGGCCTATTTTAAAGGTCTCATCCAGTATATGTACATGTCGACTCGACAGCTCGGGTAACCAGTAGTCCCAACCACATTCGGTGAAGAATTAAATCTTAGTTAGCCACTTTTATTTACTCTACCGCTCTGCAACCCTCAAGAGTCTTGCTCCCTCTTGGGTAGCGACTAAACCTAGATAGGTATGCAAAGAATAGGTTACCGCAACACCCAGCACCACATACACAGCTCCAGAGGAAGAAACCCATAGTCCTACTCTACCGTTCTCTGTGCTGAACCTCTTTTGTTTTTATTCTGGTCCAGAAAAAATTACCCATTTAATAGCCGAAATAATTCACTATACTGTTGCAAAATTCGGTGACAGGTTTTTCGTTGGCAGCCAAAATATTATCTCAATTCTTTCGATCGCGGTCGTATTTTGAAGTGTAGATCTTAAACCGATGATGTAGACATGTGAGATCGGCTGTATTACTGTGGGATCTGAAGAAGAAACTACATCAGGCACGGTTTATATACCAGAAGCCCGTAGAAGCCCGAAAGAACTATACTTTTCATCGACAGAATTTTTTTTTTCATGCGTTTGTAGTCAGTATAGTACTTCCTTTTGCCAAAGCGCGGTTATTTTAACCACGTAACAATACGCGAGGGAGGTTTGTGATTCTTCCGAACATACATTCAGGAATGCTGCTTTGAGCAATACTACTTTCGTTTCACACTATTCGCCAGTTTTTTCCTTCCTGTTAACGAATGGTCATGGTCTTGACTAATTAAGTATGTTACGCTGAACAATTTTGTAAATATCGAACAGTTGTGATTTTAACGTACGTAGATTTTTACTCGTTCCGAAGCTGTGGGCAAGATCAGGTTTGATGAAATTCGAGATTATAAACGAAAACGACCTAGGCAAGTGTAGTTACTTCGCTGAAGACAGGGATTAATTTCGCAGTGAGTCACAGTATGAACTACTCATAGTCAGTTGCATGTGGGCGCGTCGTGTTTCGTATTATGGTGCAACATACAACTTTGTGGGTGTACGAACCGCTACTAATCGTCGAAGGTTGTGCGATTTTTTGACAAACGCCAAAAATTAAAAATAAAGTGACAGTTACAATTTGCTTTGATGGTACCCATACAGACTCATGCCTAAAATAGCAGAAAGTCGGTCTGCCGACGTTTTCACAGTTATTTGTGATCTGATAACCTAACACCTCAGTGCTATAGGAACGTCAGACTTTACACAAGTTTACAGCTAAATCACACCATTTTTGAAAGAAAGTTTTTATGTAGCCAGTTTTCTGTGGAATCGAAATAAAGCGCAGAATATTTACAAAGTGAATTCGTACTTCCACCGCAGTAGGCAGTTTTCTCCATCGCATGGTTTAAATGTTTTTTTCTCAAAACTCTGCATCACTCAGAATACAAGTAAGATAGTAATTAGGTTGTGCCAAGTGCCAAAATAAACATGTTTTCCAATAAAAATATATTTTATTCTATGCTCAGTAACACATTCTTAGTTTTTAAAGACTCACGAGATCCCCGGCTAACGAAGTGGTCCAATATATTCATACGAAATTATTTTATTCAGGATTCGGAAACGATGTGAAGATTTTGTGGGTAACAAAACCTGTACTCTCCCCCTTCCCCCTCCCCTTGCTCAATTGTTTCTTCTCAATTCCCACCACAACACATACATGCCGAGAAATAGCGAGAGAGAGGAAAAATATAACATGCAATGTGCAAGACTCGCCTTTTTTATGTTGGTGATAAATTATTTGAATATACCTTTTTTATAATTTATTAAACTTTTTGGTATGACTGTTATACTATCTCCAGGTAATGTTCTGCGCCACGGTTTGCTTATCTTGATAGTTTTTTAATTTATCTGCGCATATACAACTTTTTTTTATGATTTTCCATACATTTTAACTATTAAAACAATCTACTATACCATTGCCATAACTATGAAAATAATCTGCTATACCAGTGCCATAACTATCAGAATAATGTGCTATACCATTGTCATTAAAATTCTAGGAATACCTGAGCTGTTTAGGTCTCATCATGATTTGCAAATTTAATTGCATTTTCTTTGGTGCAGAATTGACAGCATTTGTTAAAAATGCAGTGATATGATCTTGTAATATTTTGGTAAGACGTATCTAAAAAGAAATACGTTATTAAGACCACTCATCAGCAGAAACTTTAACAAGGAAATGGAGAATACCCAGTTTGATGGGAGGTAGGGGTTAAGTTACAGGCATTAGATGAGCAGGAAATCCTGGAACCATTTTGAAGTAGTGAGGAAATTGTAGGGTATCAGTGGCAAAACGACAGCTCCAAAAAGAATGGCCAAGCTTTTGGCACCATTTTATATATTCTTTTCCCTTTATGAATTATAATTATTATAAAATTACTTCCCAAATACTTTAACACGGTAGTCAATATTTACAAACTCAAGAGACACATCTCTAATGTGAAGGAAGTCAATATGATCTTGGTATGTGTGAAGAATTTCTGCCAGGTGGATCATTCTTCGCTTTCTTATGACAATCTATATGGGTATTCAATCTTTTCTGAATAAGACATTCATTCTCCAAGACATTCAATTATTTTTATTCATCCAAAAGACTCATTCATAATGGCATAGGATATGACATATTTCCATATAAAAGAAAACGAATTTAATTGCAGAAATTATTGACACTAGGGACATTTTACCATTTAAAAGAATATTACTATATATAACGTTTACCAACAGCTAGCAGTAACAGAAAATAGCACACACAGATTATAGAAGATATGCATATAATTTAGAAATTATTCATTTAAATAGAATTCACAAAGTACTATTATAATGATCTAAGTACATACAAACATCAATATAATGACATTTGGAACAGACTATATTAACATATAATCTACTGAAATCTGCAATTTTATTCATTAAGATAGTACTTACTGTGAATTGGTGTAATAACGTTTTTTTTAATTAAAAAATTGAAAGCGCTTTGCTGAATATATATATATATTATATATATATATATATAATAAATCCTATTTCCTTTTTCACGAGTAGTATTTGAAGTAACTGTATGGTTTATCTGCTTTATGCATATATTTTGAATTATGCATGTTTGCCCAAACATATATTGCCGAATTATAAATGCAAATACAAGGTTCAAGAAGTAAGTTTTTGAAAATTGGTGTAAAATGCTCTTGCTATTGTAATTCAGTATTATCATGATGACTCTTTTTTGTAAAACAAATATCGTGTTCAGTTCACTACTGTTTTGTCCCCAGAAAATTATACCATAAGTAATAAAATAAGGAAAATAAGTTTAATAGGCAGCCTTTGCATTTACACTACATTTAGCAGCAAGTTGTCTAAAAACAAAACAATAAGTGCTTAATCTTTTGTTGATAAGTTCAGTGTAATCTCCCCACTTGAAATGTTAAACTATTATACCTACAAATTTTGCTGTGAATATTTTTTTTTGAGGAATCCCACCAATATGAATATTTATTGTATATTTTACATTATTTAATGAAAATTGCATATGCATTGTTTTTATAGTCATTGTTAATTTATTTTGAGAGAACCAATTTCGTATTTTATCAAGTAATTTACATGATTCGAACTTTTTTCTAATTCGTTTTAATTTATATTATGGAGCATAATGTTGATGTCATCAGCAAACGCTATTAAACTGCTTTCATTTATGTTGTCACGCAGATAATTTACCCAGATTATAAACAGAATAGGACCAAGGCTGCTACCTTGTGGTACACCATTTACGATATCTTTTGAATGCGACATGTTTTCCACATAATTGTAATTATTAATTGAAGTGATTTCTACCTTTTGTATACGATCAGTCGGATATGACTTAACTATTTCTGTACTGCACCTGTAATATGTAGCAATTACTTTTCTTCCATCAAAATTGTGTGGTTCACAGGACACCAGATAAGTCGGAAACAGAAGCAGCAAGTTCCTTCACAACTTCAGAAAGAGATTATAGGGAGGCAGATATAATCCATTTACGGTTACTTCAGCCCTTTATGAAGTCCTGCTAATGGTCTACTTCCAGGATATTCCTCCGCCTCGTGCAAACTAAACTTAACAAGTCTGGAGAATTACACCAGAGGGACAACGCACCACATTCGTGCGCACTCAGTTGTAACGATATTTTGTATATGAACCTTTTCTCACTAGACGTTACCAACATACCTATTTTCTCCCAGTTTTTATTCAAATTTTTTATCAATGAAGCATTATAATTTATAGACAAGATATTAAAAACATTTCAATTTAACAGGGAAAAAAAGTAACTGTTATGAACAAAAGTATAAAACGCTTGTGATACAGGGCGTATTTAGGAAATAACTAAACACGTCGTACATGGGGAGAGTTTTTTCAAAGATTTTATTCAAAAAGGCCGAAGAAACTGTGAATGGACTATAGGGCGTAATGTATCGTCAGCAGCGAGGTCTTTAGAGACGGAGCAAGTGGCTCAGAGATGCAGGAACAGAGAAGGAATAGGTCATGGAGCCACCCAAGAATTCGCCTGGAGTGATTTCGGAAAACATTGTGGAAAACCGGAATTACGATGGTCGGACCGGGATTGGAATCCAGGTCCTCCCAAATGCGAGTATGGATATTTGCCACTGCGCCACCACGTCGGTAAAGACATTGTACACGTTGCGGTAGTACAGCTCTGTGAACAAAAATTTCAATTGTTGGGTATCCATCCATTCTCCGTTTTAGGCTGTCCTGAAGTATTTTCAAAATCTGTAAGGGGGTAATGCCTTTCCTGTTACGCCACTGCTGGGTATTGATGTCTGGAAAAAACGGGTGTATTCATGTCGAACTGGGCGAAGGCAGCAGAACAGAATTGTAAAACGAGGTGTTATAGGCTGTTCACGGTAAAGTGAGCACTTTTTAAGGCATTGCTGAAATTTTCCTTTCAACTAATTTTTAACTTTCCGCCACTTTTTAATATAAACATTGCAGTATGACTAATAAACATAGTATATACATTTCACCACTCTCGAAAGTTAACGTCTGAGGCTGCAATAAAAAATATTTATTATGGGTTAGTTCATTTTGAAAGGGCCTTGAAAAGTGCTCACTTTATCATGAACTCGTATAGACGGATGTATAGCCACGTGGTGAGGTAATCCTAGAACCAGCCGTGCCTGAGGGCGCGTGTTCAGAGTACGGGAGGGAGAAAGAGACGGCACTTTTACGTTACGTTGTCCACCTTATTTACAATGGAATGTGTAGGGAGTGGGGAAGAGGGAAGGTAAATATCGTAAATATCAATATTATGAATTTATTTAATTGAAAATATATCTCGTAGGCCAGCTTGAAGCTTGTTTGCCAAACTGCACAGTTTTTACCTTCTTTGGAGCTTTTTTTGAAAGCTGTCTTTCCCTCCCCACCCTTGCAGGGCGGCGCCTACTTTTGTCGTGTCAGTCTTTTGGTCTTAGAAAACCATACTGTAGATAAACAGGTAGTTTATAATTTATCACATAGTACCTTTTGCCAACAATTTGTATCAGTATGGGCACCCAGCATCTTCCGTTTTCGTCTTGTCTTATTTTACCCATTGTATTTTAAAAATTTACATGAAGCACGCACGCACCAATATCCTACATACACATAACAGCTACGCAACCAAAGCCAAACTAAAACTCGTTAATGTAAAAGCAAATAGTTAATCAAATGAAAACGAAATTATATATTTATATTTCGGTAAAATAAACATAATTATTAATATTGACATATTTTAGATAAATAATTATAATTGAAATTGTAATCCATACGATAAATTAAAAAGTTTGTAACAGTTATTTTCATGTTGTTACATAGTGGATAGTAGATGTTGAACACCACGAGCGTGTACTCAATGCAGTGTGCATGACGTGTTCCTCTCTGCGAGAGCCGGGGTACACGGCATGGTAGTGCTGATCTCCGGCGAGGAAGTCTGTGGTCGCGCGTGAGGACTGAGCCAGTCGAGAACCCGTCTGTCGAACAGCCTCGGCTAACTGTCGTACCGCGTCCCGCTCGTCGCACTTGGGGTTCGTTTGCCCTTGGTGCAGGTGCATTTCACTGTACGCATTTCCTGTTCGTTTTTTCTCGTTCCCGTTTTCTTCTGTTTCAGTAAAACGACGACGCCCCACACATTATGAAGAAAAGATATGACGTGGGTTCGTGCAATCTGACATTTGTATAATAAGGAATATTAATTTTGTTGTGTCCGAAAATATTATTTAATTAAATTTTTTAATTAGTAATGTGTTGAATTTGTTTGAAAAGATGAGCAAGTAAGTGCATTAATTTGTTAGAGATGAAGTAAGATTTAAATAAATAAAACAAGTTTCCAGAAGCTGAGAAGGTCGGCATTTATGATTCAATTGAAAACTGCGACCGCCGTGTCAAAGTGAATATTTGTACATTATACTGAAATGTAACAAGCCCACTTGTCAAAGTCGCTAAAAGGTGTACTTGTGACCTTCGGTTGTACAAACGTTATTTCAAAAGTGCAGAGGGGCTTCGATAGTGCCTTATTTTTGAAGTTCAAGAAACATTTTTCACGTTCGAAACCTCTCATTCGACCAGAAGTTTTTTAAAGTGTACGTAACTTATCACATATTGTTTTCAATATTTACACTCAGTAAATATATGGGTGTAGAGTTGCATTGGCTACCCATAACCCTTGAAGACTTTGCACAAGAAAAGCAGTGAGATGGCCTGTTAGTGTCACGTAAATGTTAAAACCATCAATTAAACAATAAAAGAATACCACAGAAGAGGCATAGCATTTACAAATTTTCTGTGGACCGCCAAAGTCGTCTTCAGTTGCTGCGCATAAGTTTTAGGCCGGCCATTATTATGCTACTGAGCATGCGCGGTTCCATTCATCATTTTTCAACATAGTATCCAAACCTGACAGCGCTCCAAAATTAAATTAATAGGCGAATTCGTCTTTTTGTAGTTTAATTGGCACTAGAATTGGTGAGTGAGCTCGTCCGGCACGATTCCCACATGCAAAAATGCGGGAGCGACCCCGCTGGGAATCGAACCCGGGTCGCCTGGGTGAAAGGCGAGTTGTCTAACCACTATACCACCGCAGCCACCCTAGCACCTTCTGAATGAGTGGTTCGTTTTCATGCTTACATACTGTATTTTCATGACCCCGGTGTGCGGGCAGACGAGTAAAATACTCTCTCTTGAGGCCGGTATTCCAAAGCAGTCATTTTGACATTTTTTGTGTGCACTATTTTCTCAGGCTGCTCAAACGCAGTGGACGGTATTTAACTCAAGAACGTATTTATGAACGCATTTTTCTCTAATCTGCAATAGTATCGAATAAATCACCGTTCCTTGTTCGCTGCCCTGTGCAAGGCGATAAACAAATTTAAGGCCATGCTGTTGTGCTTGTTTACAGTAGCTGTAGCAGAAAACATTACGTGCAAGTTTCACTTATAACACAATCTGTTACGCTGGTAGTTATTACAGCCTTTAAATTATCGTCCATACCGTAAAAGAAAATTATTATTTTTATCATTCCCGGACGTGTGGCATGTTTACGTCG
Source organism: Dryococelus australis (assembly GCA_029891345.1). Classification (NCBI taxonomy): domain Eukaryota; kingdom Metazoa; phylum Arthropoda; class Insecta; order Phasmatodea; family Phasmatidae; genus Dryococelus; species Dryococelus australis. The sequence continues at coordinate 84,019,081 of CM056999.1, read as the reverse complement.
TTCTTTGTGACAGTTTAACTTTTACGTTAAACTTTTTAAATAACACAAACATCTTTAGGCGCATTATTTCATTGTTTCCAACATATTGTAAAAAGGGACCCGAGTCACTTCCTTCTTGTTTTAAGTTAATTTAAAAAAAACTGTTTATTTTCATTATGTTTTGATTTAAGGTGTCACCAGTTTTTTTTGTACACACGAATATGACAACAATTCGTCTCATGGACAGAAGTAATTTGGACTGTGTTTTAAAAATGCGAAATTAATTTTTTAAATGATTGAACTTAGGTACCCTTTTACAATCTGTCCTTTACAATGAGATAATTTTCTTAATCACATAGGGAAGTTATACGTGAAGTACATGATTATGGTCAGAAAAACATTTACGGCATTACATGAATAAAAACATTCTACACGTTGTAAACAAATTATAGAAATGGAAACATCACTATTTGGGCATACATAGTAGACAAGATTAATATAATCTCACAGCTCATCTCAACAGTTTCATTCGTCCCAATCTGTTGTATGTTGATATGTTGTCCACAATAAAATCTCATCATAGAAGTCTCTAAATTCATGAGCAATATACACACAAACCTTTTTCGCATCGTTTATTGTGGTTCCCTTTATTGGCTCTTTGCCTGCAGAATATCCTTGTCTGGATGACAACTCAACAATTCCAGGCTTGTTACGGCGAAATTAATGCATATTGCATTATGTATTGATCCCATCACTTGCTTTGATCACGACTATCATTTGAAAGTAGTGAAAATTTGAAATATTGAAAGGCACTCTTGCTCCGATGTCTGCTTTGCGTTTCTAGTAAGACAGTTGAAGTTTTGTAGAATCTACCCCACCAGCTTGAACAGTCAAGAATATCACGTGTGTCCACCAAGGTCAGGGTGCAGGGTGACTTCTTCGAAGAGTTCGCAATAAGGGCACATACTTGTTTTACTGTATAAATTCCATCACATCTCCTAATAGGATGTGTGATAATTTCAAAGTTCCGATCACATAGGTTATACGAGTACTCCTTTATCGGGAAAAACTGCTTGATCACTTTAAGGCGTCCTGTATCAGTAAGTACGATGCAAATTCGTGAAACTGTGTGGTTCTTGTTTTGGCCAGGGTAGTTGTCGGCATATAGATGTAGTTCCTTAATACTAGACTGTGTATAATTTGTAATATAGTAGAAACGATGCCATCTCGTTTACGCCTTTGTGGGTCTGACCTTCGTGATAGATAAAGTAATGAGAACGCCCAGTTTTCAAGTTAAATACACAAAACACATTAACCCTGAGTTGCCTATAATAGAAAATATCGTGCACAGGTATCTTAGGGAGATTAATGTTCTGCATAAAATCAAACACGAGCCCTAGGACATTGTCTTGTTCTTTCGACTGCTTAGTAGAATTTTGTAATGAAGAACAGAACATACCTACAAAACTGAACACGTTACTGGAAATTACCTTCGTGTAATGCCTAATAGAGCCACGTGATATGAATGGAATTCCCGTTGACGCAGTATCCGTAACACACTTGTTTTACTTACTCCTACGAACTTGGAAATTTCTCGCGTACCTATGTGGGGATTTACATCGACAAGTGCCAACACATCGTGCGGATGCGCCTCGCCCATAGCAGTCTTTCGTCGCACTCGTGTCGTGGAATTCCTATCACCTCATGACAAGAGACGTGTGCAAATTCTTCGTATCGTTTGCTGTGAGATGGGCGCCCGATTAGCATACATTTCAACATACATTTGGACGGCTTGCTTGACATTTCTGCCACATTCATCGTAAATACATAGAGCGTCCAGTTGCTCCTCATTCGTGAAGTTCATTGCGCAAGTAATGCCACACACTGTGATACCATTTACCATAACAGATTATCGGGACTGATGCTGCGCTGCTATTAGGAAGCGGTCATCCCAGGATGAGTCACAGCTGTGAGTACAGGTCCACTGCCCCATTCTTCCGGCCAATCTAACTTAATCATATTTGCACATTATTTCTTGGCATTTCTGTGTTACTTGCCATTGCATATGCTATATCACTTAATTTCTTTTTCACGTACCTTCAGATGCCAATTAAATGTATGTTTTCAGGGAAAAAATCATGTGTAGTTTAATTATTTCTGTCCATACACGTGTTATGAATAGTCACTTTGCGGCAAATAATTTGCTTCCGTACGTAATTTCATTTAGGGAAAACCGCATTTCATGATCTGCAACCGTTCCGGAGATTTTGGTGTTGTCCACGTTAGATGTACCACTCTGTATAATCAAATTATGTTCGAACACGTAAGTCATATACAAAAAAAGTATCTCAAACATCAGTAGTGACATATACAGTATGATTCTCAATTAGACCGACAAACTTCGGGAGGTGATTCTTCATGAAAAAGTAAAAGGAAAACATATGACACTTTATACCTAAACCGAATATTAAGGAAGGCATGAGCCCTTAAAAAACGAGGTTTTGAACCTTATTTGTGCGAAATATCGGTAACGAAGTAAAATACAATGATAACTCTCCAAACATTATTGTATGTTATCGGGATTTTCAACGTAAGAGCCGATTTTTGCAAAATACGGCTAAAAATCTAGTTTTTTTAAAGGGCTGATACCTGCCTTAATATTCGGTTTAGGTATAAAGTGTCACATATGTTTTCCGTTTACTTTTTCATGAAGAATCACCTCCCGAAGTTTGTCGGTCTAATTTAGAATCATCGTGTGTGTGTGTGTGTGTGTGTATATATATATATATACACACACACACACACACACACACACACACACATATATATATATATATATATATATATATATATATATATATATATATATATAATATACAAGATGGTATCCAACTCTCCTCCTCAACTCTTTGGTTGAATGAGATAGAGAGAGTATGTGTGTGTTGTTAGTCGGTGGCATTGACCCAGTTGAAGGTGCAGGCGGGCAGAGGGGAGAACGCGTCGTCGCCGGGACACGCTCGGGGCAGGAAGCCGGAACCGCAAGGGGCGCGCGGCGCGTGGTTGGCTTCCGGCGCGGGGTCGACTGGCAGATCTTACGCGCAGCGCCGGGTTCGTTGAACCGCCGCCACTACAACAACACACGTCGCTCTTACATCGTCGCTGCGACGAGCAGCCACGCTCAACTGCTATAGTCTTATTAACGGTTTCTTCGCACTTTTTGAATCACACCTTTGAAAAAATGGCCCCATATATGATGTTTGGTTGTTTTCTAAATATGCCACATTTCATGAGCGTGTTTTAAAATTCTCTTAACATAAAAGTACCTTATTTTTAATTAATTTAAACTTTTCACTTACATTTTATTTATAAATTAATATTTCATAAAAAATAATATGAATAAAAACAGTGAGAAAACACGCGTGTGGTATCGCCTAGTAAGAAATAGTTATTTTGTAAAATACTATTACAACTGAGTGCGCACGAATACGGTACGTTGACCTTTGGTGGTGTTAAGCTTGGTTTGCACGACGGGGAGGAATATCTTTGACGTAGAACTTTAACAGGGCTTCAGAAAAGTGTGGAGTAACCATGAATGGATTATACACCCGCCGCCAGGGACGTGGTCGGCCATCTCGGAGGGCACGCTCTAGCACGAATTTAGAAAGTGTGCAGTGTAGAGATTTGGGCGACTCTTCACATCGAGGTCTGGAGATCCGATGAGAGTGAAACGGGGTGAGTATGGAGCAGCGCCGGAATGCTAGGGCGGGGAATACGGGAGATCCCCCGAAAAAAAAAAAAAAAAAACGCCTACTAGCGGCATCATCCGGCACGATTCTGACGTGTGAAAATCCGGGAGCGACCCTGGGGATCTCTCGTTTCCCTCGTCCTTGCATTACGGCGCTGCTCCATACTCGCCTCGTTTTACCGGCATCGGCTCTCAAGACCTCGATGATAAGAGCCGCCCAAATCTCTCCACTCCACCTATAGGCTGTTGACAGTAAAGATAACATTCTTTAAGGCCCTCCCATCGGGCATTAACCATTAATAAATATAAGTTATTGCAGTCTTAGGTGTTAAATGTTGAGAGTGGTGAAATGTATACATTATGTTTATTGGTCACATTGCAAGGTTTATATTATAAAGCAGCAGGAAGATAGAAATTGGGCGAAATGAAAAATTTGGAAGGGCCTTAAAATGTGCTCACTTTACCGTGAACAGTCTATAGCAACCGAGCACCGTCGTAGTTTTTGATGAAACGCTTGTTGTGCTGCCTGGCCGGGGCCTGGTGGGAGGGTTGGATAGTTGACGAGGTAATATCTGTTTCACAATGCACACGTGGTCCAACACTTAAACTAAGAAACATTGTAACACGTTTTCTCGTAACTCACGCCATTTATTCGATTCCTCTGGTACATCTGTTGTCTAGTCTGATTTCTCTGTTCGTGTTACTGTTACTGACAACATGTATTTAGAAAAGTTTTCAGCTCGCGTGCAACCCATCTGTACATGTTTCGTGCAAACTGTCTGCACTACCTTAAATCTACTGGACCGATAAAAAAAAAGAAAAGGTGGGGAGGGATGGATAGGGCTGGAATGTTATATATTTTGCTGGGTTTCTAGTGTGTTCGTTGAACAGTAAAGTTGGATTTACAATAACCCGACAGTCCGGCATGGATGATAATTTTTCATCAGCAAATCAGGAGCGAGGTCACCCAGACAAACGTAGCCCCAACAAGAGTAGATTCTGTTTCTACTTTCGTCGGGCGTCAGACTGGTCGGTCTTGCTTGACAGTAGAAAAAAAACATAACCTTACAAACCAAATGCGTGCGGATTTCACTGTTGTAGTAAATTACACATTAAACAAATGTTTGTTATGTGTACATCCTGGTTGTCTTGTAACAGGAATCTAATTAATTGACGAAAAATACTTCGTTTACAAAGTTATCAAAACAGAATAGTGTACAATGAACTGTGATTTCTTCACACTCCATAGCAAGTTACTGGCCATTCTAGTATTTTGCCGAAAGCGACGCAACACTTGTCGGAAGGAAACTGTCGGGGTATTTAAACATTGAACTAATTTTAGTAGCTGAAATTGTCGGGCTGTAACGTCGTGTCTGACTGTCGGGAAGACCTCGTCGTGGCATTGTAAATTCAGCATAAGAATGGAGTGATTTCGGAAAACCATGTAAACCGGGAAAAGGATTGGTCGGACCGAAAATCTAACCCGAATCCTTTCGAATGTGAGTCTAGTGCGTGCCCACTGCTCCACTCCCCACGTTAATATTCGTAGTCCCTTCCTCTCCACTTTCCTCCACTTTGTTATTGCATACTAGCATTCTGCTCCAGCGTGTGTCTGATTTCTTGCTGCAGAAATATACGGAATACATACTTGGCCAGTTGCACCTTTGTTTCGGCTTGAGGGGGAGGTTATCAGGGCCACGAAGACTCATCACCACGCCCCCCCCCCCCCAGTACATAATCGTAACTACTGTAAGGCCTTCATATGATTATGTACTGGTTTATTATTTATTTACGATCTATTTTTCCTTGGCGAAGCTAAGGCAAACGCTTTGTTTTATATTTAATCACAAGTGCTGCATTATATAAAATACTAGCTTTTTCCCGCTTCTTCGCGCGCGTGTTTACAGGGATAAATAATGAAGTTTTGTGACACTAAGCCACTATTGGGTTCTTTACCCACTGAGTTTCTGCGGTCTCACTATTCGGTTCTCTACCTACTGAGTTACTGCGACCCCACTATTTTCTGCTCTAGCCCCTGACCAGCTGCGGCCCCACTATTTAGTTCTCTAGCCACTGAGCTACTGCGGCCCCACTATTTGGTTCTCTAGCCACTGAGCTACTGCGGCCCCACTATTTGGTTCTCTAGCCACTGAGCTACTGCGGCCCCACTATTTGGTTCTCTAGCCCCTGACCATGTGCGGCCCCACTATTTGGTTCTCTAGTCACTGAGCTACTGCGGCCCCACTATTTGGTTCTCTAGCCACTGAGCTACTGCGGCCCCACTATTTGGTTCTCTAGCCACTGAGCTACTGCGGCCCCACTATTTGATTCTCTAGCCACTGAGCTACTGCGGCCCCACTATTTGGTTCTCTAGCCACTGAGCTACTGCGGCCCCACTATTTGGTTCTCTAGCCACTGAGCTACTGCGGCCCCACTATTTGGTTCTCTAGCCACTGAGCTACTGCGGCCCCACTATTTGGTTCTCTAGCCACTGAGCTACTGCGGCCCCACTATTTGGTTCTCTAGCACTGAGCTACTGCGGCCCCACTATTTGGTTCGCTAGCCACTGAGCTACTGCGGCCTCACTATTTGGTTCTCTAGCCACTGAGCTACTGTGGCCCCACAATTTGGGTCTCTAGCCCCTGACCAGCTGCGGCCCCACTATTGGGTTCTCTAGCCCCTGACCAGCTGCGGCCCCACTACTGGGTTCTCTAGCCCCTGAGCTTCTGTGGCACCCTTATTGGGTTCTCTACCCCCTGAGCTTCTATGGCACCCTTATTGGGTGCTCTAGCCACTGAGTTACTGCGGCCCCACTTTGTATTCTTATTCACCATGGGTCACTGCGGCCCCACTTGTATATCTATCCACTGGGTCACTGCGGCCCCACTTGGAATAACTCTAGAATCTGGGCCATCACGGCAATTTGGAAGGCAATATTTACAGCCCATAGACAAAAAAGAAAGGAGAAATGGCGATTTTTTTTAAACGGTGCTCTTTTATGCAGTAATCAATCCTAAGAAAAGCTTAATCCAATACCTATTTACAATAAGAATTTTCCTGAAGGAATGAGATATTTTCCTGGAATAAAAAGTAGCCTATGTCACTCTCAGACCCTTCAACTATATCTGTGCAAAAAATCACGTCAATCCGTTGCTCCGTTTTGACGTGAAAGGACACACACACACACACACTTTCGAATTTGTATAATCGTAAGGATAGAAGAAAATGCATGTTGTACATACATAATTATTGTTTTTCGTGATATTAAGTTACTGCAAAATTATTGATTTACATACAGTAATGATTCTGCAAAAGTACTCATATATATAATTAAATCAATACAACATAATTGATGTAATACTATTACATTACTGCAATATGGTTAATGGCAAATACATAGTATAATTCTTACCAATATTATGAAATATTTTATCATAAAGAAAACAGTTTGTCAAAAAATACAGTAAAGGATAAGAAAAGCCTCACAGTTACCAATTACTAAGGCTAAGCAAAGAATTGCCATATTGTGAGTGTTGCATGGAAAAATATTAGTTTACTAACACGATTTTTAAATGTGACTGTTGATGTTGCAGTTCGGCTTTAGTCTCGCAGCATTCCATACTCACGATGATGACGCCGTGAACGACTTAGTAAAATTTCGTGTTTTAATGGGCGATGTGGATATATTTTTAGTGAAGGAACGTATGGTATATTAAGTGTTAACTAGAAGCCCGAATGTCCTATTCCGGCTGGTAAATAGAAAGGATTTTTTAGTAGTATGATTTAGTATGTTGACACATAAGGGCATCGGGCATATGATGGGGGGATTCGGCCGCCGCTATCTTGTTACGTCACCGTACGCCATCTTGGGTGTCATTGACCTTGACCCCAGTGACCTCAAACCCCGAAAATTCAAGATATTCACAAACATTCCAAAAAATTCGTTATTTAAGATTATTAACAATTATTAAAGATTAATTATTAAAAATTAATAAAAAAATATATTTTTAGGAGTTACATTGTCGAACGTCCCCCCCCCCCCCCCCCCCCAACCACCATTAATCACTTTAGTTCGACTCTCAGCAGACGACTGACTCCCTCGCCTCTACTCCCTTCATATATACCCATTCCGCCATCTTGATTTTTTCGTTCGTCATTTGCTTACATGCTACTGGTGGTAGCCATCTTTGTTTAAGTTACTGGAGGCCACCATACTTGTTTTTCGTTTGTCATTTGTTTATACATTACTGTAGGCCACCATCTTGGTAGGCGACCACCGTCTTTGTAGGTGGCGGCTATTGCATTTTCCATCCGATGTTTAAAAAATATATTTTTTATAATAAATGGTATAGCTACATGCAAGATGCACGACTGACTACATGCTTAATTTATTAAATATTTTAAATACATATTGTTGTTATTAAAAACTTAAAGGCCAACAGGAGGATACGACACACAAAAATTAACAAAAACAAATAATTGTATTATAATAATTTACTATTATTTTGTAAATAAATTTTCAGAAGAAAGCACTTCATCACATCATCTGATTTAACCCCGATCCTTACGTGCTCTTATGATCGAAACCACCTCTTTCCTGGTCGAGTAATCCCCACATTGTTGCCTATCAAACAAATATTTAAGTCTGTCTAAAAGTTTGTTGGGATCTTCGGTAAACATATCGTCAGTATACTCGAGGTCTTCTGCCTTCTTCAAATCACTTGTGGAAGGAAACTCGTTGGGGAAATGTGGAGGACCGTCAAGGGAATAATCATCGTCTTCGACACTACCGTTGTCGTAATCATCATCAATGCTATCTTTATGATCGGGTTCACTTCCTGCCGTATCCTCAATATCAAGTTGACTATTCTGTGTAGCAGTAGTTGTAGTATGTTCATCAGTATTTAGAACTGATAACCGTTTATTTTTAAGTTTTTAGACTTCACACGAACATCTTGCAAGTGTACCTTCCGCACAAACCCACTGTACTGCACTCATTTCGTCTTTAGCATTAACTGTGACGTTATAATCGTCTGCGGGAACTGTACCCATCGATGTAGCAGGAGGAATTAATGGCCACCACCTAGCCGCCACCTACAAAGATGGCGGTTGCCTACTAAGATGGTGGCCTTCGGTAATATATAAACAAATGACAAACGAAAAACAAATATGGTGCCCTCCAGTAACATATAAGCAAATATGGCTGCCACCAGTAGCATGTAAGCAAATGACGAACGAAAAAATCAAAATGGCGGAATGAGTATATGTGATGGGAGTAGAAGCGAGGGGGTCGGTCGTCTGCTGGGAATTGAACTAAAATAAGTTAAGGGGGTGGGGGGACTTTCGAATACGTAAGTTAAAAAAAAGAATTTATAATTATTTTTATTAATACATTTATTTCATATTTTGTGATTTTTTTATTTTTGTGCTCAGAGGTTACCGGGGTCAAAGGTCAAGATCAAAGACATCCAAGATGGTGGACAGTGACGTAACAAGATGGCGGCGACCGAATCCTCCCATTCTATGCCCGATGCCCTTGTGCGTAAACATACTAAACTATACTACTTTTTTTTTTTGCAGCAATAACAGCGACTTGATATTACTTCTCTCCTTTAAACGCAGCCAATTCAACTTCTTGCAATATGGTCCCTTCGCTTATATTTGAAGGTATAACGAACGAAAAAATTTTGAAGTACTTGCAACTTTGAATATAAATTATCGTTTAGATCGGTGAACAGAAGATAGCAATAATTGTAGTGTGGAAACATTAATGTTTGAACCAGTCTTTTTAACGTTCTCTGAAAGAAAATGCACGGAGCTATTTGCTTTTTATATGCTGTACTAGTACACTGACTAGATCATTTAAGCTTCTCAATCATATAAACACGAAAGTTGTTTTTTTATTTTTCTACTTTTAAATTGCATATCTTAACATTGTACATGTTAACATGAACGATGGATTTGAGTATTTATTTTCAAGTCATTTGCAATGCACCATGTAAGTATGGATGTTAAGTCCTGATTTAAGTGTTAATTGTCACATTTATATTGGCTTCTTTAGAGGAGATGTATATTTGCAGGTCATCTGTATAAATATGGTACTTGCAGTGAAACTGATGTGACGTTATCGTTTATGTACATTGTAAATAGTAATGGCCCTAATACCGAACCCTGAGGGACTTACAAATGAATTCAATTATTTTTTTCGTCATAAAATAACTAACTCCTTCCATTAAGATACTGCTATTCAGACTCTTGAGACACTGCTAACATTTTTAATCTGTTCTCTCAGATTCCAAAGTACTTTGAAAGTAGGGGCTTTTGCATTTTAAGTAGGCTGTATCTTGTTGAACTTGTTATAATATTAGCGCAAGTGCATGGTGTAATTGAAGTTGAGGTCTGAGCTGTCCATACTTACCTTCGTCATCTTGATGCAGCGTAAAGTGCGACACTCCACGCAAGCCAGATGAGCTCATTTTGGGAAGTGGCATTGCTCAGTTATTTTGTAAACTGTCTCATTAATTTTACTGGTAGATAGTTTTGTGAAGGTGGTATGAAGTGGTCGGTGTTAATTTTAGTTGAATATATAGTAGTAATACCTTGTATTTTTACCATGTTTGCGCTCGGTGTGTTAGCTTCGTATTAATCTACATAACGTTGTCCGCATTATGCGTGAAGTTATTTTCGGTTGCAACCTACAGTTATATCTTGTTATACAGTTGAAATTCGTCTTCCTGGTCACCTTTAAGCGCGCATGTTTTTGTCTATTCACGGCTTGCTTACATTTTTTGAATAAAAACTTAGAAAAAAAAAACATTCCAAGCATGGCGTGTTTGGTTGTTTCCTAAATATGTAATATTGCACAAGCATTTTATACTCGTGTTAACATAAAAGTACCTTATTTTTGGTTAAATTCAACTTTTACTAATATTGTATATATATATATTGTAATATTTAATTTATAATTAACATGAATAAAACAGAGAGAAAGTAGGCGTGTTGGCAATGCCTAGTAAGATATAGCTCTTGTGCAAAATATTATAAACGGAGTGTGCACAAGTACGGTGCATTGTCCCTTCTGCACTGAGAGAAAATCGAACAAAATATTTGTTTGTGTAGGGCCAAATATATATATATATATATATATATATATATATATATATATTATATATATATATATATATATATTTTATATATACACACACACACACACACACACACACACACACAATTAGTTTCCCTAACAAAATATATTGTTGAGCGAACAAAATTCGAAAAGCAACAAAATTACTCTTATTCGTTAACAAAATATATATCTTAACAAACAAAATCTCTGTGTTGGGCAAAAATAAATTACACTGTCAACTAAATATTTTATTGAATCAACCATATATTTATTTGGCCACTCATTTGAGCGCCTTCGTTTGAAAATACAGCTCGAGAGTTTGTTTGTATTTTTTTTGTGACAATTAGGATAGTAACCGTGTTTGTTAGTGTCTATTGATGCTTAACAATAGTATAAACACATTAATAAAACATTGCAACAAGAAACTAACAAGTAAAAATGTAAAACTTGAAATATTTGTTTGCACACGTTACCCAATATTTGCAGTATATCTATTTAAAAGCTTTCTGGCGTCATCAGTTGTCACATTAGTTGAGATTACTAAGGCTTAGCTCTCGGGCGCAGGTGATCTAGGTTCGAAACTTGGTCGAACTTGTAAATTTTTTTTATATCGGTCCAAACTCTTTAATGCACGTGTAGCCAAACAAATCTTTAGTTGCACCAACCCAATCTTACAGTTTGGGACAACCAAATGATAACAAAATAATTTGGTTTCAGCAACAAAATATTTCATTGCTCCTATACATACAAATAATTTGGTTGCACCAAATAAACCTTGTTCGATTCAACAAAACCTTTTTCTCAGTGTATGTAATTTTTTAGACTCGTTTAAGCTTTATTTGCATGAGGCGGAGAAATATCCTGAACGTAGAAATTTAGCAAGGCTTCAGAAAAGTTTGAAGTAACCAGGAATAGACTATAACTTGAGTCATGCGCGGTGTGCTGAAACCCTTTTTTCAATCGGTTCTCATAAGCATCGTAATCAAAAAATCGTCAATTTTTTCAATTTGTTTCGTTCTTCTTAAGGGAAATGGTACACGAAAACCGTATATTTACATAATTTTTGTCACAACTTGTTTCACAGAGGATTTTTCGAAATTTTTGGCTCGACAAGACGTAAATAACACTTTTGAACACCTTCTTAACATTGTTATGAATTCACTGCGTTCTTTATTCTCGGAGCACTGATTGAAGATAAGAAAAAAGAATTCTTCTATCAGTGCTCCAAGAATAAAGAAGGTAGTGAATATATAACAAAGTTAAAAGGCGTTGAAAAATATTATTTACGTCTTGTCGCGCCAAAAATTTCGATAAACTCTTTGGAAAACGACTTATATCGAAAATCGGGGAAATATATTGCTTTCATGCACCATTTCCCTTAATCGTGTCTATCAAAAAAGTTTGAGACGCAGGCAGGCGTGTTGTAGCGAGGAGCTCTGCATGCCGCTGTTACGATGTAATTATTTGTTTAAGGCGCTCGCGTTCGTGTTCTGTAGACTGTGCTGCTGTTTGTTGGAAAATACACGTTTTAAAAACAAACTGCTCAATGTTTTCTCAGCCTTTTTTATCCGCAAAGAACACACACTGCTAGCTACAGGGAATACAACTTTCGAGAAGTCTCCTGCGTTGCAGATATTGTTTTTAACCTTCCAGTATAGTCGAAATTCTGCATTTTCAGACCATGCTTTAATTGAATGTACATGATTGCGTTGAAATTTATTTGTATCTTTACACCAGTTAAGCATTTATATTAATGCTAACATCCAACAACTCCATACAGCTCGACGAAAAGATTACGCTATTCCAATATCTTGCAGATTTTTATAGTGTAGTTAGAATTTTAAGTTTTCTGGTATTTAAAACTTTCTACTGAAGCAAGTTCGGGTGTCATCTATAATGTGTCTGTGGATGTGTGCTTTTTAGTGGCTTATTGGTTAATGTAAAAGTATGAATTGTTACCAAACATCATGGATTCTTTTCTTTTTAGATCAGCAATTTCCACCTGTAATTTTGGCTAAGCCAGCTTAGTCGCATTTAAGGTCCATAGTTGCGTATGTTGCGCAAACAACACATTTTTGCACATTTACACTAGCATGTTTACCTTCGTTACAGAAAGGCGTACTATCTGGCGGCCTGTCTCTTGTTTCAGAGTCTGGCCACAGGTTGGACAGCGGCAATCTCTTCTGGAGGATTCAGCTGGACCAAGACCTACTCGACACGATCATCGCCATTTACCCGGAGTGGTTCAAGGTGAGCTCATCCGCTTCTCCATCTAGTTCTGTTTTTAGGCGTCCCTATAACGTATAAATTATTTATATAAAATTTAAACTCATTCCGACACTTCATTTAGTTTAGTTCGTTTCTTAAGTTCGTTGATTGTAGAAAAATTCGCGTCTCTACAAGTGGTGAATTACTGCGTACTATGTACATAATCATCCCGCTTTTCACCCACGATAAAACACCACACACCACACACACACACACACACACACACACACACACACACACACACACACACATATATATATGCAGTATGTACCTTTCTTATGCGTATACGGAACTGTGAAGGAAATGAAATACAAAATTGTGGGTGCGTAAATACATTCAGTTTATAATATCGTTTGAATACGTATTCCATGTCACATGTACAACATATAAATTGTAAAAATATAAATAATTTCGTAACTTCACGCACAGCATAGCATTAATAATAGTCTCGTAATAGTGCACATTTTATGTACCATTTCTGTGCATACACTTGCGTACTCGCTTGTTCAATGCCGCAGTCATCCACATCTTCGGCATCTTGTGTGCATGTATGGATGTATAAACGACATGCTGCACGCAGTTGCCATCGGTATGGGAAAGAAGAATGAATTTAGTCGCGAGTTAAAGGGAGTGATAGTAAATCTGGCTGTTAAGGGCTATAGTTTTGAGAAAAATAGGAGCCTTGACCATCGAAACATGCTCTAGAATTCGAGTGGTCAATACATTAAATTATCAGGGATCAACAGCCAATTTACCTCGAAGACCGAAGGAAAGAAAACTCACTCAGCGGGGAGAACGTTTCATTGTTCAGCAGGTGAGGTCTAATTCAAGATCGAGTGTGCATAAACTGAATGTAATTGTGGAATAGGCAACAGGTAAACGACTATGTAATACGGCTATCCGTCGAGTACTACATAGGGCAGGATACAGTGGACGAAGGCCTAGAAAAAGGCCCACTGTTAGTAGACTGAACTTGGCTCGTAGACTGAAATTTTCCAAGGACCATGTAAATGAGCAGCAAAACTTCTGGGATAAGGTAATGTTGACCGATGAAACAAAAATAAACGTGTTTGGGTCCGATGGCATCCAGGATGTGTGGAGTAAAAAAAAAAATACTGCCAATAACGTAGCCGACGCACTCCCCACTGTAAAGTTTGGTGGCGGATCCATAATACTTTTGGGCTGCAAGTCGTCCAAGGGGTTTGGGAATATTTGATTTATAGATGTCATCATGGTCTATAACAATATTTAAAAAACAAATTTATTTATGTATTTATATTTTTATATATTAATATATTGCATGCCTCTATAAGTCCAACTTAATGGACTCGTTCCTAGGAAAAATATACATAGACAAGAATATCAATTTAAAAAAATAACAAATAATTATTAATTAAAAATTAATAATTGTCAACTAATAATAATAATATTAATAATAATAACAACAATAATAATAATGGCACCACATTCTACATATACTAATTTTCAGTCACTTTACTTTATCTACTGACAGTAATAAGTGTACAGGTATACCCTTAACTTGATTATTACAATATCTACCTATAATTAATTAAATATAAAATACAGGACACAAACATCAAGTAACAAAACACATACAAGAAGACTTCGGCAAAGTGATAAAATACTTAGCGAACAAATGGGTACATTTAAGATCGATGAATATTGTGATAACATGTCATCTTATAATAAATTAAATATGTACTGCCAATAGTAATAAGTCTACATATAGACCCTTTACTTGATTATTATTATTATATACCTAAAATCTACAAAGTGCACAAAAAAATGGAATTGCCAGCAGTGTACTACTTTCAGCAGGACGATAACAGTAAACATACAGCCGTCATAAATATGGAGTGTTTAATCTGGAATGTTCATAAACAATTGAAAACCTCTCCACAGTTGGCAAACTTAAATCCCGTAGAGCATTTATGAGCCATTTTGAAGAGGAATGTTCGCAAAGGAAATGTGACATCAAAAGAACTAAAACAGTTGATCTTACAAGAATGGGACAAAATCACCCCCCGCTACGTGCCAACGTCTTGTGAATTCCATGCATAGGAGGTACCAGGAAGTCATCAAATGTAAAGGGTACGCCACCAGATACTAAAGTGCCCGCGTAGTGAACAATTGTTTTCAAGTGTACGCACAACAAAGGAACATTAGGCGCTTTTCAGTTTGTGTGAGTAAAGTTACGGAAGTATTTATTTTGTTTAACATTTATAAGTTGTACGAGTGACATGGCGTATATACTTAAATGACAGCATAAATGGAACGTATTTTCGCGTCCACAATTTTGTATTTTATTTTCTCCACAGCTCCCTACACACAAGAATGGTACAAACTATATAACGTTTAAAAAATATTTTTCGGAACTGCTTAATATTTGTTATAAATATTATGAAATACAATTGTACTTTTTATTTAAAAAAACGAAGATTCCTTTAGCCAACGAAGAAATTCAAGTATACGACATTTGAGATCCATTTCTTGTGAGTAAAAATCTAAATTATAAGTTCGTTAATATCAACTACATAGTCATTTCGGGTGAAATAAATAATTGAAACCATGTCCTTTTTCCACAAAAGGTAGCTATTGTATATTTTTGCACTGAATTAAGCCATGTTTTCCACTAAATTAAACTGTGATTTTAAAACTACTTTTTGTTAGTACCGATTCCAATGAAATAAAAACAGTGGTTTTTATTTTATACTCTTTTCCATCCCGGGGGCCACGGTGGCTGAGCGATTAGCACGCTCGCCTCCTACCAAGGCGATCCGGGTTCAATCCCTGGCCGGGTCACCGGATTTCCGCAAGTGGGAATCGTGCCGGACGATGCCGTTGGTCGGCGGGTTTTCTCGGGATCTCCCGTTCCCCCCGCCTCTTCATTCCGGCGTCGTTCCATATTCACTTCAATCACTCTCATCGGCTCTCCAGATCCCGCTATTAAGAGCCACCCAAGTCCCTTCACTTCACTTCAGTCCCAAGTTTAGGTAGATCCTGTACGGTTCCGTTAAATTCGACTTTCTGTTTCTCCTCATTGTATGAAGTTTCTGCATCGTGTTTGTGTGTTAAATATATAAAAAAGTGCACCTCGCATCTTCTTTTTGTGACGTTCATAGCTGATGACTGTATGCACGCTTCTGGTGACTACGCGGAAAGGATAGTGACACCTTCTGTAGTCATTCAACTCGCTGCCGTCATCCAGGCAGACCCCATTTGCATGCGTGGCAGTGTGTGTAGTGTATTATTATCCACGCGCAAGATGATTTACCGAGTATTACAGCACTTACACGGAGGTACCTACCCCGTGAACAAGCGTGTAGCACGCCGAGGCGTGAGATGTTGATGAGAATATTTTGGCAGAATGTTATAGGCTATTCACGGTAAAGTACTTTTAAAAGCCCTCTCATTTGGAATAATAGTTAATAAATACATAATTTTAGCATTAGACGTTAACTTTAGAGTGCGTGGAATATACACACTGTATTTATTACACATGTCAATATTTATTTAAAAAAAAAAAATTGGTTGAGCTGTGTTGGGTACATAGCCGTTTGTTTTGTGTGAATACGCCTACACGTTGACGCGCTCGGACGCCTTGATGTTTGTTTTACGTTCCCGGCACCGCTTCACTCGATCATATGGGGTTTTATGGGTATCACTGGATTGCTTTTGAGATGCTCTTTCCAACCGTATACGATTTCTGTTTTTCGACTTGGTTTTTTGACGATTATAGGCCGAAATTGTATTAAATTTTCTTAATTTTCTTCATTAAACTCGTACAATTTCACCATAACCACGCCACACGCATGTTTTATACATGCAAACGATTGATCTTGAGAGCTATCGATTGAAACTTAAACGAGCGTGTTAGCGTCTCCTAGTCAAAAGTTATACGACGCGGAAGTTAAGAGACGCGGCGAAACGAAACACAAAAATTGCACCCCCCCCCCCCCCCCCCCGGCTACGCGCAATGCCTCATAATTCTCACGCAACGTAACATATTCTTTGATCCTTTGGCAATCGATTGGTGTAATTGAATTTTGAATGTAGATGATAGATTCGGAGCTGCAATGCCAAATTGTATGCCCGATTTTGTCATCTGATTTTCTGGATTGGCTCCCACTATGGTCGCAAATTTAAAGACATATTCACGTCAAAAGATGGTTAATAGATATCAAATGGCTGTAAGAAAAAAGTAGCTAGGGCCTCAAAAGTGCTCTATTTACCGTGAATAGCCTATAGCCATAGTGTCTATAAATTAATCGAGATACACGTGAGTGCTGTGTATGATCGTGAACATATTTCATTAGCGACATCGTTGGGCAACATGAGGCCTAAAATACAGTAATTTTGTCACTCAGGTGATGACTCCGAACAGAGGCTAATTATTTATAAGCACCGATTTGGAAAAAAATGCTTCGCTACCCCGCATAAATAGATTCCGTATGTTTTAGTCGTCAAGCAACATAAAACTTGAACGAAATTTTCATTTAGAAAAAGTAAAATGTATAAAGCGGTAAACTGTAATAACTCGTTTTATAGGTTTATTTTATCTGAGCCATATGACTGCGGTTAACAGCATAGTCATTAGTCTGGAATACATAAATTATGGGGGAATTATCAGTTTTGTGTGTAATAAATAATTAAACTGTGACAAGAAATAGTCTGAACTGTAGACGTCTTGTAATTATCCAGCATAACTGTCTGATGATGTAAATACTTGACCTTGCCGACCTATAGTATATTCGCGCTTTCTCCACATTTTTTGAATCAAACTTTTTGAAAAATCACGCCATGAATGATGTGTTTGGTTGTCTCCTAAATATGTCGCATCACAAGCGTTCAATACTTAAAAAGGATCTTATTTTTGGTTGTTTTTAACTTTTACATATATTTTATTTATAAATTAATTTTCATTTATAACCAATACGAATTAAACAATGAGAAAAAATGTGTATTGGTAATGCCTAGTAATAAATAGTTCTTATGCAAAATATTATTAAACTAAGTGCGCACGAATGCGGCGCGTTGTCCTCTCACAGTGTAATTTTCTAGGCTTGGGTAAGCTTTGTTTGCACGAAACGGAAGTATTGCCTAAAAGTATAACTTTAGCAGGGCTTCAGAAAGTTGGAACTATAGGCTATTCACGATAAAGTTAGCATTTGTGAAATCAACCTTAGAAAATAAACTCTCCCTACCTGCATATTTTTTTAACTGGCGAACTGAGTGGTATGCGTCCAGTAAAGTTGGTAACTATGGATGGGAAGTAGTTCCGTATCTTAACGTCGAATGGAAGGTGTCGGGTAGCCATTTGTGATAACGTAAATTATTTATTCCATTTCTGTTTGTTTTAATGCATCGAAGTGTAAAAATGAGCAGATTTGCAAAACATTTTCTTTTGTAATAATTTAAAAGTTGCACTTGACCGACGTATGAATAAAGTGATGAGGCCCACGGTAATGTTAATTTTGCATTAGGCGGAACGTGCATACAAGTAGATCTTAAGCAGGGTTTTCAAAAGTGATCATTTTACCGTGAACAGTCTATAACACTGAATGTACTATACAATCAACATACGCGGGGAATGATCCTTTCTCCACAGCCGTGATCAACTAAGCCTCATAAATCATAATACTGTCATTCAACTTCAAGCAGTTCATTCGGCAGGGTCTATGGTATTATCGAGTGCAGTTACTTTGCATTTTTATTCATAGTTTCGTCAGATACAAAGATTTTAGATTTAAATTCGCTGACATTGAGTTTAATTTGTCGTTCGAACTCTTTTGCTTTGACTTTTTTGGCGCTATTTATATGATAGCCTTTACTTTGCTATTGGATATTTACGGTAAAATGAGCACTTTTGAAACACCTGCTTAAGATATACTTTTATACACGTTGTGTATTTTTCCGCCGTATGTATGCTTAACATTGTCATTAGCATCATTACTTTATTCATGTGTCGGTCAAATGAAGCTGTGAAATTACTAGAAAAGTAAATATTTAACAATTATGCTCATTTTTTACACTTCGATGCATACAAAACACAGAAAGCGAAAAAAATATTAGTTAAGTTAACAGAAATGGTTACCTAACACTTTCTATTCGACGTTAAGATACGGAACTACTTCCCATCCGTTAACAACTTTACTGGGCGCATGTCATTCAGTCCTCCCGTTAAAACGTATGGGTAGTGACTTTTTCTAAGGTTTATTTCAACGGTGCTTACTTTATCATGAGCAGCCTTTACACTAACAATAATATTAATAAAAAAGTTCAATTTATTGATGAGTTTTTATTCCCCTCTATACAGACAAGCGTCTATTTACAGCTTTTCGTGTTAACACCCCCGGTATATAGGCTGTTCACGGTAAAGTGAGCACTTTTAAAGTCCTGATTACTTTTTCCTTTAAGCTATTTCTTAACCGTTAGCCAGTTTTTAAAATAAATATTGCCATGCAGATAATAAACACAGTGCATATATTCCACCGCACTCGGAAGTTTACGTCTAAGGCTAAAAAAAAAAAAAAAAAATTATTGACTAAGTATTATTCCAAATGAGAGGGCTTTCAAAAGTGCTCACTTTACTGTCAACGGCCTATAGTCGCGTTCATAGACTAACCCAAAATCTTTGATCGGAGTTGAGCCAAAAACCCTGTTTATGTTTTGGTGTGTTAACCGCAACACTACTGGGGCGGGCAAGAAACTGAGCAGGAGGAGGGGGAAATAAGTGAGGTTTGCGAGATAAAAAATTCTTAATTGTATGTAAGAAAGTTGCAGTGGCTAAACATTTTGCGTGTATTTCCACGGCATGTTGTGTATTTCATGTAACATAAATGCATTGTAAAATTAATATACTTTCAGACGTTTGGCGTAATTACTATTATGATTTAAAAGTTTTAAAGTGGCTTGAACTTTTTCAAGAAATCGAACATATGGACGTTTCACTCCGATGTAATTTAATGCCTTTTATGTTGTAAAAATCGTTTATGCCTTGTAAGCACTGAAGTTCAACAGTGGTTTTACTTTCAAGTTTTCCGCTTACATTCAGAGTAGAAACTTTCTTGCAGGATACGAATTGTAACATTTTTAAGCGACATATTTGTACCATTCGTATGAATACAGAAAAGTAATTTCAAGCCTAAAACAAAAGGGATTTTAATACCCTATTGCTGTTTATTTATTTATTTATTTTTTTTACATTTATCAGGTTATTAATAGTTCGTATTATACACACGCGCATACAAGGGGTCGTGGTGATGTAGTGGCCAGTCTACTCATCTCCCACCTAGGCGAATCGGGTTCGATACCTGGAGGGGTCGCTCCCGGATTTTCGCACGTGGGGATCGTGCCGGATGATGCCGCTGGTCGGCGGATTTTTTCGGGAATCTCCCCTTTTACCCCGCTCTTGCATTCCCGGCATCGCGTCATGCTTAACCCTCATCGGCTCTCAAGACCTTAGTGTTGAGGCCGGTGTCATACTAAAGGGGCGTTTACACTTGTGCAACTTTCTGTGCGCCTCGGAGGCATGCACCTGTTACACGTAGTTGCAAGTGGGCGCATGCGACGGTGCAAGGAGAGGCATGTCTCTAAACTGTGTGCATGGGCCGCAGTGCGCAGACGCAAGTAGCTCCCCATCTCAGACGGGAAGCTATGTGCAACACCTTTGAGCCTTCCGCTTATCGGGTACTTCTGTTATATTGTCTGAACCAATTTGTTCATTCATTCTGTGTTGTTGGTATGACTGACTGGACATACGACAAAATTTTCGAATTTGCAAGACTACTAGACATTCCCATGTACTTCCGACGTGTCGAAAAAGAAGAGTGGTTCAGCAGCTGATCAAGTTCCAAAGCAATTCTGATTTTAATAAGAGCCGCTTCTCTTCATTATGGACGGTGAAGACACAAGGACAGGAAGAGAAACTTTCAAGGGGGCAGATACAATGGCGAGTGTTGAATTGCTGCTTTCATGCAGAAATAAGAAAATTAGTTTGTAGTCTACACGTTCGAATGAAACTAATGACGAAGTTATCGCCTTACTGAGGTCAACCTACTTACACGTGATTACCTTTTAGGGAATACGTCACAGATAAAATCAGAAACCTTGGCAACAAGCGCTTGCAATCATTAACGCAAATGCACTTTCAACATGTCCTTTTTGATTTAGAAATGACATCAGAAAACCAAGTTCTGCCATTTACCCCACACTTATCTACAACTTGTATTTCCCCATCTAGCACATACTCGTGTTCATCGAAGTCACATTCAGGTGTTCCAACTTGAAATATCAGGACACGTACTCCTCCAAACCCTAATTTCAATAAACTAATACCATTGGACAGTGGACTAAACCTGGACATTTCGTCTGACGTCTCATCAGGAAGTAATTACTTTTCACTGTAAGTCATCGTTATATACCAGAGGCACGATATTTTCCACTTTAATGTTAATAATGTTGCTAATAATAGTGACCAGAATTAAGTTCATTTGTTGAGGCAAATTGTACTCCGTCCTAAATGTTTTAGCTGTTTGAAGTTAAATTATTGATGGTCATGATTGTTTCGAAAATGATATATAAAATTAAATTTATTACAGTTTCCTAAGATTTAAGTACGTGTAAACAATTGTTATTAAACGTTTATTTTCACTGAATTTGGTACAATTTCAATTCATCTGCTTATCAACTTACATTAACATAGTGTTCCAGAGCTTTCACCAGAGCTTTACAGACGTCTTGTATAGTACTGCAAATAGAAGCTTAGATACCTTAAACTGGAACATTAGGCTGACGTAGCTGTCACTGGTGACAAGAAATCGCAATGACTAACATAATCTTGTAGCCGCAGGTATCGCTTCTCTGTATTTGGTGTTAGATTAAGTAATAGATGATCCAACCAGATGCAACAGTGTTTCGAAGTCCGTTGGAGACATGCGCGTAAAGTTTTTAAATAGTTCACTGCTTGCTAAACTCTATAAATTCTTTTGTACTTTTAACAAGTAAAATCCTTGTAAACCCAGTAGCCAAATATTTGTAAAACTACAAAGAGTTTTCTTGTAATATCTGCAAAATATTTATTTGTAATATTACAAATGGTAACATTGTAGTACAACTGAAATTTTTGAGAAGTGAACATAAAATTTTTTTTTTTCTATAAAACCAGTGTGATAAATTAACAACAGAGAATAACTTATATATATATATATAATATTTCAGAATATAACTTATGAAGAAATCATTGCAATTTGCCAGCAAGGGAACTACAACCCACGCTCGTCGTGATATTAGTCGGCACTTTTAACCACAAGATCAACTTAACGTACAAACGGTAACATTATTTTTACAGTAATTATAACTGCAAGTACCTACAACATGTTAATGAAATTATTTGGTTAAGAAGAATAGGTACACTTAATTGATTTTAAAGGTTCTGTCTTTTCATATAAACGTAGTAGAAAAAATGCGATAGTTTTCTTTTTGGATGTTTGTTTACATACTCTTATGACGTCTTTGTTATTTTCACATAGTTTAAATATTCAATTCTAATTTACTACCGAAAAATTAATTTAAAATCAATATTCATTTCAGTTACCTAAGGCTTTAAATGTCCTAGATTAAAAAAATGCAAACATGAGGGGGGGGGGGGCAGAAGCCAACTTTGCCCCTACGTCAAGAATGCCTACATCCAGAACTGTGATAATATGAATAAAGACATATGAAGAATACATATTTGACGTTTTAACTAATTGTAACTTAGTTTAGATGCCTGTTGTAACAGTACTGTAATTTTACAGTTTTTTCTTTATTTTTTCCCCCGGATTCTTAGCAACTGGAAATACATTTAAATCTCTCTGGGTTTCGAGTAAGGGTGGGCAGGTCAACGATTTCGGGAATCGTACGAGAAACGTGTGAGGAAATCTGGTGTTCAATGAAAGAACACTTCGTGCCGGACCGATAACAGAAGATTGATGAGTTTTTGAAGAGGTGTAATTTCCCACTATGGCTTGGTGCGTGCGCTTGATGGGAAGCACGTAAGATTTGCGAATCATTCCCACAGTGTGTCGTTGTTTTAAAACTATAAATGTTACTTCTTCATTGTTTTGCTCGCTTTAGTAGATGCTAATTAGTGCTCTACAACTAGGGTGTGAAAAATCTTCTGATGGAAACATATTTTAAAAGTGTATTCTTTACCACAAAATTGTTTCCGGATCTCTCAACTTACCTGGTCATAAAACCCTCCCCAATACCATTGGACAGTGGATACCCCCAGTCATTGTTACTGATGAAGCCTTTACCCTGAGTGAACATGTTTTGCGACCGTATTCTGGGCAAAGTTTAGATAAAAAGAAATGCATATTTACTTATAGATTGATACGAGCACGCCACTTGTAGAATGCGCATTTGGAATGTTTGCTAACAAGTGGAGAATATTCCAGAGAAGTATATGTTTGGAAGCAGACTATGTGGAGCTAATCGTGAAAAGTGCTTGTGTGCTTCACAATTTTGTGCGTTTGCGTGATAAATACCAGTTTGAAGATACTCTGCCCTGCCCAATGGACGATATTCCTCTAGTTGGTTGGTACTGGTGGTGGCTCTAGTTGGGAAAAAAAATTGAGCTGCATTCGCTGACTACTTTGTTTCTCCAGGAGGATCTGTGCCCTGGCAATACAATAAGATACAGTAAAATGGTTAAATGTGATTGTTTGATGCTTATCACGCCGCATAGTAGCAAAATAGCATTTCAGTGTTCATTTATCATTTTGAATAATTTTGTCTTAGGTCTTACTAGGTCTTGTATATATTTTTGCTAAGGGCATTACAGTGGAGTGGCATCACACACATTTCAATTGACATAATATTAACTGGCTGTAATATTATTATTGTCAATATTGGCTGTGAACGCCAGCGTCATTAGTAATGTGTGTATTGGTTCGAGAATTTGACTGGCTTACTGTGTATTCAATTAAACAGTACTTAAAACAGAAGTGGAGTGCAAGTCTTCGAAATTTATATTTTTTGTACATGTACTTCTGCGGGTTCGATTCGCGTACAAGGCACCTAATTTATTTTTATTTTTGTGATTTTCAGATGTTGATTTGAGTTCGATTCCTGGTGAGTGCAATTTTGGAAAATTTAGAGTTTCATTCCAGTTTCGGGTATTTCCGGTCCGGGTTTCGATTCCCGGACAGGATACTTAATTTATTTTTATTTTTGGAATTGGGAAATTTTGGTTATATTCCTGGACAGGTCAATTTTGGAAATGTATAATAGTTGTTGGTTTTTGGTTTTGAGTTCGATTCCCAGGCAAGGCACTTAATTAATTGTTATTTTTTACTGGGGAAATTTTAGTTTTCGAGTTCGTGTACCGACCAGGGTAATTTTTAAAAATGTGTTTATATATTGGATTTGGGAAATTTCGAGTTCGATTACTAGACATATTACTAGACAGCGATTTTGGAAAATGTTGATTTTTTTTTTTTTTTTTTTTTAATTCCAGGTTCGATTTCCGGACAAGGCGCTTAATATTTTTGGATTTGCTGTTAGTTCAAGTTTGGCAATACTGCCTTCGATTCCCGGACAGAGCACTTAATATAATTTTGGATTTGGAAATTCCGAGAATTTTTGGAATTTCCAGGAAATGCAATTGCAAATAATTACGTAATCACGCATGTTGACTCTTCGAAGATCGTAGAGAAAGTGAGCTGTTGCGCAATCACACATGTTGGCACTTCGATAGCTGCAGAGAGATTGACGTGTTAGCCTGTCGACAACTGCATCACAACTGAGTTGGTTTGGAGGGGGAAATGCACTTTCACCTACCCTCCCTTCCCCTACTTCTTCTACTCACTGAGAGACTACCAGAGACGTGAAGAGTTGTGTTGGTGGGCATCGTGGCTTGGAGACCTGCTAGAGTTGATAGCTCTGACGACCGGTAGACGGTTTGGTAATCAGTTCGATTCCTGGACTGCTGAAAAGAATAACAATCGTAGAAAAACTCTTATTAAACCACTCGTTACCGCGAGACCTTCAAAACTCAAGCAACGTCTCAAATATTTATATAAACAGCAAGCAGGTGCATTGAAAGCATTACTCACATATGGCTCTAATAAAAACACAACCAAGGTGCCAGAATATCCCTTAAACTGTTTTTAAAATTATTTTAGCTGTTTAATATTTATGCAAGGCATAACTTTAATTAGCATTGTTGGTTATAAAAAATGTGGCACTAGTAAAAGCGTATTCACTGACACAGCTGGGCCTTTGGACATCACAGCCCGCGTTTAATCACCTGTTCATACTTCATAGTAAAGCGAATGCCATACGAAAATCTGGTTAAAAATACATATTATTTAATAATACTGATGTAAAAAAAACATCCATTCAATGGATAATGACTAGCACACAAGGTTCCTAGCAAAGAATGGCACCTTGCAGGGCCTACCAGATCATTCCTGCCATAAAATACACGTTAAAAAGATATTAAAATTTACGTTAAAAAACCTTGATTCAGCTGGGCAGCGGTTATTTCAACCCTAATCCAAGGTGCCCAAGCTGTAAAAATGTAATGACACAGTCAATAAAAATGTATGCAACAGTGAGTTGTGGATGAATGTAGCACAACAAACAAATGCCAGGCTAACCAAATGGGGTGGCGTGTACAAACTACACACGTTAAAATGATATTACAACAAACACATAGCAAGTGAGGATTAGTTAATACGAAAGGGTTTGTAAACTGTGCTGAGAAACTGGGATTTCGAAAACCCTAACTTACTGTGTGCCCGCACCAAATTACGCACCAAATACTGCACAACATATTAAAGAATTGCAATGCCCACAATAAATTAAATTGCTCCATAACTCACAGTTAAACACCGTTCTCACCAGCCACTATTAGTAAAATATTAATGTATTGTAATATTACGTTAAATTGCCACTGACAACTTAAGAAGCCTATGCGCTGTGCCTAAAGTAGTTGAATCAGCAGTTCGGTCCCATGACCCACGTAGTCCTGATGCGGCTTTTAGCTGTAGAGGAGGTAGAATCGACGGAGGGGAGGGTGTGCAACTATATTTATTACAGGGTTACCACAGGTCTGGAAAATAGGGAAATGTCAGGGAATTTGAGAACTGTCAGGGAAATCAGGGAATTCAAAATAAGTTAACTGAATGCCAGGGAATTCTGTTATATGCATGATGTGTTAGTTATGTCATCACTTTTGTACTTCCGCCAGAACCATATAAAATTGTTTTAATGATTGTGGACTAAATGCTTAGGCATTTTTTTTGCAATCTATGTAATGAGCAATGTTGTAAGATCTGAAGTATTTTAGTGTAAATGTGTGTTATAATGCAAAGGAGCCAATCCTTACAGAAAAAATTAGAAAATGGTCAGGGGAAAAAAGATTCTTTTTGTCTGGAAATCGGGTAAATGTCGGGAAATTTTCTAATGTAAAAAGGTGACAACCCTGTATTAACTAACTCCCGATAACACACGTGGGGCATAAAGGTAGGGGATCAAATCAAAGAAAAGGGAGGGGATACCAAGCCTGCACAGAGAAAAAATTCTGGCCTTGTCCAAAGGTGGTCGTTATCAGAACTTGAGAAATTTGAGATAGTCCCACTTTCTAGGGGACGTTGGAAGATATTTCGGGAGACTGATAGGTATTGGAGTGGGTGGAAAGGAGGTTATATAGATGCACGAGCTCTCTCTGGTTCATTTGCAGTTCGTCTGTCGTTCCAATAAGAACTCTCTCTCACTGATTGAGTTCGAGTGAAAAATGATGGCGTGTTGTTCTAGCAGTCAGAAAATTTTATCAGCTATTGTGTCATATGGAAAGTTTAAATTAGATCATGTGCAGCACTCTCTATAGAAACTGAACTCTCATACCTACCTAAAGAATAACCTTATGTATGCATGACGTGAAATAAAATGGGTTTACAAACGTTTACCTGCTTATCTGCAACAAGATGAAGAGATTCTCGGCTATCTTCCTGTATAGTGTGTTTTCAAGGATGTGTTACTGTTACGGGCACATCCCATTCAAGGAGTTGGTGTAATGCACGGATGAAGAGTGCTGGGATAACAAGAGAAAAATAAAAGGTGCATCGAACATTGAATAAAGCTACATCTGTCACTACAGCTATAATGGAATCTCTGTTTCATCAACCGCATCTGCAGCCATTGCTAAGCGAACTTCTTCTTCAGCTGCTGCTTCCATTTTCAACCAAACTATATCATGTATAGCAGACTGTAGCTTATTTTCAAAATAGTATAATGTATCCTTTGAACAGCAACACATGTCAGGCGATTATGTGATTTCTTTAGTTTGGGTGAAACTCTGTCCTGTCATAAGCATACTGCTGACCCAGGCAGTGTTTAATGTTTAGAGAGTTCTTGTTTGGCTTTTCTGAGACTAATTTATCTTTAATGCCTCACATTGAACATTGAAAGTAATACACACTCATCATACCTTTTCTTTTTTTCCTGATTAGTTTCATATTGTCAAATGAACAATCCAGTGCCCTGTTGTGTCTGCCAATTCGTCTTATTTTGTTGAATAAGTGGATCATTTCAAATACCCTCCGCCTAGTCAATGAATGTTGTTCAGCAGCACTACAGAGTAAGAAGCGTACTTAATTTATAATTTTGATATTAAAACAATTTTGGGTAGCCTACCTGGTTCGAATCCCGTTGAACATTTGTGTTTTCTATTATATCAACAAGACACATAGTTGAACGTCGCCTGACTAGGCCTAGCATTCATTTATTTAGTTTTGTAGAACCCTTGAATATGACATCTTGTATAAATTGGTTGGTTAGAATGTGTTTATTTTTATACCTTTGGGAACATGTGTTTTTTTTTGTGTTACGCCGCTTAATTTACTTGTTATTTAGAACAATGTCGTAAGAAACCTGAGTAAATTACTAGCGTTTGCGAAATACGTACTAATTTTGAATATAAGTTTAAAATTGAAAATTAGAACACGTGAAACTCTTCATTATAAAATTGACCCAGTGAGATAAAAGGAAATAGGGTGTAACACACACGCATCTAGCACACACGCAAATGTACACACACACGCGGACACATAGACAGCAGGGCGTTTATGTAAACCTATTTTCCTTCGAAAGTAAACTCAAACATATGGCAAGCAAACAGAAATTTTCAAAAAAATTTGAAAACTTGGGAAACTTTCTTTTCATATCATATAATTATCCTAACGATGTACAAATGTATTTATTTTGCAAGACTGTACTAACTAAAATCATTAGAAATATTTTGTCCAATATATTTACATTATTATGACATGCTGCAAGTTTGGTGTCATGGGGTCAGCATGAGGGAAGGAGGGGGGATACTCTCTTTTTTCCCTTACTCAATTTGTTCTTCTTACGATGAGCAGTGTTATACAATCTTGTTTTATTCCATTTCCGGTACTTTTTTTAAATTCATCTCAGAATCCATGATCCACGAACTGTTCAAGTACACAAATTAAAACACAGAACAACGATAATATATTTCATGTTAATGAGATTTAGCTGTAGTACTTGACGATGTAAATGCGTTTCACGGAGACTGACACTATTATTTTTGGCTGTTGGCACCGTGTCGTGCTCCGCCAGGGCTTCGCAAAAGAGGTTGGCTCCTGTCTGTCTTAGTCAGTGTGATTTCGCGTTCGCGAGGAAGAACAAAGGTGGTGTGGTAGTGACATAGTGACAAGTGCATGCGCGAGCAGGCTGCAAGGTCATGCTAGTCCCTAGCTTCCTCCCCTCCTCATGAGACACGATGGGGGAATGGCCAGTAGGCCAGTAGTGCTGAAGAGGCCACGAGACGGTGGGCGATTCCACTGATGCAGCTATGTACTTCTAACATTGCCATTAGAAATTTTAAGTGGTGACATACCAATTAAAATTCACGTGCCAATGCAGGAAGTTGTGAGCCGTGTCTGACTGCTCGTTTCATTTAAATCCTATAATTTTCAGTACACGAAAAAATACATAGAAAAAGATCATTTTCATAAAATTGGCGAAGTCAGAAAAGTGTATATGCGGTTTAACTGCAGCTCAAATACATCTGGCAGTAGTAGAATGTACTTTTTATTTCTTCCCTGCGTAAACAAAAATCCAAAATCTTTTATACTTTTTGAATGAGAGCTATAGAAAAAGACATTGTCATTGTCTTCATTCCCATAACTAGACAGCGCCCTTAAGAGCCACCTAAATTTATCTCTTTCTTTATTTTTCATAAGCAACATAGATAATATTTTTCGGACAATTCTGGCATCTGGCAGTATGTGTACTACTTCCTAGTGAGTTGTACATGTTGTACAGTCGAACGTAGTCCTCCATTGTACCTTAAATGTTTCAACAGCGTGCAAATGTTGTATGTGCAGGGTGATTCGTGTCTACATTGTAACTATTGCTTGTGTCTCCTGGTGACTACCTAGGCTGAGTGGGGTGTGTTTGATGTGTGCAGGACTACAACGTGAGCCGGCCCGCGAGAATGGCTGAGGGCGGCGGCAGCGGCTCCCTGTCCTCCGCCCCCGGCCCGCCACCGGGCTCTCCTCCCGCTCAGGGTTTGCAGCTCCCTCGCTCGCCGCCCAAAGTCGAGGTGGACGACTCTCCTCTGCAGAAGTCCATGGACAAGAACAAGGAATGTGAGTACTGACCACTGCCTTGTAGGGATCAGTCCCTGACATCTTGTATTTATATTTGTTTTTCAATTACGTGTGTTTGAGATTAAGTTTAAAAAGTGTGATTTTGTTAGGGCATAGAAAATCATTTAATTATATTTTAAAGACGATTTGTCTTTTGACTCCTTGTATTGCCATCGCTTCTGTAGTGGTTCTCAGAAGTTAATTAATAATTAATTCCGATTTATTCTTCGTGGTAGACAAAATATAGGTACTTCACTGATATTACAATTATTAAATCATCGGGGAGTTACACTATGCCTTGTCGAAGTAGAATTTCAATAATGAATGCTTAATATGTTTTATGGCTCAATGATTGGTGATGCCACAATCATTTAGCTCTCTCTCTCTCTCTCTCTCTCTCTCCCTCCCTCTCTCCCTCCCTCCCTCCCTCCCTCTCTCTCTCTCTCCTCCCTCCCTCCCTCCCTCCCTCCTCCCTCCCTCCCTCCCTCCCTCCCTCCCCCATTACTCTTATTTTTCTATTGAGAACCTTTTAAAAATGATTATCACAATGTAGGTAAGTAAGTTTATAATTTTTATAAATACTCGGTTCGTAATGTGCGCAGCTGTTACATTAATGTGTTTTAAATGTGTTGTAAAGGGCCTGTTGTTAGAAATAGTCAGTTCTGAATGATCAAGTTTGTGCCATTGCAGTGGACGTAAAATGCTAGCGTAGAGCCCTCGGGTAGGCAGCATGCACAGTACCTTGAAAGGGAAGTTAGGTGAAGTGGCAGTGAAACATTACAGGTGACCTGTTGGCGCAGGCAGAGCTGATGTCGAGTGCAGGCTTAAAATTCAAGGCTGGGTCAGTAGCACATAGCAAGTAAATATACAGAGGCAGTTCCTTCGATGTGGGCCTACCCACACTTGATGAGCAGCGCGAGGCTCTGGCGATGGGCATTGTGTCTGATTGGCTACCACGTACTGCGAAATATTCCCTATTGGGTGGGTTGCTGGTTGGTGTATGAGTCACCAGACGCCGAGTGGCGAACGGTGTTCGGGCATGCTGCTGTTCAGCTACTCAGTTTCGGTGGTGCGTGCAGCTGGAGTTCGCGGCGTAAACGGCTTTCCCATCTGTATATACTTGTTTACTCTGTGTCAGTGGCAACAGATGGGAAGAGGGGGAAGGCTGGGCTCGACGTTGCCTTGTTCATGCGCAGAATATCACTTCCTTATTATAGCGGACTCCGAACCGCTTCTTACCACGTGTGCGCTTAAAAATTGTGGATCATGCAGAGAGTTGTCTTTATACACTCACCTGACAATAACCTGTGTAATTGTGTGTGTTTTGTGTGAGGTATCATTGTAGCGGAAAACAGATCGCATATGCTTAGTGTGGATAAGGTTTATTCTACTATTACAAGAATGCCTGTGGGCCGTATCTGAGTTCGTGAGGGATGGAGGTCTTCATAATAAATTAAGAACTGAATTTGATTTTAATCTATTCACACAGCTATTATTTGCAGCTTTATTCTATCTATCTCCACTATTACTCTTGTTATTTCTTAATGAGATCAATATCTAATGTTTTATTTTTTACTCTAATTAACGTCCTTCTTAATGTGTCTGTTTGGTTATAGTCAATTAACTCATACTCATCATTGACATATTTTCAGACTGTCTGTTGCCATCATTTGTAATGTGTTTGTCACGCACTCTGTTCAATAGTCCAACCTGCCAGCCGCTCTCTTCACTGTTTGATTCTCGTAGTCACAGATTTCCCTTCCCGCTGGCCACTTCCCTTGCTGCTCGTCAATCGCGGAGACTCGGCCACTCGTCCATTCAAAAACAACCGCTCGAAGGCCCGACGTACTTTTTATACTCTACTGGCCTTGACGCAAAAAGTTCGACGCACCCCGAGTCACGCTTAGAGAAACTAGGGTAGCAAATGACTCAAAAATTCTTCACATAAATACATACATCCAATACAACCAGGGTTAGCAGCTCGCGCCACAAAAGAGATTGTCGTGTCGGCTCGCTTTTTTGTAACAGATACGCTGTTCGCTAGCCTGCCATTCAAAACTTTCCATTGACTCGACGCCCCCGCTATCAATTAAGTACTTAGACCTTCACTTCTACTTGCTCGCGCGGTATGCGAGGCAGGGAGCGCGTTACGCTAGGCCAGGTAAAGTCTATTCACGGTAAAATGAACACTTTTGAAAGCCCTTTTTAAGGTATACTTTAATGCACGTTGTTGTGTGTTATCCCGCCGTATGTAAAATAACACTGTCATGGGCCTTATCACTTTATTCGTGCGTCGGTCAAGTGAAACCTTGAAATCAATTATTAGAAAAGTAAATATTTTACAAATATGCTCTTTTTTTACACTTTTTTGAATTAACAAAAAATTACGAAGCGAAATAAATATTTTAAGTTATTGCAAATGGGTTACCTAACACTTTTAATCGTACGTTGAGATATGGAACTATTTTCCTTTACTGGGTGAACGTCACTCAGTGGGCCTGTTTAAATATATGTACGCATGGGCAGTTGAGTTTGTGAACAACCTTTATCACTGGTGTTGCGTGTGTATAGGATTTTTCCGTTTTATATGTAAGGAAATGGGATAGTTATATTTGATTAAATAAATGTAGTTTAAAATCTTCTGAGACTCCGAGTTGTATATTTTTATACCCTATCTAAAGAATAAACTTTGTTCTTCGCGCTATAATGGAAATATAACGATATATATTCACATATTGTTAAATACTCTGTCGTAAATGGAGTTACCATTACTTTGTTTAAATATCGCCACTTAATCGAAACATATAATAGTGAAATGTAAAAAATATAATTTCCTGCGAGTTTCGTTAAGTACAAGAAGAAAAGTACAAAGTTCCTTTTAATGACTGCTATTTATTTTTCGTACTTAAATTCGCTACGTTTTCCCAATGCATTACGCCTACTTATGAATGCCAAATGCCAATCACAGTTAACTATTCGCTCTTGAAAACGCAATGGGAGGGCGTGAATAATAGTTGCAGATAAAAGTTAATTATTAAAATTTTGGCTGAGGCAAAATATAATTTCTCCATTTACCACCATCTTAAAAGCGTCCTTTTTGGCAGCGCAACTTGCGGCGGACATTTTCCCAATGTCAAACTCTCCCATAAGAAATATCGTTCATTTTCCTAACATGAATAGAACTAGCCTTGGTGTTGGCAAAAGAAAAGATCCGGCATCGACATTATTTGTAACTGGTTTCCTATTGGCTGGTTGCCTGAGCGTCACGTTTACGTGGTGAGTCGACAGCAATCGACGACACGACTAGAAATATATGAATTGTGGTGACTAAGTGGTCCGCAGATTTGAATAACGAGGACGTCCGGCACTCCTAGTTGTCGGGCCAACCCACACATGTGTATGGAAAGGTAGGAGGTGCACGGACTAACCCAGTATTGGCCCTGTTTGAGATCCCCGCTTAAGAGTCCTGTGTACTGAAACGTGTTCTGTGAAATCGTTGTTTGCGTGTAAATGTGTATCTCGGTAAATAAAACTTCTGGAAATATTACTTTTTGTCAGAAAAGATAAACCATTTTATCTATGGCCCTATTTTTTACTTTTGTCATAGTAAGTGTATTCTTGGAGAAAAAAATGGTGAAAATGGTCAAATATCGCATTTTAAAAACTTGTCTATGCAGTTTCCTTAAGCGACGAGAGAATAGTACAAAGATACGGACGTAGTTTAATCCGTGGGCTTTCATCGCGTGCAATAAAACCCCTGTGTTACATATCTAATATGCACAGTACATCGTTACGATGGAAACACTGCACGCCTTGCGTGTAGGAGCGATGAGGCACTAGGCATGCGTGTAACTGTCGCCCGTATCGCTCCCTCGCGTCTTGATCTTGGACGCGCAGCTACATAGTTCTCGTAACTCCCAAGGTCAGACTGTGATGGACTCGTGCTAGCACTGTGTGTTTAAAATTGCACCCAGATATTACGCCATAATCTAATATGTAGATCAGAAAATAATGTAAGCCCCATCGCAATACATAATTATACTACATAAATATACTGAACAAACTCCAATACCTAAATGATGTGACATGCTGTTTTACTGAGAACAAGTTGATGGACAGAACAAATAATACCTCACAATAACATAATTATAATAGAGCCGGGTACTGAGACAAGCATACGCATTATACTACAATGTGCTTCGGCATATGAGCCAGGAACGTTGACCGTGGTTATTTACCCCCACCTACCTCGCAGTTGTGACGGCACGAAAGTAGTTCGAATTAGGAATTGACGTGCTCGTCTCGGGCATCGACCTAGTTCAACTTCAGGGGAAGGTGGTAACATTTTTTTCAGTACAGCTGTCTTAAGCGATTGACTCTATCACCCCGTTTAAACCATAAGTCAAACTTTATTCATTACGCAGGGACCTAATTTAATTTCCGTTAATAGAAGAAATTTTTTTTTTGTAAATCGTTGATAGGCATTTACCTATTTCAGCAGTGCGTTTGCATTTTTCAATTTCTCCATAAAAATTACTATAGTAGTTATAAGACGCCAGAGGGACGTACCCGAAGTCGTGAATTATGGGTTTCTTAATAAAAATGAAAAAACTAAGTTACATTCGTAATTCATTCATACAGCTATTATTCACAACATTAAACTATCTTTCTCCACTAGTACACTCTTCTTATACCAAGTGAGCGCAAAATGTACTGTTTTATCTCAATTATAATTAAAGTACTTATCAAATGTATCTATATTGGTTACAGTTACTTAATTCACATTCATTATTTACACACATTCAGTTTGTCTATTGCCGCCATTCTAAATGTCCGTCACTCATGCATCCAGTTCAGTAGTCCCACCATTCAGTCTCACTCTCCACTGTACCGATGCTCGCAGTCCACAGACTTCACACCCGCTGGTAACTCTCGCCTCCACTCGACGCTCTGCTGGATCGTCACACCTGTCGCGCTGAGCTGGATTCACAACCATCCGTTTCATCCGTCAGTCGATCGTCCGTCTGTACGTCGGTAACGTGTACTTCAACCAATCGTATGTATCTGAAGAAATCCACGGCGCGGCTCAAACCCAGAAGCCTAGAAAGTTGTCTTGAAATATTTGATTTGCTTGGGGTGCTGTGAGCGGAATATTCACGCGCACGAGAAACAACACTCAACAACTTCGCCCTAGCGTGGTTCCTAGAATACTTGCTAACAGTGTGACAAGTACCCAGCACTCGTTACATAAAGTTTTATGCCAGTATTCTGGTAGAGAACCAGGTGCCGACGCCTTAATTTAACATGTAAATGAGGCCGGGATGTAGATAAGGTGCAGATAAACCTACAAATAAAATGTAAAATACTGTGCTCCTCACTCTATCGCGTGAGTCACAAAGTAGGATAACGGTGTGTTTTAACACTTCTGCTGTTCATGATGAACTGAGCACTTTTGAAAGCCTTGCCCAAGATCTGATTGTATGTACGTTCGCCTTCTGTAAAATTAACATTGCCATGGTCCTCATCACTTTAGTCATACGTAGGTCAAGCGAAACTGTAGAATTATCGAAAAAGTAAATATTTTACAAATCTGCTCATGTTTACACTTCGATACATTAAAAATAACAGGAAGCGAAAGAAATAATTTAAGTTATCGCAAATCGTTGCCTAACAATATTTATTCAACGTTACGATATGGAACTATTTTCCCGCCTTCGTTATCAACTTTACTTTACGCATGTCACTCACTGCGCCCGTTAAAATATACGCAAGTAGGAGCAGTGACTTTTTTTTTAGGTTGATTTCAAAAGTGCTCACTTTATCATGAACAGCCTTTAATAATGGGCAGTCCTTTGCATATTCGGACCTTGTTGTGGCCACGCCTCTGAAAGTACTGTGCTTCACGTGGTTCCATTTGTTACTTTTGGTGACATGATGTCAAGTGTGTAGCCAACTCGTCCCCCCCTTTTTTTTTTTTTTTTTTTTTTTTA
Organism: Dryococelus australis; assembly: GCA_029891345.1. NCBI lineage: Eukaryota > Metazoa > Arthropoda > Insecta > Phasmatodea > Phasmatidae > Dryococelus > Dryococelus australis. The sequence continues at coordinate 83,983,288 of CM056999.1, read as the reverse complement.
CCTACGTATGGGACTTTCAGCGGCGACCCTGTTTTTCTATTGGTGGAAAGTCTGTAGGAAGGTTCAACGCAGGGCCCCTGAATAATTTTGTATGTATCTAAAGTTTATATTTCGATAATAAAACACTCTGAAAATGAAAAAAAAAAAAATGTGTTTGGCTGTGTTGGGGACACAGCTGTTTCTTTTGCGTGAATACGTCTACATTGACGCGCTCGGGCGTCTTGATGTTTATTTTTACGTTTCCGGCACTGCTTCACTCGATCATATGGGGTTTTATGGGTATCGCTCGATTGCTTTTGAGATGCTCTTTCCAACCGTATACGATTTCTGTATTTCGACGTGGTTTTTCGACGAGTATTGGCCGAAATTTTCGTTAAGTTTTCTTAATTTTTTATATTTGCCTCGTACAATTTCACCATAACCACGCCACAGGAATATTTTTATACACGCAATCGATTGATCTTGACGAGGGTTGTCGATTCAAATTCAAACGAGCGTCGTAGCTTCTCCTAGTCAAAAGTTATACTACGCGGAAGTTACGAGATACGGCGAAACGAACTCAAAGTTGCCCCCCCCCCCCCCCCGGCCGTGTGCGATGCTTCGCAGTCCTCTCTCAACGTAACATATTCTCCTTTGACAATCGAATGGTGTAATTGAATTTTGATTGTAGACGATAGATTCGGAGCTGGATAGCCTCCCACTATGGTCGCAAATTTAAAGACTTATTCACATCAAAAGCCATTTTTAGCCATTTTGGAGTACTCTGGAATGGTGTTTCTAATGTGTGTGACGTCTTGAAAACACTCGACGGCTCTCGTTTGATGTGTGTTCTTTTCGTAGATGAGCACATTGGACGGACGTGTTTAACCGTTTTCGTAGGAAAACTAGTATTTCACGCTCTCTGCGACGCATTTCGAGCTGCAGGTTACATCACGGGAGAACGCAGGTTGTCTGTACAGATGGATCCGGCAGATCGCACCTGGGAGAAGAGCGTGCGCTGAAATTTCCGTTCAGGGAAATCGGAGGCTGGGAGTAGCGGTCTCACGTAAGTGGAGTTTCGTAACCAGAACGGTGCTGTGACAAGTCGCCTGTGAAAGTTCGCCCGGTCTACGCGGCCAGCGAGTGACTCATATCTTTAACCGTCATCGCGGCTGCTGAAAGCTGTTTTGTAGTTTTAAAATCCCGTCCTTGTTACGCCCACTAGAGATACCGTTAAACGTGGCTTTGCGTGGCTTCGTGTTCAATACCGTACCGCAGTATGAAATGTATAAGAATAATTTTTATCCTGTGTTTACGAATTAGCTGACGTAATCCTCACTGGCGATGACGTAAAGACTTGATTCGAACGTATTTCATGTTTTATAATTTGGTGAAAAATATAACTTTGGAGTCGGGGGAGGGGTCCTAGTTGGGGCGACATCCTCGGAACGAAGTTTCCGAGACTGTCATCTGGGAAGGGTTACATGGATTGAAACTCTAAAAGGGTGTGTTGCACTTGAAAATGGCCATTACCTTGGCAGTAATAGTAATATATCAACACCTGTATAGTCGCGCTTGCTAAAATTACGCTTAACCATTGTCATAACAATTGCTATTACAAAGCCGCAAAGTTGGCGGCGAACTTTTAACTTCCTTTTTCGAAAATCAAAGCTGTGCTGATCAGAATTTACTTTTACTACTGTACATATACACCTGGGAATCATAAGCGTCCGTGCTAGTTTGCGAAAATGTTCATTTGACTAGTGGAAATTATTCCTCTTAAATTTCATTGGACAAAAAATCAAAACATCTGGCTTTACTGTATCAGATATAGCAAGTATTTTTGTAAATGCTGTGACAATGTCTATTAGAGTAGTTATGGTTGAGTTGTAACACGGCTTTGAGAAGAAAAGAGGATGGAATGCAAGTGCAGTCATGTGGGTTCCCTAAGGGAACTCACGACCAACGGTTAACGTCCGCCACGTTTCCAAAATGAAATTTGTGGTGCGGCTCCACTGGGCACCGAACCAAGTCAGGCGGTAGCGCGGCCGTCTACCAAAATAAAAGAGAATTTGTTAACAACAGTACAGGCTGTTCACGATAAAGGGAGCACTTTTGAAATCAACCTTGGAAAAAAAGTCACTGCCGCTGCTTGCATTATTTTAATGGGCGCACTGAGTGACAAGCGCCCAGCATAGTTGTTAATGATGGATGGAAAATAGTTACGTATTTTAACGCCGATTAAATAGTGTTGGTGACCAATGTGATAACTTAAATAATTTCTTCCGCTTTCTAATTTTTTTTTAAATTTATCGAAGTGTAAAATTGACCAGATTTGTAACATATTTACTTTTCTGATGATTCCACAGTTCCACCTGACCCACGCATGAATAAAGTGATGTCGTCAATTGCAATGTTAATTTTACATAAAATGGAAGAATACATAATGTGCATACAAGTAGACCTTAAGCAGAACTTTCAGAAGTGCTCATTTTACCGTGAACGTCCTATACCATCTTGTCTAATGACGTCTGTATTTTCATAGCCCAACATCATCTTTAGCCCTAGAAGAAAACACGCGAGTGAAGCAACAGCCACTGAACAAGTGTTTGTTGGCGACGGTGCAGGTATTACTTAATTAGGTTAATGTTGTAATTGCATGCCCAGTGCAAAGACTTGTGTTCCGGCGGTTATGTATGACCGACGCGGCGGCAGTCGCAGAAACCACAGCGCCCCAGTTTCGCAGCGGCCAGCACGCCAACCTTGGCGGCGCTGCTGGTAGAAAACAAGGTCTATGTACAGTCCTAGCTTCCGATGATGCAGCTGCTGCGTGCTCGACTGAACACTCCTGAGAGCCCCTACTCAGTTTCTTCTTTCTGCCAGTTGCGTATCCTTCTGCCGCGTGTAAACATTACCGCTCCTGCGGCCACGTGGTTACCAGTATCACAGACTACAAACGGTTCACGGTAAAGTGAGCACTTGTGAGGCCCTACTTACTTTTTCCTATCAGTCATTTTTTTATACTTCCACCACATTTTAAAATAAATATTTCCATGTAAGTAATAAACAGTGTATGTACAGGTGCTCGGAAATTCTCCTTACAAACTTCTAGGACTTGTAGAGGGGACTGAGTAGACTATCCTTTGAATAGGAACACATGTCCGGAAATGTGCTGTTTCTGTGCTACAACCATTTCAATTTCAAGTGGGCTCGTTGGTGCAACGGTACAGGAACCACGTGCAGAAGTTAATACGTGATGCAAAATCGACTGGACGCAAAGACTGTACCCTTTAGAGGTGGTAACGATGTAGTTGCTCATACAGAACCTCCCAGACGATGCTGGGAGCAACACCCATTGCACGCGCAACTGATCGCGAACTCGTTGATGGACTCTGTTCAACGCAATGCAGTACAGCCTCTTCCAATTCGGGAGTGCGGCGTCTCTTTGGAGCACAACATTCTTTCCTTTCTGCGGTGAAGGTACCTCGTTCGTGGAGTCTTTGCGCAATTGTGGCGATAAGGGTATGCGATGGCTTCGCACGTTGTTGATAACGCTCTTGATACAGCCGACGAGCTGCTCCTCCATTACCTTCAGCTGCGCCATGTATGAAGATCATTCTGTGTATTCCGCAAACGTGTACTCAACCATGTTATTCGGAAACGCAAGGGCGCGTGAATGAGGCTCGAGGCAGGGTACCGTGGCAAGGTAGACGTCACGTACCATCAGGTGATCGTCTGACGTAATGTGCTGCGTACCCAGTTGCATACCAAAACAGGAAAATCCGCGAATTGCTCTTTCCCTCAGTGGAAGTGAGCGAGTGATACACCTGATTTGAAATGGCTGTAGCACGGTAACGGTACTTTTCCGGACATGGGTTCCTATTCCAGAGAACGTCTACTCAGTCCCCGCTACAAGTCCTATGAGTTTGTAAGGGAAATTTACGAGCTTCCTGTGTTTTCACCGGACTCAAACGGTGTCGTCTACAATAAAATTTATTTATCAACTATTATTCCACATGAGGCGGCTTCAGAAAGTGCTCACTTTACCGTTAATAGCCTATAAAGTAGGGGTATACTGATCTCGCTGGCTGCGCACAACCAATCTGTGTCCCAACTTTGAACTGCTTTTCGTCCAACACGTCTAGCAACAACGGCATGGATTAAATTTGAGGTTAGGACACTGATTGGCAGACAAGTGCTTTGAGATGGATGTATACGCCCTCTAACCAATTTGTAATGCTGTTTGAGTATATTCGAAAGTATTTTATTAATATAAAAGTTCTTCTTTTTTAAATTGAGATATAAACAAACGCGTTTTTCACTGTTGATTACGTGACTTTGACAGTTGTGTTCCTGTTCGAGGTCAATGTTTGGTACATGCACAGAAGACGAATAATCGGTCTACGACTTCTGTAGTCTATGGCCAGTACCCATGCGTCGCTTGCTGTGGAATTGTTAGCAACATGCGTATGTTACTGCTGCACCGACAGTTCTGCAATACGTGTAAAACAAAGATAAATTAGTTTCACTTACCAGCCGTTCAGACATTCCCACGTGAACTTGCATTGCCGAGTCTATGGAAGTTATTCTGTGACCTTCGCCCGTGAAGATAGTCGATGTCGTCCGTTGTTTATGTAGAGCCAACACACAGTTGTTACTCCTCCTTCCCCCCCCCCCCTCTACTACAACTTGCTATAAAAGTTGGATTTGAGTTTGTTGCAATGGCAAATGAGAAGGATGTGCCGTTCATAGTATGCTCATGATTTGTTAGTGCATTTCGTAAAAAACAACGTGAACTGCTTTATGAATAAGAGCTTCATCTTCGTGATAAGGCTAGGCCACATGTGGCACACAGGCTATGGCAGATTTTGAGAAAATTTGTGTAAAGTCTAGACCATCCTTTCTAGACCCAGCAACGTGTGATTTCTGGGCGTTTCCAACACTAAACAACAAAGGTGAGCAAATTCCACTAGTTTACACCAACTTTCAGAAAATAGTCTACAACATTTTTAAAAGCTAATGCATCACTGGAAAAAGTTTATAGTCTGGTGTGTGAAAATCGCTGTTTCGACAGAAAACCCACAGCAAACCTCTGTCCAACAGACACAGTCTACGATCTTTTCGATCAGCCCTCGTATTTTGAGACTTAATTTAATTACTTTTTCTATAAATAATAAGTCGCTGCTAAACTACTGTGGCTATAGTCTTCCATTCGGAGTTGACGGTAAATCGTGCTATTATTAACATGAACAGTAACTGATGCACTATTATTGGTATGGATATTGTTTTAAGATGCTAATTTTAGACGTGCAGTAAATAATTTTACTACACACTATCTATTCACCACGATAAAAATGTCACGTTGAGTAATTAGCACAATCATTTGATCTCACGTCCGGATCTCGGCGCATTTTAAACTGCAGAGGGAATACGGGGTAGAGAGCGGGTGCCAGTAGCGCAGTAATTAGTTTCCCGAGTTCCGACATGGGACGGTGTGTGTTATATATATATATATTATATATATATATGTGTAAAGGATAGGTATAGATAGATAAGGATAGGTAGGTAGAGGTAGAGACAGAAACAGACTGTGTGCGTAAAAGTGTGTGCGCGTGTGTTTTTTTTTTTTTTTTCTATACGATCTTAGGCCGTGTTCCAGTTGGCATTTTCTGTTAACAAAATTGTCACATAACCTATTTAGTCTACAAAATCAATGATGTATTTTGTGAATTGCGTTTTGAGTTTTGTTGTCAGTTTCGAAGCTAATAAGTTACAAAATACAAATTACTAAACCGCTGCTATATTAGTATCCCCTATCCAAAAAGTTTAAATACACATGTATGCGAGGTTATTAAAATAAACAAATATGTATGGTACTCACAATAATTATGTCACCAAGCAGGGTTGCTAAAATATTTTGAAATAGGTATTTTCTCGTAAAGCAATTTTTGTTACGTAACAATTTTACATCCTATTTGTTTTATTTTGTCAAGTTTACGTTTTAAACGGCGTTCTAACCACTTTCGGGAATAATCACTGCTTATTGTAAGACTTCGGTGACTTTTAGTTTTGCAATCATGAAAACACAATAATAATATCAGCATGGCGTGCTAGACAGTTGAATGGCGTGGTGTTCCGACTAAACCTTACAAAATGTCAAATACAGATTACGGAAAACAAAACTCGAAATGAGTTAGAACACGCACGGCCTGGGTGTCCGCCTGCACAATGGCTGACGGCGCACGGCCTATCGTCAGTTTCTCGGGGCAGGCGGGTACAGAGAAAGTTCTCCACCGCCCCCCCCCCTTTTTTTTTTGTCACACTTCTCGAGACTGATTTCGACTTCCGCCCACATGCGTCCCGGCCCGGCGTGCTCATCTGGCGAGATCTGTTAGCCGCGGAAACTTCGTATCCCCAACAGTTGGCCGCGCCGGCCGGTGGGAAATTCTACGTCTGGGCTGTGATGTCCTCCTCCGCAGTAGTGGCCCGTGCCGTGTCAACTTTCGTGTAGGGGAGGAGACATAACCACCCAGCCTCCTCTTGACTGCATGCGTTTCAATGCCAGCTATAGCGGGTATGATCACACTAACGTTGGCAGCGATTAAAGGGAACCGCTAGTAAAACATTTAAAACACCCCAATATTAAAGTCTAGCTCCAATATTGTCTTTGTTTAATTTATGTGACATTACTTAATAATCTTACTGTTTATGGGTTATATGTAAAGTTTGCCTCTGCTATTACCCAACTTCAATATGAACGAGAGAACAACATCCACATCATCTTACCAGTAGAATAATTCAATATCATAAACTCTACTAGCGTTTGAATAGCAACTGGAAACAAGCATTACACACAAACAAATACTTTTCTAGCAACTACCATTGTATTACCAATAGAAAACATCGGCAGCTTTTGTGATTTTATATTTTAATAAAAGAAGCTTTGTTTTTCTAGTAGGATCTCACCTTAATAATTAAAATAAGTATCTCATAAACGTGATAATATTAAGAAATAATAATCTGACCAACTTTATACTTACTTGAAAATTACTATAAGAAAACATAATTCTAGCCAACTTTATGATTACTTGGAACTATCTTAAGATATTGGAAAAGTAAAATATGTTATCCACGAAGAATTTGCTTTCAAGCTATTACCAAAATTACTTCAAATTATTCCAACATGAAATAGGAACGACACTAGTCGAGAAATTACAACTTTTATTATATCCCTTATTTTGACAAAAATTAAACTTTTATCTCGGGGATTATTGTGTGTGAAAATAGTGCGGTCATTTAAAAACATTATTTTCATCAAAACCTTTTGGGATGATTATTGCTTAAATGGAATTACTATAAGCACTTCTATAGCTGCCTTTCGATTAACAATAACTGGATAAGACTTTGCTATAGTTGATTAGCGTCGTCGTCTCAGTTGTGTAGAATGGATATGGTAGCATTCCATTCGACTTGTGATGAAGAAAATATCCCTCTCGTTGAAAATGGGGAAACTGGTTGGCTCCACTCCTCTCTTATGTAATCGCCCTTACGTATAAGCATACGAGCTTATTCAAGTGCTTACTACAGTCCATAGCACACTAATGTACGTTCAATCCGCGAAGTGTAACTAAGCTAATTTACACATGGAGTCGTCCGCCTCAGGCCTCTTCTTCTCTTCAATGTATTGCGCACGTCTTGTTTATTCATTCTCTATCCTGGGATTACCTCTCCGGACTCGTTAATATGCAAAACTACTAAAATCTTAATGGATCAGACACACTAACGCCTAACTCCAAGCCTAGCCCTCGGCCATCCTCTCATGAATCTTCCTTATTACGTTCAAAACATACATAACAGAAAAAGGTTTTAAAATTGTTATTTGTGATTGGCACGTAAACAAAATACAGGAAAAACCAGTGAATGACATATCTTTTACAATATCAATACCTTGCACAAAACTTGTTTCAACGTTACAACATACAATAAATGAAAAGACAGCCTCACTAACAAAGAGAAAAACATAACTGAAAGAAAAACTTTTACATAAACAACACCTTTTAGAAATGCAAGTTACTAATAACATATGCGCTGCACTATTAATGTTGAATAAATATGCTGGCCAAAAAGAAAAAATAATTAATACACCTTAAAATTACAGGTACAAGAAAACACATTAACATACCTTAAAATTACAGGTACAAGAAAACAAAGCATAACCAATATCCCAGATGTTACATTGAATACTGTTGTATTGACTCGAGATCTGAAATCTGCGAACTGTTGTTGGGTAATATTATCCCCATTCATTGACAAAATATGGAGTGCCACGTTATTATCCTGTGTAACCCTTGGGTGATTATCGCCTAAATGACGCCATCATCATGCGTACAGTAGTGAAAAAAAAAACTCTGCCTTGGTGGTGGAACTCGCAGGCGAACAGTTGTCGAGAAAACAGACATCGTTCGTAAGGGTGAAGTTGATTGCCTGCCAGGTACCCTAATTGTCTTGTGTAAAAATCATTTCAATTTTTGGGAAAGTTTTCAATCCGGTTTTTATAGTGTTGTCGTTTTTCTACTGTAGTTTTTTTCGACCGATGATTTGTTCTGGGCTTGTTTTCTGCTGTGCCTTTTTTTCTTTTCGTTTGATAGTGTAGGTAACAGCAGGTAAGGTCATCTAGGAAATATTCAGGGAAGAAATGAACCTGGTTTATGGAAACACTGTTACCATTTTGTTGGTCAGTATTGTTCTGCAACATGTAGTGAATGTAAACTTGTGTAGTAGTACATCGAAATGAAATTGAATTGAGTTTATAAGGAAAAGTGTAAGATATTTAATTAGAATACTGTTCATATTACGTTACAGCTCATCACAGATAATGTGTTTACTGTCGGCGCACACCCCACCAATATGGCGGCTAATATTTCAACGATAAGTTGTTGAGTACGTTACTATCAAAGAGAGAGCACCATAATTTCGTTTCTACGTACCTAATTTCCCTGTTATATAATGTAGGGTATAGAATTTAAAAATGAGCGACTTTTCAATTTTTGTACAGCCTTTTTCACTCCTACGAAGTGATATTACGTGTGCTCGAAGGGACACCTATACACTCATTTGCAAAAAAAAATATCACACTGAAGGTGCCATCACAGGGGCGCACAAATGGATACAGGTACAGGACAGGGTAGTATGCATACAGAAATCATCACGATATTCTACCACATCAAGCATGTATTGCAGGGGACCAACACTTGCAGGATACATGTAGTATGATGTTGGACCACCGGTAGTACGGAGATAGGCAGCGATATGGTCGGGCTTGGAGGATACAGACATTAGATGTTCTCCTGAGGGAGTTCCTGCCACAGCTGGTGCCGAAGTTGCCGTCCAATCTGGTTCCAAACGTTCTTGATGGGCGAGAGGCTGGGGTGAACCGTGTTGGCCAAGGAAGCATGTTGACATCACGAAATCAGCTCAGAGGTAGTCATGCTATGTGAGGCCAGGCATTCTCCTGCTGAAAATCGGGTTGTGAAACTGCATCAGAAAAGGGAGCGCACGTGGTCGCAGCATTCCCTGGACGTATCGCCGCGCCGTCAATGTTTCTCCATCCACCAGCAACAGAACCATGATCCGTCGCTGGACACCACTCGTCGCCAGTTCGCAAGTTGCCACGCTGACCGTTCCCGTGCTCTGCGATGCTGAGGTGGTCATGGTAGACACCATAGACTAAAGACGAGGTAGACCGATCTCGCTGGCTGTGCACAACCAAACTCCGTGTTCCTACATTGAATTGCTTTTCAGCGTACACGTCTAGCAAAAACGGCGTGGATTGGGTTTGAGGTTAGAACAGTGTTTTGTAAACAAGTGCTTTTGAGATGTTTTTATACTTCCTCTAATCAATTTGTAATGCTTTTTGATTACATTCAAACTGATAAAAGTATTTTATTAATATAACAGTGCTTGTCATTTAAAAATTAAGATGTAAACAAACACGAATCACTGTTGACCATGTGACTTTGACAGTTGTGTAGGATTGTGGTAGGTCAATGTTGGGTACATGCGCAGAATGCGAATAAGCGCTCTACCTCATCTTTAGTCTATGGTAGACACAAGGGACGTCGCGACGACAGATCCCGCTTTGCTAGCCGCCTGGATATGGTACTATCATGGTGGACACATGCGTATCCCCCAGCTGCTGTGACGTATCCCTGGATGGTGCGTAGTGACGTCCAGTGTGTGCTCACAGCCTGTCGCACTACGAAACGATCCTCCCTGCTGTGGTCCGCCGGGGTCGACCCGAGCCTTCTCCACAGGTTGTGTTTTTCCACAGTGTAGGCAGAACCATACGAGTGGCGATCATTGCGCCGAAACGTCCAACCTGCCTCTCGGAGGCCGACGATGCGGCCTCTCTCAAACTTATTCAGCTGGGCAAAGTCTTGTTGAATGCGCCGTCGGGGCATGCTGCGTGTTCACTGAACTTGGCTCTGTGGCTCACACTGCTCACAAGGTCTTATTCTGTGTCTTGCAGCTTTGAATGACAGAGGGACATGTATGCCTTCTACTGGCACTTCCTCGAAAGCAAACAGTTTAAAACTCAAATGGGACACATATCGGGCTATGACGATACTGCGTGGCAACCTTCATTGTACTCGCGCGATCTCAATTTTTTTTTGCAAATTAGTGTATTTCACATTTTTACGAGGCATGTTGCTCACTGAGTGAGATTCACGATACAAATGAACAGTCATGTGAGGAGAGAGTATTAATTAAAAGAATGGTGTTCAACTCTGATCCTGTTTTTGTAGGCAAACGGCAAATGAAACCCCGAAACACCAAGTGCTCAAATATCTTTCTTACATTACATTTTTCATTTTATAAGTGTTATAATTTAAAAATATGAATTCTTGTCTGTTTGTGGTTTCGATCGATTTTTTTTTTAAACGACACATTAATTCTTTAATGGGTTAATAATTTGTTTTCAGTGAATATTGAACACATTAGCTTCTGAAAATACTTTTCTTTACCCTTACGGCATGCAAATATCTAGGTAAGGGTTTTTCACGGTAAACTGAGCAATTTTGAAAGTCTGATTAAGATATATTTGTGTACACGTGTTGTGAATTCTTCCGCCTCATGAAAAATTAACATTGCCATATGCCTCAACACTTTATTCATGCGTCGGCGAAGTGAAACTGTGAAATTATTATGAAAATAAATATTTCACAAATGTGCTCATTTTTATGCTTCGATGCATAAAAAAAATTATAAAGTGAAATTATGTTATCACAAATGATTTCCTGACACTTCTTATTCGACGTTAAGACATGGAACTACTTTCCTTCCATCGTTACCAACTTTACTGGGTACATGTCACTCGGTGCGCCCGTTAAAATGTATGCAGGTAGGAACAGTGACTTTTTCAAAGGTTGATTTCAAAAGTGCTCACTTTATCATGAACAGCCTTTAGGAATCATTTTTCTCGTGTAGCATGGGTTGATGACTTTGACTACTATTATGGCCTCTTTTAACGACGCACACAAGTATTTCTGCAGCTGAAGTTTTCCAGTTGCCTTGAGGGAATATGTTCCCAGGATCTCGGAAGCCAGTTGAAGTACAGTAGGTTAGTTTTCAGTCCGCTTATGAAATGAACCCAGGATCTGTGGACATCGGCCAGCCAGCAACGATGTCATAGGCAGCGGAAACAGGTGGTCACGTTATCCGGAAAGCACGCCGGTCCCGGTTTATTTGGCCAACGGCGTGCGGTAGCACACGGACTCCGTGTCTCGAGGTGACAACCCCCCTCCCCCAGCAGCGTCGCTGGCACCGCCATTTGGACGCGTCCCAAGCACAGTCCCCACTTTGGACAAACCACGTCGTGGCGCGAGCATTAATCCCGAATATTGGGCGCGAAGCTGGGCTCTAAATAACTCGCGCACTTTAATTTATCCTTTACAATCCACTCCACTTCACACGTTAAAATTATCCCCCGGACCTCGCGGTCGGGGACCAGTTCAAAATATTGCTAGCCGCCTGTGTAGTCTGCGGTCATTCCACGTACTGTACTTGGTGCATATTTCTGAAACGCGCGTGTCTGCCGTTGGCGAGCAAACCAGCGCGAATCCATGGATAATTATTTCTGTCGACGAGCTTTAGCAAGACTTTTCGCTTTTTTAAATTGTACTTTAATGCCTAAAGTTCGTTTTATTCACGATTCCCATAACCGTACTTCGCAGCGATGTTGAGTGTCTGCTTCTTCCGAATGACATGCTATAAATTACTAGGAATATAGATTTTCTGTTTAATGAAAATGTGTAAAAAAAAAAAAAAGTAAATCATAATTTATACTTATGTAGATCACTACGATTCTTGTAGAATTTTATGTAATACTATTTTTAGCTAACAATAGTAACCCGTAGTTTTTGTATAATCACGCGTCAAGATCGCAATTTCACTGTTTTCGAAATAAAAATTAAACTAACCTAAACCTAACCTTCTGCAAAAATTAAATAAGGAAAGCTGAAAGGTGTTGTATTAGTTCAGTTGAAGATGTGTTTGTCAGAAAGTATTAAAAAATAATTCAAAACATACGGAAAAATATTTGCAAACATTTCTAACTTTTTAAATATTGGAAACATTTAAAAACTTGGTTACGTTAAATTTTGAAGTAATTCATCACGCCATTTCTTAATGTAAGTCATTTATTTGCTACAAATTCAAATAACTTTTTTCTTTGCCATTTGTATGTTTCATATAGAGTAAAATTGTGATTTTCGTATATAGTTATGCCAAAATTACGACGGAATATATACTATATGGCAAAAAGTCACCAGTGATCCCGTTGCTGATTAACTTGGTCTGGAGAAAATTGTATAAGCGAATAAGGCACAAACGCTGAACACCATACCAAATTTATTGTAATAATGAGTCTGTGGAGATGTGTGTGCGTTCGTAAAGGAAATTATTGTAAGGTTTAAAAAATTCGGGTATTCCGTCAAGGGGCTTATCAGCAGTTAAACGTGTCTCGGTCAGCTGTTGGCGACGTCATTGCGAAATGGAAACGTCATTGAAGCACTGGTCCGAAGCATCGCATGGTAAGCCCACGGGTAGGTCCAAGAAACTAATTGGAACAAGTGAGCTGTGAAGCGTGTTGGGTGAACCAGTCTTCAGAAGTGCTGAAGATTTCAGTCGCAGAATGCCAGTGATAGGAGCGTAGACCAGAGATGAGACAGACCGAGTTCCGTCTTCTGCGAATGTCACCAACATTGGCTCACCTATCCCCGCAGTACAACTGTCAGTCACATGATCAGCCCTGATAAACGTGTGTGTACATACATTAGAATTTTCAAAAACCACCGCCTTTTAGATTTAATAACTAACTTGCACTAAATTTAGGTTATATGAAATGTACAAATATCTTAAAACACCTCCCTCAAATCCTGTCAACGTTGTGTTTAGCAGTGCTATTGGTAGAAAAACTACCCAATGTTGGAACACAGGGTGTGGCCACTACGCAGCTTGAATGTTCACTTTACCCGATTTTCCCTCGATGGATAGGGCTGTATGTCGGTAGGTGATGCCAGGAAGCAACAGATCACACACGCCAATGCTCGACGTCATTTTGAGTGCTGCAAACACCACCATCGGTGGATTGTGTGAGCAGGTATCATGGTGTGATGAGTCACTGTACATAATCTGGTTTTCGGTTGGTCGTGTATGGAAATGGCGGATGCCTGACGAACGGTTTTTACCAAGATGAGCATTGTCGACAGTGAAATTTGTTGGCGGCAGTGTAACGACTTGGGGCCGTTTATTTTGGTTCGGGCGTGGATCATCAGTTTTAATCGATGTTTCGATGGAACCTGCCGTGAACCAAGCAAGACATTCTGGACGGAAACTTCGTGCTCACACTGTGGGAACATTTTGAAATATGGGTTTTTCTTTACCAACACTTTACTCCTCCAACCCATCAAACAAGGTTGGCTAGTCGTTTGAAGACAGGTGAATCTGCTTAACTTGCCCGTCCGCTGAGAGCTCCGACTTGAATCCAACGGAACATATTTTGGATGCGCTGGAGGATCATTTGCTTGTCAGACTCACGCGTCCAACAGACAGAAGTAAACTGTTCATTATGCTGCGGGATGAGTGAAAGTAAATTTCGCGTACATACATGTGTATACAAATTAGTGGAGAGTCAATCCTTATGGGTCTGTGGATACTGTACTAACAACAAAGTAAACAGTGGCCGGTGTTTTGAGAGTTTGCTTTGTGAGTGATCTAATCTGCTAGACAGAGTTTGTGCTCCTCTCATTTGTGGATGGCTGAAGCTGGTGACACCGAGTACGCAGCTTGTTGTTCACTCGCTGAGAGAAGTACGCTCCACACAGGTACAGCGCACATCACAAAATGTCTTGACTGGCACATGATACCCTCATAAATCTCCAACCACCTGGTCCTGTTTCTTCTTCCCCGCCTACCTCCACTTCGTCTCCCACTTATTCTCACGTCCCTCCACCAGCAGCTTTCCGCGCTTATTTCCTTGCTACATAGGTTTAAAACTCTTCCATTATGGGGTTTTGGTTACTTTTTCCCTAATTCTCCTCCCTTTCCATATCGCATTTCTTGATTTTTCCCGTGTTGTTGTTCCTTTTATTTACTTTTTTGTTGGTTTCCTTAAATTTCCTGTTTCGTTATGATTCCTTTCTTATTGTTCACTAGATGTTACCCACAGCTTCATCCACGTGCAAAAATCAAACCTTAATTATAGTGACCTAGTGCTCTATCTAATTGTTATTGTCAGCGAAATATGTAACTTTTGGGCACTCAATACCTGCAGTTGGTGGCATATTTTATAGATTACCTACGAAACTGTTCGTTTTTTCCGGGATGAAAAGTACCCTATGTGCTAATAATGTCCAGAATAGAATCTACTCCTGTACCACATTTCATCCGAATCCGTCGAGTCGTTACAACGTGATGAGCGACAAACAAGCATACAAACTTTCGCATGTATAATATTATTAAGATATTAAGATTGTATGTTATTAAATATTATAAAAAAAATTAAAAGATTGCTACACTCGAGCTCGTAAATTAATTTGGGGCTTAACGAGTTAAGAGTGGGATGGATCCTCGCGTCTAAGGTCAAGAAGCGAGGGAGCGATACGGGCGATACTAACACGCACTTCTAGCGTCTCATCACTCCTACGCGCAAGGCGTGCAGTGTTTCCGTCATAACGCTGTACTGTGCAAATTATGTCTGTAACAGTGGGGGTTTTATTACACGCGATGAAAGCCCACAGATTAAACTACGCCCGTATCTTTGTACTTTTCTCTTGCCGCTTAAGGAAACTTCTTAGGCAAGCTTTAAAAATGCGATATTTGACCATTTTCACGAAAGAAAACACTTAATATGAGAGGAAAAAAAAGGCATAGGTAATTGTTCTTTATCTTTTCTGACAAAAAAGTTGTTTTTACAAGACATTTATTTCCCGAGATACACATTCGCGCAGACAACTATTTCACAATGAAACACACGGATGTCTATCCCACTCTTAAGCAAATGAAAATAATATTTGAGGCCAAAGGCACGAATAAGACACCCATAGCTGTAGATTCCAAATACACCATCCATTTAAACTAACAGGAGGTCCTTTTGCTGTTTTGTAGCGCGAATAATTACTTACAGCATAGTCGCCGTAAGTATAGGTAGGTCACGATAAAAATGAACACTTTTGGAAGTCCTGCATACGATCTTCTTTACTTATATTTACGTGTCCTTACGCCGTATATAAACTTAACATTGCCATGGGGCCGTTTCAATTTATTCATCCGCCATACAAGTGAAACCGTGGGATTATTAGGAATGTAATGAGTTATTAATACACACAATTCGTGCTCTGTTGTGTGTGAACTTAAGTGGCCATAAATTTAACCATTACGCTCGCAATACAACATTGAATTAGTTTTATTAACTCGCTACCAACTTCACCGGGAGCCTGTACGCCAGCGTGGATAGGCTGTTCTCGCTAAAGTGAGTACTTTCGAGGCCGTAGTTCCTTTTTCCTTTCGGTCAATTTTTAAAATCCTTTAACAACTTTTTTTAATAAACATTGCCATGAAAGTAATAAACACTGTGTACGCCTATTGCACCGCACTCGGAAATTAACGTCTAAGGGTAAAACAAAATATATTTATTGACTATTATTCCAAACGAGAGGGCTTTCAAAAGTGCACTTTTTACCGTGAATAACCTATATGTAGATTGTGCATAGTTTTGGGCAGTAATTTTTTCACACACACACACACACACACACACACACGCGCGCGCAGGGCTACCAAGAGAAATTCCGAGCCACTGAGCAATGTGTGCTGTGGGCCTCCTACCCCGTCCTCCAGAAAAAGCTACCATTTACAACATACATAGTCTCAGGGCCGTAGCCAGGATTTAATTTCGGAGGGTGTTCTTCACTGCTACCCACAATTAAAGCGGGTGGTCCGGGGGGTTCTCCCCCGGGAAAATTTGGATTTTGAAGTGCAAATTGGTGCTATTGAAGTGGGTTTTAGAATCTAAATATTGAATATACAGCTGACAGACATTCTAATAGTTTTAAAGATCAGCTTTCTAAAACTCTTGGAAGTATTTAGTGGAAAGGAGGGGGCACGGGCCCCGGGCCCCGGTGCGCCCCCTCAATCACATTATACACTAAATTTGTCTATTGAACATTAAAACAAAATGCCGGTGAATATAACAATTTTCATCAATCACATTACTAATAAAAATTTACACAATTTGTTTATTCAACATTAAAATCCAAATACGTACCTAAGAATCAAACACTTTCGTTTAATCATATTACTAGTAAAAATATACACAAAATGAGTTCCTTAAACATTAAATTCTAAACACCCAATAATAAAACACTTTAAAGCTATGTATTACATTATCAAATACTTAAAAGGTGCACCAGTATCATTGATAAAAATATTGTATGTACATGTAAAAGTAGTGACACCTCATATAACTTTTACAATAACAACATTCTCCTGTTTGGTTTCCTGACCATGACATCTTCAGCGTCATCAGTCGTGAAAGGCAATGGATAGTGAATTGACATGAGTGCCAGGTCAGTTAATCATTCGCTGCACTTAGAGTTTCTTAAATATGCCTTAATCCTTTCAATGAGGAAAATGACTTCTCGACCTCAGCTGTTGATACAGGTAAAGTTGCCAGGTCACACAACATATGGTGTATGGTTGGGAAGAAATCTTACTACATGCTTCCAAAATGGACATAATCCCAATTGGCACGTCAGATTTTTTTGCCTTTCCACTTCTCACGCCACAAAAGATATTCTGCTTGAACCGCGGCGTGAGAAGTTTGCTCTTCAAAGTAGAGGCTTAGTGTTTTGAGCTCCTTCACACAATTCTTGTGTGCGTGTTTGGGTAACAGAATTTCCAGCGCTGAGAGAATGTCCTTATTTCTACAAAATCGCTGTTGAAGACTGATAATAAATTCACCTACACAAGGCAGAAAAATAGATCTGAGCTAATACTGTTCACCAGATTTGTGGGGATGATTATTCCTCGTGGCCTGCTTCTTAGCCTATCGCGGTACTTCAATAACAGTTCCAAACAAATTATCTGCTGTAGTTACAGACTTAAGGAATATCTCAGCAATTTGTTTATGGTCATCATTGTCGCTAGCCCTTGGACTTTGGAACATTTGCAGAATGATTTCACAGTAATATATTGCTGAAGCGAGATCATGCTGTGGGTTCTGCAAATGTGAAGACAATGCAATGGAAGACTGATGCTAAATAAATACTCGCAAACAAAACGTGCTAGGCCACTATAAATGTTACCATGAGTATTTTTTCCAATTTAGTTTAATATTTCGGGGGGTGTCCAGACACTCAAAACAACCCCTCCCCACCCCCTTTTTTGCTAGGGGCCTGAGTCTTCATGCATGAATACATACATAATATTAACGCGAGTATAAAACGCGTGTGATACACGAAGTATTTAGGAAACAGCCAAGTACGTCATATATGGGGCGATTTTTTCTAAAGGTGTGAATATATTCTTGGCGGGCCTGCACACACATGCCACGCACTCACGTGTGTCTATACACACACACACACGCACACCGATACACATATTAATTTACCATGAACAGCTTTTGGAAGACAGTTAGCATGTTGTGTAGGGGCTGGGGAGTGTCGCGATCGTATCGTCACGCGGCGGACGTGCTGCGACATCTCGCGTGCGTGCCGAGCGCCTCACGTCGCCGCTGCACGCATGATATCCGCCCAGCTGACCACGGCCTTCCTTCCGCCAGCCCGAGTGGCTGGCTGTCCGGGCTCGACCCGCTACCGTCCTCCGCATTTGTTGTCTATAGCCTATTCGCGAATTATTCACACCTTTTTCACACCTTTAGAAAAATCGCCCCGTACTTGGCTGTTTCCTAAATACTTCGTGTAACACACGCGTTTTATACTCGCGTTAATATGATGTATTAATTTTAATATTTAATTTGTAATCAAGATGAATAAAACAGGGAGGAAATAGGTGTGTTGGTAATGCCTAGTAAGAAATAGTTATCTTTGCAAAATATGTGCGCACGAATGCGGTGTGTTGTCCCTTCGGTGTAATTTTCTAGACTTGGTTAAGCTTTGTTTGCATGAGAAGGAGGAATATCCTGGAAGCAGAACTTTAGCAGAGCTTCCGAAAAGTTTGAAGTAACCGTGGATGGACTATACTCTCCGGCCCTTATGTACAGACTCGCTTACAAGTTAAGCACCGTTACCACTTCCTCTGGTGGAGATTCCAAGCATCGCTAAATGTCATATTCTCGGTCCTTCTAGTTTAGGCCTCATGCGGCTTCATGAAGTTTAGTTTGGTTGGTTACTAAAGGCTGTTCACGATAAAGTGAGCACTTAAGAAATGAACCTTATAAAAAATACTGCCCCTTAATGCATATATTTTAACTAGGGGTTTAGTCCGTACCCGTGTTTTCAGTATGGTCACGTGTCTAGAATATTTACAATGTTAAAAAATTTGGTTATCATACAAAGCCACTGAGCCACTAATGTCTCATTTGATATATATCTATCCACTTGGCCACTATGTCCCCATTTGGAATCACTCTATCCT
This sequence comes from Dryococelus australis, assembly GCA_029891345.1. NCBI lineage: Eukaryota > Metazoa > Arthropoda > Insecta > Phasmatodea > Phasmatidae > Dryococelus > Dryococelus australis. Next base: position 83,964,157 of record CM056999.1, on the reverse strand, counting down.
TTGAGCCACCGTGGCCCCACTTGGAAATTAACTCAACATTGAAGCGAGACATTTTAAATAAACAAAAATGATATTCCATTAACTTCGTATCATTATACAATAATCTATATGCATTAATTCAAAACTTTCATAGGAAAAAGTAATTAAAAATGACATTTTAGTGTAAAAGGTAATGATTGAGTAATCTGATCTTGCTGAAATTCGAACTTGACCTGTGTTTTGAAATCAACCTTAGAAAAAATGTCACTGCTCCTGCCTGCACATATTTTAACGGACGCACTTAGTGACATGCACCCAGTAAAGTTGGTTACGATGGAAGGGAAGTAGTTCCATGTCATGTCAATTTTAAATGTCTGGTAATTATTTGTGATCAATTTAATTATTTCTCTCGCTTTCTGTTTTTTTTTATGCGCGTAAGTTTAAGAATTAGCGGATTTGTGTAATATGTACTTCTATAACAATTTCGCAGTTTCACCAAACGGACGCATGAATAAAAGGATAAGGCCCATGGCAGTTTTAATTTTACATAAGGCGTAAGGATACACAACGTTGGATTTCAATCATGGCTTTCAAATAAAATACGCGAATAGCCGTTTCTAAGATGTTATGGATAGAATTGTTTGCAGTGATTTATTTACAAGGTCAGGCAACAAATTATAATATTTGAGCAATATACCACAATTTATTCGTACCTGCAGAGGAACTAAGCGCATAAACACACATTAGAACTTCCTGGGGCAGTTTTCCTGAACTGCAAATGCTAATAATTTAATGATATCAAAGATTTGTTATGTGGCCTCTCTGATTATATACATATCCCTTTTTATTAATACTTATCGTTACAGCTCTGTAAGTTGCATTTTAAATTTAGACATACAATAAGGCTTGCTGTATTTACATATGAGAATAAATAAAATCTTTATTTGTAAATACATTTTATTACATAATGTGTTAGTTACTGCAAAGCAACGTGTAAAGGCTGTTCACGGTAAAGTGAGCACTTTTTAAGGCCTTTCTAAATTTTTCCTTTCATCCGATTTCCATCTTCCTGCTGCTTTTTAATATAAACATTGCAATGTGACCAATAAACACAGTGAATACATTCACCACACTCAAAATTTAAAGCCTGAGGCTGCAATAAGATATATTTATTAGTGGTTAATGCATTTTGGAAGGGCCTTAAAAAGTGCTCGATTTACCGTGAACAGCCTATAGTGCTGTTTACGAATTACAATTTCGTTCAAAAAAACGGAATTTTCTGAAAAATTCCAATTTAATCGTAGGCCTATCTGTAGAGTTTCAATTCCGTAAATGTATTCTCACGTCAGGAATGTGTGAATTTCCACCCACATATGCAATAAACTTTTGTAATCTTCATCTAATACATGCATCGCTGTCGCCATTTTGAAAAAATATCCACTAGTTGGCAGTTTGGGAGGTCGATCGCCGACTGAATTTCTACACTTAAAAGTTATGCGGGTGTTGGCGGGAGGGGATGAGGGTTGAAAATACTTGATGTGAATGAGCGTACGGAACGCGCCTTCCACTGCCGATTTCTCTTCGTTTGTAGTGATAGTGGCGACTTGATTCCTCTCTGCATGCAGTCCGTCGTACTTGGCTGTCTGAATGACAGCAGTTACAGTTATCACTTGGTTGTGACTTCACGTGGTATCCCAGATTACCCGGAGTTTATGTTGCTATTGCTGCCTTGCTGTAGGAAGCTACGTAGATATTTTCTCCTTGGAACGTCCAATGCAGATGTGGGAAAAGTAGAAGACGCGTCCTGGATACTCCTTACCATTGGCAGGCAATGCCCGACAAGCATAATAGAATAATTAGGGAGAGTTTTCAGTTTTATATACGCTCGTCCTTTGTGCTCACTTACAGGCTGTGTACCTGTTCGCGACGTGCCGTGTGGAAAATCTCTCGCACTCGTACACATTCGCTCTTTCCCTCACCCGGGGCCGCGGTGGCCTATTGGTTAGCTCGCTCGCATCCCGCCAAGGCCGGGCCACCGGATTTTCGCATGTGGGAATCGTGCCGGACAATGCCGTTGGTCGGCGGGTTTTCTCGGGATGTCCCGTTCCCCCCCGCCCCTTCATTCCGGTGCTGCTCCATACTCCTCTCAATCGCCCTTATCGACTCTGAAGACCTCGCTGTTTAGAGCCGCCCAGATCTCTTCACTCACTATTTCCCTCACCCCCCTCATCCTCTCCCCTTTTTCTTATATTTCTTAATCCCACCTTTGTAAATTTGGCACTCAACAAATTACACTTTCCCTTTTGTAGCGTTGGGACTGACTATCGAAGATACACACAAAGACAGCCGATATATTCTGCTCATCTGTAAGCTGTGTCCGTGTTTCAGTAGCGACGTTTACCTCCGTTAGCAGGATCGCTGTAGCGCACAGCGTGTGGAAAAACTTGAAAAAATCTTCGGTGACCACTAGATATTACGTCAGGGGTACTGTCAACTTTCACAGAAGCAATCGTCGCAATAGCTTGCTGTCTGTAGGATGGTTCGAATGTAGCTACTGGTATTATGCCTAGTTCCTTAATAATAAAACTGGTTTAAATTAAAATGGCATAGTTACCTAGCATTATAGGGCGCACCGAACTAGATAACGTGGGTTGCCTGCACAGATAAAATGGTCCTTTATACTGTTTGGTTTTAGTTGAGATAACAGATCCTACCTATGCCCTGAAGAGAATTGGTGCATTCATCGAGGACAATGAACATACATATGCATTTGAGCATCCTATGTAAACGCCAGCTGAAAGTCACATGGCAATGTTTATTTTGTTATGCGGAAAGATACACAACGAATGGGCTGAAAGAAACTCAACATGACTTTCCAAATTACTCATTCCACAGTGAACAGCCTTTACATGTGTTTAATGCTAGATTGCGTGCACTGGACGATTGCTACAAACGATCGAGTCACTCACACGCTGCCAGCATATAACCTTGTCTACTAACCATGAACCAACTCACCGTATTTGGACAGACAATCGAAAATAAATGTTTTTGTGAAATGTGTTTCTAACGTTATATTCCCGAAAACCTAAATACGGCAATATGAAATGTTTACTGTACTAATAGCTCGGAACAACTTAAATTTTACCGGATGTCGCAATTAATGTTTACACTCTGTACATTAATAACAGACGCGAAGACAATCTGATGAAATTGCGTGTGTTGACGCCAAAAGGACAACTTTGGGTGTGTGCCAGTGCATGCTATCCGTTTCGTTTGCAGCTACGAGCGGCAACTCTACAATTGTAGAGAAAATGGCGGAGGTGACAAGGTTTTCTTTCGAGCACCGTAAGTGGACTTTAAAGTGTTAGTGGTATGCAAGGACATGATTGAGGTGCACAGACGGTGGAGGAGAGAACTCGGTGCTGCGCCACTGTCGCTTATGACAATGACGCCATTACGTGACAATTTTTAAAGGGACGGAACTGTGTGTGATGTGAAGAAAGTATGTTGCAGCAGGAAGAAAATGACATCAAACGACACGTTCACATGTTTCTCCGTCAAGTAGCAAGTCCGTTTGGCAAGCTGCGCGCGAGTCGGGTGCCAATAAATCAAATGCTCGTCGCATTCCGCGTAATTCACCATTGCATCCACCGATGTACACCGGACGTTCCAAAATTAATCATTTGGCGAGTCCGGTTGAACCGGTGTATCCATCGGTTCCATCGCCCTGAAAATCTGGTGAATCTGATGGATATGCACCGAAACATCAACCGATGAATTTTTCGAACGCTTTCTTTGAAAAATAAAAAGTTAACACAAATACAACTTGTAATTTTAAAGCATTTCAAACTACACAATAATAATTCGGACGTAGAGTTTTACATATGGGCGAAGAAAACTTTAAAATTTTAATGTAAATAATTGTACTAATGTGTGTTTGGAAGCAGACGAAAGCACCGCTAAAAATCAACCTGATGTTCGAAAAATGCCTCCACCGGTGTATCAACCACTGGTGGATTCATCGATGAATTTGTGAAATAGCGGATGTTAAAACAAGAAAAATTGAGGCCCTACATTCCCAAGTTACTTTGCTTTATGGATGATGACGACCTAGATAAGCATATCGAATTTTTGTGGGTTGTGAACATGTGCAGTGACGACTTTTTTCTGACGTGATCGTTTGGTCCTGTGATGGAACCTTTAAATTGAATGGAGCTGTCAACCGCCACAATGGTGTGCAGTGGGCCGATAAGCATCCCCATGTTGCGGTAGAAAAAAAAGTTGATATTCCCGAGTTAACAGTGTGGTGTGATATGTCTGCCGTAGGACATGTGGGGCCATTCTTCTTTGACGGGACGGTGACGGGTGAAAGTTACCGTACGATGTTGCAGGAAAACATTGTGCCAGCTGTTCACCAAATCTACCCACGTGACGATTGTTCCAGCAGGACAGTGCGCCGCCTTAGGCAGGATTTACAACAGCCCGCCACTTCCGTCCGTCATACGTTCATCCGTCTCCCAGCCGAGCGATTTACAACAGTCGGAAGTTCATTGCTGCAAACTAATAAAAACAAAACTGTTTACAAATAGGAAAAAATTATCCACAAATAATGAAAATCTTTAGCGGTGTTGTGTTTCTAAGTACCAAAACCAACCATACACGTACGTAACGGAAATTAATAGATGTGAAAAATATTTTAATAGCATATAAAGCATAATTTTATTAATTTTACTATTGCACAAAAGGAGCTCGTGTTTCCAAAAGTAATTATTAATTAATTTTCAGGAAAATTTAACTTAAGTTAATTTCATTGTACAGTTACATAAAAAAAAAAACATTTGAAAACAAAAGACAGCAAAAACAAAACGCTGCGCGCACTACACAGCCTTGTAAAGAACTCGGGATAAACGCGTAACAAAACGAGCAAGTTTAGAAGGCTGCAATTACACGCGTTCATCCAGCCAAAGTTGAAGCTTGCCAAGGTGTTGACGGACGGACGGACGGACGGATAGAATTAATGGCCACCTCTGATTGGCTGTTGGTCACGTGATTGACGGACGTGACGGGTCGTTGTAAATCCTGCCTTATTACCACAGTGACGTACGGCCGTTCCTAGGTGCAACTTTTACTGGCATGTGAATAGAACGACGAGGAAATGTCGAGTATCCACCTAGATCTCCAGTTTTAACGCCGTTCTATTTTTATCTGTGTAGACGTTACGGACACTGGACGCCATGAGAAAGGCGTTTGTGACCACTTGTGAATCTACTCCCATGGAAACAGTAGCTGCTGTTTGTCGTTTGTTCTATAGTGTTGCTGCTGATGTCTTGCTGATGGTGGATATTTTGAACATTTGTAACTGTTATTAAAATTCCCCTTCTCTCGCCGCTGTCCTTATAGTATCAAATACAAGCAGTCCCATTTGATTGTCGTTAGTAGTTTCTATGTTATTAACGTTCAAAGAGTGAGTGAAGAGATTTGGACGGCTCGTAACATCGAGGTATTGAGAGCCAATGAAGGTGATTGAGGTGAGTATGGAGCAGCGCCGGAATGAAGGGACGGGGTAAACGGGAGATCCCCGAGAAAACCTGCAGACCAACGGTATCGTTCGGCACGATTCCCACATGCGAAGATCCGGAGTAGTGACCCGGCCGGGGATTGAATCCGGATCGCCTTTGTGGGAGGCGAGCATGCTAACCGTTCAGCCACCGTGGCCACTTCAAAGAGTGTAAACATTAATTTGGGACACCCGATAATCTACGTAAACTCTGAGATAAATATAATATTTATAGATAAAATACAGATGAAAGTTTTACTAAACGAAAGAAGGTACACTGACGGTAAGGTTTATATAAAATGTGATGTATGCTTTATTTAGCGAACAACTAAATATATTGTTCCAAGTGTATTTCCCAAATATCTTATTCAGAAAGTGTGAAGATACCGTGAGTAGACTACACTGCCTGTTAGTTGCTTAGCCAAAACAAAAATTCTGGGGGATAGTGAGTATTATTGACTGAAATGAAGGGATGGAAGTTACACCAGGGTTAGCAAAGCTGGCACATACAAGGAGGAAGGTTACTTCACGGATAATAAAATGCATTATAGTTTACAGCAATAACATATTTTTTATCTTAATTAAAGGTCTATTGATAATTTAGTACTAATTGTTGACAACCTCAGTGGCAAAGGGAAGAGCTACAACATCCCCTCCCTTTTTTTTTCCTGGCTACGCCAAGGCTGTCTATTCAATACAAGCGTTGTTTATGTTTCTCTTCCGATAACTTAATGCCAAAAAGTGTAGAGGGAGGTGCCGTTTCCTACAGCTTGTTGGGCGGAATGTGTATGGCGCTGGTTTGGTAATGGGAGAGGATCGCAGTGTGTCCCAAGGAGCATACAAACATATCCAGAGTTGCAGCTCGTCGGTTTAACGAGAGAACATCATATTGTTCATTTATTTGCCGAAGTAGGTTGTACTGTAATGCCAATGTTAGAACACAAGGTAAAATATAAATGTTCACTTTGTTGAGTTGGCAGCCTTTATTATTATAATAATTATTATTTATTATTTTATACTGGACTACGTTTTGTGGGAAAATTTATTTATTGTGTCATTTATCCACAGTTATTTTATACCACAAATATATTTGAGAGAACAAGGGCCGTAATCATGCAGATGGAACATTACTTTATAAACAGTTTAGTGCAAATATCCATGGAAATACACATGGAATGCAATGACATTTGTGAAGGCCACATAGACGAAAAGGCTGTACTACCACCATCTAAATGAGAGTATATGCAACCCAGCACATGATTCTAAAATATCTAAAGATAAATATTACATGATCGTTTATTACGTATTCACGCAGGTGGTAAATATTTTGATGAAATATGCGAATATTATGTACATTCGAAGTTTTAAGGCCATAGAACTTCGAATCCTGGTATCTTCGGTAGTAATTCCGTGCTCCGTGTTAAAGTTGTTGGGGCCTGGCGAAGCGGAGGGGATGGAACGTGCGGTGTTTGTGAGGAGCAGTGATCGCGGCTGGTGGACGCACTTCCGGCGGCCGGTGTGTCGTGCCTGGAGACTCCGATGAGCGGGAGGGAGGGCAGCCCGAGCTGCCGGCTCTGCAGTAAGCTAGCTGTCTGCTGCCGCGCCGCGTGTTGTGGGTGAACTTGCTGTTGACGTCCGCGCGAGTGTTGTCTATGTAATGTGCACGCACTGCTGGCGGCGGTGGTACTCCGCTTACAATGAGGGTATGTGGCCGTCTTCACTCTACGCTACTTAAAGACGAAGCCCTTGAAGCAGCTAGAAAAATGCTGTCATTATTATTTGTTTGGATTGAGAGATAGCTTAGGAATAGCATTAGATGGAAACGATTTATTTGGTCCACTTTTCCTGTAAGTAAAGTCAAATTCTCTTACAACATTCATGCTTACCAGATAAAATTTAGTGTTAGTGCTGCTTTAAAGATCATACTGTTTCTTATAGTTAAAAACGAACCTCCTAGTTTGCCATGTAGTATGCACAGCTATTTTAAGCAGATTTCTTGTCGTTTTTTTTTGTACTGTTTGTTGTAATTGTTGACAGAAATTTTTCTTTTAGTGTTTATAACATATGATATAGTGTAAATTATATTGTTGAAACTTACATATATTTCATATGATTAAATGGTCCCAGAAACTCTCTTGCCTTGCTGATCTTTGTAGTGGTTGTTCAGACACAATTTCAAACTTGGCAGTAACAAGTGTCCCGCTGTATCATTACCAGTATAGTCTCACACATTTTTATTGCTCTCTTGTATCTTTTGAAAACAGAAATTGTCTGTGCTAATAGTCAGTTTATATGGTTTTGTTTTTGGAAACATTATTTGCCAAATTTTCTAATTTACAGATTGTGACTTCACCATAATTTTTATTTTTTTATTTTTCATGTTATAATTTGCTTCTTTTATTCAGTTACATGATATACACAAATGTGTTAGGTCACTTGTGTGGTGTAGTAACAAATTTATTTTAGGGAAAAAAAGGAGGGTTTCTTTCATTGACATACATATATATTCTGTTAAGGTTTTCTTCAAAATTTTTGAATCAAACATTTGAAAAACCTCTCCATGTATGACGTTTTTGGTTTTATCCTAAATATTCCATGTATCACAAAGGCTTTATACTTGTGTTAACATAAATATACCTTATTTTTGGTTAAATTGAACTCTTACTTGTATTCTATGTATAAATTAAAATATTTAATTTATAATTAATATGAATAAAAACAGAGAGAAAATAGGCGCTTCTTTTCATGTCGGAAAATGTGTCGTCAGTTGTAAATAATTTGTACAGAGAATTTCCTGAAAGGAAGTTACTCTATAAAATTAATTTTCATCATTAAATCAACCGTTTTGCTACAGTTCTTAATTTAGTCAGTTTATTGTTAAGTTCTAAAAATGAATAAAGCTGTCTCTTTTTTTATAGGTATTATTATTTAATGACTATTTAATGTCTAAAATTTTAGGACAAGAAACTATTTAGTTAAAGCATTCTTTTGCACATCATATCACAAGCTTTTCAACTGGTCAGGGTTAGCCACACTTATTGATACATAAAAGTTTATATTTGTGTAATGTAGAATATTACAAAACTATCTAAATTTGAAAAAAAAATGACTATGTTGGGCAAATGTAGATTATTTCTTTCAGGATATAAAACTGTTGCAATGTTTACATTAGTCTTTACCAACTACTAGACTCTCTTCCTCAATTATATATGGAATATTCTAAATATTAATGCTATTTCAGAGCAGTTATTTTTCATGTCTTAGTTCCTCAGGAAAGTTCCAGATCCCAAACTTGAGTGAAAATTATTTTGTAAATGTTACCAATAACTTTGTTAGCCAGCAAAATCTTATGGCTTCTTGTATGTTGGACTTAATTTTACAAATATTAAATTAATTTTATTTTTCTGATAATTAGATAATTTTTTAAAAATGACAGTGATCATAAACCAGGGGCTGATCCAGGGGGAATGGAAGCAGAGGGGTTGCAGGGGAAATTAACCACCACCACCACCACCACCATTTCAGTTCTGAAATTTGATCACCCGAAACATTTATGAATTGTGGATCAAATTATAATTTCACATTAGAGAAAAAATATTTGATGAAGTTTTCTGCATACCTATCAATTTTGCAGTTTAAAAGTATATAACCCATTGTAAGTTTTCAGGAAGAAAACTAGTTATAAATCCTCGCCCTGTAACATAACTGTAATTTTGATGTCCCGGACATTAACTGATGGAAATGAAATCAATTTTTCTTGGAAGTAATACATTTTCTTAAGTTATAAATATATAGTACACAATTTGTTCATCGAAGTCCCATTAGGTCTTCATTTTTTGATAATTGATTCAGTATATGTCAACTGAACCACCTCATTACTGAAGATAGTCCATGTCTTACTGTAAACATTTTGTTAAGTCACAATAATATAATTACATCAACAGATTATTTATCTGAATTTACAGTTTTCACAAATACAGCTAATCATAATTTTTGGCAAAAAAAAAAATTCCATTGAAATCGTATGTGAAATGTTTGATATTTAGGGTGAAGTTATTAACAGCGTAAATATATTTCTAAACCAATACCTTCCTTTTATCTCATCATTGCAATATTAAAGTATTCCTGTAAATAAAAAGTATTTCTATAAAAATTTTAAATTCCTGATAACAAAACAAGCATCACTTCAGTTTGTACAACAATTCAGTTAACTTGTGGAAAAAAAATGTTAATATATATAAAATTAAAACTAATTAAAAAATTAAGGAATAAACTGTAATGTTCTTACTTTACTGACCTGGTACATAGCACCTGAGTAGCGTCCATCACCCGTCTGATGCCACACATTCTGTTCTGCATCTTCTAACACTCATTCCCGGTTCCCACCATAGCTTGCACTGCTTCAGCAAGCCACCATTCGTCCATGCACACACGTCGCTTACACATGCATACCAACTCTTCCTATTGTAATTGTCCATCGCCTATATACACATGACCTATAAACACAACACTTCCCCCCTTAAGATTACAGCACATAGTCTTGCAGCTTGTTTGGCACCTTTCTCACCCTGTTCGATCTTCAGGTCTGCAGTGTGTGGTCCAATTCTATGTGTCGTCCTTCCAGTTGCTCTTACACCCGACCCCATTGCTGTTTGAACCCTCTGGAGTGTTGGCTGTGGTTGGGTTTTGGTACCCGAACTGGTTACTGTCAGTGTTCACCTTGCTGAGCCGCTGGTTGCTCTGCCGGGCTACAGCTGTGATGTTCCTTCATCCGGTATGGACTGATATTGAACTGTACCTTCATGACTGGTCCCATTCCCTCCATGGCCTGGAACATGTTCATAACCATCGGCCCTCCCAGAACTCTTCGACGGGCCTGCCTGTCTTACCTTACGTGCAGGTTCCCTGCTCAACAGCTGGTCAATATTATGTCTGTAAGTATAGCCATCCCTGTCCTTTATTTTGTATGTTACGGGCCTAGCTATTATGCTTCCTATTATCCATTTCCGTAGTTATCCATTTCCCTCTGTAGTCACGGATGAGCACCTGCTGCCCCACGGTAAAGTGTCATACTGTTCTGTTGCGTGTGACCTCTTCACGAGACTGCTCCAACTCCAAATTGGTGTTGAGCATATCTGGTTTAGTGCAGTTCTTAATGGTCATCCCATGAAGAGTTCTGCTGGTGTCTTTCCCGAGTCCACGTTGGGCCTTATACGCAGTGCGAACAATATTCTCGCCAGTCTCCCACACACATCTTTCTGAGCTTACATTTTACGGTCTGCAGCATTCACTCTGCTTGTCCATTTGTGGCTGGGTGGAATGGGAGAGCTCAAATTAGGGACACTATTCTTTTACAGAAAAGCCCCATTTCTCATAACATGAACACAGTTCCACTGTCTGATACCAAGTGCCAAAGGATTCCATGGCAACTGAAAATCTCTCGCAGTGCCTGGATAACTGCACTCGATGACATGCTATGCATTTTCCTCACCCCCCGGCCATTTGGAGTGTGTATCAACCACAATGAGGAAAACCTGCCCCTGAAATGGTCCCAGATAGTCACTATGTAGCCTTATCCATGGCTGTGTTACCTTGGGTGGGTTGGCTCATTGTTGCTGGCATTCTGAACACTGTCCTACCATCTGCTCAATGTCCCTGTCTATGCCTGGCCACCACATGTAACTACAAGCGATCTTCTTGAATTTAACAATATCACGTTCAGCATGTAGAATCACCAACAGTTCCCTCATCCGTGCTTCTGGGATGACCACTCTGTTGCCCACAGGAGGCAGCCCTTGTGTAAGTATAATTCTTCCCTCCTATTCCAGTACGGACATAACTCATGTGGGCCCTTGTCACCTTCCTGCCATCCCTTATATGTGTGCTGCTTGACTTGACACAGGATGGGGTCTGAGGCTGTTAGTTGGGCCAGCGTGTTTGCATCAATTGGTGAGCTGGGCATGGCTTCCAGCATTAGTACATCGCCCACTGCATCACCCGCTGTTGGTATTTTCACTTGCTCTGTAGAAACAAGCAATCGGCTGAGGGTATCTGTATGGCTTATTCCCTGGCTTGTAAGTAAACTATTTGATACTCTTAACATTGAAAGCCAAAGGCTCCAGCTCGAAGCTTGGCGCTAGGATGTCTGGGGTGTGTCTCATAGGATCTAGGAGGCATAGCAGCAGTTTGTGGTCAGTCATGATCAGAAATGGTTGGGTAGTTATATACTGGCTAAATTTGGTTACACCAAACATAACAACAAGTGCTTCCTTGTCAAGTTGAGGATAGTTCCTCATGTTTCTGCAGGGTGGGAGAACCAAAAGCCACGGGTGCTTCACTGCCATCCTCTCTCGTGTGTGCTAACACTGCACCTATCCCATATTCTGACGCATCACACGTCAGGGTGAGAGGCTTATTCACATCGTAATGTGTAAACACTTGATCGGACTGCAAAAGATTCTTCGCCTTCCGCAACGACTCAGTGTGCTATGGTGTCCAACCCCACTCTACCCCTTTATCTAGCAGGTGATGCAGTGGTTCCTTGACAGCTGCCTTATTTTCCAGGAACTTCTTGTAAAAATTCAGGAGGCTCAAAAATGCCAGCAGTTCCTTCTTACACTTGGGGATTGGGGCCTTCGGGATTGCTTTCACTGCTGACCCAAAAGGTAGACACCTTACCCAAAACAGATTCACTGGCAGCATTTCTGCTGTCGCATCATTCACTGACACTTGCAAGTATGAAGGCATCATTTGTTGTCTGTAAGGGATAGACGTTAGTTTTGCATACCCTGTTCACCGTAACTTTATAGTCTCCACGGAGCCATATCTATCCATTCACTTTCAGAATGGAGACGAGTGGAGTAACCCAAGCCGAAAATTCTACTGGCTCATAAACTCCTTGGCCGACCAGCCTATCAATCTCCACGCTTACCAAGTCCCACAATGCAAACGGCACACCCCGGATCTTCCGAAAAATTGGCTTGACATCCGGTTCAAGCTCCACCATCATGGGGGGGAGGGAGGCCACATACTTCCTGAGATCAACACTGTAGAACACCAGTGCATGATGCTGCACTGCCTGCATTACTTCCTGTTGTGCAAGGTGGAAAATGCCTTCCACTTTGTACCTTAAGCACCGCCCCAGACGAAGGGCCCGACTGTGTTCGCAGATCATTTACGTTGTGGCCTGTTGCTTCCGTTGCTGTTTCCAACTCCACCACATCCCTGAATGTCAACTTGTCTTTAGTCAGGAGTTTGTTGCAGGTTAGTGTCATGAATGCCACATGCCACCCGGTCGCGTAGCATTCTGTCGAGGTCTGTGAAGTTGCAGTAGATGTATAGTCGCCGCAGTTCTGCCACACATTCTGCTATGAATTCACTTTCCTGTTGGTTTCTGCAGGCATACCAACTCTTCCTACTCTAATTGTCCATCGTCTATGTACACATGACCTATATACACGACCTAAACTATGACAAAATTTAGTGTAGTCATAAATATCAAAATTTAAAAAAAATTAAATAAGAAAATGCCCTAAATAGCCTCACTGTGTCTAGAATAAATAATTTACCCAATTTCTTTATCAGCAGTTGAATCATCTCTGTTCACTTTAAAGAGCAGCTGAGTAGCTGTTTAGTGTTCTCTAGGGTGGAACTATTTCCTAAGTGATGTTGAATAATTTGTTAGTAAGTCCACACTATCCAAGATAAAAAAAAAATTGTATTAAACAGTTTTTCGGTACAAAAATTAAAATTTATTCATTAAAGATTAATTTTTTGACTGCATTGGTCTACTTTTCTGAAAGCCATTTTGTGTTGACTTAAACTTATTCAGACTGAGCTATTTTCAAACTGCAATATGCAGTATTAATACAATGAATTGTTTTTGTGGTATTAATTTATAAAATATTTAAGTAATCTAATGTAGTAGTAATTAAGATAAATAGTGTTTTATTGTTTTTTTTGTAGGTAGTTGCAAACTATTTTAACGTCCTAGAGTACTCCTCTAGCTTAGTCATTATTTTTCTGTTTATGCCTACAGTGTTTTTTATGTATGTTGTACTGATTTGACCTTGTCATCTGCAAAGTGGCACTGTAGTTAACTATTGGACTTTCATTAAAGAGGATCTGAGTTTGATTCCCAGTCCTGCCATCCTGATTTACATTGTCCATGAAATACCACAAATCTTTCCAGGCAAATTATGGAATGTTTCCTTAAAACAGATAAGTTGGCATGGATAGAAATTACTGACCCCAGCATGTGAAATAGACACACACCTGTCTAATATTACACAATTGAGAGTTACAATAAATAGTGTATATCAGAATGTATTAAAATTTATATATTGTTTATTTGTAGCAAAAAAAAAGTTGAACTTTTAAGAAACTGATCATCATACTGTGTCACTTGTTACAGCCCTGAAGGTGAAGCTGATGATGCGGCGGCCCATCAAGATGTTGGTGGACCAAGGCATCATGCCACGTAAGTACAGAACTGATGTTTTATGCTTAGTTGTCATGTTGAATTTGCATGCAGTGAGGTTGTGTTTCTTTTGTCATGTCTGTGAGGGTCTCAAATTTTTTTATAATCCTTCTGTGGTTGTTTAACTTGTTTCTATGTCGAAACTCGTTAATTTTTACTAATTGTCTCCATGTGCCATTTCTATATGAAACACTGTTCATGTTGTGAAGTGGCTGTCAGTTTTCTACGATGCCTGACGGAAGAGGTTGATTTCTTTCTGTTGTAGAGCAACTGTGGTTATCCTGTATTATTATGCCTTCAATGAGTCAATATTAATTCACTGCTTAGGGTGAGGCTACAGTCACTTAAACTCTTAACATGTTTCCTCTTAATACAATATAAATTAACTGAAAAAAAAATTTTCTGTTAGACCATATTGGTGCCTGTATGCCTTGCTGGTTCTTGTAGGACTTAAACTCTGGAAATGGAATTGATAAGTAATCTAATTGATATCAAAATCAAAGTGTTGTACACTGAACTTTTCCCACCTTCACCCCACTCAATGTTGATTGCACCCGGAGGTGTTTGCGTGGAACACCGCAAGTACTCTTCCACAGCAGTGACGGACTCTAGTTTCACACTGCAAATGTCTCCATACAATTTGCAGACTTCCCATCCACAGCACACATACTCCGCTGCTGCCAGGGCAGGTTTGCCTGGCACCCTTCTTCCAAATCACTGTTCCACTCGTGACCTTCACTGTATGAAGCAGCTTCCTGCTCTGTGCTCTGACTCAGCTTCATGCTCTAGACTCATTTAACTCACTAGAGGTGGAGTACAACTTGAAGTAGGCTCACCAATTCTCTCCAGAGAGTTATTTGCTCTTTCACATTTGTAGAAAAAGGGGGGTATCTGGATTTTTCTCAAATTGGTATTTACTTGACTACTATCTGGACATTCCAGTAACCAGTTACCGGCTGGCAGGCCGACTTGTAACATCATTTGGTGTGGCAGGTCATCCACTTCCTTTTCTTAGGCAAGCTTTCATCGATGCGTCATAGGTGCAAAGGTATAGTGCAGGATGACAGTACAGAATAGTTAACCTATGTTTGACAACATACAATGTCAAAGTTATAATGTTTAAAATCATGGTTGCCAAGTTGAACTTTTATTTTCTTTTTATGCTTGTATTATGTACAGTGATAAAATATTGTCGATATGGTTAAAATTAATGTCTTTTTTTTAACTTTGTGGTGCATATGTGTGTGTTATTTACAAAATATGACTCACTGAAATGTGGATGTGTTTATAACTTTCTGTGGTCAAGATTGGGTTTCCTAGAGTGCCCCAGAATAAATGTGTTGACTGTACTTACATAACAAATCTCATATTCAGAGGGGCCATGGTGGTGCAGTGGTCAGACTACTCTCATCCTACCAAAGTGAAATGAGTTTGATTCCTGGTGGGGCCGCTCTCTGTATTTTTGCATGTGGGAATTCTGCTGCACAATGCTGTTGGTTGATGGGTTACTCTGGAATCTCTTATTTCCCTGCCCTTGCATTCTTGCACCGCTCCATATTCACCTCTCCAAAACCTCATCTGCTCTCAAGAACCAATGTTAAGTGCTATCCAAATATCTACAATCCACTCTTATATTCAGGCATTGTGAAGGATGCTACTGGTCACCAAAAAATTCAGTACGTAATTTATATTTGTACTAAAGATTATTTGAATTGTAGAAATTGCTTATGAGTATTCCTTCCTCCGCATAGACTCGTTCCCCATTCTCGTGACAGGTGGCATTACAAATACTTTTGACTGCCTTTTCAGTGAACATAACCAAACTCCCGGGACGGGAGACTAATTTGGTTAAACTCGCTGTAGGTTTTGAATCCTCTTCCCCTCTCTCATTTAAATGAGTTACTTTATGTCCCAAAAACATTAAAATTGTGGTTTTTCTGGGCCATTATACAAAAATACACAGTTGATATTTTTTTCTGCTAGGAAATAATACTTGAAATGTGTACAAATTTCATGCAAATATAATATAATGATTTTTCTCATGGCCAGCTCCCTTAATGTTGCACTTTTACATTGTATGATATATGAAATGAAACTACATATCTGTGATTCAAAATATTTGTCTTTTTCATACATGATCTTTATGGTAGCGAGACGTAACCATGATTTGTCAACCATGGTGTATTTGGATTTCAGCTCTAAAGACTCCTCCTGCATTCCATGAGCAGCGCCAGAAACTTGAACGTGCCAAGATGGGTGACCTGCTAAAGGCAAAAATTCAGCAACGGCCAAATAGACAAGATCTCGTTAACCAACACATCCTTGAGGGTAAATATATATTCACTGAAAATAAGTAACTCTAAAAATGTATGTCTTTGTGTTACTTTCACATTGCCGGTTCGTCTGTTCTCTTAGAAATATATTGTGCTAATTAACTGTGGTGTAACCAGTTTAAACAAGAAAAATCATGGACAGGTTGATAGTATCACTGCCCAGTCATGTATGTTTTTTTCAGAAAAACTAATAGAACTTTACATATTAAATTGTGCTTTTTTTTGTACCATTACCAACAATGTTTAGAAAAAAACATATTGGATCATTAACTTGAAGTAGAGTGAACTGGAATGATAATTTTAGGTAGCTGATCCAACAGGAAAATGAATACCAAGAGAAACCAATTGAATGTAACTTTCAAGATAGCTAATTTATATTTGGCCTTAGTATAAACTGATGATTAAGAAAATGATTTTATTCAAATTTGTCAACAAACTTTTTATTAATAATAGCTTAAGTTATTGTGTAAGAATGTAAATAAATTATAATTTGGTATTGCGTGAATAACAAAACTTGAAAATCTTTCTGCATTAATTTTGGTCAAGTATTTCTCTTTTATAAATTGTTTTATGGAGACAATATGTTCATTAGAAGTGTTTTCATTTGCAGATGCCCATGTGGATCCTTCTATTGCGGAAAAGCAACGTATGTTGAAGAAAGCTCGCCTAGCTGATTCATTAAATGACCAGCTATCGCATAGACCAGGTCCACTGGAACTCATCCAGAAGAATATTTTGCACACTGAAGAGCCTATTGAAAGAGCAGTAAAGGGTGAGCAAATATTGTAGTTCTACTGAATTATCATCCTTATATTATGGATTATGAAATAGTGTATAGTAAAAAAAAACTGTTTTAATTATGTGCGTATAATTAGTTTTGTGTGAAGTTTAATTGAAATATCAAGTATTTTGCAGTCATATATTTTTGTATTTTGAGTTATGCCCATTTTAAATTAAAGGCTACAGACGGAAAGAGATCTTACATTGTGTTTATATTCTGCAGAGGGAGTAATTCCTTTCAAACCAACATGTGAGGGGCAACTGACGAAGCCTCAGCATCCAAACCATTATATTACGTTCGAAGATGACTCGCAAAGTTCAGAAGGTGGCCAGTCGCCAGTACAGACACAACCAACAACGGGTCTTCCAGAGCTGCGTACACCCACGGACGTACTGGAAGCAGCAGCTGCATCTGCGGGTATTGTGACAGTTGCTCTCACAATCCCCACGTCAGGTGGGGCAGTGGTGGTGACATCATCTACTACTGGCTACCCTCAAGTGTCGTCAGACCACCAGGCTACCACTACAATGACCTTCGCAGACCTGTGTAGCAGTGTGGTGTCCCCCGGTGCATCCATGCCTGCCATCTTGCCCCTCGCTCCCACCCCCAGTCCCATGAGCCTGAGCTCTGCTGCATCCAGCCTAAGTCCCCTTAGTTCTGTATCCTCCCCCCCTGCCCCTCTCACACCCACCTGTGCCCTCACTATCACGCCTCGCCCTGCTGCCATACCCTCCCCTGTGTCTTCCTCCCAGCGCACGGATGCGCCCGGTAAGGACAAGAACCGCAAGAAGTCTAAGAGTAAAACCCAGCCCAAGACTAGAACCATCAAGTTCCATGAGTACAAAGGACCACCGAATGCACACAAAAGTACTTCTGTGAGCTCTTCCCCAGTTGAAACCCCTTATGAAATCTTGCTGCAGCAGCAGAAGCTCTTTTTGCAGTGGCAGCTAGAGTGGCAGCACAAGGTGAGCTACAGTATGTTTCATAAACATGAAAAGTCATTGACTAAAATACAGTGTATAAGTAACTATAATGATGTGAAATATGATTAAATGTTTGCATATTTGCATGTTTGTTTGCATATTTAAATACTTAATTTGTAAAATGCCTAAAAATTTACATAAATTTAATTTTTGTACTGAAATACTCGTACACTGAAAACTGAATCATTGTGATATGTTTTCTAGAATTATTTTCTTTATACAGAAAATAACATGAATAAGAAAATTTTGACTACATTTTATGAAAAGCAAATTAATAAAGTACATGAACTACGAAAAAAAATGTTAGTGATTAGGTGGTTGTATATCACACACAGAAGTAGGCAATGTTGTTTTACAGTGTGAATAAAAGAAACAGCATTCATGCTTTGATCCTACCTGGTACTAGGTCAATGTACATAATGAAATAAGAAAAAGAAATGGCTGTAATTCCTGACTGATGGACATTTTGTTCTGGAGGATGTATGAGTTCCAGTGAGATTCGGTTGGAGCAATGAGGAAAAGAAAAGAGTACGCACAATGCCACAGTAGTGTGTGCTGCACTAACAATTTGTAAGAATCCTTCTCAGAAAAATACCTTATGTGTTGGAGAATGTAACTGAATTATGAACCTTTGCAGTGGGAGGTCTGCTAGTCACATAACAGAACTAGTACATAATCACAGTAGAAAAGACTATGGAAAGTCTCAGTGTTGTATTTGTGGAGTGTATCGGGCGTGTTAGCAGATAACTCACCCCACATAAGTCGTTCACCATTTTAGTGAACATTCTGTATTTTATTTTCTTTGGGTTTTTTACCAGGCAAGATGGTGCATTGGAAACACATTGGAATCTCATTTGGGAGGACCAGGTTTGATTCTTGGTCTGACTATCCTTCTCTTCTTTAATTCTTATAATGACCCTATTATTTTGATATCAGGCTGTCCATAAATAAATAACTGAAAATGTGGCCCATGCTGTAGGAAAAATATTCCCTACTTTAGAATTGCAATGTGTATGTTTAGTTCTCTCCTTTCTCTGTTCTCATGCCTTAATAACGTGCTGTGTAAGTTACACATTTTAAGACATCTCTGCAGCACAGTTTTTTTTTACTGCTGATACATGTCTTGCATTAATTTTTTGTGATCTTGCAGCAGCACCATTTATTATTCACATACTGAATAAATGTGTAATGAATCTGGATCATAGAAAGAAAAATGTTATTAATTAAATTAGTTAAACATTAAGTACACTATCAAAACTGTGAGTGTACTGAAAGGGTAGAATGAAGTTTTCTTTTGTAACTACTGCTAAACATTCACTTTCCCTTGGTTTCTTTAAGAAATATTTGCTATATATGTATATTAACATATGCTTCTGTTAATCAGCTATGTTCATATGTTCCCTCGCAGTACCCGCAGATCATCCTACCAGCTGGCCAGAAGCCCTTGCAGGTGACAACGGCAAGTAGCGAGCTGCCAAGCCTGATAGCGGTAGCGTCGCCGTCCCCACAGGTAATGAGTCCAGTGGCTGTACCAAGTCCCAGCCCAGCCATCGCAGCCACCACCACGGTGACTGTCCTTTCTCAGCCAGCCACTCCACAGCACATGACTCAGGAGCAACCTCAGAAACAACCGCAGCAGCAGCAGCCTGCAACTGTCACCACCCCCACAACCCCTGCATTCAAAATGCTGGGCAAGCTGGAGGACATGAAGGGTGAGTTATACTTATTCAGCTGCTTCTGCAGCTCGGCAACTTAAATAAGCTCAGCAGGGGCTAGTGTATAAAATTTAGGATGCACGAAAGAGTCAGATATAGAGTAAATATAGAACATGTGTAACTGTAGTACTCGTGCAGCGTATATTTGGTTCAGGTTCAAGACTTCATAACAAAATTTTCTTAAATTAACTGCTGATGGGTATGCCATTATAAAGTAAGCTTTCACAACTGATCAGCTTTGTTGTTATTGTGTGTTAACCACAGTGTGTGGTTAAATTTTGGTAGACACCAGAATGTTTTTCAAGTATATGTTTTTGTGCCCAAAAAAAATTTAAAACAACTGGTGGAGAGATGGTCACATGGACGAGAGAATATACATTATACTCTCGATACTCAAAACAAAGTACACCAAGGGACATTCAGTTTCGTACTTAATAAGTTTGTTATACTGCACAAGTATTTCATATTGTTATATCTGCTAAAGATTTGAAAATGTACTTTATTATGAAAAGTACTTCAAAGTGAAGTACAGTTAATTATAATGCGATTTTACTGTAGTTATTTCCATAGCAATAATGATGGGAAAAATCTCTTGATTTACAGTAAAACACTCTTAAGATGTTTCGAGGGGCTTAAAAATGTAGGCTTATCAACCAGGAAGACTTCTTAAGAAGGCAGATTACTTTGGTGTTGTAGTCCAGGTGCTAAATTGTGTAAACACAATGAGCAGGAAAACTTTTCAAAATGGAACCTAAAAATTTTTTACTGTATTGGTAATTATATTATTTTATATTTGGTAAAACTGGGTTAAGAGCTTTGAATAAATCTCAGCATTAAAAGATAGATGTAGTGAACTAAGTTTGTAGTTGTGTATCAACATGTAGCTTACATCAGTTTTTAGTTTTACCTTTGTTAGAATGTCCTTTATGTAGAGTACTTTACTATCAATAAAACTTACATTGAAACAGTATTTATTTTTCAAGCAAAATAATTACCATCATGCCAGTTTCTTATGGAATTTTTATAAATATTAATGTATTACATGTTTGATCAGTTGATATTTTGATATTTTATGCATTAAAGTATATTGCAAAATTTTTTCCTCGTCACAGATAAACCAAATAAGATAGAGTATGGTGATTGTGAGCTGGTCTGAACTCTAGAAGAAAATATATGTTTTTGTAATTTTCAGTGAGCGATTTGAAAGCAGAACTAAAACGCCGTAATTTGCCTGTGTCTGGATCAAAACCCCAGCTGATAGAGCGGCTTAAGCCGTTTAGTGATAATTCTTCTGCTCAGCAATCTTCACAACTGCCAGGTGATAGCATTGTGCCAGCAGCTTCTCCAACTGCGACTAATTCCATTCCAGTGGCCAACGTTGGTCACATCATTGTGGATGCTCCGGGCAGCATCATGAGTGAGGAGTCCCTGTCTGGTGAGTAGACTGTAGTTTACATTTTCTTGTTACATGTCTATCTAAGTTTTTTAATCATTTTCCAAAGTCTGGTGTAACATTTTAGAAAGTGAGTCTGGTCACGAAAGACTGTTAGTATGAATAAAATTGCAGTGAAGTAAGAGCTGCGCGAGAACAGAAATCAGAGGAAACTTTCACATTACTGATATATAACCTCATTGGCCACCTGAAAATCACCTGTCATGAAACTACCTACTTGCTTGTAACTACGCATCAAAAGAAAGTGAAATGTTTATGACAAATTTCTATTGATGCAAAATGCATTCCTGCGCAGCTGACATGCGCGCTCTATGTTTCTACTTCACCCCATCTTTAGATATGCTACACACATGGGGAAGTCATTTAACGCCAGATCAATTAATAACATGCTAACAGGATTGCTCCCAGTCTAGTGAGTGATTACAGACACATGATATGAAGGAAAGAATTGTACTGTCTACCAAAGCTGCCATGCGGTCACCCATATATTTCCCTCTCAAGATTTTATTATTCGACGGAGCCATATACATCTCAGCCAGAGATTCGAGTTCCAAGGGATGATGCAAGATTGCAGCACCTCTGCTACTACTAGCACACCGCAGCCGCCAGTTTCATGCAGTGGTGATAAAAACTTCAACAGCCTCCAACGGGGGAGATAAGGAAAGGATGCTGCCCTGAAGTCAGAATAAACCAACCCCTGCGAAAAGAGACTAGTACCCCTGCACCCATTCGACAGCCCACAAGCTGAAGATTTTGGTTTATAAGGAAGTGCAAGTTCCCAGCCACGGCAATGTTCGCCGGCCCTCAAGCCTGAGCAAGGCTTTGCAAAACGGCATAACAAGTCTGAGTAAGGCTTCATCTAGTCAAGGGTAAGTGGTTCAGATCCTAACCTCGATAGTGTGCACAAGACTCAAACTGGTCTACCCAGGATTCTTACCACTATGCTAAGCGCATTGGCAATACCAAGTCAAGTCTCCAGAAGTAAACTGTGCTGCTTGAACCTTCACAGTCCGCAACGACTTGAGATATCTGAGAGAGCAAACGCTGCTAGACTCCACGCATCAAAATCACAGTCTCCTATGACTTAGCAAGTGCACCATGTCAGTCGCTTCAAGCAGATGTCTCCACGTCGCCATCCAGACGTATCATTAGTCCTCACCTGAAACCCTACTCAGAAAGCCTTATCCTTTTGTGTCTGTGGTATCAGGTCATGACGACATCCCTTCTGGACATTTAACATTAGCACATTTTGCTCTATACACGTTTTTATGCAGAAAGCCTTCGCCTGCTGTGTAATTAATATTTTTATTAATTAGTATATTGTACAGAGCTACGCATCCCATTGCTTTCCTAACATATTAAATAAATACGTTAATTATTAGAATTTGTGCGTACTTCATTTTCTTGTTTCCTACTTCCAAGTAAATTATGAATTATTTTAATTTCTTGTAACAGTTATAGGTAAAAATCATCTGGCGGCTTACTGATTAGTGCAGGTAGAATCAATTACCTTTGATTTCCTCCAGCCTGAGAGCGAGGCCAAGAAGTGATCCAAGGTTTATTGCTGACCATCTGACCTACCAGGGAGTAGAACAATCAAAACTGCCAGGTCACTATTCCAGCCACCATCTCGCTCCCAGCCTCAACAAGGCCAGATCTAGGAAATACTGGCTGCTGCCTGGAGTTTTGTGATGCTCTTGTTTTAGGACCATTTGTGATATTTCATAATTTTCATATATACAAGCATCTCCTTTTACTTAATCCTGAAAGGAAAGTACAGCGTGGCATTTTCTGGATAGCCCCAGCCTGAACAAGGCCGGACTATTTCAGGAACACCTGGAGACGCTCAACCCTTCAGCGAGATATAACTCCGGAACCGCAGGCTTGTTTCATATTCTTTGCTTTAGTCCCAGCCTGAACAAGGCTAGACCGGAGAAGGATACTGCCCAGTGAGTCAGGAATATATCCAATTGCTTTCATTGTTATTACTGAGATGCAGTATGACACTAAAGGATGTAAAAGCAATTTAAGAAGGTTAACTCGACGAGCACCACAATGAGAGTTACGCCCTGCTAACAAGTATCCCTTCAACTAGTGAAATTAACCATTCTAGTACAAAAACCGTTATTGATTCAGAACCATTATTTGGACCAGGAATTAAACTAGACTGTTCTACACCTTTTGGAGGTGAGACCATATTGCAGGGTGGAAACGTAGTTCTCAGATTAGATTGGCATCATTACATATTGGACTGACTATCTTGATCACTTTACCCCAGATCTACTGATTGCAGAATTGTTACAGCTCCTTCTGTCCCCTCAGAACATAGGGCCTGTTATTCTTATGTGCCAAGTGCACACTGCGGCTGGTAAACTTATCACTGTCCGCATTCCCCTGCAGATGGCTAGTCTATGTAAAATAGCAACCCCCACAGCTGACTTTGTGCCGATGCGTATACCACCTACTAGATAGGCTCCCTATAGAGGATGCCGCCGGCCGGAGCCAACTGGCTCCGCATAGAATTGTTCCCCATTGTGACAGGTGGCGTCACAAATATTTTTGACAGTCTTTTCAGTGAACACAACCAAACTCCCGGTACGAGAGACTTATTTGGTTAAACTCATTCTAGGTATGAAATCCCCTCCCTCTGTCAAGGTGACCCAGCTTAAAGGGCACAAACTTCAATCTTCCAACGTGGCAGTATCTACACCCAACCAGGCAAACATGACTCGTACTACTCCTTCCCAAGGGGAACCTTGAACCTCTTTATCCGAGGAGGAAATTTAGGCTCCCCCCACCCCTCCTGAAATTAATTCAATTAATTCCTGTGAGGAGGAGTTGTGTCACTATGTATAAAATGAAGGGTCCCAACTGACTGAGGGGCCACGGTGTAGTGGTTAGACTGCTCACTTCCCACCTAGGAAACTAGGTTCAATTCCTGGTGGGCTCACTCCTAGTTTTTTGCATGTGGTAATCATGCCGGACAATGCTGCTGGTCAGCAGGTTTCCTCTGGGATATCCCGTTTCTCCTACCCTTGCATTCTAGTGCTGTTCCATATCCACCTCACTTCACTCTCATCTGCTCTCCAATACTTCGCTGTTAAGAGATGCTCACATCTCTGAATTCAACTCAAGATCTCTATGTTAAGAGCCCCCAAATCTCTTTACTCCATTCCTCTCCTACTGACTTGGCTCACTTGCTCATCTATCAATGTACAGTCCAAATTTCTGAATGCAAAAGTTAAAAAATTTATGAATGGCTTCCCCTTTGGGTTTTACTAAATTCAACCCTTAAGAGGGAGAAAAGGATTAAAATGTTTTTCTGAATACTTCTTAATAGCTCATTAACTCATTAAGATATGGTTATGCTATTAAACAATTATGCATATAAAAGCCTAAATATTAGTTTAAGGACTCCTCAATAATGTACATGCACACATGTTTGTCGTTTTTATTACTGTTACTGATGAGTAATTAAATTAACAGTGTCTATAGTTAAACCAAGTTTTCAGGAGAGACAAGAGGTTAGTTTGATGACTGTGATGGTGTATGGGCAGGTATGGCAATGGATATGCCAGTATCCCCAACCAGCCAGCAGATGTCTCTGCTGGTAGAAGGCTCACTAGGAGACGACGACGTTAGCCTTCCTAACTTATCCCCATCACCACCCTCTCAGCAGCAGATGTCGCCACACTCCCAGAGTATGTCCCCGAGTGTCCGCTTGACGTAGACATGGACACGACGGACAACACTGCGGTACTTCTGTCTCAGCAGACTCCATCGCCTTGTCCACCATCACCTTCACTGCAGGATGACCTCATCAGGTATGTGTTCTGCTGATAGAAACGCTCTTGCCAAAGCTCCATCAGAATCCTTAAAGGTAATTGGGCTGGTTCCTTGTAAATGTTCTTTCTAACATGCATAAATTGTTTGCATGTGTTTATTTTCAACTATTATAACCCTGTTTTATTAACAAACTTGGTATAGAATACTTTTTTGATTATTTGATATTATGGTTCAGTAAACTTCTGATACATTCTAAGTCTCATTAACGTGTATTTCAACTTAATTTACAATTTTTAGTTTCCACCTAAATAACCAATGTATACTATGTAAAAACATATCACTTTAACGTACAAAATTTATGTTAACTTTTAGTGCATGGAGATTATTTCACCTCATGGCTTCCAAAATGGGATTAATTAAATATCCATTTGCAGGCTTTACGTAAAGGTATTGATTTTTTTGGCCATTTCCAATCCAAATTAAATGTTATTTATAGTCCATTCATGGTTTCTTTGGACTTTAATAAACAGACCTTTGAAAAATCACCCTAGAAGTAACATGTCCACCTGTTTTATTTTATAACTCGTATACCATAAATATTTAACTGTATGATTAACTTTAATGTATTATATTTTTGATTAAATGAACTTTAACTTAGTATCTTGTATAACTTGTGTAATATTTATTGCACATTCAGTAGCAATTAAAAACCGTCACAGATCAACAATGTGTAGGTAACGGCAAGTAAGGAATAGTTAACAGTTAAAATGTTGTTTTAACCTCACCACCTGATAAAGCTGGCCTAGCCAGCAAAACGTTGCGCGACTGCAGATCCGCATGGAAAATGTGTTCTTCCAACTTTTGTTTGTGTGTGTTTATGCACAAGTACCACCTGTGTGTCTAGCCTATTCCAGACATATCTCTAAGTGGATTTAGTGATGAATTTGAAGATGTTTGATGTTGAATGCGAATAAAAATGTACGTAGAATACCGGAAATGGTAATAGAGACAAGAATAGTTTTCTAGAAACCTGCCCATGTGATATTTTTTATTTTCCTTACCTTTATGAACTTGGATCAGAAAATATCAGCAACTAATATTCCTCCCTTGTTACTCCACTGTAAGTAATCCTGTTTCTATCTCTTGATAAACTGACATCATCAATGGGGCTTTGGAAATGTTTTAGTTGTTTCTGCTTGTCGACCAATGACCTTTTTCCCCTTACTTCTCTCCCCATGCTGTTTTCTAGGTATGGGATATGCATCAGTAATAATCAGGCAGAAGGTACTAATCGTATCCTTAGTAGTTAAGTGCCGCTAAATTATCTTCGGCAGCAAATGTGTTGCCTGTAAACATGGCCTGGCCAGCCAAACAGCTTCTTAACTGCCTGGAAATGTGCAAAGTCTACAGAAGTCACTAGATGATACCTACCCCCCTGTGAGGGAGCTTATTCCTATAGAGAAAACTTATGTTTGGAAGTACTGAAAATGACAGCGATGTGGAACACTGTTAGTTATTCAACATTTTTAGTGATGGAATATACTAAATTCTTGTTAAAAGGCCCGAGTACTCTGATGTTAAGGACATTAGTTCTAAGACCGACTCGACTCTTGTTCACTCACCCCTTCATTAGTCGCCTCTGTGCACAAGGCACTCAACTGGTGTGCAGTCTTTATGTCGGCGACTTGCCTGAATGTGATTTGGAGCATTGACCCTAAATTTTTATGGCTTGCTAGTAAAGACAAAAGTATGATTTTTTTCAAAGACATCTCTAAAATTTCTGTGTAGATAATTTAGCAGATAAAACTGATTCTGAAGTCGCCCATTTTAATTTGTATGTAGGGGCCACAGTGGCTGATCAGTTAGTCTGCTCACCTCCCACCTAGGGGAACAGGGTTTAATCCCTGACCAGGTCACTCCCGGATTTTCGCAAGTGGGAATTGTGCCGGACGTTGAGGTTGGTCGGCGAATTTTCTCGGGGATCTCCCGTTTTTCCTGCCCTTGCATTCTGGCTTTCCTCCATTCTGACCTCATTTCACCCTCATCGGCTCTCAAGATTTCGATGTTAAGAGCTGTCCAAAACTCTTCCTTCTTTTCCTTCATTTGTATGTAAATAATATTTTATCTTTGGGGTTGAAATGAGGACTTGAAACATGTTTTTGGGCATGAAATGTTTCTTAAAATTGTTTTGTGTTAAGACACCACTACAAAATAACCGTTTTCGAATCTTAACTTTTCTACCAAACCTATGCAACATACGTTATGCACCAGTCAGACGAAGCCCTTAGGTATAAAAGTGAAAGTCCCTATATTTACTTTGAATGGAGAATGTACTGTGTGTGCTGTCTAACTTGTCTTTAAATACTGTGTGGACAACATTTGGTGAGGGCTCGACTCAGCCATTGTAGTTTTACTGACTTTACTAGTGTGCTGCTGAGATATTTCAGTAAAGTTCCATCATGGTTATCATTGTACAACTATGAACTTTAACTGTTTTATCATAATGATCATTGTGAAAACATCATCATTTGGTATTAATTTGCAACTTTCAGAGATCAGCAGCGAAAAATAGAAGAATTGCAGAGGGAATTGTTGCGGTCTCAGCTGCAACTCCAGCAGATAAAGAGTGGCACAAAGGCCACTTCCCAGCAGAAGGTAAAGGCAAGCCATGTTGGAGTTCAGTCTCTTCCAAATGGTGTGGTGGTGGAGTCAGGTGTGTTGACCGCCAAACAGAGTCAGAAGTTGGTCCTGCAGCAGCTACAGAACAAGATTCAACAGCAGCAGTTGCAGGTGCAGTTGCAGCAGCTGCAGAACTTGCAGGAGCAGCAGCAAGCTGTCTTCCAGCAGCAGCAACAGGCGCAGCAACAGCCGCAGCCACAACAAAGGGCCCAACAGCAGCAGGTAAGTTAGTCTATCAATTTTTCATTGTTTCATCTAAAATTATTTTGGAAAAAATAAAAATGGTTTTATGTTTGGAGTTGTAGCAGTCTGTGATAATACCACAAAATGTATTAACCAATTAAAATTTTTTTGGAGAGGTGTTTTAATTAATGTAAATACTGCATAATCCTCTTACTCTGCGGCATTACATTTGTTTAAAATGATTGCACAAAAAGTTGACTAAACCAAAAAAAAACTTGTGTGTTATAACTGACAGGTTGTTAGTGTCAAGGCAAACTTGGCAGCATTCCTTCAGAACCAAAATCAGTTGCAGCAGCAGCAGCAGCAGCAGCATGTTGCAAATCATGCAAGCAACAAGCAGTCCTCGAAGAAGAGTGGTAGTGGAGTGTTACAGACTCAGAGCATTGTGCTAGGGCGGAAGCAGGCAGCCATAGTTTTGAACCAGCTAAAGCTGCACCAGCAGAAAGGCAATGTAGCAAACATGAATGGTGTAACCTCCCGTCACAGGTAATGCCATCATTTTGCTAATGCATCTCACTATTTTCTCAAATAATTTTTGATAACTTGAAGTGTCACTACTAGCTAGACTTTTACATGTATTGTTCATGCACAGGTCTCTGGTTGCAGAATTATGGTGTAGAGATTTTTTTAGCAAGTGGTGGTTAGTTTTTACCAGAGACAGACCTGTTCTTCTCACTATGACTTGAACAATCAATGTAACCAAATAGTCTTAGGCTTTCTTCGACAGGGGTCAACCCAAGCCCCTTGTCTACAAACCGATTCATCAAGACATAAAAATTGGAACGGAAGTCGGGGTCAACAACTTGTTGAAGGCTTTGACAGATTTGGAACCATTCTGAACTCTAGAAACGGAATTCTGGTTTTCTCACCACTTGCAAAACCTGTTGTCAGAACCCCCAAATGGTTTTACAAATGCTCATCTAAACGATAACACCAAACTGCAACACAGTATACCGTATTTTGGCGTATATAAGTAACATATTTTTACAAAAAAATTAACTACAAAAAGTGGGGTGCGGCTTATTTACGAGATACTGACATAAAAAAAAATGTTACCCCCAAAACATGCTTAGAAATTTGTCAACATACAGTACATTTTAACGATTTAACTTTGTTTCTAAGGAAGTTGTTCTATGCTAGGGAGGAACAACCATTACACTTTAATCAATTTAGAACAAATTGTACTATAACAAGTTTGTTCACAATATCAAATTGACGTACAGGAGAATAGTGTTCTTAACATCCATCAAATTGCACACTCATTTGAGATACATCCAGTATTATACATTGTCTGGGAAAAACTTTATAAAACAATAATAGTATAGTATTGCATTCAGTATTATTTCTTTCAACATTCAATATTTCTTTCTGAAAGATACAATGTATTACGTGCATATACAGGGGGAGCCCTTTAAAAGAGGCCCTGTGGGACATTCAATCTGTACTCTGAGAATAACGAACGCAGTGAATTCGTAACAATGTAAGAAAGTGCTCAAAACTGTTATTTACGTATTGTCAAGCAGAAAATTTCAAAATATCCTCTGTGAAACAACTTCTGAAAAAAATTATGTAAATATATGGTTTTCGTGTACCATTCCCCTTAATTCTCTCCGTCCATCAAAGCTTGGCAAGCTTTAACTTTTGATGGACGAACGGATGAAATTACAGCCTTCTAAACTTGAATGTTTTGTAACTTGTCATCCCAAGTTATTTACAAGGCTGTGTGGTGTGTGCAATGTTTGATTTTGACTGTCTTTGGTTTTCATGTGTTTGTTTATGTAACGGTATGATGAAATATCTTTCCTGAAGACTGACACGTTTGGAAACACGAGCGAAGTTGCATGTAGAGAGTGCATGCCAACTGCACTGGAACGCAGCACAGTATCAACATGAACTGCAGGATTTTGATTTTAATACTGTAGGAACTGAACAGTGTTAGGTCAGCTGCATGAGAGTTAAACTAAGGATAATTCTATCCAGCTTAGGAACAAAACGAGATTCCAAGTTATGGGAAAGCTACAAGGAGCGTTGGTATTCCAGAGGCCATTTTTGAGTTGGTGGTAAATTGAGAAATTCTGTGTGTTTGTGTTTAAAAGTGTGTTCGGCTCAGATTGCGATATATACATGACCTTGTCAAACCATTAAATATAAACTTCATTTTGTAACTATTATTCATCTCCTCAGACACTGTGTACAAGATTAAACAGAATAATACATATAATTGTGTTTGGCATTGATCGTCTGTAAACACGTTTATTTTAATGGAAAACTTATGAATTTCAGAGTGAAACAATTGTAGCTGTCATCAGAAAGGATTTTTTGATTGTGTTGTTTTTTGTCACATTCAATTAAAGTAGTTATCTAATACAATGTTTTGCTAAATCCATTTGTATAACCAAATATTAAACATGTTACCATATTTAAGTAATTTGCCGGTATAATGAGAAGAGTAAAGTTTTTTACTGTGTTAGAATTTGTATAAATAATAATCAGAGTATTATATATATATATATATATATATTTATTTATGAAATACGCAACTATCCCATTTGCTTACGTGGAAAAGAATTGTGGTACACATGCAACATCAAAACTAACCTTATTCAAACTAAGCTACTGACACAAATCAGGAAACTGTAGTAGAATAAAAATTTGCATGTTAGCAAACTATTTTGTTACACAGTCAAAAGGCTTCCTGGTGTGTAAGCATGTTATGATACTGCTTCCTTATTTATCCCAGTTAGGCTGAAATAGCTCCTCAAATGTGTTTGACTTGTTGCAGGACTGCTTCACTGCCAAACTTCATTGGTTCATTTGTGATGCAACAGCCCTCACCCGATAACCAGCAGTCGGCTGACACACAGTTCCTGATTAGCAAACCTCCCCCACAGTATGAAGAGGCTACCAAAGTGCTCAAGGTGAAACAGGTAACATGGCCCTTTTGCTCAATTAAAGTATTTATTTTAGTGTAATTCCTACAGATGATGTATAGGTATTACTACAAATTAAGGTTATATATGCAATGTTGCTCATTTGTGACATCAGGACACCATAGTGAAACTATTTTATAGTTAAGCAATTATCAGTAACTTATCGTGACACGTGACTTCTGTAATTGATGGGGACGTCACAGTAGAGTTAGTCGTGCTAGTGATGGCAGCTCCGCCCTCGGGAGGAGGACCTTTCCCCCGCCATCCCCACACCTTAGACGAGCCCGCGGGCAGGTGAATGTATGTCCGATAACTGCTGATAAATGAAAGTTTATCTCCAGCAGCTCGCTTTACCACCTCGTGTGCTGGAGCGCTCTGCTGACCCCAACATCTTCACGACCTAACAGAAACTCTTCAAGACCTGCACCAGTAACCCATCAACACACACTACCTTTCTGGTAGTGCCACCCGAAGTCCCTTCTGGACAACAGCATGAGATAGTTAGGGACAGTTAGTATCACAGCTACCTAGCTGCATCCACTCTTTTTCAGTGTAAATTCAGGTCCCCTTCACCTGGATAACATAGTTTACTTCACTTCAGTTCCTGGTTAGTCAGGAAATAGTACAGGCCACTGTGTTTATTCCTCAGGGAATAAATATGTTTTCTAACGAACCACAAGTACTGATTATAGGGTGACTGTGTTTCTATCCCCTGTAGAGGTCTGCCCACCTGGGGAAAGCAGGAGACCGCATCTTTTACAACCCATTTACTAACCTAGAGTAGGACAGTGGGCCCTCTTAACTGGACGCACGTGTGTCGCAAACACACCATTACACAGCCACCCATACTGTGCATCTGGTGTGTAGTATGGTATAGCCACAACCACTAGACTCAATTCACAAGGTGACTAGTCAACAGCCCAGCCGATGCTTTTCATCTACTGTGCTGAACTGACTCTAGATGTGATTGACTGGTTTTGGAGGTTTGCCCACCTTTGGACGTAAACCCACAGCACTGAACTGTCGCCAATTGGAGTGATCGGGTACGACTCTGGTTGGATTGGCCTCGTCTTGGTTATACACCTAGTCATGGATCAACATCGCCTGCTCTCCTTTTGTGAGGCCGACAGTATCTATCTATCTATCTATCTGTATGCCATACACCTAAAGGAGTGGTGCAAAGTAGCAAATTAGGAAGGCAGCTACTGCCTCTGAATTCAATGGGAGATTTAATCCAGCCCCAACGGTACTTTGCAGCATAACCCCCAGAAATGATCTCAAGTAGCCCACCAGTTGGAGAAGCCTCACCTCTCAGCTCCCTCCCCTTCCTTATTTCAGCCACCAATCAAGACCAATGGCCGACCGCACCTGGTTTTCACTGACTTTTCCGTCAGGGATGCCACGTGCCGCTAGGAATAGCGAATCCCTGGTGGTTCCAGAGAAGCTCGACCAGCAGCGTTCAGCAGTCATCCTTCAGCACCGCCAGCCGTAGCAGTATTTCCGCCCAAGGACTGAGCACCGGCTCCGGCTGACAGCAGCTGCACCAGCAGCTGAGTAAGGAGCTATCATGGGCCACATCCAGTACAGGTAAACCCGTGGCACTGTGCTAATCAGTACGCTGACGTGTGCTGCTCATACAACTAATCAAATACGATTACGACTCATTGCCACGAGTACCTCTTCCACCACTACAGATGTGAGTGACACGTTGCCTACTCTACAGGCAGCTGGAACTTATGAGCGAATTCCTTTCACCTAGAAGATACGCAACCCAACAGCAAGCCGCCGCCCCTACTCCATGCTGAGAGCCTACAAACTGCCCAGACCTTGGGCAAGGCCGAGCACCAGCAACGAGGCATGAATCAAAAACGCTGACCAGAGTATTCCCACGCCAACCAGGGCAGAAGGACGACACGCCTTCCCCGCACCCTGCGTCGGCAGCCTACAGGCTTCCACTATATAAGTCCAGATGCTGCTGGGCACGAACAGTCATTCTTATTCCATCTCTTGTTATCCCACAGCATTGATGCCAGTACTGGGATGGCCCGAGATCTTCAAAGCATTGAATACACCCCCTGCTGCTACTTCACCGTCGACGACCAGTTAACCCGACAACCAGTGAACATGCTTTCCAAGACATAAAATTCACTCTCTCTCCTAAAGACATCTTTATTAGACAGTTTAGAAATATTATATATTTTTTCGTTGAGCTAATTCTTTCCCATTCTTCATTAGAACCAGGTAACCTACACCTGGCCAGTGTAGTAACCTTCAGCACTCAATTGCATTGTAGGAGGTAGTGCACGTCGCATGTTTATTGAGACTTCAATAAACATACTGTGTTTTCCTACCTCTCAGCATTTATTTCTTAGAGTATCTGTCTGTCTACCTGCCTGCTAAATACAGGTTGCTACGTACACCTTGACAAGGACCAGGGAATTTTTAACTACCGAATTGACTTCAGCCAAGGACGCCCATCAAGGGTCCGTCATATTTTCACACACCCATTAGACGGCCATCTGTTGCTTTCCAAACTACCGCAGCATTGCTTCCAGTGCCGGGATAAACTGTGGCTTAAGATCTGCCGTCCATTTCTGTGTGGACGCACACCCAGTGGCGGCATTGGTGACCCAAACAGCTCCCCGTCTCTGCTAAGCCTGCCTAGTGTGGGGGATCAGTGGAGACTGAACAGAGTCTGGTCAGCAAGCCAAAACTGGACTTACACTATAACTTGTATTTAGTTTGTTCGCGTCAAGGTGTACCCAGTAACCTGTAAGCAGAGACTTTGTCTTTCAGCCAGAGTGTAGGGAGCAAACACGCAGCACTCCTTGCCGCCAGACAGTTGAGTGTATGTCCTCAACCTACAGCGGAATGGCAGACTGAATGGGACCGCGCCGCCCAACTTAGCTAAGCCCACGACTTACTTTGTGCCGTGTTGTAACGCCATGCACCCTATCTTATATACCGACTACGGTCCAGTCAGCAGTCAATAAGGTCAGCCTGTTAAATTGCCCATGTCTCTGACCGACACACCATAACCCTGTCCAACTGTGAAGTCATCAGCTATAGGACATCATGCATCAAGTAGCAACCCTGAAATTCTACATAACTTTAGGAAATATGATTGTTGTTGGACTCTCGCTCCGTCAGTACCTTTTGTATGCTTAAATCCATGATGAAGTCATGACAGTTATTAGTATTTCCTTAAGGGTTCCCCCTGCCTGGCACTTGAATTGTGTTTCAGTGTGTATGAAATTTTGGTGGTTTGACAAAACTATTAAATGTGCCCCCACTATGTTTACCTATGAAAATAAGATTTTACTCCAGATGAGGAAGGAGTGGTACTTTTAAAGTTGCAATTCATGCTGTATATATTATTTTCAAGCCCTCTAATATA
This sequence comes from Dryococelus australis, assembly GCA_029891345.1. Taxonomy (NCBI): domain Eukaryota; kingdom Metazoa; phylum Arthropoda; class Insecta; order Phasmatodea; family Phasmatidae; genus Dryococelus; species Dryococelus australis. The sequence continues at coordinate 83,929,842 of CM056999.1, read as the reverse complement.
GTAAAAAACAGCTTTTTCAGACTGCGGTATCTTATAACATACTAGCCGGACGTGAACCAAACTACAACAGGAACCTGAATTGAACTTTGCTACAGACATTTCGTCGATAAAATGATAGGGTCACCGCTGAAAGTCCCATAGGCACATGCAGCACTATGAGAACACTGCACACCAATTCAGAGCTCTGCACGTAGTGGTGATGGTGCTCTTGTAACGCATGTCAGTGTAACCCTTATAATTATAATTCCTGTGATTCTCTGCCAAAAAGCAGGAAAACTGTGCAGCCAGGCCGACCGACCCCTTAAACTCTATTGCTTGATAGAAGGACCTTTTTCCTGAATATATGTACTGAAATGGAACATGGGAAATTAATCTGCTCAATTTCTGCACCTATGACCTGGTCTGTCAGAGAAGTTTCCTCTGCTGCACCTATAGTCCAGTCCAGTATATGTGGAGCCAATGTCCTGTCATCCTAGGATTTTCCACTACGCCTCCAAGGGAAAGACTCTTTTAACTTGGACCCTCCAACATAGCAGTGATCACTGGTGGTGTGCCAAATGACATACCTCTCCTTGGGTGTCCTGTCTATACATAAGATTGGGGTGTTGGTGGTAGGTGGTGGAAGAGCTCGCCCAAGTCTGTGTAAACTCTGTTCGGGTGGGTTGGCAATGCTTCACATACTGACTGGCTAGACTACAGATTCTGGAACTGCTGTAAAGCTGTATCCTCTGGTCATCATCGTCTCTGTTGCCACCACACAGTTGTAGTTTATTTGGCATGCTGCAGCCCTCGTCCACCAAGTTACGTGATTCCCTCATGTGAATCAAAACCGAAATTACTGTTAATTTGAGACAAAACTGAAAAATCTTACAGTTCCATGTTATAAAAATTAATATTTTGGGCAAAAATATAAAACATTTTGTTGCAGAAAACAGCAGTGTCCCTTATCAATGGAAACTGTCATAGGGGAACTTCATGCTGTTGACATTCATGTCAGGGTGGCTATTATAAAATGATCATTGACACCAAGTAATAGTTTGAAGTGACAACACTGGTGCAGAGAGAGCACAGAGAACATAGTCGACAAAGCTGCAGTGATTTATAATCGTCTAGTCTGATAAATCTCCATTATATTAGTATTTAAAATTTTTGGTTGTGTTTATATCTGGAAGATCCACAAAGGCCTGTCACATTAACTGCTTTCTTCCTGCTTCTAATCATGGAGTGAGCCCCATGTTAGTGTTAGATGTCACATTGTATTAACCCTAATACCCACAAGATTATCATGTTTTTCAATTTTTACTTGCGAAAAAATTGAGGGTGGTCTTATTTTTGCATACTAAAATTTTTGATGTCAATGATTTTGCTTTAGTAGCAAGTGATAATGTTTCTTGACCAGACATATGTTTCATAACAATACAGGATGATTAACAAAATCTCAAAAACATTAACAGACTGTACTTTTTATAATTGCTTTAGTGAGCATTAAGATCAAATAAAACATATGTCTGGCTTCCTCAGTTCACTTATCTTAATATGATTGAATTGTTATGATGTATTTCAGAGGCCGAAATGCATGTTTTTTCACTTTAATGTTGTTTACAACCTTTATTTGTCAATTCCTTCTCAGGTACAAGCCTTGATTAAGGCTAAGGTGGGCCAATACCCTACTAATAAAGATTCAATGTTGTACGTGTTTGTATTACTTTGTGTACCACCTCAACTTTGCTTGCAAAGACGTTGACAAATTTTGCATCTAGAGAAAGCGCATTCCAAATGACAGATTTCGCCCCATCTGAAACTTGGCAAATTACCAAACATTGACAGGATCCTCAAAATACATTCAGCCCCGTGCTCCTTGCTTATACCATCAACCCGACTCCACAAGAAGCCGTTACATCATTGCCCCTTCCTAAAAGAAACACCACTCTACTTCGCAGCGCCCACTAGAGAGACCGTGCACAGTTTGAAATTTGTGCCGCTGTAAGGAAGCAGGCCAATCAGCAGAGAGTTACTGCCTCCTCGAGTACCACTAGACCTGAGATTGCAACACCACGCATTGAGCAACAGGCAAGATAAGGTTCCTTAAATGAGACAGACTATAATAGGCTAACCCCATCAAATAACAGTACTTTGCCTACAGTCATCTAAAAACTAAATCTTGGCTAGGTCTCTGATAGGGGCAAGGCTTCGTCTCTCTTTTTGCATGAGTTAGAAGGGGGGGGGGGGGGGCATCATGGAACAAGCAAAAAATATACAAAAATATATTTTAATTTAGTTGTAACATCAGATGGGTTTTTCTCTACCGCTGAGAATCTTAATAGAATGGAGAAATTACCTACTTCCAGAAAATTCGAGAATGTGGGTTTTTTTGAATAAGACTCAAGTTCATTCTTATCACACTGTTCCATGAATTTTTAACTTCTTGTTGAACCTTGAGAGTTGAAAGTTTTTCAGTTACATTTATGTATTTGTGTGCATTTATCAAGTGATAATACTGTTTTGATACTATTCATCCAAATTATATTATAATGTTGATAAGCAGTAATCGTAATCATCAAAGTGTAATTGGTGCATCACTAGTTGTTACCACATCACCTTGCCTGTAGTCAGTTTTTCAACCTAGCGGTTACAGCATGGCAGGTTTCAGGTTTCTACTATACCAGCACTGCTGCTTCCACAACTTTTACTACTACTATTGATTAGAACAGTAGTATATGTATGTGTAGAGTAACTATGAGAGAAAAGGAGTGAAATGTCTCAAATTGTGGCAAAATTATTATTTAGGGTACATAGGGTTTTCAGTACCTTGTTCAAATTTTTAGTGACTTTTAAAGTTCTGGAAATTGCAGATAAAATGGGTTCAGTTTGTTGTTTGACTATTGTCAGTTTACTATGCAGGTTCATTCATTGTCGTGTTTGTGCACATAAATTGTCTTATGAGGAAGTTTATTTGCTGCTTATACTGTTGGGATACAAGTTGTGTAACTGAAAAGTTTGTGAAGTAAAAAAGAATGTGTTGTGTGTAGTGAATTTCATATTAAACTTTTTTGCCTGCAGGAAACTCCCAGTGCAAGTGGATCGAAAAGCAGCAACAGTAGCAAACAAACAAATGTTAAGAGTCAGATAGTAGACGATGTTCTGGAGATCCTGATAAAGAATGGGGAGTTGCCACCAAGTGCAGCCCAGGACCCATCAACACCTACCACGCCTGGCCGCTCACTACCACAAGGCTTAGTGTTCGCCTCAGCTACAGAAGTAGACCCCTCCCCTCCTGACCCTCCACCCCCTCCCCCTCCGCCCCCTCCTCTCTCTCACCTTTGCCATCACGCTGCCCACCAGCATTCCTGTGAGAGTGGCTGCACAATCGGAGGTGCCTGCCACTACCTTCAGCATGAATTTTGCAGGAACGGACACGTTAGATTTCATTTTAAATGGTGGTAATACTGAAGTGAGTAACACAGTGATGGAAGATGGTCACTTGAGCTCAGTTTATCTTCAAGCAACTTCAGGTTTTGATTTGAAAGAACTTGGCTTGGATCTAGAAACGCTGGATCCAATGGACTTTGGTCAGCTCGACTGTGGTGATATTGCAGGCCCTGATTCGGTGAAGTTGGAACACACTGATCTTCTCAACACTGTGACTGACATGGAGGTTGGTACTGGAGAGTCTTCGACGAAGCAAGAGGAAGTAGCCATCCATGACCAGCTAATCAACCACCAAGAACTGATGGACATTGGAGAGATGCCGATGGACATGGATGATTCAGATTGGCTAGAGTGCCTCATGCCGTCTGACATTTCTGCGAACACAAGTGTAGTGGATTGTAGTTCTGGGCTGATGCAAACCAATCACGATTTAATCACTGCCCCTTCAAACATTGACTACAACTTCAGCCAGAACCACGTGGATTTGGATCCTTACGACCCTTTGCTATCGAACAGTCAAGATCCTTTTGACCTTTTTAACATTGAAGAATCAGAATTTAAATTAGCGGGTGATTTGAATTCTGCATTAGGTTGGGACAAGATAAACTTTGCTACTTAGCGTACGTGGCAATCGGTTTTTGATGAAATTTTTCAGTGTGCAATAGTGTGTGCATAGTGATAATCAACATCATAATCTAAGACACACCTGAATAGTGCATTAAGATTGTGATGTTGTCAAATCCGACCAGTAAGGAAAGGAGCCAATATATTGCAGCGTTTTGTGGCTATGTGAACACTTTTAGTGAATGTAGTGGAATTAATGAGATTCTTTATAGGAAATGGTCATGGGATTGTGCAGTGTGCAAGCTTATGCTTAATGAACATCAGAGCTTTAAGTAACAGTTTCTTGGTCGGTATAATCAATGAAAATTTAGTGCCTTAAAACATTTATGTATCAGATTGTTGGCGCTTTCCAGTATCTGGCATAGATTGCCATAATGTGATGCTTCCATCAGCATCTGGAATACGGACCATATGTTGAGTAAAATACAGGTGGTACTGTTGTCTCAAGCAAAAACATAAAGACAAAATTATCTGGAATGAAGGACCACTATTAAAAAAATTAATCAATGTTTCGATTATAATACTATAATTTAGAAATCTCCAAATTATTATTGTTATTAACAACCCCACTTAGACATATTCTTTCACAACTTCATATTAATCAGCCAGAATTTTATTAAAATACATAATTGTCCATCAAATAATGTATGATATTGCAAAATGTGATTATCATTAGTTAAGAAATAAGAATGACAGACTGACTCATATACTTGGAGGATAAAATAAAAAGCATTAAAACAAAAACATCTAAAATCTAATGTTTTATTTATTGCGATTGATTAAATTGTGAACATTTTAATAGTTTTGTGAATCAAAGTGTAAAATTAAAAGGCTTTATTTTAAATGTTAGGGACATTATTACTCAAAACTTCACTAACCATAATTGGCGAGCATAGTTATATTGCTGGTACAATATTACCTTATATATTTGAGGTTTAATAATTCCATAGTCTGCATGTAAAAACTTGGGAACATAAGCTAATTCCACTACTTGCAGAAGCAAAGTTGTAAATCACAATTTTTGCGCAGTCTGCATAGTATGTACTGTAGTTCTTTTCAAATTTGAGAAATTACTACTATGCTGTCTGGAAAGTTTTAAGATGTTATGAACTGCACTGCTGCAGTAGGCAAAAATCAAACTTAGTAACAAGCCAAATCGTAACTTTTCTTTTATTCTCAATTTAAACATAAATTTGAAATGTGGCATATGTTCATGCAGATGCTATAGGTTAATGAATATTGTGTTGTAAGTTTCAACTTGGCATGCTTTCTTGACAACATATTACATATTATTTGTGTCCCCACCCGCAACCTAACTTGTTTGCAAATATTTCGAAATCAGTTCATTCCAGAATGGGTTAGCGTGATCTGTGGTGGTATCAGTTGTAGATGGTATCAACAGTTGACTTTATGTGGTGGTTATGATTTGCCACATTTCTTACGTATTTTTAAGGTGGCATTATTGTTTGATATAAAGATAATTATTTTTAAAATAAACGCTTTCAAGATGCTACAGTAAAAATGTAAATCCTCAAAAAAATCCTTGTGTTTCATATACTTTATTTGGAATTTCAGAGAGATTTTTAGAAGAGGGGTTAAATTTGGCCATTGGTAATTTTTTTATATATATTTCAATTGAATAATAATTATACATTTGCATTTTGAATTATTATTTTTTTTTAATCTGAACAGGACAAAACTTTTTTTTTTATGTATTGACCCGTTTAAAAACGGAGAACTGAAAATTGTAAATTAGAGTTGTAAATGCTACTCAAAATATTTAACTTTCCCCTTAAGCACCCTATCTCTGCTGTAGCATTTTTCACTGTTAGCACATCTTTATTCTCCACTTTTGGAAATAATGGCTCTGAAATAATTAGTGTGTTTCTAATTTGCATATACTGTGGTAGTATATGGCATAGTTTCTGGGGCAATTCAGTTATTTGGAATAATTTCCACATGGTATTTAGCAGTTTGTTGTAATGTGTTGCATCATTTGGCCCAACCTACTGTATGCTTTTGTCTCCTTTTTTTAAATTATTCCATTACATTAACATACTGCTTATCCTGTTGCTTTGGAGAAAGATGTACAATTGTCTCCTGTGAGTTGATATAAGTGGAAATCAAAAAAATTATTTTTATTCTTCTGATTGTTTTTCCTACCTTCTTCATATTTTGGCACTTCCCAGGACATGCTTGCAACAGTTTACTTCTTTCAATCATTTATACATTAAAGAACCACTGTAGTAATACGCATCACATTCCTTCCATATTTCTATTTCACATTTGATGGAGCGGAGCACAGGCAACATTTTTACTGTACAGACTGAACTAAAGGATTTAGAACCACTCACAGGCAGCTGAACTGAGCACAGAAATGTTGGAAAAGTACATCCTATTTACACGTCATATAATCAGTAATCAGAATTAAAACATACAGAGTACATACACAGTGCTTAGGATGAAGCTTTTAAACACCTATTGTCCAACAGTTATTCACATGAACTAATTAAATTTCATCTCGACATAAGGTATACAGAAAAATTATTTCTCCCTCCCTCTAGAGGAAAAATTTATCTTAAGTACTGATGGACAATATTGTGTATTGTAATAACTTTTGCATGAAAGCTAAGTAAATTACATTTTGTATTGTCTGTCTGTGTACTTTGTGAATATTGTATACATACTGTTATTAAATATACTGCCCAATGGCTTTTATACTTTAAACATTTATATAGTAGTTGGAAATTAAAGTGCTTGTTATTCTCCTTAATGATTGTTCATAATATGTATTTTACTTTTGCATACATGTTGTGGTTCTCATATTATATGTAGGAATACTGTCTTTAGAGATCAGTATTTGCAATTTTTCATCAGCTGACTGTTTGTTGTGAGCTTGTGGTTGGTATAACTATGCTTGAGTAGTAGTGCTGTGGGATTGGTTCAGCTTTCACAATATTAAGGGTGCATTAGTAACATCCACATATCGCAAGTATCATGCTGTATTTTCGAAACATTTTGTTTTTGTGTGTGTAAATCATAAATATCATGAAGGATTCTATTGACTTTGTACACATTAGAAATTCTTATTAAACATAATGCAGTTTTTCACTCGAGAGCTGAAACAAACCAAACTGTTGATGTCAGTACACAGTTATATCTGTTGGTGCCACAATCCGGTGTTTAGAAATTTTGACAGTTGAGCTTTTAAAAATATTATTAGAGTATTTGGATATTGATGCAGTTTTACAGTTGGTAATCTAAAACTCATCTGTTTGGGAAGTCACATTTGGTGTATCACGATCATAGGTTTCATGTTAACCTCATAACTAGTTGCCCAAATGTTTTGTTTATGTACTGGAAGGAGAGAGATGTGAAGTGACTATAGTGGAGTGTGCCACTTTATGAAGCGCAAAAGTAAAATGTATTCAGTGTTGCAGTCTGCATGGTTCCATTAACAGTGCAATGAACTGGATACATGATGTTAAAAGTGCAAACATTTTTTGTTTATATTATGTAACTGACAACTAGATTAAACTAATGTAAATAGCCAGTGTTGTCATAATGTTGGCAGATTACAATTTTTTTTCAGCTGTGATATAAAAAAAGTGGTCCTTCAAATTGTGTTTTTTAAATCATTGCCATTATTAAACATAATATCCCTGTTTTTGCTAGTAGAAAACTGTTTACAGGAAGTGAGCAAAATTTGAAGTGATTTTCCTTTACCACAATAATTTTAATGAGTTTTGTGTTAGTGACATTCCATGTATGAGAAACAAAGTACTTTATAGCAAATTGTACTGTTAGCGTACTGCGGCAGCTAATGATTATCACTACTTTGAAATGCCAACAACCTGTTAAGATGCAACAGATTTGTGCATAAAAAGCATCACACAGTTTAAATATTGATTCAATTGTTTATTTTCAACTTTTTTTTCCCTTCAAATTTTGCAGTTGTTAATTGCAGGGAGACAGACAGTAAGCCTGTTATCGGAAACATTAGTTTTTTTTAAATGTAAATATTTATTTGAATCATTTCCAAGAGTTGTGGCATTTAATATCAACTCATATTCATGTACATAACGTGATGCTGTACATTATTTGTACAATATACATTCCAAAACAACTACTCATTTACATGTGTGAAAACTAAAACTCTTTGAAGTGTTTATTCACTGTAATTCTCTATTATTTTACATGAAGGAATGCTTTAAAGCTACAAAATCTGTTGCATTTTAGACGCATGTTCTTCGCCGCAAAGAAGTTGATTACTGGATCATTAGCGTTGCTGTAAGTTATATTGTTGCATGTTTTTGTTTGTTGTTATATTGCAGTCCATTTATGCAATTGTCAATTTTTCCATTCATTGTCGGAACAACGCATATTTGCGCGCGTGTGTGTGTGTAACTAAGTAATATTTATCACAGAAGCAATTATTTTTAGTCCTATGATGCTTTAAAAATCATTCTAACAATACATGTTTTTCAATTTGAAATTAGATTGTATTTTATTCATTTAAAAAAAAACTTGTGTTAAAAAGTGTTGTTTTTGTTATGTATATGTATGTAATTGTGCATCCAAGGTTTTAAACAGAATGTAAAAGGTTGGTTGAAGAGTTTTAAAAATCAGTATCTCAGTTTTTCTTTTATAAATGACATTAGCATGATTAGTTAGGTGTTGCAACTGAATGCTTTTCAGACTTCATATGACATTTCACAGACATTTTTTAAAATGAGAGATCTTTTGCTTCCTATCTGTGTTAATTATTGACCTTGCTATTTTTTTTTGTTAAGCTTTTGGTCCAGTTTAGACTCTGTTGATTAAAAATGGCCATAAATGTAACTGCCAAATTAAAAATATTTGTTCTTTTATTATTATCATTATCCAAAATCAGTGCTAGTTTAAAAGTGTGGGCTGTTAATTTTTTTTTGGTCTGTGAAAAAAGTGGCAATTGATCCATAACATTGAAACTTAGCATCATGTTTGAAAGAGTCTAACATGAATAGTTTTAATCACTATTGACTTTGTGTACATAAAATTATTAAAACTCTGTGATAGAGGGTCTGTTTCTTAAAACCCTCCACACAGATGTGCAACCCAAAAATAGTACCAAATGTAATGCCCTAGACAGTTACATTACTCCCATTTTAATAGGTAAACCATTCAACATACCCCTAGGAATAAGAACATCCGTGTCTTTACTAGATACATTCTGAAAAGCAATACTAATTTATAATTATATCACTTTGCATGGTTTTATTTTTAATCTTGCAACCTCAGAAGTAGCCCACATTCCAAGCTAGTCTCTCTCTCTAACAGTTGATGGTGAGGTACTGGACATTACATTACTTTTTAACTTTCATCATGCAGTACATTTATCAAGCATATAGTATTTACAAAATAGAATCTTTATTTGCTTTGTACCATACTATCATAACCAAATTGGAGTAAGAAGTATGTGTTTACATACTCGTACCTATGCTTCATTCACAGTTCTCAAACTATCCTTTTCTGCCCCGTACATTAGTTGACATGTGCTGTAAAATGTGTTAGGCATTTTTAAGGGTACAGCTTTACTTCATCACTGCCCACTCACATTTTGGTTGTATTTAATTTCAGAGCTCTCACACGTGTGAAAAGTGGTGTATTTAAACAGCTGCTCCACTCCAACATGGCTGAATGTTCATGCTGTTTAAGGAACAGTTTCCTCTTCCTTGTATTATTGTTTAGTGCTTGCTAGTATGAAATATGTATCAGACTGAATTTATTTTACTTGGATTTTCCTGAATATGTGCACCTCTGCTGTTTGAAATCAAAATTATATATTTCGGTTTCTAGGTTATTGTTTGGCTCATATGTAAGCAGAATTATGAACACTGAAGTATTCATTGGTACCACGATATATCTGAAACGTTTTCTACTTTCAGGCTATTGTTCATAATCTCTCTCTTATCATTACAAGTTTTAGATTCAAGATATTCAAGGATTACAAAGAACTTCTCATTATTTGTATTTATTTTGGTTAGTAAAGTGTATCAAAATATCATGGATGTGGAGTCAAGAGGAATGTTCCTGCAAAGGTAACATTGTGTATGCTACCTACACTTAGTGACCATAAGAAAAGGACTAAGAATTTGCGATATAAAGTAAGTGTGGGATTACAGGACTATAATGAAATGGAGGAAGCTAGAGTAAGATGTGCACAATTAAACATAATAGGAAAAATAGATGATACTTGGATAAATACTGGACATTGCACTTGCATTAGGAGTATACTGTAATTCCTTTATAAAAAAACTATGAGATGAAAACAGTTGTGATATTTGATTTCTTGTTTTCAAATGAATACCAGTACTTAATTACTGTGTTAAACACTGATCAATATAATTATGAGATGTACTGAAGAACGCTCAACCAACCTTAGAAGCGGGATGTATGCAAAGGGTCGAGAGCTTTGTTTTGAATGTACTAGAGCTTGTGTTTGTTTAGCTGCTGTTCTATTTCTTTTCCTGTGTGTTTGCATGTTTTCCATGACCATTTAGGATCGGGACCAGATGGAAGTGACAAGACAGAGGTACAATACATTTGAAGTTTCCTAAAGCAATTACTTTTTAAAGTTACTTTAAATTAAATACTTGTACATAAAAATTTGGGAAAAGTAGGATAAGAGAGATGAATTTATTTAAAAACCAAACTTTTATTATGTGTATATGATATCGTATCTATTAGATACATTGTTTATAATGTGTTGTGATTGATTTTGTAAACACCTGCTGAAAGTAACCATTGTCAAGCAAAACTAATTTTATGTTATAGAAGTTATGTATTTTTTTTGTTTTAATTTGTACAGTGCTTGTGATGGTGTGCCCAAATGTAAATATATTAAGGTAAAATAAATGGCCTATAAAAGTGTGGGCCAAATATTGTGAATGTGGTTCCATTCAGTGTATGATATGCATTAGGGATTCCTGCAACTGTAAATAAGAAAACCAATGTCTGTGGGGGAAAAAATGTCAGCAGTGAATATAAAGTTGGTATATTTTTTCACTGATGTTTAATTGAAAATATATAAAAGGACAGGAATCCAAGTACGTACTCATAGTCTACTACTTGTCGACAGGCGCACAAAGTAGGACGACACATTTTTTGCAACAGAGTGGAAAAAATTTGTCGTCCTACTTTGTGTGTGTGTCTATCGACAAGTACTAGACTATGAGTACTTGGATTTGTGTCCTTTCATATATTTTCAGTAGTCTAGCAGCCTACTTGCAATCTTAACTAACTTTTATACACACTGTGTATTCCTCCTCCTTACTTAAAATTAACATTGACATAGGCTTCATCACTTTATTCATGCATCTGCCAAATGAAACTGTGAATTTATTAACAAAGTAAATCCTACAAATCTGCGCATTTCTACACTTCATTGCATTAAAAAACGGTGAAATAAATAGTTTCAAGTTATGACAAATGGTTACCTAATACATTTTATTCAACGTTAAGATATGGAACTACTTTCCATTCATTGCTACTAACTTTACTGGGTGAATGTCAGTCAGTGCACTCGTTAAAGTATATGCATGCAGGGGGGTGACTTTTTTTCTAAGGTTCATTTCAAAAGTGTTCACTTTATTGTGAACAGCCTTTAACAAAGTAAGTCCACAGGCTGAAAATGCTATCTCACTTTCAGCATTGGCGGTGGGTTACATATTGCAGCCACAGGAAGTTGAACAATGTTAAGGTGCTCTTCATGTACGTCTAATAAGATCAGATGCCATCAAATTGCTTATTTCACTCAGCAGTTTTAACATTTGGTCTGGAAGGCCAAGTACCTTTCTAAGTAGATTAACTGTGACAGCTTGCAAAGAATTGTTATTATCTGCACACTAACAATATGTTGTCATCTGTACTGTTCTAGGCATCTTGAGAATGAGACAGTTCCCCAATGTTCATTTTACATAATGCTTTAGGTAACACAGATTACTGTGCAACATATTTACTGTCTCATAAGCAATAACAATGCACTTTGTCAGCCTCTAAGACATAAAACGAGTCACACTTCTCTAGTGCCAACTTCCGAAAACAAAATATCTCAACTGAACACACTATACAGATGCATGATGTACCTGGAATGTGAACATACTGAGGTCTGATAGTGGAAGATGGTTCCGATGATTTTTTGTCAGAGTTGTCAGTAGTACTGCAAAGATATCATTGTCTTTCCCAGGTCGTGTGGCTACTCTGCAGGGCACGAAATCTGCGGTGCCGCTCCGGAGAGATCGTGAACACCAAGTCAACAAGCTGGGTTCCACACTGTACCTCTATAGGGCTTCTTCTTTCCTTCAATCCTGGGATTGCCGGGAAGTGTGGCTAGTACTAATGCTTGGACTGTATAGAAAGCAATGTGTTTGGCTCGTATGAGTAGATCCCGTGATTACCTGCAGGTACGTTACGCAAGGTAATACTACAGTACAGGCTAAAAGGATGGTACTCAAATTAAGAGCCACTCGCGTATTATTTTGCGAGAAAATAAAAACGTGGTGAAATCATTCTAGCTTCAGGCCAGTGTCATGGGCTTCAAATCTCGAAAGCTGCAGTTATGCTGGCCAGTAGAGGCGACCGACGACAAGAATGGGGATGCATTAAGAGTGTTAATGGCAAACAAACTGTGCACTGTTTGGCGTGCATGTTGCTAGAATGATGTCACATGATTGCTGATACAAACTTGGAAACTAAGCGGGTACATGACAGGATGGCAGTCTTGAGAAAGACTAAGGATAGGATCCACTGTAGCTATGGGCATAATTGCTGGGGGGGCTGTGGGGTACCTAGTGGATATCTCCTAACTGATGTAGCCTACGCTATCGCAAGCTTGCTTGATGTACTGGGGAGGTTCTGAGCAACGTGTGCTAAAATTGCGGTAACAATAACTGAATGGGTATGAATGGGGAAGTGCCTGAACAACATGTGCTGGACACACTGGTCGGACCTAAGCGACTGACGCTAGAAACAAAGAATGGCATTTGCGACATGGGCCATCTCAGCTTTTATAGTAATCGTGGGCCAGTGCCCAACTCTCATTGGCTGTTGCCACTAAGGCGAGGGGTGGTCGCCGAGCAAGGGATGTGAAATAAAAGACAAGTAATAATTACTACTAGAGTTATGTAGCAGGGAGTAAAAGAACTCGTTTGTTCTCTAAGCATGATTGTTGGATCAGTGAATAAAACAATCTGCGAGGCAGACATTACAGTCTCAAATCCTAACGGAATAAATTTAACCGAATTTTGGAGCTAAAGTAGTCAAAATTACATTATTCTAAAAGTGTCATGTGTCAATACCACACACTCATCCACTTTTCAATAAAGCAGGGTAGACTTACTTAACTTCAACTTTCCTCACTCAATCTCTTGGGAGGCACTACCACCCTGGAACTTCTTTTTAATCCTGATAATGTGCACCCTGCACAAATCATTAACACTGGCGGATGTGCCAACAGCTTTAGTAGTCCGTTGCTTCCCCATTACATAACTCTTGATTATTCGGGACAGATTTGCGTGAAATCTATAATTAACATCTGCCAAACATTTTATTTTCCACATACACAAATAGTTTGCTAAATACACGGTAAACATCCATATTTCATGAGGGGGGGGGGGGGATACTGTTCAACATGGCCACCAACCACAGTTTCTCAAACTCGTCACAAAATCAACTAAAACTGTACGCTATTATTTTCTTATAAAATACGTATTTGTAATCATATACTATTGTTTATGAACTAAAAAATATAAAGCTTAGTATTCGTGTCTTTAAGTAACATTTTTTCAACAGATTTGTGAAATTTTAAAACAAGCAATTCTAGTAATATTTTGTTGGTATGTTGTCGACCATGCGCAGACAGAAACGCTCATCTAGCTTGGAGTGGGGTAAGTCGAAAATGCCCGATTACACCCCCGTGCTAAACGACTGATAACTCTGAATACAGTTTTGGATCCAACGATAATTTTGTCAGCTGCGAGACAGTAGGTTCATGACTGTGTGGGCAGTTATTGACGAAACTTAGAATAAGCCCCCTGGTGTAGAGGTAGGTCGACTGGGACCAGCAGTTGCCTGGGTGGTGCTGGTTGACGAGTTGTATGGAGAAGTCAGGTGTCTCTGGCTGCAGTTGACGGCTGCACTGCTTTCACAAAATGAGTTGGCAATACCCAACCTGGTGTCACATCTAATGACTAGGGCACAAACAGCAAGATGTGTCTCAATGCCAAGCCAGCAAGTAGTGGCGGCTGTTGAACCACGAGGGTCAACAGCACAAGTGTGGAGTGAAGTCAAGTCGAGCAGGCTTTGAAGAGCTTCTGGTGGTGGTTGGAGCCTCTGGTCGTTTGTGGCGGCTGCTGAAGATCTAATCTCTTGGAGTTCCTGGAGAGGACAGTGAAATCTTAAGGTGCAGTAGAGCCCCATTCTAGAAGTGTTGAAGCGAGCTACTGCAGAAGATAACTGGTATCTTCGGCTGTGCACTGCCTTATATTGTGTGCTCGGCCGGCCCATGCCTGGGCTGGAGTGCGAGGTGTGACATTTGCCTGCAGCGAGTAGGGTTAGATAAATCCATTCTTACACTCGGCTATATGGCCTTGGGCACTTGGCGGCGCTCGGCCATCTTTTGAAAGTTTGGCGACTCATTGTCTAGCAGGTGCTTCGGGGAGGCTGACGTGTTCTGCGGTTGCTTAGAAATAATGCTTATTTTACGTGCTAGGATCGCCCACTAGATCAGGAGCGATCCTGTGTGCACTCGTGAATAACATGTTGGGTTTGACCCATCATAGGGATATGTAGATACTACGGGAGTACTGAGAGGAAGTTGGGTCTGGTACATCAGGAAATTCGTGTCTATAACTGTCCCTGCACGGGAACAATCTTGTAGCCATCTAAATTTGTGCATCCTGACGTATATTAAACACGACTATAACACGTTACAATGGGTTGTAGTCGTGTTTAACTCATAAGCGTCACATGTCAATTCGCCCCTGCCTCGGTGTGACAGAGGCTCATCTGTCGTCGGTAAACGTGGAATAGGGGGCAGCAGGACAAATCCCCCCTCCCTCTGGAAGGTGTAAGGATGTTGCAACCTCTAAAAAAATTTTCAGGTTAGGTAGGTGGACCCCTTAACTCTGGGTCGGTTGGCATCTGGCTTGGTAGTCCTCCTGTGTGCTGGGACTCTGAAAACGCTGTGGGTGGGTAGTACCGCCAGTTCTGTTTCTCTCTTCCCCTTCGTTCGGCAGGTGTCGGAGCTCTGCTAATGTGTCCCCCCCTCACCCCCGTGGTTTGGGAATTATTGTCAAGGATGACTTTGTGTACCGGGTGTTCCGCAACCTCTGTTATTATACATGATTTTACAAGCTCAGCATGAATGCTTTGGTTACTTAATATAAACATTATTTACACTATTACAGGTGGAAAAATATTTACATAAAATTGAAGCGTGCTGCTTTAGTACACTACTAACGATTGCGACTCATCTCACGCCATGCCAGTATACTACACCCGAGTGAGAGTCGAACCCTGTACACCGACATTGCGGGCTGCCACAATCCTGGAGGATGCCCGAACACTTGGATACAAAGGTTGCGCTCTCCCCTTTCCCATGCTGAGAGCCTACAAGCCGTCAGCCACATCAGGGCACGGCCGAGCACCACCGAACATACACAAAGTCGAGAGATGACTTGAGGGTTGCTACTCCCATTCCAGCTTCGCATCAGAGGGATTACATATGCCCCTCCCCCCACCCCGCCATAGCACCTGTCCACCCCCCACCCCGCAATAGCACCTGTCCATCGGACTATAAAGTCAGTGCACGGCAAGGCTCGGGAGTTATTCTTTCAATTCTTCGAGCTCACTCCACCGCTTCTAGTGCTGGGGCATCCAACGACCTCCAAGTCTTCAGCAGCCTGCTCTAATTGTGGACAACAGTCTTCAGCAGCCACCAGAGGCTTCAGTGACACCAATAGCTACCACTTACCAGAAGCTTCTTCTGCTACAGTCGTCAACATTAACACTCCCTGCTACTAGAGCAGTGGACCTTTAACTTCTTTGCCTCGTCTAGACACCCCATGAATAGTTAGCAAAGCTAAGTATTTCTATTTAGCAGTCTACAATTTATTTTGCCATTTAGCCTAAAACCAGGTCACCTACACCTGTTCAGCGTAGGTTACTTCCAGCATACTGTCTGCTTGGTAGGGGATGGATTTTGTCATTGTATTTATTACATTCTTAATAAATAAACCTTTGTTCTTCAAGCCATGCTGGGAACAGGACACGTGCACTGCCAAACGAGACCACGAGCGGGGATTCCCTCCACCAGGAATCCACCTGTCCTATACGTACACCATTCATTGGCCACCTGTTCTAGACCTCTGATGATAGAATAGCACAACCACTAGAAACTCCTCCAACCAGGGAGAGACAGTATGCATGGGTTGTATCCCTACTGGAACACCTAGGTGCTGGCGGGGTATTTGCTAGTGTGTTACAACCTGGCCTTGGTTGTGATACCACACGTAGTAGCAGGAAAGCAGCCCATATGACTCAACGATTCTGATCTGTCTGCCGGTGGCCTTCTGGAGCACCGAGTTCGTGCCGGCAGCTGCTACTGGCCGAACACTATTATAGGAAATTGTTTCACATCCGCTGTGCACGACCTATACCGTTCAGCGGCGTACCACACACTATGCCATTTGAGGTGAAGCATGGCTCACGGAGAGAAGAGCAACGGACAGCTAACCTCGTTGCCAAGGAACAGTCTGTATTGGCTCCTCCGACTTTGGACAGACAGGCGGAACGAGATAGCACTGCCTTAGTCAGGCTCTTGGAGAAACCGACCTCTTCCATATTCTGATATATTGCCTTTCTGCCGTATGTCCATAACCATCAAGACTACCACCCCGTCCTGGTACGAGGAACTAAGGTAAGGTACGGGATCGCCAACCCCAGGTTTTGGAGTGAAGGAGCTGCCTAGAATCTGTGGTACTGTGTTGGCCTACACAGTATCACCGACCCACAGCCAGCAGACTGCACTACCTGTTCCAGCCAGCGACCAGCAGTACGACACCCAGCCAAAGTTAAGTTGAGTAAGCCAGGTAATCAAAGTAATGAGCCACATACATAAACCGGATTAGAAAAACCCTACCGCAACGCTCTTTGTCTAGTGCAAGCAAAGCCACGACAACCGTGCCAAATAGTTAGTAACCCGTGCACGCTTCAACATAACGCACGTTTAGAAACAAATGGGAATAAAATATATACACAATGACTTAGTTGCGGAAGGCTGGGAGAAAACAAACTATCCTTTTTGCCAGTTTGGAGGAAACCCTACATTTTATAGGCAACCTATGGGTCTCACCGCAAGCACAACAGTTACGTGTGACATAATGGAACGTTGCCAACCCCAGGCCTTCCGTCACCTGGGGCTGACCAGCCACAGATTCAAAGTGAGTACCCTTTAATAAATGAACGTAAAACCCTCTTAAAATTTCTGTTAAGCTTTCCTGCTTACTAAACTTTAGAATGTTTGCACTTGGTCTGTTACAAATACACAATTTTACCCTTAAGAAGTTTTCCTGCTTAATAAGCACCATTTTTCAGTATTTTTCTGAAAAGTCTTAACAGGGTCTTACTGTAATAAAAAAAAAACACATTGTATGGAGGTCACCGTACATGAATTATAACAAAAACTCAGGAATTTAAAATCTGTACCTTTGGGATGCTTGACGAGTCGTAAAAAGCACTGAGGCTTGAATCAGAGTTTGAGACCCTCTCAAAATAAAAAAAGGTACAATTATAAGAAAACATGCAAGACGCTCAAAAATGACACGTGCACAAATACACTGTGTGACAGATATACGCAATGAAGATTTTAAAAAAATCTTCCCGGGTGCTTCCAAGCAAGTCTTTGGCTGTGATTCTGTAGGATGGTATATCTTCACCTAGGACACTTGAAAACACATAGGTAGTTACATATAATGGCATACCTACACATCAAATAACAGAAAATAGAAAAATCTAACATTTCTCCGTCGAGGGAGTCCATTTCTACTTTGCTATCTGTACAAGGGTGAAATTTTCTTCATGTGATCACTGGCACTGTGGAGAGCGTCTTATCAGTGTTACAGTCCGTAACTAAGTGGGCTGTCGGCAAGTTAATACTCGTCGTGATGTGAGAATACCTATATGTGGGTTACTGGCATACCGAGAATAGCCAAATCACTGCTCATTCCTAGTTTTTAAGTTTGTCTATGTTACATGTATATCTCGCACACTGGGTTACCTGGCAACTTATTGGTGGTTGCCTATTGTCTGTTCATTCCTAGGGCTAATCTACAAGCTCCTACATATCACAAGGTACTAGCCAATCTTGACGAGAGCTTAGTTATGGCTACTCTTTACAAGTCTATCTTCACTGTTTATACACTTTAATTCCCTAATAATTGATAGTGCTATTGTGAATGTCTGGAAGCGGTAATGCCTTGCATTACTCTGTCTATTAACTGGTGGCTGTCACTTGTTAAAATCCTAAATACAGAAAGCCTTACCAAGTCCTAAAAATCACTGTGGGGAGGTAACTTAGTTACGGCTACCTACATAAACCTCTTTTTATGGCACACTGACTTACTTGCTGGCGATATTGTTCTTCGCCTGTCTTTCCCTCTGCCACAGTGCTGCATGGACAGGATACTGCCACATGAAACGAGATGTGGGCCTCCACGGAGTCTCCTTGTACCGGCCTGACACTGCAACTGCTTTGGTGGCCCGAGAGGGCATCAATCTTAGGTTCAGCACGTGGTGCTGGGGCATCGTCTTAAGCTGCAACAGTTGGGGAGGACTGATTATGTACTATGGACGATGAAGTAGTGCGAGGGAGTGGCAAGGTAGAGCCCTCAACTTCGACTGCTCAGGTTTCTACCTGCAGTGTAGGTAGTTTCTGGAAATCGAAGGTCTCGTCTGGATCAGTGGTTGGAGGCCTTCGACCTCTGCGGCTCCTCGGCTTGTTCCAAAGGTGGGTGTAGGACGTCGGTGTCGCTGCTGCTTACAATTCCGATTGTTCCAGTAATCTCTTGATCGGTTGTCCTCACGAGCCCCTCATCCTCAGTGATACCGTGTGGCGCTTCTGCTTGTCCAGAGGACGGGGTTAGGGCATCGGCGTATCTGTTTCTAGCCGTCCCTAATGAACTGGTGATGCCCTGAGCAGGGGCGCTGTCTGGCCTCTCTTCCAAAGGGATATCAGTTGGTTTTACTTCTGTACCTTCAGAAGGTGTGTGGTGGCCGCTGGTTTCGCTGCTAACCTGACCACCTACATTGGAGGATATCCGACATTTGGCGTATCCTCTGGTACAAAATATGGCAGTGGCTTGTCGGTGTGTCTGTTGCTCTATGGTTCACTTACCGTTGGCTGTGCTATCTCCGGGTCCAAGGTCGGTGTCGTCATCGTCCTCTCGGGTTCGAATCTTGGCTCCCAAGTAGTGGCAGGCTGGGGCGAAGGTGCAGATGATTCTTTCGCTTCCTTTGCCTGTGAGGTTTTGGATAATTCCAAGATCCTACTAGAGCTGCGAAGTTTCTGGCTGGACTGTCGATCCAAGGTGCTGCATCACGAAACTTCGCTTAATCCAGGGGATACCCGGATGCTCTTGTAGGTACTGGGTAGCTTTGCTCCCTTGCGGCCTCTGGCCAGCTGGTGGGCCTGGGTTTGGTTTCCGAGGTGATGCGTTTGCCATATCATTGGTGTTTCGAGCATCATCAACCCATCCCAGGCACTGGTAGTGGAATTGTCTCCGACACTGGTTGCACGTAATGCGGTAAATACAGATACTCTGGCAGCTGGTATGACTACACGTCTGGGGACACATTAGCCCATGTCGTTGGTTTGTGGCTTGGTAAGACTGTCTTTGTTGTCCGACATGCTAGTGGCTTAGGCACCGCAAGGTGTTTCTAGACTTCTCGAAGTCTAGTTTATTCGGTCCAAGCTATTCTGACCTGGTCCCGCTTTCACTGGTTAACAGTTATTAATGCTGACCCCATGTTGGGCACCAGAAAGGCACTTCACGCATGTCGCTTAGACTAATCAATGTTACTTTTGGTGAGTGCTAGGTCAGGTACACTCCAGTATACATTTATTAAGACAGTGTCTGCTTTCTACTAGATACTAGTACTGGTCGGGTAGGGTAGGTTGGCGGCTTGGTACGAAATCTGCTGTGGGCACAACTGCAATATATCTTACTACCACCTTAGCCCATTGAGGTAGGGCTGACTTACCAGGGTACTCACTCACTAATCTCCTGTGTCCTGCTGTAGAGGTAGGTCGACTGGGACCAGCAGTCGCCTGGGTGGTGCTGGCTGAGGATTTGCCGTATGGAGAGGCCCGGTATCTCTGGTTCCAGTTGACCGCTGCACTGCTTCCACAAAATGAGTTGGCAATACCCAACACACGTCCAGTGTCTAGGTCACGAACTGCACACTATGTCTCTATGCCAAGCCAGCAAGTAGCTGCGGCTGATGAACCACGAGGGTTAACAGCGGAAGTTTGGCGTGAAGTTGAGCAGGCTTCTGGTGTTGAAGAGCTTCTGGTAGCGGTTGAAGCCTCTGGAGCTTCTGGTAGGAAGTGGTAGGAGCCTCTGGTCTTGGAGTGGACCGTGAGGCCCTAAGGTGCAGTAGAGCCCCCGCACAGAAGTGTTGAGGCAAACTAATGGAGAAGATAATTGGCGTCTTCAGCAGCCCACTGCCTTATATTGTGTGCTCGGCCGGCCCATACCTGGACTGGAGTGGGAGGTGTAATGTCGCGCTGAGATGTCTGCCTGGAGCGAGCGGGCAGGGAGAAATCTAGTCTTGCTGTCGGCTATACGGCCTCAGGGAGGCTGAC
This sequence comes from Dryococelus australis, assembly GCA_029891345.1. Taxonomy (NCBI): domain Eukaryota; kingdom Metazoa; phylum Arthropoda; class Insecta; order Phasmatodea; family Phasmatidae; genus Dryococelus; species Dryococelus australis. The sequence continues at coordinate 83,908,886 of CM056999.1, read as the reverse complement.
GTGTTCCACGGCCGCTTGGAAACAATGCTTATTTCACGTGCTGAAATTGCCCACTAAGCTGGGAGCGATACTGTGTGCACTCGTGAATAACATCTTGGGTCTGACCCTTCCTCGGGATACGTAGGTACTACGAGAGTAGTGAGAGGAAGTTGGGTTTGTCCCTGCATGGGAACAATCTTGCAGCCATCTATGGTAATGGTTCCTGGTAGATTTAACACATTAGGATGACTCATAGTCGTGTTTAAAATAACTCATCTAAGAGGCACGTGTCATAGTATTATCCATACCAGATTTTGTGGCCTGCCACATACCAATTTGGTCAGTTTTGTATAATGGGAAGGTGCCAGTACCCAAGCAAAACTGAACCTCCTCATTCAGGTAAAAGACGGGCTGTGTGAAATAATTCAGTATGCCTTCCATACACTATCTGACACAGAGAAACAATATTCACAAATTGAAAAGGAAGCATGGCTCGCACATGGAAAGTGCTGATAGGTTCCGCCAATAAAGTATATCTCGGGTTTAGAAGTAACATTCAAATGGATCACAAACCATTAATTCAGATCTTTTAGACTAAAAATATTGATGATCTTACACCTTGCCTCAAGAGGTTACACCTAAGACTGATGGTGACGAGGTACATCTAGTGTTCAGTATGTTCCTGGTAAACAGCTAGAGGTAGCAAGCAGACTGTTTGTTATGGAGTCCTCTAGAGAGAAAATAGGACAAGGAGTTGGAACAACAGGTTGAAGCTTTTGTGGGCCAGATCCTTTCTAGTTATCCCGTAACAGATAAAAGTTTGTCATGTACTCAGACGGAACAAGAAAATGATCCAATTTGCAAAAAAATTGAAATTTCATTGTTTACTGGGCTGGGTTAGCCAGACAGAAAGGAGATTCCTGGGTGTATTCTCCCATATGTGCAGTACCAAAATTACATTGCTTATCCTAATTCATTATTGCTTCAAGATACCAGATTGACCATTTCAGCTTCACTTCAGCTGCATTGTTTAAAACGTTTACATGCTGGTCATGTGGGTTGTCTTCACAACTGGAAAACCTCCTCCCCAATTGTCCAAACTGTATTCAAGAAAGCCAAAACCCCAAACAACCATTTTTTACAAGTAGAACAGCTCTCTAGGCCCTTCCAGGTAATTGCTGTAGGTCTATTCAAGTGTGATACATGATGCCTAATAGTCACTGTCGTATTACTCTAGGTTTTTTGAGATATGCCTATTAATATGCATGTTGGATATCATGGTCACTGGCAAGTTAAAGAAGTTTTTGCACATTTTGCCATACCAGAAATAGCAATGTGTCCCAATTTATATTCAGTATTTCCAGAGTTTTGCTCAGACGTATAATTTTCAAGTGATTACCTCTTCACCACATTATCCTCAATCTAAATGTTGTGTGGAGGCAGTGGCCAAGGTTGCTACGAGTTTGTTAAAGAATGAGGATATTTCCTTGGCACCACTGTTGTACCATAGTACACCCTTAATTCCCCTCCTAATGGGAATTACTGGCGATGGCCGGCATCCGAGCCTTCCCCCAGATGGTTGGGAAGCAGGCATCCTCCACTTGATGTGGTTATTGCTGGGAGTAGGATGGGTTACCTTTGGCATGAGAGGCAGTAGCAAGATGGCATGGGACGTGTCACAGTAGCTCATAGTGTAGGTTATGGCTTCCACTAGTCGAGCTGAGCGATGTTCCACTCTGCCAAGCTGCTGTTTCTCATTTCCAGGAATACACCTGGTTGGCACACTGTTAGTCGTCTACCCGGCTTCCAATCAGGGATAGTCCCTGTTTGGCAGTCTTATCTCGCCCAACCCTGTGGCAAGGCATGAGTGGTAGATAGTGTAAAGAGAAAGCCAGTGGTTGTAGTTGGTAGGCCTGACTACTGGCATCGGCAGACCCAAGCCCTTAACTTCAGGTGTCAATGGCAGGATAGGGGAGACTGCCCTCGTGTTATTTAGGAAGGCGGGAAGTCGCCACAGATCCAAGCGTGGCTGTTGACCTTCTTGCAAATACATTGCCTGGATGGGAAGTTGCCGGCAGACCCAAGCACTTACAGAAGGGTGCGACAATCGAAGGGTCCACTTCTTCACAGAAAGAGGGCTCTCAATTGGTGAGAAATGGACAGGGGTGGTGGTGAGTGCCTGCTCTCATCTCTTGGACAAAGTAGGATATAGCCGGAAGCAAATTGCGAAAGAGTAGTTGTTGCGAGTGGTAATCCAGCCAAATTGGTGTGTGCTTATTGTCAAAACAGTAAACACTGCACCCTGACTAGGGCCTGAAGGGCTGATCCAAGGATACCAACCAGCAACACATAGTCTCAGAAGATGCGGAGGCACACGGGGCCAGAGTGACCCCAGTGGTTCGGTACTTGGACTCGTGGCTGAACGTGCGTGACTAGCGGGGTAGCTATGAAGTACAGGTGGCTTCAGTGAGCTGGTGGACAGTGCGACATTCTAGACGAACTGTGATAGCTGGTAGCAAAAGTTATGTCTGTCCGCATCTGGGCAGTGACATTCTCCAATAGTTACGAGGATCAGCTAGTGGTTGAAGAAGTCTGTCTGTAGCCGAGCAGAGTAACGTTCTACAACAGAGGTGTGAGAGTCAGCCTTGAACTCTGGTCTGTGGCCCCTACACAGTCGACTCCCTGTCTATGTACTGTTTTTCAAGGGACTGTCAAAAAATTTCCATACATGCGAGATTTCAGTAGATGAGGGTCCTGACATGTACATCAATAAAATACAATTCCTGACATTATACTTCATTTTGAGTATAAGGAGAGCTTTACACTATCTGTGAATAACGTTTAACTAATAAACACAATAAAAATGGGAATTTTAAAAATAAGTATTACTGCATTTATCAGTATTATTGTAAATAATACATTAAAAAACATTTCACCTCAACATGTTTAAATTAAGAATATAACATCTCAAAATACTGTATATAATTAATTGTAATTTGACACCAAATGCAAGCCGACCTAAAAATTTCTAACTCTGAAAATAAAAATAATATGACACAGAATACAAGTCAAATTTTGAATGTACCACGTGCACTCGATCAGCTGAAAGCGCGTGGAGAGATTATCGATCGGGCAGTGTGATCATGGCGGCAGGCGGAAAAGAGGAACCAGTGGGAGGAGTGAAACCGTACCCCTCCACGCCGCATGTTGCAACATGTTCGTGACACCCTGTGCATGTAGCAAATGTCTGTCTTTAAAGCAATTAATTATATTTCACTGCAAAAAACTTGTAATTTTGAGAAAGAAATGGATAAATAAGGCGGTTGAAAGTTATTTCTTCATTGTCTTTAACGGCTCCACCGACCGAGCCGGCAGCCACAAACTTCAAATGGGAAATTAATGTTAAACAAAATTCCTTCTCATAGTGTAAATTTTAAAGATAAGTATTCTACATGAAATTTTATAAGGAATGTTGCTATGTTAAGACATCTTGCCAATTGTTTTGTTTATTTTTTTGCTAAAATGAAATACAAAAATTAACATAAAACAAATAATTAAAAGATAAATCATTTGTTTTCAAAAATAATTTTATGTAGCAATATTCTCTGAGAAAGTTGCATCAAAATAAAGTTTATTTGAAATAGTTATCTTTACAATTGATGCAATGAGAGGGAATTTCGTTTAACACTGATTCTCCATTTGAAGTTAGCGGCTGTTGGCTTGGTAGGCAGGGCCATTAATAATTAATCATTTAAAACCACGTCCTCTGATTTTCCCGTACAGACACCTGTTGCGAGTTACGGTGCACTCGGGCATGGTGCTTACCCATTATTAGATGGCAAAAGGTGTTGAATAGGCCCTTATAGAATATCAGTTTATTCAAAAGATGTGTGTCTATTGAAATGAATTAATATAAAGCCTCCAATTTCCCCACAAGAAGTACTGCAAATGAACTGTACACTTGGTAGTACAAGTAACTCAATGTTCAAACAATTTTTGGTGACAAGGAGAGGTCAAGTATGTAGCTGCTTCTGGGTATAACATTTTATTCATAAGTAATAATCCTTCGTTGAAATGTTTTGCTTAACATTTTCAAGCCAAACCATTTGCTTTGAAAAACTAGTGATGACAGGTGCACCAATTTTGAGCGAAGAATAACCCTGATAAAATCACTACGATCACCAGGCGCAGTTTATCGGCTCTGGATCCAGGCATGCAACGGGTAAAGGCAAGCAAGCGTGAGAGATAGAGATAGAACGCTAGGTCACCATGCTGGTTACTAGGTAACTGCTTCCCCTCTCATCAGGCATGTAAGGGCAGGCAGCAAGCCAGACTCGCACCGCACCACTGAAGTGATGGGGAAAAGACGTCGCGCCAAAGAGCAGTGATAATCGGCTGCACACACAACGTATTTCACATCCAATTATTAGAAGTTTGCATCCACCACCAGCTTAAAAACAATCGCTGCAGGAAATCATAGGTGATGGGGACGAAATATATTTCAATTGATGCAATACCTAATATACTATACAAGAGGTAGCTTTATCATTAGGAGTTTTGCTGGGACAACTGAAACTGTGGATATTATTTATCGGTAGGGACCCCAAAAAATGGTAAATAACACTGACCCATTTCTGTGTTAAAAAATTATAAAAGCAGTGCAAAATATTGACGTAAAAATATGTAAGCGGTGCAAAAAAAATCTATGTACAATTTAGGTGCATAAACATGAAAGTAGACCCAAAATAAAAAAATTAGCAAAGGAATTTAAATTTTTTCTTCAAATATTTTCATTTTTAATATCAAATTTGAAATGCAGTAAGTTGGCAAACACTAAAAACAAATCTCAATTTTACAAAATTCTCATTTTTTATTTATTTAAAATAGGTTATTTCTCTTTTACTACTCTACCCTTAATGGTTTATTTTTCTCTGTCCCTTAGGAAATAATTATATCCTTTCTGTATTATTTAAATGCATCTTGCAAATATCACAAATCAGCCCTAATCAGAAACAGACATGTTATGCAACGTAGGTCTAAAAACCACACAACAAAGGAAAAATAAAGGGGTTGGGTTCGTTTATGCTATTTGAGGTTAGGTTCACTGCAGTTGTATATTCACAAGAGCTACCACACTGAAAAGCAAAATATTTACCGCTGCAGAAAATGTGCATGGAATTTTATGCTAAACTCAGCTTGAACGTATTTTTTCTAGCCAGTTTCTTATGCTGGGATTGTCAGTCTCAGCTTTTCCCAGGGGAATGTTTGATGCTACCCATCATTTCCACAAAATCACACACAATTTTTTTATCTGCAAACAGGTTACGTTTTCAAGTAATTCACCAATAAACTTGTTTCGTAGACGAAGCAGATTGATGATTTTTGTTTTGCTTGTGTTTTTCATTGGACACATATCTTTACATTACACATCCAATTCACACGCACGTTGCGAAACCTACACATCATTATTTTGTATTTTATATTTAAAAAAATGTAAAATCCATAACTTTTATACTCCCTTTCACGATTCCTTATAGACAAAATCTTATAAATTTTGTGGGCTTTAGGCAACACACAATTTAATCTACAATATTACAGAGATCCGAGAATCTGAAGACAGCCAAATCCAAAACAATAACAATGATAAATTCCAGTTGGAAATGCAATGCCCGAAGATTACACAAGATATATTTTGTTCTTGCGAGAAACCATGTACAAATTGCTTGTGCTGCTTTCTTTCGGTTCACAATTAATCTAGATAACTATCAATATATATCGTACAAACACTTATTTGTCGTACTTACTACCCTATTTTGGATCTTTGAGAAAATAACGTGTACTGTCGATTAAGCATACTATCGATACTAAAAACATTTGATAGTGAGGTGATATCTCGCGTATTGTTGTAAACAATGTTAATTTTTTTTTTTCATGTAAAACTTTGTGTTTTGAAAAGAAAAAAAAGTGAAATTTCACGTAAAAAACCATTAAAAATTGCAAATTTTGTTGTTTTTCGCCAATTTTGTGCTTCACCATTTTTTGGGGACCTTATTTATTGGTACACGCTTTTTTGGCTGTAAGCTGTGATGTTACACAAATGTTAAGTATTTTATGCTCACAGTTTTTAATTGAAAATTACTTAAGTATGTATATGAAGTTATTTTCATACATTCATCAATTAGTATTTCTCTGGTTTCAGCCATATTTATTAATCTTGCATGTTGCCTAATCCTACTCTCACCAAAAATGACAAAACTCTCCATGCAAAATTTTTTTTAAATATTCAACAAAAAAATCAAAATTTTTTAAAACAAAATAAGGACAAAGGAATATTTACAACATATTATTACAAAATTCCAAAAACAATTTAAGGAAATGTTTACTCTTTATGTAACATGACACCATTAATATTACCTACACTAAAAAGACATAAACTTTATAAAATTATGAGGAATTAATTATAGGTCTGGACGAATACCAAACCCTGGACCAGGTGGTGGTTCTTTCAAAGACGTCAGTCCTCCACTTGGTTCAGCTGCAAATCGGCCATTTCTATAAAAAAAAAAAAAAGAAAAAAAAAAAACACACACACAACTATGTGTAGTAGTCTTACATAAAAAAGAAAACATACAAGAACCATAATGTTATTTTCAGTGCCATAGAAAATGTTATAATTGTCTCACTTCCTGCATCCCAAGTACATTTTATAGTGTAAGAGACTTTAATATTTAGATATAAAAAGCACAGAAACACAAGTACTCACAGTCTACTGCTTGTCAACAGGCACACACATTTTTTATGTGGTTGCATGATCACAATGTTTTGTTGGCAAGGCCAGCTTCATCAGGCAGGAAGTTGTAGACTTGAGTGCCCTACAACTTACCGCCTGATAAAGCTTGCCTAGCCTGTAAAACATCGCAATCATGAAACCACGTGAAAATAATGTCATCCTTCTTTGTGTGTGCACCTATTGACAGGTCTTAGACTGTTAGTACTTGAGCTTCTGTCCATTTTTTATATACTATTGGTACTTTAGTGACATATTTGTAACCTTTAATCAGAAGTATTTTATATTAATATACATAAATTAAATTTATGAGTTTCGCAATATTTGCTTTTATAATATGTAGTTGTTCCAAACAAAATTAGTTGTTATTTTTTGTACCAAAATTATGATTTTGTTTAATGGTGGTGACAACGGTTCACTGTATATGTGCTCAAAAGAAAAACAATTTTTGAAAATGCATCTCTTACAGAAATCGGAAACAAAATTCTTTGCATGAAAGAAAAACACATTGTAACCCCTCAATAAAGGAGTCCTCTATAACAAATGCATACACATAAATTCAGCATCTTCAATTCTCTTGTACAGGGGTTTTGGTTTCATTCTGAAATGCTATTTTCCATACATACATTCACGAAAGACCAATATATGTTTATAGTGTCAGCATTCATAGTAATAAATATATATGACTGAAAATATGACAGTACAGTGTAAACGTGCTACATCAATTTTGGTTTTCCAGCTTCTTGGAAAATGATTTGTTTTTTTCCTGAACCTGAGAAAAATACCTGTTACCAAGTTTTAAAACTGAATATGGGAAATATGATATTTGAAGTATGAAATTTGTGCTTCATCTGCAGTCAAAACTCAAAATTATGACTTCTCACAGTTCCCAGAAAGAGTTGTTTTATTTTGAACTGTATCTAGCCCACCCCCATATGCAAAATTACATGTTATATTAGTTAAAATAAAAATAGTTCCAGTGAATTGACTCTAAGATCTACATGAGTGTACAATCAATATCAAATTGACTTATTTTGATGAATTTTGACCCTATAAAGTAAAAAATAGCATCCATGTTCAGTTGTTTCTAAAACAAAAATAACATGTTTCTTAAATAATATATCAATTAATTTTAATATATTGAAGTCTTCTGAGATAAATCATACCCTAGATGAACATATAAGACAGACAGAGAGAGGGGGAGAGACACCCCCTCCCCCAAACAGCATGCCAAGCAAACTTATAGGAGTGCAGGTTACATTTTCACTAGCCTCTTGCAGGAAAATCAGTTTATTTATAATTTAAATGTTAACTTCTTATCACAGGCCCACTAACTGGTCCCTCATGAACTTTATAATTATTCACTCAAAATCCATCACACTATACAAGGCGTGTACCAGTAAAATTAGACCAAGCGACCTTGCCAAGGTGAGTGGAAAGAATAAGGCGGCTAGCCTGCCCTCTCTGCAACGGCAGAAAGAGCTGCGTGTGCACCTGATTGATACTGGTGTTGTGTGCCTCCTCACACCTAGTATTAGAGTATTCCATTCTCTGCACACAAAGAGATACTACGCATATCAACCATATATCACAATACTAACTGCTTACCTTGTAAACCTACTTGATTATGGTGGTTTATCAAAGTGTTTTACCAGGATATATTTAACATTTTTGTATTCGTTATCTAAGTAGTTTATTGTAATATTAGCACACTGCTTCATAAAATAGCCTGGTTCACTATTTCCAAAATGGTTTTGAAGCTCAGTAATATTTAAGTCCCCAAGTTTAAGTTGGTAGTTTATAGGAAACACAAATAATTCTACAAATAAATTATTTCACATCAATGGCAGATAAATTAAATTCTAGGTGTATTTCGGAGTGTATAGCTAGCACATAAAAAAAAAAAAAAGACTACAATAACATGGGCGTGGCTTATTTACGAGATATTGGCATTAATGAAAATTCCCCCCCTCCCCAATCACCCCAAAAACATGTTCAGAAATTATCAACATATACATAGTACATTTTGTTTTATCATGGTTTCTAAGGAAGTCAAAAAATAATAAAAACAAACGATTCTCTGATCACTCACACACATATAGTATAAAAAAAGAAACAACTTTGGGCAAGGGCCACGTATAATGTAAACAAACGCTTGCTTGGCCGCAGTCTTCAGACTGTGTTCTTGTGCATACAGCACAACTTTTAACTTTAAGTTCACCCTCTAACTTGCTCTGTCCTTTCTCCTTTCCAGCTTTAAACACACACGTTAGTAATACAAGTACGTTACTGCACAACAGCATGACTCAAAACTCTCATTAACAATACCGGTAACTGATTGATAGGGACCCTGGAAAATGGTAAATAAAAACTACCAATATTTGTGCAAAAAACTGGTTGAAGCTGTGTAAAAAATCTGTTCAAAATCTGGTTCAAGCAGCGTAAAAAATTCAAAATGATTAATAAGGCGGTAAAAAAATTTGTTACACTTTACACATAGTACATTTGTGAAACTAAGCAAATAAATACATGAGAGTAGGAACAATAAGAAAGTTGATGCTTGCTCGCCCTTCTCGCTTTGGTACACAACATAGGATGTTCCATGTTGAACATATACTGGAGTGCAAAATTTCAAGAAAATGCCAGACTAGGTCAGGGGTTCCCCACGTTGGGGAAAGCTTATGCTTTGGGTTTCTTTGTTTTAGTGGCTAAAGATGAAGTGGAGTTAATCCCAGGGTAAATGTAACTTTGTAAATCTCCTTGTAGGATACTTTGGTTCTATTTACCTTTAGGGACACCAATACTGTGAAGCCAGTTTCAAGGGGAGCATGGGTGGAACTAGACAGGGGCCTTAAATAACTGCGGGACCTGGCGTTTATACAGAGTTGGCCTAGTAGCCTGACGTGCTGGTACAAAATCAGGAGTTACAGAAATAACCCTTTGACGTTTCGGTACCTGGTTTTGAAGAAGGTGGGTGATCTTCCCAGCTGCAGTTCTCACTCTACAAGTGGGCGGAGGTGCAGCTGCATGCTTGACGAGGTGGAGAGAGACAGTGTTTGTTTCTGGGTTTTGGCGTTCTGATAAATCTAATCAATGATAAGGCCAATCAAGTCCTAGAATAGCTTCTTCTCCCTGTTGCACGGCCTCAATTTGTATAGGCAGACCAAATAGAGGTACCATGGTTTGAACGAACAGGTTGAAGAGTGTCACCATTATCTGTGGTGGTTTCCACTCGCGTTCAAGTAAGTAGCTCTCAGACAGAGGCCTGCAAGGCCTTCCAACGTTGCTTACTTAATTTCCACTATGAGATAAAAACATTTTGCTATTCTACACACTTTACCACCTACACATATGAAAAAATTGTTAATATTAATATAGTTGTGAGAGAGTATTTTTTCGCCATTGTCTTTTTGCTGGCTTCATGCGATGCCCAAGGCTGCCAGCTGCTCCTCCTCTGCTCTCCCCTCCCCTTAGTCAATCCCATGCCTTCCTCACCTTTCCATCCCCCCCCCCTCCCTGAGTCAGGGCCTTGCTTGCCTTGTCTATAATTTGGGCATTAGCTTCGTGTTTGTTGCTTTGGCGGTTATATCTCGCTCGCTACTGCGGACCATTCAATGTCTATCTGATGACCCGTCACAATTTCCATGTATGGGTCTCTGGTGTTTGCGACCCATCTAGCCTAACATTCGAGACTAGGCTTGCTTTGCTGGACAGTGACATTAATGGTGAGTTACTGTGGTCGTATTTTCCATAATTACAACAAATGTGCAGTTTCAGTCAAAATAAGGGATAGGCGTAAGTTTTCGGAGCCAACAACGCAGACTTCCAAAATTCCATTTGGGTGCACCAATTAAAATTCTATTTAGGTTAACTAGTTTGGTTAGTTGGCTAGCTGCAATTATCTTTGGCAAGTGATTTTGTGCTGTGAGGGGTGCATGAACATTTTTTTTAGTCGCTTGAGAACGACAGCTATAACTAGATATAAGAGCAAAAAGATTTTCTCTGAAGTTAGAATTTTTTTTTTTTACTCAGTGTTGTTTGTTTATTGCTGAAGGCTTTCGATGCATGCAAGTAGTAGGGATATGCCGGTTTGGGGACATCGGCGTCTGGCACCGGAGCCGGAGGAGCTACCATCCTGTTACGTCACCTGACCACCATCTTGGATGTCATTGATCTTTCACCCCGACCCATATGACCTTTGAACTTGACCCCATGAACCTTTGACCTCAAACAACACTAAAAAAACACTTAAAATTTCCAAAAATTCCTCGAAAAATTTGGAAAAAAAAAAAAAAAAAAAAAAAAAAAATTGATTATTTAAATTATAAACAAATATAAAAAATTATTAGAAAATTATTTAAAAAATTAACAGAAATAACCCATTCTTTACATAAATACTGACAGGGATCGGCGACCCAGGTAACCAGGAGACAGGATCATCTTGACTTTCGACTTTTGACATTGAAAAAAAAAAAAAAAATCTCAAATTTTTTTTATGACAAATCAAAAATTAAAAAAAAAATTATAAAAAATTTACCATTAAAATTTTTTATTAAAAAATCACAAAAAAAAATTTCATTTAAAAATCTCGAAATTCCCCTTTTTAGTTAAAAAAATTCCCTCAATTTTTTTCTTAAATTGTTTAAAAATTTTTAATTAAACAACTTACATTTCTAGAGGTCTCTCCCCCCCCCCCCCCGCATCACCAATTACACACCTCTTTTCGAATCCAGCAGACGACTGACTCCCTCGCCTCCACTCCCCTCACACACTCATTCCGCATCTTGATTTTTTCATTCGTCATTTGTTATATGCTACTGGAGGCAGCCATATTGGTTTTTTTGTACATCATTTGTCTATATATGTTACTGGAGGTGGCCATATTTTTTTTGTACATCATTTGTTTATATATGTTACTGGAGGCTGCCATCTTGCTAGGTGCAGTCCTCCATGATTTTTTATTGTCATTTCTTTTATAGTTTGTCTCACACATTTGTGCGACAATCTGATTATGCCACCTGATATAGGCCTGTAACGAATGGTGACATTGACCATTCCTGCAAAGTATTTAAATTTACTTATTAATTTTTATTCGTATATATAAAGCAGGAAAGGTTTTTTGTTTGAAATACAATGCAGCATATCTTTTTTTACATAAAATTTATTGTACACAAAATAAAATATACAGGTTTATTATTATTAATCTTCTTCGACGTTCACTGCTCGATGTCCACCCCGCCAACCCAGGAATTGTAGCGGGCAGGGAAACCCCACCACTTGAAGCTGGCAATGACCAATCGTCTCATCGTATGTAGCCCGCTTCCATAAGTTCTTCGATGATTGAAACTATCTCGTTGGTGTGGGAGTAATTTCCAACACTTTGCAAAGCAAGCAGTAGCTGCAGCCTATCCATCAGCTCGTTTGGGTCGTCCCAGAAAACGTAGTCAATGTTGATGCCGCCGTCTATCTTCTTCATACCTTCGCCGCATTTCTGTGCTAGGCCGCTGAAGAGTTCTGCTAGAATGTTGATTTATTCGTGAACTTCATCCTTATAATCACCTGTCTTAGGATCGTTGTCTTGGTAAAGTGTGTGCACGAGTCCGAGCAAAGTCTTGTATTCCAGGAGGTCGGATTCTGTAAACTACCTGGGCTCCTTGAGAAATAGAAGTTATACTGAATAAAAATTCTTAATGTCACTCTCTTTTATAGGTTTAGTTGTGAGTCTTCGCCAACATACTTTTGATCTTGCTCAGACGTTTGCTGTAATTTTGAATATCTGTTTTTGTGGCGAGGTGGGAAATAGTTATTGAACGTATGTGTCATATATGTTCCCAGGTTTTTCAGATTCTCTTCATTTTGTGCAGATGCCACATTCAATCTGTTGATAATTTGCCTTTGAACACTCGTCATGTGCTCATCCATGGCCACCATATTGCGGACGATTTCTGTTTTTACACGCCCCAACTTTGTTTCAAGCTGAGACAGGTAGTTTCGAAAGAATGTGTTTTGTTCAGCCAACATTCTGCATAGTTCCGAGATGATTTCATTACCAGTTTCGAGGACAAAATGTGTAGTAGCAGCATTCCTAGGTCATTCGGGTTCCCCAACATTTCGAATTATTCTTCTACCAAAATCACACGTTTCATCATCTCCTGGTATGAGACAACCACCGTTGTCTTTATGATGGCGTATCTTGAGGCTACTCTACCCAAATTTCGATATGCTCTAACTCATTCTCGACGGCTGACGAACTGATCAAATCCATGCCTGTACCTCCCATTACATGGGGGCCAGTCCTTTACGATTGTCAAAAATCCATATTTGTCTTTGCAGCACAAAGCACACATATGTTTGAAATCTGGTAGCATAATGTCTGTATTTACATGATCGTCGTAAACGCGCCGCAAATTTGTGTCGTCCATGTGAAACAGAACCAACACATTAGCATTATCGTGAAATATCTGTTTTGGTATTCACGAATAAGTCTGGCCGAGGTACATGCAATCCATGCATGCATGACATCACATGCTAAAGTACTCTTGAATATAAATTTGTTTCTTGCAGGCAATGACAATGTCGTCAAAGACAAATATAGGAGGTATGATCGCTTCATTATCACTGCATGGGAAATAACCCATGCCTTCCACGGCCTGCAGTACTCATGTCAATCATCAGTATTTAGATTGCTGGAGCGATTTTGAGTAAAGGTATATGTTGTCGAACCAGAGACCTTTCTCTTCTTCCAGCCGGAGCAGTAGGACGCATGCTTTCTTGCAATTTGATGGTCACGCAATGATGCACCTCACTGTATTCGGAAATAGGTTTCCATGCCACGGTTCGTGGGAGATACAATCATCTTCAGCGTGAATGTGTATGTGTAGAGTAACATCTTGCTTGATAATATGTATATTCTCACTGCAATATTCTGGTGGCAGTGGTGGTGAACCAACTCTGCAAATTCTAGAATGTCTCTTTAAAGTATTGCATCGAGAAAACAGATTCGGACAGAATTCGCACCGAAATGTCATACTGGAATATGTGATACATCCGTACTGTTCCAAGTCTAGACTGATACTGAAACGAAAATGTATAAAAGGAGTGTATTTATAATTTTCTCACTCAGTTCACCACTATGTCTCAAAGAAGTAAGACAGCGGGGTCGTCGATACGCTGATCAACAATCTACCATTAGAGCTGCACATTCCCAGATACAGGTTCTGTGGGCCAGGAACCAAGCTAGCTAAAAGGTTGTCACGCAACGAGACTGGCATAAATGCCCTGGATGAGGCATGCAAGCAGCATGACATCACCTATTTCCAGCACAAGGATCTGCAAGCCAGACACTGGACAGACAAGATACTTGCACAGAAGGCAGGCAAAATACGAAAATCATCAGATGACAGGCTCTGCGAGAAAATAGCAGCATGGGGTGTTTCCAACTTTGTGAATGCCAAAGTGAAGATGGGCATGTGTGATAAGAGCAAAAGAAAGGCACAAGTGAAGAGAAAAGCAGTTACAAAAAGAAGAAAAGCCATCAAGTCTAAGAAAATATCTACCGGTGGATTGTTTCCATTGCTTTTGCCTGCACTTGCAGCCCTTAGAGGCCTAATCGGAGACACGAGTGGTATCGCCCGAGCCATCAACACAGCATCGAACAAACAGAAGCAGTTGACCGAGGCACAAAGACACAATGCAAGTATGGAAGCTATTGCCATGGGTAAAAAAAATGGGCACGGCCTCTAACTAAGACCATAACCAGTAGGAGGTGGAAGTGTGCAAAAGTGGCGCAGCAGGACGAAACAATAATGAAATCTCTACCAAAACGAACACTCACGAATGTGGATTTAAAACTGGTTGCGCACAAATTGAAAATACCTCATTTTCGCAGTGTGTTAATGATAAATGATTTGCCCGATAAACCGACGAGAGAAGAATGCATCGTAATTAATCTGGATACGACAGCAGGGCCCGGCATGCACTGGGTAGCCTACATAAAAAAGGGAAAACATGCAGACAATTTTGATAGTTTTGGGAATTTGCGTCCTCCGCCCAAATTGCACAAGTACCTGAAAAATTGTAATCTAACTAACAATTGCGAAATGGAGCAGCTGCCTAACATGTGGAACTGTGGACATTTGTGCCTTCACTTCCTGGTTCGCTTGTACAAGTAATTGTATAAAAAGATTATACACCGCAAGGAAACCATCAGTCATGTCTATAACGTTTACCTTCACAGGCCGTAGCTCCAAGCTGCGTGTGGTACATTTTCCACCACTCAACCTGGAGGGGGAATGGAGCATAGGCCTTGTCGATTTTAAACTTACAATGTGATACCGAACATTGATGAAAAAAACTGCACGCTGTACCTTGTAAAAAGTGGTAATGTTTCCCACGAAGTTTCGCTGCCCATTGGCTCTTATGACTATATTGCATGGTACATTGAAAATTCGCTTCCCCCGACACTGAATTCGAACTACGCGGGAATCCCAATACTCTGAAGAGTTTTATCAGATGCAACAAAGATATCAACTTTACGAAACCGGATACCATCGGACAGAAGCTGGGGTTCGAGCCGCGCATCTATGAAGCTGGTAAAACACACGTGTCATCGCGGCCTGTAAATATTTTTCCAGTCACTGTGATACGAATAATCTGCAATTTGGCGAGTGGCACATACCTCAACGGCAGGTCGAGCAATACGCTGCACGGATTTTCACTTATGGTCCCTCCAGGTTATAAACTGGTCGTGGCAGTCATGGACCAGCACGGAGAGTTGGTGAACTTTCGAAATGGAAAAATCACCATACGCCTGCATTTGAGAAGATGGATATAAGATTTACGCCGACCAAAGGCTATAAAAGAATGTGTCATGCAAAAATTACCATCAGTATGTCACAAGTCTCCAAGGAGTTAACACGTACTAGTGAGATTATCCTCTGCAGTCTTGGCTATGAGGTCGATCACAATGGACGATTTCCTAAACTATGAAGATCCAACCATTTTCGAAGACAGCATAACGAAGGTGGAACTTCATGCGTATCGGCCGTTCCTGATCGGGCCGTACACACTACCATCGGAGGTTTGGATAGCGGTCAAACACCAAGATATCTGCACTTTTCCTTGCCAGTCTTTCCTGCGATCAGGGGGACTCTGACGAAACAGGATGGGACCAATCCAGCATCGACGAAAATAGATAGCAATGGAATTCTTCACCTGATTGATTGCATTGCCTACTTTCTCAACAGTTCTGAGGTGGAACAGTCGCAAAATGTGGGCTTAACATCAACAATCAAAAATTACCTTTCGCTCATGCCGAATGAGCTGCCTGCAGCCAAGATGGCAGGCTGGGGAATCTAAGATGGCTACAGTGTTCCCATTTATGCTGAAAGGAGGTTCGAAGTATGCGTTCTGCTCTCCATGCTATTGAGATTTGCCGAAGACTACAAACGAATTATCTTCAATTCGAAGCAGGAGCTGGTGATAATGCTCACCAATACGTATTTGGATATCATAATGGGTACGTGAGAAAACCTGGAAGCAGTGGAACTGAACCTACAGTCTATCGAATGGATGCTGCCTCTTGTGCAGTTGAGCACTGCAGAATGCGTACACATGTTGCAGAATGTGGAAGATGGTAAAAACATTGATGTAGCTTTCGGGTTGCAGAGACTGGAGACATACCCCGGATTGCCAGCAAGCCAGTGCATTAATTGGCTGGTGAAGACCAGCTCTGCTTCTGAGAAACCTAGGTACATCATTGTTGGGCTACAAACTGGAAGACAGCACAATGTAAGAGTGAGCCGTTCACAGTTCGACACACGCGAAATAGAATATTTCAAAATATTTTTGAATAGCGAAAGCTACCCGTACGTAGACATGAACATGAACTTTGTAAATGGCCAGTACCTGCTGGCATATCAGATGTATGCTCAATTCCAAGCTGCATATTATGGATGCACCCAATCCCTGATATTGAGCCCTGATACGTTCAAGAGTTTGGCCCCGTTCATGGTATTTGATTTAAGTAAACAAGACGAGTGTATTACCTCCAATGTGATCGACTGCAGGATCAAATTCACTACACGTGGAAATATTCCTACCAATACGTACGCATTTTGCCCGATACTTCACAACAGGCTTGTATCTTACAATTGCTAAGACAGAACAGACAAAATACTGTTATGAGCACAGCTGACTGTTCGTACACCATAACTGTTTACTCATCTTCGAGCATTGCCAGCTTCAAGTGGTGGGGTTTCCCTGCCTGCTACAATTCCTGGGTCAGCGAGGCGGACAATGAGCGGTGAACGTCAAAGAAGATTAATAAACCTGTATATTTTATTATGTGTATAATAAATTTTATGTAAAAAAAAAAGATATGCTGTGTTTTATTTCAAACAAAAAACCTTTCTCGCTTTATATATAAGAATAAAAAATTATAAATAAATTTAAGTACTTTGCAGGAATGGTCAATGTCACCATTCAGTACAGGCCTATATCAGGTGGCATAATCAGGGTTGTCGCACAAAGGTGAGACACAAACTATAACACAAAAACATGGAGCAAGATGGCTGCCTCCCAACATGGCAGCCTCCAGTAAAATATATAAACAAATGATGTACAATAAAAAACAAATATGGCCCCCTCCAGTAACATATATAAACAAATGATGTACGAAAAAACAAGTATGGCTGCCTCCAGTAACATATACACAAAGATGGCTGCCTCCAGTAGCATATAAACAAATGACGAATGAAAAAATCAAGATGGTGGTATCAGTATATGTGAGGGGAGTGGAGGCGAGGGAGTCTCGTTGTCTGCTGGATTTGAACAGAGGTAAGCTATTGGTGAAGCTGGTTGAGGGGGGGGGGGGGGGGGGGGGGGGACCTATGGAAATGTAAGTTTTTTAATAAAAAAATTTTAAACATTTCTTTTAACAAAATTTTTTTATTACTTTTTAATAAAAATTTAAGGGAATTTTCTAGGGAAAAAGGGAAGTTGAGGGGAAAAAAGGGGAAAATAGTTGCCAGGGTTAAAGGCTTTTTAATTCAAAAAATGTTTAAAACAATATTTTATAAAAATATATTTTAAAACTATTTTATTTATTATTAAAACTATTTTTTTTTTAATTAATAATTGTACATTATTTCATCAATTTTTTAATTTGTTGAATTTATTTTTAAAATTTTTTTTGTATGATTTTACTTTTCAAGGACAAAGTTAATAGGTACTGACCCCTGTCTCCTGGATCTGACCCTGGATCGCTGATCCCTGTCAGCATTTATGGAAAAAAATGTGTAATTTCTGTAGATCCTTTTCATAATTTTTTTAAAGAATTTAAAAAGAGTTTTTCGGAATTTTTAAAGTATTAAGTGTTTTTTGAGGTCAAAGGTCCACGGGGTCAAGGTCAAAGGTCACACGGGTCGGGGTGAAAGGTCAATGACATCCAAGATGATGGTCGGGTGACATAACAAGATGGCGGGTCCTTGGCTCCGGTGCCAGACGCAGATATCCACAAACCGGTATATACTGATATTGCTTGTGTGTTCAATTTGTGCTTGGACACAGTTGGAATGTTAGAACACTACAATATACAAGAATCTGCAATTATATAAAGTTGTTTTCACATACTTGTTTATAGAACATAACCTAAATTTCTTTTACTGCATGTGAAATATTTATCGTAACTGAAAATTGCATTTAGACTGATGCGTGTTGCTTAGACTAGTTAATATTACTTTTAGTAAGCACTAGGTAATGCGCACTCTGATACACAATTACTGAGACTGAGTCGGCTTTCTACTAGAGGCTAATACTGGTCGGGTAGGCTGGCGGCTTGGTATGAAATCTGCTGTGGGCAGTACCGCAATATTTCTTGCTACTACCTTAGCCCGTCAAAGTAGGGCTGACTTACCAGGGTACTCACACACCATTCTCCTGGGCTCTGGTGTAGAGTTAGGTCGACTGAGACCAGCAGTCGCCTGAATGGTGCTAGCTGACTAGTTGCCGTATGGAGAGGTCAGGTATCTCTGGCTCCAGTTGACGGCTGCACTGCTTCCACGAAATGAGTTAGCAATACCCAACCTGGTGTCATATCCAGTGACTAGGGCACAAACTGCATGATGTGTCTAGATGCCAAGCCTAGTGTGCGAGGGGAAATAAATGATGGTGCTGTCTGAAGAGGACTGCCTCTCCAGGTGACGGGCGGTCTGAGCTCATTCCCGTGGGGTGTCTCCATCAAGTGTGGAGGGGTTATTGATGTACACTTGCTTAGCAGTAAAGAACTCCTCTTTCTCCTCCCTTCGAGCACCGTGCCTTTCCCCAAAGGGAATACAGGCAGTATTGACACTTAACTTACTTTCAGTCGGCGCAAGCAATTGATGGTACTCTAAGTGTAGAGCCCAACAGCAATTGACAGCGCGAACCCTGTGCTCCTACGGTTCTGTAACTTGATGCACAAACCTAGAGCGGTGGGTTGTATGGGCCATCTTCCTACTACTGTCGGGGTGTGGTACAGCAACAGTTGGGCCTCCAGTCCCAGGCAAAATAAAATACCCCTGCCAGCACCCATGGCAATCTGGTCAGCGAATACAACCTGAGGTGGCTGTCCTGCTCCTGTTGAATGAGTACCTAGTGGTTGGGGTTCTACCTTTCTGTACACCTGGGTGCACAGAACAGGTGGCCATTGAAAATGATATGTGTTGCCGACATATATATTCCTGAAGGGGGTCTGCAGTCCTACACTATGGTTCGTACTGTTGTCACACCAAGTCACTTTCTTGCTCTGTCTAAGAGTTGAGTTCCTAGTATCGGACAGGCTTTACCTCTAAACAAATTTACTCTCGGGATAGGATAAAGATGTATTTGTTATGAATAATAAAAACTGGTGGCACGTAAACTTACTACTAAGAAGAGTGCAAACGGAAGTAAGATACATGTAACAGGTGGAGGTGACCTGCTCGTAGACTACTCAAGTATAGAATGACTTCAACGGCTATGAAAACAATTCTGATGCAGTTACTCTACCCTGGGGTCATCTAGACGAGACTTTATAAACATAGCCACTACCATAAGGGCAGTGGGTGTAGTTACCACTTACCAGCAAGTACGGCAGCTGTTGAACCAGGAAGTGTGGAGTGAAGTTGAAAAGGCTTCTGGTGTTGAAGAGCTTCTGGTAGCTGGTGGTGGTTGGAACAGTTGGATCTTCTTGTAAGAAGTGGTAGAAGCCTCTGGAGCTTCTGGTCATTGTTGGTAGCAGCCACTGTTGCCTGCTTAAGATCTCTTGGAGTTCTTGGAGAGGACAGTGAGGGCCTAAGGTGCAGTAGAGAGCCCCAGCACCAAAGTGTTGAGGCGAGCTACTGGAGATGATAACTGGCATCTTTGGCTAAGCACTCATATTGTGTGCTCGGCCAGCCCATGCCTGGGCTAGAGTGGGAGGTGTGACATATTCTTGGAGCGAGTGGGGTGGGAGAATCTACCCTTGCACTCGGCTAATTGGCCTCAGGCGCTCGGTGGTGCTCAGCCATCTTAGGAAAAATTGGAGACACTTTCTCTAGCAGGCCCTTCGAGGAGGCTGACGTGTTCCGCGGCTGCTTGGAAACCATGCTTATTTCACGTTCTAGGATTGCCCACTAGGCTGGAACGAACCTGTGCGCACACATAAATAATATATTGGGTTTGACCCTTCCTTGGGATACGTAGATACTACACGAGTAGTGAGAGATAGTTGGGTCTGGAACATCAGGAAATATCACGTGTCTATAACTGTCCCTTCCTTGGGAACAATTCTGCAGCCATTTTGGTTATGATTCATGATAGAAAATAACATGTTAGGATGCGTCGTAGTCGTGTTTAGTACAACTCATATAAGAGGCATGCGTCAATTCTTCTCTTTGTGGGATGGAGGCTCATCAGTCGTGGTTAAAGGAGGAGCAGGGGACAGCAAAACTAATCTTCCCTTTCTGGGTAGGTATCTGTTTTTGCGTTCTTTCAGTGTGCTGGGCCCTCTTGTTATCACGTCGTGCCGGGCAGGGCAGCAGCTCTAATTTTGTCTCAGTCTGGCATGTTGTTTCTCTCTTCCCCCTTTGCTCGGCCGACCGGTGTCGGAGCTCTGGTAATGCGTTGGCCCCCGTGGTTTGGGAATTACTGTTTAGGTTGACATGGTGTTACCGGGTGTCCCTCGACCTCCGTAATTATACGCGACGTTTACACGCTCAGCATAAACGCTGTGGTTACTCAATATAAATATTATTTACTACACTACCTATGGAAAAATAAGTATGTAAAAGATGGCACATTTGAAAATGATTGGGAATAAAATATATATACAATGCCTTACTCGCAGAAGGCAGGGAGGAAACGAACTATCACTTGCTTGCGGTGGTGTATTAGTTTGGATGAAACCCTACGTTATTTTATAGGCAACCTATGGGTCTTACTGCAAGCACAACCGTTACGTCTGACGTAATGGAAGGTTGTAAACCCAATGCCTTCCATCACCTGGGGCTGACCAGCCATCAATTCAAAACGAGTACCATTTAATAAAATTAACTAATACAAAAAAAAATTATGTATGGAGGTCACAGTCAGTACATTCTAACTTTTGAATTATAACACATTAACACTTTGGAATTTAAACTTTGTACCTCAAGGTTTGGTTCTGGGTTCATGACGCTCACGATATGAATGGTACAATTATAAAAAACATATGTAAGGCACTCAAAACTTCACAACTTTATAAGTACACAAATATACTATATCACAACGAAAATTTAGAAATTTTTCGTGGGTGCTTCAAAGCAAGTCTTTGGTTGCGATCCCACAGGATCGTATATCTTCACATAGGACACTTAAAAATGTATAGTTATATATAATGGTGTACCTACACATCAAATAATTGAAAATAGAAAAATATTACCTAACTTATCTCTTTGTTGAGAGAGTCCATTTCTACCGTACTGCTATCTGTACAAGGATGAAGTTTTCTTCATGTGATCACTGGCACTGTGGGTAGCGCCTATCAGTGTTACAGTTCGTAACTAAATGGGCTGTCGGCCACTTAATACTTGCCGTGATGTTGTGAGAGTACCTATACGTGTGTTACTGGCATACTGAGAATAGCTAAATCACTGCTGATTCCTAGTTTTAAGTCTGACTATAATACACGTATTTCTTACACATTGGGTTACCTGGCACCTTATTAGTTGTTGCCTATTAATAGTCTGTTCATCCATGGGAATAATCTACAAGCTCCTACATATCACAGCATATTAGTTTATATTGATGAGAGCTTTGTTACGGCTACTATCTACAAGTCTATCTTCACTATTTACACACTTAATTACCTAATAATTGATAGCACTACTGTGAGTGTCGAAGCGGTAATGCATGGCATTACTCTTGCTCTCTGTTAACTGGTGGCTATCACTAGGTAACTGCTTTCTTATTTAGGTCTATAACACGTACTAAAATCCACTGTGCGGGAGATAGCTTAGTTACAGCTACCTACATAAGCCTCTATTTATGGAGCAATTACTTACTTGTTGGCGGTTTTGTTCTTCACTGGTTTTCCCTTCTGCCACAGCTCTGTGTGGACCGGTTACGGCCACATCAAATGCGATGTGGGCCTCCACGGAGACTCCTTATACCGGCCTGGCACTACAACTGCTTTGGTGGCACGAGACGGCATCACTCACTCAGATTCAGCACGTGGTGTTGGGGCATCGTCTTCAGCTGCAATCGTTGGGGACAACTGATCACATACTAAGGACGATGAGGCAGTGCGAAGGTGTGGTAAGGTAGAGCCCTCGACCTCGACTGCTCTGGTTCCTACCCAGAGTGTAGGTATTTTCTGGTCATCGAAGATCTCGTCGCCCTGATTGGTGACTTGAGGGCCTTCAACCTCGCTGCTGCTTACCATTCCTATTGTTCCAGTAATCTCTTGAGCAGAGATGCTCACGGGCCCCTCATCCTCAGTGATACCGGGTGACGCTTCTGCTTATCTGGAAGGGCATCTGCGTCGCTGTCGCTAGCAATCCCTAGTGAACTGGTAATCTCCTGATGAGGGCCCTGTCGGGCCCCTTTTCCTCAGGGATAGCAGTTGGTTTTACTTCTGTAGCATCAGAAGATGGGTGGTGGCCATTGGCTTCGCTGCTGCTAACCTGACCTACAACATTGGAGGATGCCTGAGGGGGAAACAAGGCAGACCCTTCCTCATTGACATTTTGCATGTCCTCTGGTACAGAAGACGGTAGTGGCTCACCAGTGTCTCTGTTGCTCGGCGGCTCACTTACAGTTGGCGGTGCTATCTCCGGGTCCAAGGTGGCGGTCATCATCCTCTCGGGTTCTACTCTTGGCACCAGAGTAGCAGCAGGCTGGGGAGAAGGTGCAGGTGGTTCTTCCGCCCCCTTCCCCTGTGGGATTTCAGATCGTTCCAAGATCCTACTAAAGCAGCGAAGTTTCTGGCTGGACGGTCAATCCAAGGGGCTGCGCCATGAAACTTTGCTTAATACAGGGGATGCCCGGTCACGTGTAGCTGTGACCTTGTGAGCGTAGCTCGTCTGCGTTGAGGGCAGGGATCTTATGGAGACTGCATCTCGGCGCATCGGAAGGTCTACTCTTGGGGGCTGAGAATAGCTTGGCTCCCTGTCGGTGTCTGGTATTCTTACCTCTGGCCTCCTGGTTGGCATTGGCTTGATTTCAGGGGTTACATCGTCCTGGGCATCTTGAACCGTTTTAGTACGGGCTAGGGAGGCTACTTGGATGTCTTCGGTTTGAGGCATTTCCATCAGTTCGCTTTTCCATTGCCAATCCCTTGGGCTGGTGTTAACGGCCTCATTGCTTCTTCATCAAAGAGTGAACAGAATGTTAAGGATGTGACTGTCCCAGTGTTTATGATCATTCCCCACACTGAGTAGGAGGCATTTCTTAATTTACAGATTCCTCCATTTAGTGGTGTTCGTCTGGGGATGGAAGGTAGGAGTCCTCCACATCTCCACTCCCCACCTTTGGTATGCTGATCACCATTGGGCACTGGTAAATTGTGTACTGTTGGCCATTAGTATCGCCTGTAGATACCCCCAGTGAGTGAACACATCTGCCTCCAATTTCAGATGATTGGGGTAGTCTCCTGGCTGGGTAAAGCGAATGCCTCAACCTACCTTGAAAACTGATTGGTAACTATCAGAAAATTGCAGTTCCCCCTTGTACTGCTTGCGTACGGGTCCATTAAATCCGCAGCCAGATGGGTCCACACAGTTCTGGGTCACCTGGATTTTGCGGATGGCGGAGACCTGGGTTCGGCTTTACCTCTGCAGCACATTTCGCAGTTGATAACATACTGCCGAACATCACTGCTAATCCTGTCCCAATTGTATATTGCCCCTATGTCCAGGAGGGTCTCACGTGTCTCGGGATGAACCGCCTGGGGATGATCATGGTGGTGTTTCCACATGTTCTTCCTGTGCCCGTGAAACTCTATCTTCTATGGCGCTGAAAGTTGCCCATTGTGGGCCCAGACGACGTCTTCTCAGAGTTCAAACTTAGTTGGTTGCTGTTGTAGAAGTCGGCGAAACTCTGGGTCCTCCTGTTGGTGTAGGGTAATTTGATGTTGGTTTATGGTGGGTAGGTGGTTAAGGCACTGACTGCGCTCTCTAGATCATCAGGTGAGCCTACCTCAGCGTGATTGGTTAAAGTTATTGGCCCAGTGGGTAGCGGTGGTTTTAGATTCCGTGGGTAGCCGCTTAATGGAAGGGTACTGTTGGAAACGACAGGAGTCAAACCCCAAGTGAGGCGGAATGAGATAGTTTCCTGCCCAGGAAGTTCTATCTTCCTCACTACTACGGTTGCCAATAGGCGGGACACCAGTTGTCCCAGGGTGTATGAGGTGTGATGTGAGTTAGGCGATTGTGGGGGTGTGGGTCGTATGGTATGGCTGGAGAAATCGGGGTTACTCGTACGGGCTGAGTGGGTCGGCGCGCAGGAACGTAATTTGTGAGAGATGACACTACACGGGGTTTGGGGACTACCTTTGGCGGGAGTCAAACCCGGAAAGTTTTTCCTGAAGCTAGTTTAATGAGGCAGGTGTTAGGTTTGTCCGTTGGAGGACTACCTTGGCTGTGGTAATGATGGCTACTGGGGGGTGAAGGCTCCGACGGAGCAGGGTGATCTCCCTCTGGATCGTATTCCGGCCAACAGGCACCTAAATATTTGTACAAGGATGTCCCGCGATCTAAGAGGACAAAAGGGGATATCAGCCTAGGTGTTGCTTCAGTTTCCGAAGGTGGGGATTCGACCAAGCTCGTGTTCTCATTAGTGGCGTTGGCTTTGAGAACCCTTTCTAAGGCACTGCGTTCTCTATGTCGTTAACGACACAGAACACCACCCTTCTTACTATGCATCTGTCCTGTCCCCTGACCAAGCCCTGACGTGTAGAAGTGCAGTCCGGTATTGGGACATCACTGAAGGTAGGCGCAGATACACCGGAAACCCAGGAGCTGCGGCTTGTTTTGAGCAGACTAAGGCTGTAGAGTCCGGTGCACCTCACAGCTAGTCTCCAGCGAGATTTAGTTACTGAACCTGGCACAAGCTCTACAAAAACACTTGAGACTAAAATTTTAAATGACACAGGGACTAACGTTAGAAATGATGGTAAACAGACAAATAAAATTTACATAAGTTTATTATGTGATTTATGGAAGGTGGAAAGTCCCGGCTAATCAATTACAGGAAATAGCTAACTAGCTAAAAATACCGCATTTTGGTGTGTATGAGCAGCACCTAAATTTTTTAATATTTTAAGTATAGGCCGCATTGAATTTCTATAGTCCTGTAAATATTGTTAAGCCACAATTCCGTGCTAGCATAATAAATTCGACATAATTCTCGCTACAAAACATTTGCGACAGAAAATTTTATCTATATACATATATATATATATATATACTATATTATATATATATATATATATATATATATATATATATATATATATATATATATATATATATATATATTCCCCCTCCCCCTCCGATAGATACCCTTCCTTCCTTTAAGAGTTAAAACTTTAAAATGTACTGTATGTTGACAAATTTCTAAACATGTTTCGGGAAAAAAATTAACAAAAAAAAATTTTTATGCCAATATTTCATATATATCACACCCCACTTTTTGTATAGTCATTTTTTTGTAAAAATGTGCGGTCTACACACATCAAAATACAGTATATGGAAAATAGATAATGCACTGCGCAGGTGAAGGTGAGCCCGGTAAATTGATTAATAAATTGCAAGAAATAAATATGCAGTAAATTACGCAATTTTGCAGTGTGTATTAATTTACAGGAATTTGTCCAGGGAGTAAATTAAGGCATGACGACCTGCTACCACGGAGTCACGGAAATTGATTGGGGTAAATGTTGTAGGGTGTAGAAGTGGGATTACCTCTGCAGGCATTGCTGTCCTCATGGTCAGATGGTGCAGTGGTGGATAAGCCTTATCCAAGCTGCAGGGGAAGTGCAGCCTTCACAGTCTGCAGAAGTAGAGTGAAGTCTTCTTGTAGGCTTCTGGGTGCTGAGCCGTGTCGCAGGCTGAGGAGAGGAGAGAGGTCTTGCGCAGATCTGGGAGTGCTCACTGACCTACTCGGCCGGTGAGCCCGGCATCTCTGCTGGAGCATGGTTCTGGACTTCCTTATACATTAAAAAATCCAGTGATCAGCGATCTTCCGAGGGTGCGGTGTAGAGTAGCCTTTCAATGCGGGGAGTAGGTTTATCAGGGGTTGAGGCAGCGCCGCTCATTTCTTATCTCCTCACTTGGAGGTGAGTACAAATTTATTTAAACACATCTTTCTGAGGCTGGCTGGTTATGACATCACAAGGTCGCAGAGGTGCTGCCATCTCATAGGTTCGCTGGAATTTTTTCCTCAGCTAAATAGAAGGGAAGCGGTTCATCAAAAATATTTGATTTAATTGTGGGGGCAGTTCTTGAATGCGGGATTTCGGGCGGGCAGTACATTTCATAATTAAACGCATCAATTACTTTTATGCATGTGGCTGTCCGACGCGTGGAGTCTCCTTGCTCGATACGTGAAATTACTTTGCCACTGTTACTGACCTGCCCAGAGCTCTCATTGGCTCGAGATGGGTGAAGTCGCCCGTAAAGCGCGCATCTGCACTGCGCAGCATGCGCCAGAGTTACAATAGCCGGATCTGTTCCTCCGGACTTTGTGCGGACATCGAAGGGGGGATGGGCGAGAACATCTTCTCCCACTGATCGGCCTTGGCATCTTCCTCCAAATTGGGGTAGCGGGATAGAACGTCTGGCAGGTCATTGCTTTTCCCCGGGCAGTGTTGGACCTCAAAATCGAACTCTGACAAAAACATGTCCCACCGTACGAGTTTGGCCTTGGTGTTGCGAGATTACTTAAGTCATTGTAAGGCCTTTGAATCGGTGCACAGGATGAAGTGTTGCCCCTCTAGTTAGTAGCAGTATTTCCGTACCACCCATATGACCGCCAGAAACTCTTGCTCATTAATATGATACCGCTGCTCTGTCTCATTCAGACGGGTGGAAAGGGTAGAAGCATAAGCTATTACTCTAGGCTGGCCGTTGCTTCCTTGCTGATGCAAAACCGCCCCTAAGCCATTCTGGCAGGCGTAAGTCTGTAAGATGAGCGGTTCACTTCCCTGGGGTCGGTAAAGTTATTTTATTAGTTTAAAACTGCCTTTTAGGGCTTGGAACGCCAGTCGTTGCTCATGTCCCCACTTCCAATGTGTCTCCTTCTCAAGTAGCGGGTGGAGCGGTGCCATGAGGCTGGCGATGTTTGGCACGAAGTCATGTAACCAACTGCATAAACCAAGGAATTGACGTAGTTTTCATTTATTGGATGACTCCTCCGTCTCCTCTATTGCACATTATAGAGTTTTGTTGGTGAAAATTTCCTTCCGGGGAGAGTACATGCCCAAGGTAGTCAATCAACGTTTAATGTAATTCGAGCCTCACCAGTACACTCTGGATGTGGGTTAGATGTTCTTCCCACATCTTTGAATAGACGACGTCATCTAAATAGGCAAAACAAAATTCACTAGTAAATTTAGTGAGCACTTCCGCTGACATGAGATGTTGGAACGTAACAGGTGGATTCTTTAGGCCAAGAGGCATTACTCTGAATTGCAGAGTTTCTCCTTCGGGTGTAGTGAAGTCGTGACCTTTCTGCTATCAGGATGCACTGCAATCTGCCAGTATCCAGACACCATGTCAAGGATACTGAATATTTTCGCTTCTCCCATGTCTCTGAGGGTATTGTTCAAGAAGTTAATGGCAGGAGGAGATGTTGGATGCGTCACATAGTTTAATGCCTTATAGTTTACACAGAATCAGAGCTTACTGTCTTTTTTTTGGCACTAAGACTATGCATGAGTAATAGGGCGAGTTCGAGGGCTCAACTATCACTTGCTCCTTCATATAGTTGACTTACTCCATAATTTATTGGCGCCAATGAACTGAGACCTGGTATGGCTGGTTATAAACTGGGGTGTCTTTGGTGCTCCAGACCTTATGTTGTATGGATCTGGTTTGGCATAAGATGCTCCTTTGCCCAAAGGCACTGACATGTTCGTCAAGAACATTTCTTAACTCTTGAATGAAACCTCGATTCCGGAAATTCATGATTTTTCTTGCTGTGGTCAATAGCCATAGGTATCACTGCTTCTGGCCTGTTTTCCCAATTTACCGTGACTCGGTAATTATGGCCTAGATACACTCGCTGCTTCCCATAGTTTATGATACACTGCTGTTGTCGTAGCCAGGGATAGCCGAGTGTGACAGCCTCAGTGAAGACTGGGGAGACCATGAATTCGACAAGATTAGAATGCCTATGTAGGATTACAGTTAACTCGATTCAATTCAACAGTTTAATTCTAAAGTATTCTTCTGCGCTCGGAGATTTCTCCGCTGTTGTGGGCTGAGTAGATTGCTTCTAATAAAATTTCCCGTCGCCGCGGAATCTAACAGGGCTAAGTCCTTCTGCTATTGATATCCACTTCTATGTGTGGGGTAATGGGGAGGGTTAGCTTCTTCACTCAGGCATTGGATGTAGGGCCCTGTTTTGCCGGCTGTGGTGGCCTGCTTTGAACCCCGGATTCGGTGTTTCCTGCCTGCTGTCTTGACAGAATAGTAGTGGTTGGAGTGGCTACTATGTATGCATTGTCTCCTCCCGTACTCCATTGCTCTGTAGCCTTTATGGGGCAATCTTTATTCCAATGTCATCCTGGATAAAACCAGCATTTCTGTACTGACAACATTTGCGGGTTAAGAGAGGGGTTTCCCCTTTTGCTCGGGTGGAGGTTGACATACCTCCGTTGCCTTGGTATTACTGGCTTTGTTGAGGGCTGCTTGTGCCTGGAAGTTCTGTCCCGCTTTTTTCGCACAGTCTACTAATTCATCCAGGATTGAGGGTTTTCGCATCAACAAGACATTCCTCACATTGGGGGGTACCATTCTTCCGATATATTGGATGGCACTAGTTTCATTCCCGTCAGGAAATATTCGGTTGAACATTTGCTCCTTCCTTGGATAAAGATCTCAGCCTCTTTGGCGGACTCCTGCACTTTACTATAGAATTCCGTGGTCAATCTAGGTACCACCTCTTCGCCAGTGAAGTTCGGTGCCAGTCGTCTGCAAAATTGCCCCCACTCAGAAATGAACTTGCCATAGCGGTCCCACCATTCTAAAGTTTTCCTTTTTAGGCCGGTTTGCACTCGAGTGACCCATTTTTTCATGGGGGAGGATGATTTGACTAAAATCCTTTTCACATTCATTAGTGAAACAGGGTTCTCATGGGGTCGACCTGCACAGTCTGTGATTTGCACTCCTTCCATGTATCCTGGGGCTGGACAGCCCGGAGCTGTCCTGGACTGTCTGGTGTGATCTGAGTTTCGCCTTGCGTGGTTGTGGGTGGTATTCGGTGGCTCGCTTGCACACCTCTCACATTGATATACCAGCCCTGGCCAAGTTACTATCTTCCGGCCAGCATATGCAGGTGTAATGGTATGGCTCGTTACACATGATACAATGCACTAGGTGTATGCCATGACCTGGACATGAGATCCAGCTACAATATGTGTCTTGTTGAGTTCGACACATCTCACACCTGTACTCTAATCCATCGGTATTGCAGGCTTTGTCTTCCCATCCCAGACACTGGTACTGGAATCGTCTCTGACAATGGGTGTACGAAATGTGGTAAATCCTGGTATCCCGGCAAGTGGTATGACTACATGTCTCTGGGGCCACATTAGCCATATCGTTGGGGGGCCACCACGGTTGCCAGGCCTAACTCCACTTGATAATTTTGTTTGCAGATGCATTAAAGACACTATGTATCAACAATGTCCTACGAGAGATGAACTGAAAGACAGAATTAGAGTAGCATACCAGTCGCTGTAAGCTACAGAGATACTTCGGGGTACCCACTCTGCACGAATACAGGCATGAATGTGCTTAGAACATGGTGGAGAACAACATTCAAACACCTATTACAATGAACAGAAAACAAGCATGTGTGTTCTTTTGTAATAATTTCTAACCAAAAACATAACTTCTAATTGAAAAATCATGAAGTTGTGTATGTGCATGCACAGCATGTACACACACGTACCCATACGCACGCGTACACACACACCCTGCCCCCCCCCCCCCCCCTGCACGTGCACACTGTAACTTGAAACTGACTTTTCAAGGGAATGTCTTGATCAGCAAAAAAATTAATTTGTACACATTAAAACACAATAAGTTGTTAATGTATTTTTTTTCAATGGCATTACCATGACATTATTAATAATTCTAGAAGAACTCATTTGTCACTCCCTAGCCAAGTTCACTTCTAGGATTGTAACATTTTTCCAAAAACACAGCTAAAATATTTTATCATCACAAGACAAAACTAAATTTTTATAC
The DNA here is from genome assembly GCA_029891345.1 of Dryococelus australis. Classification (NCBI taxonomy): domain Eukaryota; kingdom Metazoa; phylum Arthropoda; class Insecta; order Phasmatodea; family Phasmatidae; genus Dryococelus; species Dryococelus australis. The sequence goes on along the minus strand of CM056999.1, from coordinate 83,878,169 downwards.
CTTGGTCCAGCTGGAGGAACTTTGTCTTGTGAAAGATCTCTCAGGATTTCTTCAGCATCCTTGACTGTTAAGTCCTCCTGCACACAGACACTGTACAGTATTAGCAGAAGAATACAAATATGGATACACACCACATCAGCAGGACATGCACGGTACGTACATAGTAGTCGTCGTTGACCTGTATCATGGGGGCATTGACACAGGCTCCTAGGCACTCAACCTCGGACAAGGAGAACTTGCCATCTGAAGTCATCTCTCCTGGTTTGATGCCCAGTTTCTTTTGGATGCATCCCATGACGTCATCCGAGCCCCGCAGCCAGCAAGGGGTCGTCGTACATACCTGCACGTGGTACTTGCCCATTGGTTTCCTATCAGAATGATTTTTTTTTCAGTTATATGTGACTACTCAGCACAAACACAGCAACTTTCACCACAAACACGTGAGATTGGAAAAACACACCCCCTTATTCAAACCCCTCGAAAACAAGTGCATCATTTCACAGTAAACTATGTACAAATATGCTAAGTTACAATAACCAAGATTTTACCCTAACCTCACATGATCACCTTTTCCCACATATAACACTGCCAGCACCCACAATTTTCATGCCCCTGAATAATAAAAATATTTCCGAAACATGCACATGCAGTTGAGCTTAATAAAATACTCCTATTAAATAATTGTTACTGAATATTTGTGCATATGTTGTGGTCTGTCTTCACAAATCACACTCAAAATTATTCCTCACTATAGATTAACAGCACAATATTGTTACTGCAATTTTTTGGAGATAAAAAATTCATTTGTGGTTTTTTATTTGGATGCAAAACTAAATTATACATGGCTGGTAAAGGCTTAATTTGAGGTAATTCTTTTGTCTGGATCAGTTGGCACGGGAAGAGAATACCCTCTTTAGTCCAGCAGCTGGCAGCGATCTATAGAAACAATCTGCTTTTCTTCTAGTGAATGCAGTCAACACTGCTCTTCATGCTAATTGTCGCGGGTAGGATCTTTGCCGTGGGTAGAACATGTCACAGATGGTCTGTGACATTTGCTGACTGACACATTTGAACACATGCGCTGTGCATGTGAGCTTGAAGTTTATTTATTACTCCTATGTTCGCTGTTTGATATTTATTTTGGCTTTTCTACGAATGGTCAGCAGAAGAATGAACAGAAAACATTGAGAAAGCTTTTTCTATCCTAGTGGCGGGTGTGCATGAGCTATAAATACCTAACTTTAGGTGATCTTGCCGTTTTTCTTGTCTTCTTATGGAACTTGGGCTCTTCAAATGAGAGTGAGAGGACGAGTCGCAACATAGCATCAACTCGTTAAGCCATAAACAAGTTACACTCTGCATTCACTTACTGTTGGGTTAAGGCTAGCATCAGTCATGTTGAGCACAATGTTAATACATTTGGTTGAACTAGAAATGAAAACAGGAAAAATTCATGTTGGATTCGAAACGATTTATTTTTGGACGGTCAAAAACAGTTACAGCTTGGCAGTCTGATATCGCCCGACACGTCTTCCTTATCCTCCAAAACGTGCAGGTACAAAGTCACAGCAGCAGTTACATGAAATGAAAATTACATTTAGACTCGCGAGGAAAAATTAGGAAGATGAATGAAGGGGAGGGAAAAGTACCTCCCCCCTCAGCACCTATCGACCTCCCGCACCCACAGAAGTGAATTTGACAGAAATAGTTGTTGAAGTCCAAAAAGTAGTTGTTACACGAAGATAGATTTAAGTTGAAAAGGAAAAGTTCTGGTTGGCGGCGCTTGTGGGTACGGGCAAAATTGGTCCACAAGTCACCTCTTTGACGGTTGTTCTGAAAATGTGGCTGAGTACAGGGCTAGCTATGCTCACCTCGGCACGAGCAGCTACCCCCACTCTTCCAACAAAAGCTAAAAATAAACATTTGGCCAGGGCTCGCGGCCTCCTATTGACTGTACATTACATCATGCTACTGTGTGGAACTACAAAACTGCTGATGACGTGGGAATCATAACAAAAACTTAATCTCAAAAGTGGTGTCACCTGGTCCTGAAACCTGGGAAACTAAAAGTGCCATGTAACACTCATATTACAGCCTCCCATTTATACTGATAAAGCCCTTACTTCTAATGTGTGGCATGAAAGAAAAAACTTGGACAATTGCACTCTGTGACAAAAGAAACTGCAGAAATTAACAAAAAGTGAACACAAAAAACAATTAAAACAGCGATAAAATGTGTATAAATGCAACTCTACATTTTGCAGTCAAAGCAGACAGCGGAGAGATGTCTATTATCATGTAGATAAGTAACTTTAACTTTTATTTACTGTGTTTCATCTACAAAGGCCATTTTCTGACAGATAGAACCACCAAATTTGAAATGGTGTCACAACAAATTACTCAATTTGCAGTGCCTGCGATCAGCTGGTTTGTAACATGTTTGTGTATGTGTTAACACAGGCAACACTTGCTGAAAATAGTGTGCACAAACAAAATGAGTAAATTTAAATTCCCATCAAAAGTTGACAAAAATTTTGCATTTCCAGTAACATAATTGGATTTTAAAATTATTTTGGCATTGCTACTTCGTACTCTTAACAGTTTCAACTCTCATGAATTTTTAACGAGGAGGCATTGCTTTGGTACACACCTTGCCTTGTGGCAAACAAGGCGAGGTGTGTACCAGAGCAAGAAGAATCCCGTGGATTTTGCATGTGACTGATGTCACGTTAGTTACGCCATGGTTACATACTACGTTTTCACGAGGGAATGTATATGTTTATGGGTGATGCATTCTGTGCATTTACAATGTGCATTCTACTCGTCGACTTTGCCCCATGTTTGAGCATGCCGCTCATACAAAAGCAAGTCACTACTCCATAACAGTGCAATGGGACACATGCCTACAGGGTACTTTGGCGTGCGTCAAGAGACTACTCACATGTAGTCCGAGATTGTACTGTTTCCCAAGAAACTCCAAGAAGCAGTCATGCAGTCGCCCTACCCCCAATGTAGACTTGTATTGTTGACTGAGACACTGGCACCCTCCAGTATGGTCAAGCTAGTGCCACAGCTTGTCACTGGAGGGCAGCACCCAGTCTACTCAAGCGATTCCACTCTCTTGCAGAGGATACGGAATGTCAATGCCTCCAGCCGAGGCGATAAGAAATTAAAGGCACTCCTGTAGCAAGAATTTTCAACTCCTGAGAAACGAGGCTAGCCACCTCCTCGCCACTCTGAGAGCCTACAAGCTTTGAAAAATTAGTATAAAAGGGATAAATTAGCGCAAGCAGTCCGTCCATACTCCTCCATCACTTGCAAAGACCGGAGGCGGCCACTCAGGGTCTTCCAACACTTGCAAATGCCAGAGATCTCCTTCGAGGTGCTCGCTGACTGGCACTAGGAGATCCCACAGCTTGTAAAGGCCGGGATTCTCACACCAGTCCGAAGAAGTCGCCAACCAGAATTTCAACACTTCAGCTGCCACTGACCCACCTCTGCAGATTCCAAGCTTCTGGGAGATGTCACTACTCCAGAGGCTCCTAAAAACGTCGTTCCCTTCTACCACCACCTTCTGGTAAACCACCAGCACTCCCTTGATAGCAGGTTGTACCACCAGCACTGCCTTGATAGCAGGTTGTACCGAGTCCCTTCTGGAGCTCTTGCATGTCCACTGGACGGTGCAGTTACTTAAAATAATTACCCTACCGGTAATTGCAACTTACTAGGTCCCCTAAAAACACTTTCCAATAGACTAGGCACTATTAAATGCATTAGCTATTTTAATTAATCTCACCAGTTTTTTATTCACTTACACCTAGCTCTTGTTCAGGTAACCTTCACCTGATTCTAATGATGGGTTCTACTCCCATAATCTTCATAAAATTCAATTAGGAGTTAGTGTGGCATCACTGTTGTTTCTTGATATATATATATAATATATATATATATATATATAAAATACACAGTATTCTCTTAACGTATTCTTGTGTCATTTAATGTAATTGTAAATCCTTTTACCTTGCATTACTAGAAACTTTATTTACGTACTAGAGGAAAAGCTGGTAGTAGTGTAACCACCAAGGTAGGACACCCACAATATTAAGAGGCAAACTGATCTTCGGCTGAGCCTGAAAGCACTAGGTACTCTAATCCACTGAGACTTGACCAGACCAGATGTCCAGTATTCTGCCAAGGCTTGCAAAGGCCGGATAGAAGTTGGAAACACGTAGGCCTGATCAACCTCTTGTGGGTGCCACACCCAGGTCTCAGCAAGATAGTTACTTGTGCTGTTCAACTGTTCTGTCCTCCACTTGAAAAGGCTGGATGAAAGGAACACTGAATGTTACAGCAGGTCACAAGTCTGAGTCCTGGAAGTAAACATTAGGGGCAGATAAAATACCAGCTTTTCCTCTGCGTAGCGAATTTATCTGAGGTTCAATGCCACACTCCCAACAGGGACATGCAAAGATAACACTCAGAAAAGCCCTACGGGCTGCAGTAGATTAAGTAGTTCATTTAAAACCAGTGGAAACCACCACAAGTAACGTAAATATGCCCTACCACTTACACACGACTACGCCTCTATTTACTCCTTAATAAAACTCCCTGGTAGCGAACAACCTGCCATAAAAGCAATCAGGCAGGGAGAAGCTCTCCTGGGTATCAATTTGCTCTGGGTAAGGGCATCTTTACCAGAGTCTCAGCAGCTGGTCATTTGTCCCGATCCTGACGTCACCTCGCTGAGTCGACATCAATGCAGCAGCCTGCCTACAGTGACGCTCCAGCACTGAGAAAAAGAGCACCTTTCGCCTCAACAAAGCTAAGGTACCATGCCCAACAAGACGCAGGGTTGTAACGGTAATTCTGGATTTTGTGCCTATCAAACAGTTTACCAGGCCAACACTATATACTGGCCAGGCACCTCAGAAGCCTAAGGTGCTGGTCTAGTTTTCTAAATGCACCCCGTGATACTGGTCGCACAGTGTTTTAAGTCTCTCAAGGTAAACAAAACCAAGGATTCTTATAAGGAAACTTCTCTGGTCAAGTTTATTTTAGGGTTTCAACCCCCTCATCTTTGGTCTCGAATCAGTGCAAAGAAATCCAGAACATAAAACTCTCCTCAACATGGAGAATCCTCGCCCTAGCCAGGCGTTTACATTTGCACCCCAGGTGCTTGTCCACTCTTGAATACCCTATAGCGAGTACCAAAGAGAGAGGGAGATGCTTCAAGAATGACACCCAACGTGGGGCACATTGCTGTTATAGATTTGACTAGTCAGCAAGACTGAGCCAGCCACACCCTAAATCCACAACCATCTAGGTTGCTAATCAGTTTTAGTGGTTTTAACTAGTTATACAGTAAGAATTCGCAACCCCCACACTCCACAACCAGTGTTTTAGTTGGACAGCTAATCAACACGGTCCTTTTATATCACATGTGGCTAGTGATGTACACGTACAAAGTAGTATGTAACTACCGGGTTACTTTAGAGTGATAAAGCCTAAAGAACCACATTCAGCTAGTCGACTCCAGCCGAGAGTCGAACTCCAATACAGGACTCCAAGGAGTCCGCTGTAAAAAAAACCCTGAGGCACCCTATAACAGCATGCACGCCAGTCATGTTGTACTCCGACCGGAGCCAACCTGACGAAACCAATGCCAACATGGCCGACAACCAAACTCTTGACACACTCAAAATGTGCAATATGTGTGTGCCCTGGCACTGGGAACACGTAATTTATTGCTCACACTATAACCGAAGCTTCCATTATGCCTGCCTAGGGTGGGAAGACATCCCCCGGTACACAGACGGTCTAGAATACCGCTGTGTCACCTGCCATCAAAGACAAGCCGCTTGCTGTAGCTGGCTAGAGTGCACCGGATAGGGCACGCACAGTCAGATGCATAACTTGTAGATCTGAATACCATCATGGTTGTACAGGGTGGCCAGACAAGAGGATCACTCGCCCTGGCCTCGCATATAAATGTGATGTATGCTGATGCAGTCTCAAACACAAGTCGTCAAACCCAGGAACCAGCCAGAGCCCTGTCAGGGCCCTTGCCACAACCAAGTTTCAGCTACCCGAGTTCTGTGGCAGGCCCCACGAAGACCCAGTCAAATTCTTAACTGAGTCTGAACAGGAGCTACGCATGCACTCAATACCTACCAGACAGTGAGTCAGTCGAACCCATCGCCAGTTGCTAGGGAAAGCACGTGAGTGGTGGACCAAGTATGGTGAATTCATTACAGAATGGGAGCAGTTGCGTACTTGCCTCATTTCTCAGTTTACTGGGAAGGAGGTGATAGCATGAATCATTTCAGGCTTCCATACTCGTATCGAACAACCAGAGGAGGAAGCAAAAATGTATATACGCCGGAAGGCTCAGCTGCACCGGCGTATATACCCAAATGAGAATGAGGAAAGCTGTGTGCGTAATATCGCATGTACACTGCTCCCTTCAATGAGGAATTTGCTGATCACTTCTAAACCGCAGACTGTAGATGAACTCGTGGAGAGAACACGGGAAGCCTAAAAGAATAATGAAGCTCAGACTTTACTAGACAGACCAGCATGTGCCGCCAAGGTTGTTGCCTCTTCTCCTCCTCCCAAGCAGCAAGCGGTCTGTAACCCAACCCTTCCTCTCGCCACCTTTCTCCCCCCTTGCTGGTACTGCCCGCGGAGGCATTACAACAAAGATTATCCGACCCAGCAGGGCTGAGTAAGGGAAACTACAAACATGAGAGTGCCACATGTACCCCCTCGTACTAACCAACCACATTAAGGTCCCGAAGGACATTAAGGACAGAGTCCCTGTCAGAGGTATTTGGCACCTAGCATAATTACGGAAACTTAGGAATCTCAACTCTCTGCTGAGGCGAAAGTTTTGCGTGAAACTTCGCAGTTGGCCCCAGTTACTTCGGACACACTAATTCACGCAGACCAGGTCGACCACGAGACAGTCATGCCGGATGGTGCTAAAGTCTCTTTCGTTTTCCCTTCTGTACAGGACGAATTAACCCAGGAACTCGAGTTGGATGTGGCGCTGTACCTGCTGCCACCTGGCTCAGTTCCAACCACACCACCATCAGAGGTTATGGAAAAACACAACGGGCGGGAAGGGATGCCATGCATCAAGCTACCAGCATAGAAGCCAATGTTGGATGAAGTTGGGGCAACTGCCTCGCTGGAGGCAGCACCTGCAGCTGCAGATGACACCGCTCCTAGCCCATGGACTCTTCAACAGGCCCGGAAAAAGACATCCCAACACTCAATGATTGTGCAGGTTGAGGTGCACCCTGCACCGGTGGCACCGGTTATCACGCCTTCCAGAAAGGGCATAACCACCACCAGTCAAAGGCTTTCAGCACAGAAGCCAACCCAGTATGAGCAAGTTGTCAAGGTGGGGGACCTGGAAGAGACCCCATCTCCAGTCTCCAGCCACCACCATGTTGGTCCCATTGGTACCGGTGGACCCGGGCAAGATCGAGATCCAGACGCTGCATGGTGTCAGTGGTGCGGATGCAGTCCCTCCAATCAGAGAAACGGATCATCACCAGATCACCAAGGTAGGGAAACCCCAAGAGCCTCTACCCCAGGTGTTCCACAAGGAGACGTCGCCCATAGATGAAAGCACCACCAGTGGTCCCCATGTGAGTGGAGGCCCTGCCCAGGCCCCAACCAGGGAGGACGAAGGAGTAAGCGACCGGAGGAGAGAACTACCGGCACGTGCCCCCAGCACCCCCTTTGTAGAGGGCCGCTATTGAGAAACACCATAGAAGCCCGCCTCAAGGTTCCGGTGGCTCATACCCAGCTACTCAGTACCAAGGAAACGCGGTCAAACACAAAATAAGAGGAAGTGTAAGAAGCACAGCAGCCAGTAAGCTGGACATGAGTAAGTACAGATGGACAGTCACTTAATCATTACAGGTTGCGAGTGTGTTTTGGTTGTGCAACAGTTTCCATAAACTAACTTTTATCACAGCAAACCAATGCTGACCAGTAAGCCACTGTTATATAACCCGTACATAGCGGAATCTACAAGTGTAGTGTTCTAGCAACACTGTGCAGTTTTTGAACGCTCATACCATGAGTGTCAAAACCAGAAGTAATTATACAATGCAGTTTGAATGCTTATACCAATGTGCCGAAAGAAACCAAAATGTAGAAGAGGCGAAAACATGAATGAAACGAGACATTCGACGTGCAGTCAACAATCTCCAAGATTTTCCACAGAAAGAAATTTACTCAGGCTCATGCCTAAATAATCAATTATAAAAAATAACCATTGTATACTTTAATGTCATTAAACGTAGATAGTCTTGCTAAAAATTAAGTGCAAATATACCTGCCAGTAGATAAATAAAGCATTATGTTAAAATTGTAAAGCTTAGGTTAGTCAAAGGTTGCCATGCTTTATCTGAAACCCTAAGGGTTAAATTTAATCGCAGCAAAATTTAATAACCGGGGTACGGACTGATGAAGTATGACGCATCGTCAGGACTTAAAAATTTGCCAAGCCGTGGAATAAGCAGTAATGAATGATATAGATTATTTTGATTAGTGAAAGGTGTCAAACTGGATGACCTATCAATGTACAAGATGGCAAATGTATCAATATACGATACTATTATTTACAAGAGTATTTCTGTCAGGTCAGGCATAAAGGGTGACGTCTTCTGCCAGTAGTTTTCAGGAAAGATGTTACGACTTGTGTTCTAAATTTCCTTTCTTCTTTTTCCACTGCTCTACTTCTGTCTTTCTCCTATCTAATCTGTCATGGGTGGCATGTGATGTTCCTTCTCTTAGTCCAACGAGGCCCCACCCACAAAACTGTATCCTATCATCTGTTTCATGACTTGTATCTGTACTCAATTTCTATGATTTACCTTCTTCCATGCCAATTTCTTCAGGCAACCTGTTAGGGGCTAGCCCAGCCCCGACCTTTTGGTATCATATATATTAAATGGATTACTTTTTGTTTAAATGATTTACAATACAAATCATGAGCAAAATTTATTATTGTACATAGCTAACACTGATGACCATATCAGTCCCTTTGGGGACATGCCACTATGGCCTACCGGTTAAATTTTAGCTGAGGCAACTATATAGTCTATGTTGTTTAGAGGAATAAGGGAGTGTGAGGAAAAAGGAGAGGAGTAAACAACAGTAGTGTGTAAGGAATCTTTTGAATAGAAAGAAGTAGGCCTAAGTTGAGCGTTATTAAAACTTTGTAAGGTAATGCTGTTCAAACATTTTTTAAGTAATAATATTGTTATATATTTATGTTTCTGCCTTTGTGTTGTCATGAAAAAATTAACTAGGTGCATTATTTTATGTTTTGCAAACCTTATAGTAACATTATTTTTTCTTCTGAAGTTTGTAGAGATTTATTGCTTATGTAAAGAGGCAATGTAAGTACAACGAAAACCTTATTTTATAAATATTTTTTGTGGATTGTTCTGAGAATGTTTCAGGCTCTTGTAATAATTAAAACATTCAAGTTAAGAAACAGTTGCCCAAAGTGTACCCTGTGAATTTAAGAGCTAGCATCCTTCAAATTAAAATTGTGTTTAAATAATACAGTACAAAAAGTATTTGTTTAGTAATTGGCATGATCAGAGAAGGACTTTGCAAGACATTAATTATCCTGTGTTTGAACTTTTACATCAGTTACAATTTTTCAAAGAATATTAAACAGTTAGATGGTAACAAAAACTAGTGTTTCTTTTCCACTAGGTAGTGGTTCAAACCCACACACACACCAAAGAGTCTGCATGTTTTTTTTTATTATGCTTCACAAATATTTTTAATCCTAAATTCACAAGTGTCTATATAAATTGATGAGTGGAAAGTTACTGAATACAGCTTATGGTGGTAATGAGAAGATACTGCAGGAAAGGTATTGAGTGAATTCCGAGTTCTACACACCATACAGTAAGTTACTTTGAATGTGACAACATGTGTTCTTCCAAGGTAAGTCAAAGGTTGTAAACCAAGAGTGTGAATAAGTTGTCAAATGAGTTTAACTGCAGAACTATTTCCTCCATTTTCCATCCAAGCCTAACAGTAATAAATAAAAATATTTTCCTCCTCTCCACCACCATATCAAGTGTAAGTACCACAGTGTTTAGCACCCTTATGAGTGGCCTACTCGGACACAAAATCAAGTCAGCAATAAGGGTGTCCAACACATATAAACCCTACAGCTTTTGGCACCCAGCGTAGGGTCTGATGTAAGGTATGGTGGAGTCAGTGCAAGTGAAGCCCAGCCCTATACCCACCAGAACCAAGGGCTTGCATACAAGTGACAACAGCTCACAACCTACCAGGCACCTATGGTACATTTTCCCCCAACCAGATGCAACTACAGCAACGATATGCCAGCCAGGACACAACTGGAACTGCAATTATCCATTCATCAGGTGGCCACCACCAGATGCACAGCAAGGTACACCACCCAACCATCAACAAGGAAACAGTGAGATGTATAGTTTGGTAACACTAACCTAGACAGGTTCAGCGGCGACAAGTCTCCACGCGTTGACCTCTGTGAGTGCTCATATCTGTTGATGAGGAGGATAACACTAATAATGAGATGGCCATGTACAGGAAATGTTTAGTCGACAAAAGTGTTGTACATAATATTAGTAAAGTGCTACAGAACATGTGTTCACTGCTTGGTTAAGCGAAAGTGAAAGAGAGTTCCTTTGTCAAGAGCCAGCAGAATCTTCTGGTAGAAAGATGGAAATTTTATGTCCAGAAGTTAATGATATGTTTTTGGTGTTGTTTTATCAGCACTTTTGGAGAGTGGTCCAGAGGTTCGCTACATAAGCGAGAAGACAGTTAAGTTGATAGATAACACACTGGAGTACAGTTACCTGTTTTGCCTGTACCCAGAATTAAGATACTTGGTGTATCTTCAAAAGCCAGTACCATAATAAATAGACAGATTACAGTGAAATCAGAAGGCATAGGACAGCCAAAGATAGTCTAAATTTTAATTGTAAAAAAGGCTACCAAGACCTACAATACTAGGAGCAGATTTTATGACAGTTTGTTCTGTCAAGCTTGACTTTGGAGGTTGGCTTTTAACACTGCCAGAGGATGGGGAACCCCAACTTTATCTACTAAGTGGCAGTATAATGAAACATTCATACATATGTTGCAGAGAGAGTCTAGTGCATATAAACCAGTTGTCTAGTGGTAATACAGCTAAGTCATTTGGAGTTGATACTAATGACATATGGGGTGCAGTAGCAGCAGTTGGTGCTATTACACAGCTGCAGCAACAACAGTTGTATCATTTGTTAACCTCACATGCATCTATTTTGTCCAGGTTTGCTACAATTAGGGTACTTCCAGGAAAGACTTTTCACTAATTGGATGCCAGAGCGTCCAACACAGACTAGCTGACCGGAGGAGAGAACTACCGGCACGTGCCTGCAGCACCCCCTTTGTAGAGGGCCGCGAGTGTCAGGAGTTTGCCCATGCTTATGTCAATGACATATTGATTACATCGTCTACGTACGAAGAGCACCTGGAGCACCTCAATTTTGTGTTTGAGAAGCAGGCATGACAGTCAAACTTAGAAAGTCACTGTTTTGTAGGGAAGAATTACCCTTTTTAGGACACATCCTAACCCCTACAGGAGTTAAAACTGTACCTGACAAGCTTAGGGCCACAACAAAATTCCCAGAGCCCAGGACAGTGAAGCAATTAAGATAATTTTTGGGAGTAATAGGATACTATAGGAATTACTCCAATAAAATAGTACAAATAGCAGTTCCATTATTTCAGCTACTGAGAAAGGATCAAGTTTAGAAATGGGAAACTGAAGAGTAGGAGGTATTTTATAAATTTTAACAGCTATTTTTGGAGGAGCATGTCATGTCATTTTCACCTCGTGCAAGGACAAGAGTATTTTCTGTATACAGATGCTTCTGCCTATGCAATAGGAGTAAAATTAGCTCAGCAAGGCCCGCAGGGAGTTGAGAAGACTGTAGATATGGCTAGTCGGACCCTCAACATAGCAGAGCATAATTACACTGTTACTGAACGAGAAGCACTTACCATTGTATGGAGCATTCAAAAGTACAGGGATTTTTAAAATTGTGAGTGGACTGATACTGAAGACAGCATAAAAGTAAAAGAGAAATAATTGGTTTCAATTGTTTGCACAGATATCAGTACTTTATGAGAAAGAATATTTTATTTGGTATCGTACTTAAATTCACTTTTATAAAAGTTATTTCAATACATATTTTTTAGACAACAGAGACAAACCATTATTAATTACAAATAAAATACTTCAGATGATAAATCAATTTAAACGTACAGACCTAGCATAATAAGTTCAAGCTGTTAAACTTGCTAAGATTCCTACCTAATTGATCTAAAACTGTGAAAAATATCAAATATTATCATTGAGCTACGACTCTTTACCTTTCTTGTTTTGTCCCTGCACTAGTGTCTTCAAGACTACAGTTCCTTGGCACCAGAGAGAGATAGAGAGAGGGGGAAAGAGAGAACATCTTCAGCATCAAAACTTCCTGCATGTACGCTGGTATTAAGGTACAGCAATATCAGTGTAGAAAGGTACAGTTTGTGCCAGTTGCTGTCCCCTGTCCTTCGATCATGCCACCTGTTCCATGTCTACAAATGTACAGAGCGATACAACAGCTGGCCACAGCATGTAGCTCATCATTTAAGTTTTTTAAAGGTGCAAGGGCAGCGAAATAGGATATGGGGAAAACGTGACGATTGCTTGTCAAATGTTGCACATCTATGTTACATTAAATTTACATATGGCTGATACTATAAAAAATTTAAGACACTTTTAAAAGAATGCAGAGCGTCTGGACATCTTATGATGCTATGCCACTGCACACAATTGACAGAATGAATAATGCATTATCTTTTAAGTTTGCATTGCAGCTAAAATATGCATTCCATTAATAGCTTGAACTTCCTAGAATCGCTGTGCACAAAACCTACAACATTTTACACTAATTCAAACCATGCCCAGTATTTCAAATGCATTATTAATTAATACATAATTTATTTGTATGCAGAATGATAGCATCCATGAGCAAATAAATTAATTTCTTAGTGTGTGTAGTGGGTGGTTAGAGATGATAACCCACCTGTTAAACATGGTGTAGAATGTGGCCACCTCATAAACCCTCATCCTGGGCATGTTGAGTATCTCTGCCACTTTGTGCATGGCAGATATGGGCAGCCAACCATGCTGCCTCTGGGCTAAGTCTAGCAGAGGTATCACTGCAGCCCTCTGGTGGCCTTCTGGGTATATCGACATTATTGCTTCTGCACGCTGGAATGTATCATGCAGTTGTTGGTTTATAAGAAAGTTTTTATGTTTATGTATACAATCCATATTACTTAATGCAAACATAATATACTGACATGACAAAAGTCATGGGATACCCGTCTAATAATGTGTAGCCCCCCCCCCCCCCTCTAGCCAAAATAAGTGCAGTAACTCCATTTGGCATGGACTCCACAAGTGGACGTAAGGCCTCTGGAGAGATATTAAGCCATGCTGTCTGAATAGCTACCCAAAGTTCCCTGGCATTTCTAGGTGCAGGATCTTGGGTGCGAATGGTTCTCTCTCCACCACCTCCCATAAATGCTTGATTGGGTTCATGCCGGGGGAACATGCTGGCCACTCCATTCGCTGGAACTCTCCAGAATGCTCTTCGAACCAGTCCTGGACATCTGCAGCCCGATGAGATGGCGCATTATCTTGTTGGAACGTCCCATCGTTGCCAGGAAAACTGAAGTCCATGAATGGCTGCAAATGGTAACCAAGGAGAGTTTTGTAGCCGTTACCATTCAGTTTTGTGGGTAAATGGACAAGTGGACCCAACCCATGCCATGTGAACACACCCCACATCATTACGGAACCACCACCAGTCTGCACAGTGCCTTGTTGACAACTGGGATCCATGGCCTCATTCGGTTTGCGCCATACATGAACCCTGCCATCAGATCTGCTAGATACATGTCTAACACCTCCTGCATTGAATGTAGCTGTGATTTGAGCAAGTGTTCCTGCTCTGTTAGCATGGACAATTCTACCCAACCTCTGCCAGCCATGATCATCAAGTACCTTTGGACGGCCACTGTGTTGTCCACGGTGGATTGTAATGCAGTGATGTTAATATTCTCTGTACACACGTGACACAGTGGATCAAGGAATACTGAAGGTCTCCACAACTTCTGAAATTGAATGTCCCATCCTTCTGGCACCCACAATCATGCCCCGTTCAAACTCTGATAACTCACATCACCTTGCCATGAGCATGTAAACAACAGTCAATCCGAATGACAAGACCACCTGTTCACACCTGAGACCGGTTTAGGCCTTACAACGTAGTTCTGCAGCGGTGGCGCCACAAATCATTCAGTACTATCCCGTGACTTTTGCCATGTCAGTGTAATTTATGATAAATAAATACAAGAGTGAATTTCTTAATTTCCCCTAACTTCCACTAGCTGTGGGTTGACTGTTTTTATAAATCGTCTAAGACTTATTCACAATGTAGACACGTGTTATGTACTTCAAAAATTGTTCATGAAATTTGTACTACCAATTTTGTGTGTTATTTGAAGTTGCACTGACTAGTAAAAGTGGTGATAAAAATGTACCACAAATTCCATTATTAGTTTCATATAATTTACAGCTGCCCATTTAAACATTCATGTTTTAAATAACTTATAATGAAATTATACAAAATTTACAGTATGTGATTTGTATCAATTTAGCTACCTATACAACACATCTATGATCCTCAGAATTACAAATGTGAATATTTAAACTAAATGCTATTTATTTTACTCTTTTTAATATGCAATGTTATGCACCTTTACAAATAACCTACCTACATTTCAAAATAGTGTACAGCAGTCAAGGATAACACTCAAAAAGTATTATTAGGTCTTGCAATACACTTTCAGTGGTTGCACTACATAAACTGTGATAGCATAAATTTTCTAGGCCTAAATGAATTCTGCTTGCTAGAACATCTCAATCTATTTGATCCAAAAAGAAGAGGAGCAACATTTTTGGTGTTTATAACAAGTGAAGTGATAGGAGTTGGGGACTAAAGCTACATGCATGATCCATAATTTTCTCTCCGATAAAATGAATTTGAATTTTTATTGACTGGAAAGTTCAGATACTCAATTCCTTGACCATTTGATTCTTGCAAGCACATAAAACTGTTTCTGTTAACTCAGTATGAAAGTAAATTACATGTATTAATATAATAAAAGGACTCATGTTAAAATAGAAAAATGTTATAAACAGACTATTATGAGATACATTTGCATATGTATTTTGCATATTTTGCATATGTAATCATTAAGATTACATATGCAAAATTTGAGTGTGTACTGTACTATTGAAAGTACTGGCAAAATGGAACTGGGCTTAATTACAATTACTGCAGTACACTATAATTCAATTACAAGTAAAAACTACTTTTAAAAAAAATCAGTAAAGTTGGATGCCTGCTAACAGCCAGTGGCGCTAGAGCCCATGATGACACTCACCACACACATGTTAGGTGTACATGCATGTGCGCAAAGAGGCCAATATTTTTGAACTTTCACATAAAGAATATTATTTTGCAGTGTAAAATGTGTCTCGTACTTTTATTTTCAGGGTTTGATATGTCTTACAGGGTTTGTTGTTATTTAAAAAATGTTTGGTTATGAAATTCAAAATGTGCGCTGCATGGAGATTAAGAACAGTAATATTCCGGTGTGAGCACCATCATAAAGAGACACTGAGAATACAGAAAATACACAAGAAAATTATAAAATGTAAAACAATATTTAAATTATTTGTGCCACTTTTATTTTCATTAATAAAATAGTTTACTCTGCGTGCATAGCACTTCCGCTTATATGAACCCCGTAGACAACCATGGTAGGTCTGTGCAACGCTTGCCTCTGGGCAGTCTGTCTAAGAGGGTTGGCGAGGTAAGACACTGTCATGTACGCACTACAACTTTTTGTTCACTGATGTAGATTTCAATAGCACTTTTAGTATACCCGATAACCTTTGCTTGCATACGTTTTGTCAGACATTTCCCCAGCATTATGCTTCCACTTATCTAATTTATTTCGCTCTTGTGGCATTCTCAACTTAATCGAGGAGAAGGAGGAGAAATATGTCCGAGAGGTCACGCGACCCGCATAACTTGAATCAGGTGCCATCCGCTTCTGCTAAAGGCCTTTCATTGCATGTATTTGAGGGTAATTTTCATGTTTGAATATTTTACAGCAACATCACGTACAACCACATGGCTAATCGCTGCCAAGTCTATGTCTGCGCCATCATTGCGTTTTGAGAGCTTATTTATATAATATCATGTGTACCATATTTTATTCAGGGTTCTATGTTAAATTTAGTCAGATTCCGTGTAATTTTTACATAAATGGATGCTTTTTTGTTTGACCACGCTGTCACTTTAATGTTTGCTTTTTCCGCCATCAGGCATGCTACAAGCCTGTAATCACTTCAATCGTAAAGAGAATATTTTTCTCTACCAGAATATTTTGTTGGAATTTAATTTGCCGTTTCCACAAAGAAATATTGCAATTTCACCTGCACTATGTGGTCCGCTACGAACTTCATCCAATGGCATCCGCGCCATATAAACTTGTTTTCACACATGTGTGTGTTTATTGTGACAACTCATCTCGTGCCCCGCAGCTTTTAAGGGTCTTTGTGAAATTTATGTAATTTTATAATTTGTGTACGGTGATATTACTTCCATCCTAGCTGGCTCTGTATATAGGCCATCACCACACTACCCACATGCTGGCAGGCGAGCCCAGACGAGGTTGCGTTAGTGATACCACGTAATCACACATGTTAATGTATCATCAAGTGTTTCATTTTGTAATCCACCGTGTCCTATCTTCAGGAAAAATCGTCAGTCTACCATAGCAACTGATGACTCTCTTCCCTTGTGAAGATTGTGTTTTCATACACCGCGGTGAGATCATTCATCTAGGCGTGTGTTAGAGTCATTGCGGGCTGGGGAGCACCCAAGTGGAGTTAGCTAGACACGACCGAGTGTATCATTAATTACATGGCACGTTGATTTGTATGAATAGTATAAATAAAACAGGTATCACAGTGAACCTTTTTCTTTTTCATTTGTCGTGACAGTGTCCTAGCCATATGTGTTACTTTTTTTCAAAGCGTTAAAATTTCTAGTAAAAGTTTAGTATTGCAAACGTGTTTGTAAGTACATTAGGGCGAGATGGACTCACAGAACCCACATCATCCCTGAGTCTCAACAGTGCGGTGATTGGGAGGCACTGCTGGCGCCCATATCAGTACGTAATTGTGTCATTGTTCATCTTGTGTCTCACCCAACGGTGACAAGTTTTTAAACTCAATTATGTCAAAGCATTTCCTTCCACTTTGGAACAGTAGGTTGAAAAAGTTCTAATTATATTTATTGCTGTAATATTTTAGACAATTTTTTATTGCATGTTTGTGGACACTCATGAATTAGATTTGAATACCTTCAAATCACGAAAATAGAATAAAGAATAATACATTTCCAAAACATGCAACAATTTTAATTCAACGACTTCTTACAAAGGGAACTTCATAACCAAACATGACACAAGGAACAGATTCAGAAGAGGGTCCACAGTAGACATCGCCCCACCATCCAAACCATAACACTGACAAAAATTGTTCTGTAAATGTTTTAAAATAAATGAAATAATACCACAAGTAATTAATTTTATATTTTTCCCCAAAATTATAATAGAGTACCTCCACCCTCAAATCAAAAGTTTAAACCTGCACCTACACAATGGGAAAATGACCCCCTCTACCCCCTAAACCAAATCGAAAATCTAAAACCACTGAATAAAACAATAAAGAAAACCTCATTGACACTCAGAATATCACAGTAATAGCACTACTTTTCTTAATTGACAAGTTTGTGTTTAAAATATATCAGAGAGAAACACTTAACAGAACATAGAATGTAACAAATACCTGAATGTAGTGATAAAATTAGTTTTTTGTGTTTCAATTACACGTACAAATTACTTTCCTCGAATGTAATTCATTACAAGCAAAAATCACCTGAATAAGTAGTAATTTGTTACAAACAATATAATTACTTTTAATTCATTACTTAATAATGAATGTCATAGAATTATCACTATTAGTCATATTAATTGGGTATGTTTTACATTGTACTAATCATTCACCATTTTATTTGTCATATTTAAGGCAGAGGTTACTTCAGGGACTCCAGCAAATAAAAACAATAAATGACAACCTTCTGATGATAAACTACATTGCATGTTAAAAATGGACAAACAATTTAAATTCTAACTACAAATACTTCATTCTTATCACAATGACATATTCGATGAATAATTATTCTTGTGCACAAGACATGAGATAGTTTTACAATTAATTAATGTGCCAATAAAATCAATAGAAAATTATTTAAAAGTTGCTGTCAGCCATTAAAGCAGCTCACCTTCTTGTTAGATTCTGTGAAATCAAATATGACATCTGGGTTGTCTTCCTTGGTATCACGATGCTGAAATAAAAGTAAGATTATTAATATGAAAATATACTGGGCAAAAATAAATTTTCTGTAACATTAGTGAGTTGCAACTCAAAATTGCCACTGAGTAACTAAAATCATTATTTTATTTTTACAATAAATACAACTTTATATAATTTTGAATACGTCCACAAATTAATTTGATTACATTTTCAAGTAGCATTTTACGTTACAAGACTAAAATGCTCAACTGCTTGCATCAGACTTTAATTTATAATCCAAATATCATATAGTTCAGAAATAAATGGCCATTTTGTACTTCACATAACTATGAATTAAGTTTCGAAGAGGAGTAAAAATATTGGCACCACACAACAACACCTCTGCTAACAATTCACAAGGCTTTCCACTTAATCCCTGAAAAAAATGTGATTCCCATGAGGCAAGGTAGTCTTGGAAGGCACATTTATACACTATTCCTGTTTTTGAACACTGTCCTTCAAGAACAGACATAAGAAGGATAACCATTTGATCAGCCTGCCATGGTGCGATGCAGTATCTGCCAGAATGAAAAATAAGTATTCTAGTAAACAGATGCACTGAAATCCACTGTGTGCAGCATAGCTCTGCTCGTCCCAGCACAGCACGGCACCAGCTAGGTTCTACACCAGAGAATATTATTTTTTCATATGAACGGCCAATCCGACTGTTCACTGCAAGGAAGTAGTGTACTGAAGAGATCCATTTTGAGAGCTTGCCAAAAATGCAAATGATAGAATAGTTGGTGATGGAGTACCTGCTTCTATACTGCATATATAATCAATTTTTCCATAATTCATCAAGGCAGGGTAACATATAAAAAGAAATAAATAAGAAATTCAAAAACTGTACATGTAAGTACATGAATATTTCTTTAATGAATAAAAAAAATATTTTTAAGTTAAAGTTGGTAAAAATGTACTTCCATGCAGTACAGTTCCACTTCACAACAATATTGTTGTAAAATAACAAATTATGGTTTATTTACATCTGAGCATTGACATGTACAAGGTAAATATTTTGGTAACATTATGTAAGTTTAAAATCACCAAACAGACATCGACAGTATTCTGTAATTAATTTTCACACTTAAAGCAGTTTCCTTTTCACTCCACAGATAATTATTTCATATGGTTCATAAGACTTATTGTATTTTTCTAATTTTTTTTTTGCAAATTTTGGAATTTTACTTAATTGACACACATATGTTACTAGTAATTATCTATTGCTTTCTCTTGGCAACTGTGTACCTTAAGTATGCTAGGGCTAGGAGATTGTTTATTTGCAATTGATTTTATTTTGTTAAGCGACATGTGTCAAGAAGTTAGCTTTTCTGAGATATACTTCCTACAATTTTTAAGTACTTTTGTAATCCTCAAAAGGACAAGAACTCTCTCAGCATCATTCATTGTGATTGATCATGTCGTGGCAGGGCTCTGTGAAAATTGAATAATTTTGCATGACTGCCCATCATAATTGGTAGGAGGGATGGACGAGAGCCATCCTAAGATCACAATGTGCACAGGCATGGCCTGAAGAGGCTTAAAAGTGCTGGATTAATTATTATTCGTGTTTTTGTATCCTACCAATAATTTGTCTAAGGATGATGCCATTGATGCTGCAGCAGCAAATTTTAAGAGTTGGAGTTAAAGTTTAATATCTGTCGAACTTCGATTACTTTTAACAAATTTTGAAGAGGCTAGAAAATTTCTTTAAATTTATTTTGGCAACGAATTGATTTTTTCTAAAGTTTTCAAAGAACATTCCAGAGGTCTTGTAAACTGAAATGTCATTGCTCAGTAATTGTTAGCAGAGTTAAAAAAAAGTTTGAATTGAAAATTGTTTATTTGTCATATTTAAGGCAGAGGTTACTTCAGGTACTCCAGCAAATAAAAACAATAAATGACAACCTTCTGATGATAAACTACATTGCATGTTAAAAATGGACAAACAATTAAATTCTAACTACATATACTTCATGCTTATCACAATGACATATTCAATGAATAATTGTGTTATGTTTCCTTTAACAGTGACATCTTGGGATAAAGGAAAATTATTTTTCACTTAGAATGGGCGCTAACTCGCCATGCCTGTGTGATTGTTATAACAAGCAGTTTTATCCCCTTTCATTCATCCCTTTCGCCTCCCTTCCACAACATTCCTGAGCATGTCATCACGAGCATATGCATCATACTAGCAACACAATAGACTACTAGCAGCGCTAAAAGTATGTTTGTATACTAGCCTATCTGCAGTCTGACGATGGGACTTTGAACAAAGTATTATTTATTCAGTGTCATATTGTTCGTGAAAATTATTTTATTTAATAGTTCTGGTTGTAAGCAGCACAATGCTACTAATGTTGTCGAAACTGAAGGTACATATTTTGCATAGCCAGTCCAGGAAATTGTGCATAATGTTTTAAAGTTTATATGAAAAACAAATCTAGAAATGGGACATTTAGTATTCCAGTTGAAAGAGTACACGTTTGAACAGCATTTGCTACTGGTGTCGTGGAGAGAACTGTACGTAAAATTAAAAAAGCGAAGGACATACAAAATGTACAGAAAAGTGTGTACAGAAAAGTCTGTACAGGTGTACAGAAAAGTGGATGTCAAGAAAGAACAAATGAAATTATCATAGTGTAGTCACCTCAAGGCAAAACAGTAAAGCATGGGCACTCTTTTTGTAAAAAAAAAATGTGTACTCAACATGACAGGTGTTCAAGAGGTAAATTTGAGGAGAAATATTTCCAGAAACTATGGGTGCTATTTCTCTAGAATCCAGACCTATTTCTTCATTAAAATACAATAATATTATATCCTTTTGCAAGATTTTGCCAACAGAATGCCATCTATTTTACAGAAGCATACAACACACAAATATTGTGGCAGATTTTCCAGTTGAAAATGAAGACTGAAATGTTCATTTTTTGTTGTGTGTCAAAAGGCATAAACATTGGAAACAATCAAATGGCAATGATGTTATTGTTTCATTACTTGGAACCATTATCATATTCTATTATCCAATGACGAAGTATTTTTGCAATTTTGTTAAATACTAATAATACTGTATGTATTTACATGGTCAAGGATTGCCAAGTCATATCACGTGTATCAACCATTTTATTTATTCATTCATCATTTTGTTCTGTCGTTTCTTTACACGTCTACTTGTACGATGCGTTACAGTGCAATGAATGTTTCCATATTGTTATAGAACCTCTTACTTTATTTCAGCTCTCAAGACCTCGCTGTTAAGAGTAGATCTAATCTCTTCACACACTCTTACTTTTTTACTTCAAATATATTTATGTTCAACAACATTATTATTAATTGGGTTTCGAGTAAGACCTATCATAATACTTTTATTTCTTCATGACATTACTTCGCCAAATAAGAACACAGTGCTTTGCTAAATTTGTTTTCTATTTGTCATACTAGGGGTAAAAGACACGGACGTCTAGTGTTTTTCCAAAACAAATAATTAAAATCAAACTTTGATAACTGGGTGTTATAATGGCAAACAATGTTGGTATTATGTACAAGCATGTAATAGAAACAAAGACAGAAAGGACTTCCTTTTTGGTCTTCTGTAAAGTTCCTTATTTTAGACATACTAAAAATTAATTCTGTGAAAGATGGAACTTCCAGTGCGCAAGACATTGACACTTAACAGTACAAACGCTGACGTACTGGCTGGAAGTACAATAAAACAGAACAGCTGCATGTAAGTTGGGCTACATTTCACAGACTTGTTTCAAGATGTGGTCTACAAAAGAAAGGAGTCTGAACGAGCCTTGAATCTGTTGTATATGAACACTAGACATTCTCTCTTTTGCAACATTAAATGGATAAACCTTTAAAAAAAAATGTTTAATGCGTGGCATTAATTCATTCTTCAGGTTATGGTTTCCTGTTTTCGCCGGTATGTGGCATACTACACAGGCACTGCAAGGTACAGAAACATGGATTTTCCTTTTTGAAAAGGATGTTATAAGGGAGAAAGAGAAGAGAATAAGATAGCTTGAGTGCCACTTGGTGCAAACATGGAATCATGTTGGTGGCAGAGGGCAAGATGGGAGTACACCTCAATGGCACCCAACATGCACACAGACGGCTAGGGAGGAAAACTGACCAAATACAGAATAATGCTAGAAAGAGCTGCAGGACATCCCTCGTTCACCTATTCATAACGTGAGACACTTTTTCTCCTGCTGCTAGATTAATAATAAAGACTAACCAGGTGACCAGGGTGGTGGCAAGGGTCTTGTGTTGGCAGACTGAGTAGCAAACCAGGTGGCAAGCAGACCATCCCTTGGGAAGCCCCATATCCCCAACTACAGATCTACAAGAACCTGGCCAACGCAATACCCTGCACACGGCCAGTGGTAACAAATTTATGAATAACGGAAATTAAAATGCTTGTAAACTTTGACAAGTAGCGGAAGTAAAATAAACTAAAAATAAATACTAGAAGCCTATTTTAATAATTTACTTCAAGATGCACAGAACTTACCAAAACCAGCTGAAATTATAAAAACCTAAGCAGTTTACTTTTCCCAGAATGCAATTTACTATGTTTCTTGACAAGCCTTCTACATTTTCAGTTGATGTACTGGTACTGGTTTCTAGGATAATTATTCCTCTTTCAGAAATTTACAGTAACAGCATTTGTTTGTACAAGTTTGAAACAATACACGTATGTCAATGCCAATTTGTAAGCAATTAAGATGCTTTATAAACAAGAATAAAACAAATTTTGTTTTCCACATTTTTACCAGAATGTTGTTTCAACAGTAATAAAGGAGAAATTAAAGTATCAAATCACAAGATTAATTAGTAATAATATAAGAATTTAAAACTAATAATTGTTAGCTAAATATTTGTCATAATAACTTACTCAAGATACTCACTACAAATAAATGATCACTCAGTAAACATGATGATGTTTGCAAGTTCCTTGTACCATTTCTCTGAAACAGAGAAAAAAAATTATTAAATCAATAAAATCTGTATAGTGACAGAAAACTATTTATTAAAACACACAAACTTTGAACAAATGCTATGAACCCAAATGTTTTGCCCTGATAATTTAGTCAATAGAAGATGACAGAAACCCATTTTGAACAGCAGAGTTGTTTCAGGACTTTTCTCAGTAGTGTAGCACCTACGGGCAATAAACCAGCAACATGCACATATCCCTGATATACATGCTACACCTACTTCAAAATTAATAGGAGAAAAATACACTGAACATCAAGTGTCTGAAAAATTATGAAGTGTAAAAAACAAATTTTAATTAATTTAGGCCTAACTAAGGTTGTGTGTTGTAAAGTTTTATAGTAAACTGTATAAACTCGGAGTACAGAATAGATGTGTCTAAATTAAACAATATTTTAGAAATTTGTTTGAAATATTGAAGAAGGCATGCCAAGGCCAACATCACAGGTTTGTTAGTGGACTCTATGGTGGGTTGTTCATTCATTTTTATGTTCTGAAAACCATACCATTGATATAACTGCTCCATTGGATAAGGCCGCCTCCAATTTCACCCCCCCCCCCCTTAACGCCGTCCCTGAGGAAATCACCTATCCAATTCACTACTGACTTATCAATGAAGCTGCATTCACATGCTTCCTCTCATACCACTGCCTGCACCAGATCCTATAATAGTTCTGCCAGCTATTTCTGACCAAAGGATTCTTTCTCAAAACTATGCTGATACTCCTGCAACCAATTTTTCTCATTCATAACATCCACCAAGACCTGTACCACCAATCTCTTCATGACTTTTCCTGTACTGGAAGTGAAACTCACAGGTCTATAGCTGTGCTGCCAGGATTCCTCTTATCCTCCGTCTGCTTGTAGATCGAGACCACAAATGCCTCCTTCCATCCTTGCAGCAACCTACCTTCTTCCAGTGTTGCTAAACAGCACCTTCTAGATACCTACCCAGGGGCCATGCTGGTGTAGTGGTCGGACTACTCACTTCCCAACAAGGCGAACCCGGTTTGATTCCTGGCAGGGTTGCTCCTGGCTTTTTGCATGTAGGGATCATGCCAAACAATGC
Source organism: Dryococelus australis (assembly GCA_029891345.1). Lineage (NCBI taxonomy): Eukaryota > Metazoa > Arthropoda > Insecta > Phasmatodea > Phasmatidae > Dryococelus > Dryococelus australis. The sequence continues at coordinate 83,853,468 of CM056999.1, read as the reverse complement.
TGCTGGTTGAATTGTTTTCTTAGGGATTTCTCATTTCCCCCACCCTTGCATTATTGTGCAGCTCCATACTTACCGCGCTTCATCCTCATATGCTCTCAAGGCCTCGTTATTAAGAACCACCCAAACATCTCCACTTTACTTTCCGATACCGCACTCTCTCCCACCAAACTTAAGGCCTCCATTTCCAATCCCATCTGGTCCCACTGACTTGTTACTCTTCAGTACTTAATTCTAGAAATTATTGAACAGCCAGCCAACAGCACCAACAAGGAATGTACAATTAATCCTCTATGGTAATAAAAAGTCTGAAGTAACAAAGCAATGGGACCAGATGGAATTGTAAATGGAGCCCTTAAGTTACTTGAATGAAGTTAGCTCTATCCCGTCTCCCGGCCGACTCATACGGCATGCGCAAGAGAACAAAAACCATGTAAGTGCAATTACACATTTCATGCACTGATTCACATTTTTTCACAAGAAAATAATTGTACCGGTATGGCTGCTATATATATACCTACGTGTCCCTAAAAGTGTCACCTAACATTTTATAATATTTTTGGAGGGTTATGTAGTAGGAACATTGCGCCAGAGCCCTCCAAGTGTTCAAATACACGCTTTTATGTGTCACACACAGATACACAATTTCTTTTGCACAAAAAAACAGGGACTAATATGGCTGCTATATACACGTGCCTCCACAAGTGCCACTTATAATTTTATTGGAGGGTTATATAGTTCGGGAACTGTGCCAGCGCTCTCCGAGTTGTAGCGGAGAGGAAGGGCCGCTCAGAAAAGTTACCACCTAAACTATGACAGGATATAGAGTTTTGTAAACACACGACGCTGACCTACTGGGCGGACCGTAAAAACTGCCATAGACCCCCCCCCCCCCCCCCGGAGACTTGAAGACGCTTGAGGTACCACAATGTTAGTTGCCGGAGCTGGCAACGTGAGCATCACGACACCGAGGCCTTGAGGAGCTCTGGGTCCTCTCCACTATTAAGAAAGTTGTGCATAGAATCACAATTTTTTTGCATGAAAAAACTTGGGGACAGATAAGGCTGCTATATACATGTGTCCCCACATATGTCACGTATCATTTTACTATATTTTTGGAGGATTATATAATTTGGAAATTGCGCCAGAGCTATAAAGTGTGCGAATACCCTAATTAAATAATTGTGTGTAGATTTACACTAAGTTGTGTGCACCCTTTGGACTGGGATAACGAAACACTTGTTACCCACACATTTAATTACATGTTAAGAATTTTTAGATACTTAAATTCTTCCATAAACTACAATTTTTTTAGTGAACATTGTGTAGGAATTAGTAAATTAGTAAACAACTTGTTTTCTTATAACTTCAAGATTTAGCTTGACCAATGACCCAACAAAGTGATATTCTTGTTACTGTATCGTGTTTGTATGTTAATGATTTCTATATGAAATGTAGTGTTTTTTTTTAGTACCTCCCTAAGACAAGTATTTCACATACTGGAACTTATTGAGCCCAAAATCAGGATGTATGGAAGATAACTACATAAAAATATAAAAAGATTATGGCAATGTTTATAGTGGAAGAATATACTGTGGGTATAAGGATATATCTTAAGCAGAGCTTTCAATAGTGCTCAGTTTACCATGAAAAGTCTACCTGATGTCTTGCCTTAATATTATGAGGGTAATTGCAATTTTTATTCAGTGTAACATTATATTTTAGACTATTTGAGCTTTTTATTACAGGCATCCAATTATTACATTCATCTCAATATAAACTAATTAATAACATTGTTTACTGCTATAAAAAATGTAATCTTGGTTAGTTATAGAATAATTTTATTACTTTCCTGATAAAAGTATTATATGCTGTGAAAATCTATACAATTGTATAGTCATAGCAGAGTACTGGTAAGGTATCAACTATGGTGAAATATTTTGAATACAAAGTTGTAAAGAGAAAAGCAGATGTTTAAGTTCTCTTCACACACATTTTGTGTTATGTTAAACAAGAAAATATTGCATTTTAATCAACCATATAGAGCCTAAATAAGTGTGTGATAATGCCCATTGTCAAAGATAGTTTCTTTGCCATTTATGTTATTACGTAGAATTTCAACACTATAATACGTATACGTGGAGCTGCAAAATAATAGTGTCCTATTTTCTTCTCTATGAAAGCCTCTACAAGCTACGTAGGCATACAGCTAAAAACTCCTAATCTTCCGCATGTCATCTATTTCAATCTATTTCAGTGGAAACTTCAATTTATTGAAAATATATTACTGTGTTTAAAATACCTGCAAATTTCATATTTGCTAGCATAGTTTTAACATATTTTAAAAATTAAATTACTTTATGAGGGTGTCTTTATGCACTAACCAACATGTGGTCACTTTCACTTATTTCTCAACAAGTGTTCATGTTAATTTTTACCATAGGTATGGTTTTACTACGTCACTTTTCTTTCTTTTTTGGTACAGGCTAATCCCTTACTTACAAATATCTTTTTCTTTCTCGCTTAACAGTATGAGGGACATTCAAGTGACAAGAACACTACTTTCTACAAGATCTTTCGAGGAAGGCAAGATTCCACAGGGCAGGACAGAGACATTGGTGGTTTGGGTTTACAAGTAAGAAGACAAAAGGAAAAATCCTGGCTGTTACAGGCCTGCGAATCTCACACTGAATACAGGAAAGGCGATAGAGAGGCTTTTAGTACAGTAAATGGTAGGTACTGTAGCGGTTATGCATGAAAATAACTGGCTGCAGGGGTACCAACATTGTTTTATGGCCAGTTACTCAAGTGAGATGCAACTGTTTGGACTGCTGGAGGACTTGGTGCAGGTTGTAGATGAAGGGAAGCAGGTGGATGCCTGCTTCATACACCTTGAGAAGGTCTTTGATAAGATGCCCCTGTAAATTCAAATTAAGTATGATAGGTAATATTCATTTACACCATTTTCTGGTATTGTTTTCTCGTTTTCCAGAAAAGCTGTGATTCTTAACAATTTAAGCAGAAAAAGCAAGTACAAAGAATGGAATCAAATATTAGGTCTTTGGGAATGCTGACAAAGGGCATTAAGGAGGTTAGTGGGGATGGGGAGGTGAAGGTTAAAACGTGGGTGGGGGTAGGTAGAGGAGGAAAGATGAAACAAATATAGAGCTAACTTTATAGATGTGAAAAATAACATTTCACATCAACCTATTTTTTAGAAAGAAAATTGTATAACTACCCAAAATGTTCGCATGAATTATAAAGTGAGATTCATGAAAATAAATAAATAGTTAAACGCTCGAAGCCTCTAGGTCACCTAATATTATAGTGAAACATTTATTTTGCCAACAAAAAATCTTAACTATTTAAAATTAAACAAAACAATTTCTTAAAAAAAAAACCTATTATAAATATTAATACAACTTACTAAAAAACATCCGACTTTCGTGAAATTAGACAACATTTTATTAAAACTACACCAATATTGTAACGCGAAAATCTCAATTAGATTTCTGCTAGAATTTGCCGAAGTTACACAAAGCGAGCTCCTACTCAACTCACGCACAAATTAAAGCAAACATAAGAAAAAGGTTGAAAGACTTACACAAATATTTGATCGAAATTGTCTGAATAACTAAAAAAGATCCTATATTTTTAATTAAATATTATATTTTATATTATAACAATTTCTGAAAGCATAATGCGTAAATCCACTATGATCAAAAGCACATCATATGTCAATATCGTATGCGTCGTAAGTCGCATTTTAACAACAGTGCAAAATGGGTGACCAAACAGCGATCTGATCATTTAAAACAATCGAAAGCATAGGCTAAAGATGAGATAGACCACTATTCGTCTTCTGCGCAAGCAATAATAATAATACATATACTCGGAATTAGGCTACTACCCAATGGCGAGCTCTCTCACTTCTACTTCACTCAACCAACTTCTTTTCCACTCCCTTCCTGAACCCAACATTGATTTACCCCCAATCTTACACTACTTCAAAGTTACACGGTGTCAACAATAATGAACGTGTTTGTATTTAACTTGACGTATTCCAGACATCCACTTATCCCGTGCCCTTTTGTGCCACCGCAGACGCATCAAACCACAAAGCAACACCCAGCCGATCGTAATTAGGTTGCGGTCCCGACCAGTGCAGGTCGACAAGAACAGTGTTTACACTTTTATTGTTGCCTAGCAACTTGTGGTTCACTGGCCACCCTATTTTCAACTTATTACGAGCACGAGTAATCTCTCGTAATAAATTGGTAGGTGGCCTGAATGGGCGTTTCCCGTAAAGTCATGACAGTTAGATGCAGCAGTCATTGGAGGAAACTCTGCAGTAAGTAGCGCTGCTTTATCACAAGCCTTTTCAATTTGCGCGATGTCGATGGGCCCTATGGCCGAATCCGGAATGCGAAGGGGCTCCAAGAGGTGTCAAAAGATGAGGAATAATATTCCAAGCATAAGTGTAAAGTGACGAGCGTCTCCCTTGGAGCATTCATTAATTAGAGTAATTACAGCTCACATAGCAGATAATATGCCAGGGATATCCTATTTACATTCCTAATACCATCTGGATATCTCTGGAAACTAAGGGGCTTTCTGCGCATATTCTCAATATCCCTATCGTATTCCTGGGATATCTGGGTGTAAACAGGAAAATTCCAATTCTCGTCTTTGTATTCGTGGGATATTTGAGAGTAAAAGAGAATATCCCCATTGTATTCCTGGAATATTTGGGAGTGGATGGAAATATTCACATTTTCCTATTGGTATTCTTTGGATATTTTGGAGTAATCAGGAATATTCTCATTTTCCTCTTCGTATTCCTAGAATATTTAGGGGTAATCACCAATATTCTCATTTTCCTCTTAATATTGCGGGGGTATTATAGAGTAAATGAGAATATTCTCATTTTCCTCTTTGTAATCCTGGCACATTTTGGAATCAACAGGAATATTCTCATTTTTCTATTTGTATTCTTGGAATATTTGGATACAACACGACTATTCTCATTTTACTCTTTGTATTTATGGGATATTTAGGAGTAAATAATAATATTTCCATTATACTCTTTGTATCCCATTGATATTTAAGACTATAAATATATTCTTCTTCTTTTATTCTAAGTATATTTGGGAGTAAACAGGAATATTCCCATTTTACTCCTTTTATTCCTGGGATGTGTAGGAGTAAAGAGGAATATTCTTATTTAATCTTTTCATTCCTAGGATATTCAGGATTAAATAGGAATATTCACATCTTACTATTTTATGTTTGTAGTATTTGGGACTAAATATGAATATTCTAATTTTACTCCTGATATTCCTGCAATATTTGGAAGTAAACAGGAATTTTTTCATTTTCCTCTTTGTATTCTTGGAATATTTGGACGTAAACAGGGCCATTATCATTTTACTGTTTGTATTCCTGGGATATTTAGGAGTTAAAAAAAATACATCCCCATTTTCCTTTTTGTATTCTAAGTATATTTGGGAGTATATAGTAATATTCACATATTCTCTTTATTATACGCAAATAATAATTGAAAAAAAGTGTTAATAAGCAGCGTTCATTATTTAAAACACTTGGCATATATTTACTAAAAAAAGGTTTTCATATACGGTTAAAAAAATCTAATATGGTACTTGTCATAGTGAAGTAATCATATATTCTGACGATGTATTCTTATCTGCCCGACAAAAACGAATCTGTAGACTTGTTACACGATACACTTTAAAGTTAAATAAAAAATACTTAAAATAAAAATAAAATACTTAAAAATTAGATTAGAAATAAAAAAATTAATATCTATAATGAGAGGCAAGATATTATTTATTCGTCTCCAAGCTATATACTACTTATAAACTTTTGTCCCAATGCATGTCGCGATAGCAGAGTGGTCTAAGGTACAAGTCTGGTATTTTAGGTTCTAAAAAAAGCAGTGCCCATCATGGAGTTAGGAGTATACAGGAGATTGCATTTTGTGACGTACATTAAGCTGCTGGATATAAGTGGTTGTAATATGGACTCTAGACACCATCTTCACAGTAACCCAAAACATTGTATTTACTTTAGAATGACGAGAAAAAGGTTACATTCGAAGCATTTCGTGTTTGAACAAAGAAGTTTATGAATAAAAAAACTAATATATTACAATTCAAGTGGGAAGTTTTACTAGTTAATTATTGGCTTGTGTTAGTTGTGCAAACAAATAATTTCCTCATAAAACTACCGACTGTGTGTGTGTGTGTGTACGGTGGACCCGTATTGGGCTATGTGCGACAATAAGTACGTGTTTTAGATATAGTGCTCATATATCAAGAGTTGTGGAAAACCATTTTTTGAATAAATGATTAAATAAAGTATAAAAAGTGTTCTACTGTTGTCGTGTAATGCATTGCATATCAATAATGAGTGCAACAGAATGGTGACCAGCAGCCTAAATGAATTTCTGGAAGGCAAAGTTCACATGTTCCTGAACCACAAATAAATAATTATTTGCTGGCATTTATATATAAATTCCTAACACTGACAATGACTAGAGAGGTTTGTTCCCAATATGACTTCTTGACTTCTTCTCCTTTATATATATTTAATGTCAATATAGTAAATGGTTTCTGTTAAATAAATATAAATCCCGTTTTAGTTATTCCCACTCTTTACATTACATTAGTTCTCTGTTATGATACAGTTTTGTTTCTTGCAACTACAGTTTTGGACAGGGTTAAGTTACCTATGGTACATAATTAAAACACAGAAATAAAAATTTATAGTGAATTGTCTACACTGGACAATCAATTTTATAAATTTTTCAGAACAAAAATGGGGGAGGAACAGAAGACATTTATGGATAATTTTATTCCCTATATTTTCAACAATGTGTTACATGTTTCTCTAAAAGTGCAAATAAGTACCAAGGGTTTAAGCCCCAACTACAAACACTGTAAGAATTAACATCAAAAAATTGAATCCACACTTGTATATGGCACCAGTTACAACACAACATAATGGCGTGAGATGGCATCCTGCTCATGGTAGCAGCGTTAAGAGGATTTGATATTTCCAATTCTTTAATGCCGAGTTCTACGCCGGCCAATCACGAGACAACATTTCTAACCATGAGTGTGAGTGCAACGCAAGCTTATAACAAAAATATAGTTATTAAATGTATTTTGTGGTACAGTTCGGATTTTCATCTATTTAAATAGTCAACGTAATTATTAACATGTATACCACACTAAAAAGATATCCCGAAACATGATTCCTGCGAAACTTTTTTCATCACAAGTAGATAAACAAAAATAAATATTAGGTTAGCCAACACACTGTTAGAAAATATCCGCGATACATGTAGAGTCTGTCTTTTTTTTGTGCTCGTTTATCATTAGTCACGTAACAGTTTTCTTACTGGGGTTGTATCCAGAACATATTTATACTTCCATGGTAACGCCACTGTTATTTTGTTACGGGAATGCTACAGTTATTGTAGCGTAGGCTTTAGTCAGTCAGTAGCCACAATTTTAATTCAGCCCAACATGATAAAAAAATCTCACATTGGGAGAGAAAGCTACAATAGGATCATATTTCTATAAATACACTTTTAAGGATAGTTAAGGAACCACCCTATGGTTATGTTTAAAAAAAAAAAATTCACCAGCATTTTAGGTTACTTTGGGTAGATTAATTAGATTAGGATACATTGTTGAACTACAATGGGTAAAAGACACATGCACTGCAATGATATCGATAACAAGCACACATGATCTAAACACTACTACAATGCTCCACAGACACATTTGGGACAAAATTTCTTAGTTGTTACCTACCAACTTGTGTAATTATTATTTTAAGTGTGAAATTCTTCTCTGAATACATTAAGAACTATTCAGTTTCAATGTCTCAGAACCATGCTGTAGAAACTTGACAAACAAACACTCCTCTAAGAAAAACATTATCGCTGAAGAAATTAGGTTCCTCTCCTCCCTTCCCAAGTGATGAGGGAGGGGGGAGGACTGTGGTGGGCATAGTGGTAGCCTACCAACAATGTGATTCATGTTGGTTTCCCTATGAGGTTACTCACAGATTTGCACATATTGTAATTGTGCTGATTGTTGCTGCTGGCTGGAAAGTTTTCTCGAGGTACTTCGGTTTTCCCTCACCCTTGCAATTTAGTGCTGCTCCATATCTGCAAGATATTTCACCCTCATTGGATCTCAATACCTTGGTTGTTACAAACCACCAAACCTTTCTCATCTCCTCCCGTCTTAAGATGATGGAGACCATGGTGGTGTAGTGGATAGAGTATTCGCTGTTTCACGAAGCACACTTTTCTTTGCATCCCATATACATCCAATACACTTTGGAAAGGACGCTTCAATTTTATATATATATATATATATATATATATATATATATATATATATATATATATATATATATATATATATATATATATATATTATATATATATATTATATATTGTTATGCAATATGCATATTTATACACAATTATATTAACATAAAAATATATAACAGATAAATTATATAATTTACACACTTATTAATTCTAGCAGCTCTACAAACATGTCAAGACTACATTTGGTTGCAGTACAAGTTGCTACAATTCATGTACAGATAGATATTAAAGTATACATATGTAAAGTCTACATTAGATCGAAACACAAGGTATTACATGAAGTCTCCTTATATCAGTCTTGTTCTGCATTATATAAATGTTTCTTTATGTAAGTATTCTTTTACCGAATAGAATGCTTTATTTAAAAAAAAAGTATAAATTAACAGCTCTTTTTAATTTATGTAAACTTTTAATTTACTTCAAATGACTGGGAAGGTTATTAATTAGTTTTGCCCCAGCATAGTATGGATTTGATGTAAATTTTGTGGTTCTGTCGGAGAATAGGTGATGATAATTAGCTAGTCTGGTGTAGTAAGGATGTATATCACTATTTTAATGTTTTCCATGGAAAAAAAAAAAAAAAAAGAATGCTACGGTACATATACATGCATGGGAGAGTGAGAATTTTGTTATTTGTAAATAGCAGCTTGCAATGGCTTCTGTTTCCTTATTACTTATTAATCTCACTATTTTCTTCTGTAATCTAAAACCTTTTTCCATTTTGGGGCTTTACCCAAAATATGATTCCATAATTGATTATGGACTGAATATTTGAGAAATAGCATGCAAGTATTGTATTATTATTACACATCTTTTTTAAGGTATGTACCGCAAAACGCATTGAACTCAATTTTTTACAGAAATTATCAACTTGCTCATTCCATGTTAAATTACTGTTTTCAATGGGCCCTAGAAATTTAGTACTATTTAATGTCTGTAACCCGTCTTCTTCTATTGTTGTGCATCTTTAATCCTGCATTGTATGTTTATTACTTTGCGTGAAATTCATGAGCACATGTTTGCTTATATTTAATAAGTGTTAATTTATTATACTGGAACCAACTGGACATCTCAGTGACTGTATGTTTTATATTGTCTTCAAGAACAGAGTTATTTGAAATATAGTTACCATAATGTTTTGTGTCATCCACAAACATTATAGCTAAGCTGTCAGAAAAATCAGGCAATATCACAATGACAAATACTGTGACATATCTAATGCCATTTGGTCTTGTAATTTTGCGGTGGTTTATCGTTTCCTTCTGCATTACGAAAATGATCAAGAAATTCCAGCCACCTAAAAAATCTGAAGGGTAGGTAATAAGAATAAAGCCCGAAACTCTTGGGGGGCAGGCAACAACTCTGTCCATTACACAATGAAGGTGGTTTCGAAAGGGTGCTTCATATTTAATTTTCACTCCAAATGCTATTATCAAATTAAGGGGTGAATTAGACCATTCAGCAGCCCTTGTCTAAGACTAGCAGAAATATTCATGCATTCCTTGTTCTAGAGAAGAAACTGCCATTATCTCTTGCATTTAAGCTACTGCTAACTGGTGAATATATTGATTGTTCTTGGAATCAGCACCAGGGTCAACGAAATGCACTGTAAATGAAATTAAATTAGGGATCTTCCATGACCGATCAATATTTATACTTGCCTCCCTACATCACATCTTTTTTCTGTCTCTGACACATGCGAGCTCACTATACTGCATGTAGGAAACATTCAGAATGCTGCCATAGACTGGTGGGGTGCTCTCGGGCTTCCTCTGCTTGGGAAGGCAATAAATCTCATTGATGCTCTGTTAATGGGCTTCATTGTATGTCCCTTAACAGCTATAATCTGAACGATGTTCCTGCCTCATATTCCTGTCAACCTATGATTTAACCATGGTATATAAAAAATACACGAAACATTGCAATCGCATTGCCCCTGTTCGTACACATTTTCATACATTAATATTAGTATTCGTTGGTAGCAGTCTCGGAGACGAATTTTCGGGAAAACAAAAATTGAAGGCAGACTATTCCCATTAGCAGCAAATATACAACAAATAGTCACTAATTCACCATGCTGTCGTGCTACTACTTGTCCAACCTGTTTTTTCCCTGTTTCAGCAATTAATTTTGGACTTGGAAAAACAGTTGCTGACACCAATTTCATCCAAGTTGAAAATTTTGTTTGGTGGAAAATGATACCAGTCCATTACAGAAGTAAAGTTATCAAAAATAACTCTTAAACATTAGTTTTATTATATACTGTGGCTTTTGCAAGGCTCGTGTTCTCAGGCTTAAGCAGACTTAGCTGTTGATAACGTTTCATGAAGCCCTTTATCCAGTCAAGATCTGCTCTCTGAGCTCATTCCCAGCTTGATGGAAATTTAATTTTAAGTGTTACAGCATATTCATAAGCAAGCTTCCTGGCTTGGTTATAAGTAAGGCTGTAATGCATTGCATAAGCTGTGGTTAGATAGTCACTTAACATGGTTTCTGAAAATACTTAATGAACACAGAATTTTCTCTTACCTTTCACTCTTAACCTAAAATGACTCTTTAAAGGCGTTTGCAATTGTACTTACGTGTGGGCACATAGGAACATGAGGAAAGTATATAAACAAACACACAGCACTCACATATTACCTTTTTAGTGTGGCACAAGGCAATATGACTGTCAGTAGGACTCGTAATATTTACTTAAATGAACCAATACACACATAACATGAACACTGGCAAATAAACACATAATGTCATATACACTTTTACCCTTCAAAACAAAATACATAAACACAACCCTGAATAAGCACACATGACACTCATGCACCCTGTGCACAATATGGAAGACTCGTTGCACACAAGTAACACTTAATGAAAATTAAAAAAGCCCTTGGAAAAACACATTTATACACTGACTTGCGCTCGTGGTATACACACACACACTCTACTGTTGTGACATGGTGCCTGATGGTGCCGTAGGAAAAGAGGCGTGGTGAATGGGCTCACCGGAGTGGTTCACGTCAGTTTATTTCCTAAAAAAATTATGAAGTATCTCAGTGAGCACATTATGGGATATTTCTCACAAATACTGTCTTAGGAATTGTTGAGATAGCTTGGCAAAATTTAGAAAAAGATTGCAGGATACCACTGTTGCCCCTTGTTTCTAATTAGCTGTTGTTTCTCCTCCGGTTACGAGGTCTCTTCTTTTAGAGTATGGTCGGTTTCCTTGTATGTAAATGGAAAATGGAAATTAAGTTAGCCCAGTACCATCAGTATCAAGAGTTAATATTGTCACCAAGTGCCAGGTGAAGTCAGGAAAAGTGGCGCAATGAACAATAGCCCTACTTGGGCACGCCACTTTGATGGTTGTCCAGGTGTTGGAAATGGATTAGAAAGGTTTTTGGGGGCGGTGAAGCTGTGGTCAAGGATGTGGCTTACCCGACTAGGAGCCAGGCGTCGTCAAGGCGATGCAGAGAGTTAGATGACTGCCATAGCACGACGACTCTTCATGATTTTAGGGTTGCGGGCCATACTCCCGGACCAATCTTCTCGCCGATTATGCTGTTGACCTCTGCCCCGATAATACTATTTCCAATTAGGATGCGTGATTATTGTTTACTAAATGGTAGCCGGTGGGTCGACTAGGTACCATGCTGATCAGTCTTTGGTGGGAAAATCACTAACACACTTGTATGTGGATTGTTAGGGTCAACCATATACTCATAAAATATGGAACAACTTGCTAAGACATAAGAACTGGGAAAGATTGAATGAAATTAAAAGATACTGACATGATGCGAGCTGGTATTGTTACGGTCTGTCCCTTTAAACGCACAAGGCAGTATAAATAACTTACTATGTACTGTTAAGTTCACAGTAGCATTTATTCGACTTCACTACACATCCCTCTTAGGGGAACACTTTACATGCTATGAGTGTGGCAATTAAATAAATACTGGCCACTGCGGTTACACTGCGAAACAGTCTTACGACGATAATGATTTTGTAGTGTTTAACGCTTTCTGGGGCAATGTTATTCCCATGGGAAGTGGTGGCGGTATACTGGGCTTCTGAAACGAAAAGGTTCTAAAAGGTGAAGTCTGTTGCAGTCAAATGTCCATACCAAGAATAATGAAGACCACCCGGCATGTTTGGAAAACAGGAGCTCGCGATACACGCACCACTCTCGTACGATGCTACTTGCTGATTCACTCTCCTGTCAGATTCGCAGGCAGGCCTCGGCAGACCCACGCACCATAACAGAACTACTTTCTGCTATGGATCCAGATCGCCTGCTTTACGTCTTGCTACTTAACAAACTTATGCTAATAAAATACACAGAAGACTCTACAACACAAAACAGTGATGAATGATGGTGGGCATAGCACTAGATGATTGATGAAAGAAATACACATGAAAACAAGCTCAACAGTACACTGGGAAATAATGGAAAGCCAACAAACAACAAATCCTTTAATAATGCGTAACACTGATAAATGGCGGGAGCAGTGGGCTTTCAGGTTCAGTATTTATTAGGGTCCACTTTCATATTACTCTGCCTTGCAGTCTCTACTGCAGGCTTCTTTGGCAACCACCGGCTGTGCTGCACCGGCGAGCCCCATGAGAGACTACGCTGCACTTCTATGCACCTGATCGCTCACACACGACATGGTGTAGGCTCCGCTCATTAATAGAGCGCATCTCCTTGCTGCAGTGGCTTTGCAGGTAGCGACCGGACAAACAGTCTTAGGGGCGAGAGCACGTGGCACTCATCACAGGTTTCGCCAGGCATCAAGGCAAGCTGGAGAACAATCATGGCACTCCAAGGAGAACAAATTCGATCTAAGTGTCGTGGGGGAGAACCCCACCCAACAGATTGGTGTGGGATAGTACTGCATCTCAGAGTGTGTTGACATACATTGTAGTGCTTCGCTTTGGTGGTGTTGTGCAGGATGTATAAATTTAACGACAACAAATTGATACGTGCTGCGCTTTCTCTTAAGATTGTTTGCCCACCTCTCAGCACTCCAGCAGCGCAGCGTTCATCCGCACTCATCCCATACAGCCATTGCATATGGGTGTCAGACGCCACGCAGGCAGTGCAGTGTCTGGCTACAGAAGCCATGAACCCATGGCGTGGAGGAATATGAACCCTCACTATATACTTTAATTTTTTAAAGAGCAAATATGGCTTTAGAGTAGACGCGAATCAATATACAGGTATTAGATTTGGACAGACTTTCAATAAAGCTGCTCATTCTTATATTGCTCAAAGTATAATGTCTCTTCGTTATTTTGTGTTTTATTTATTCCACATGTTTACCATCCACATCTTACACACCATGTTCGTTCCATGTTATTTATAAGCATGTTGTGAAGGAGGTATTATGTGTGGTTTTTTTAGTTTGAGTAAGAGTGGTAAGTATAGCATATTGTTACTTGTACTAAAAGGTAGTTCCACGTGACTTACCGGTGCGGCAACCCGGCCAGCACGTCACGTCTATGTAGTTTATAAGATCCCAGCATCCAGAGGAGCAGGTCGTGTATGTGGCTGTCTCGCGTTTTGCGACCGAGCGGCACTTCATCTTTGTGAACTGATTATTAACATGAAATAGACTGAATTACAGGAACCGTTTCGTTTTAGCCGCTCTGGACACCTTTCCTCCACTTCCCCAGTGCTTGCATCACCTGGGGAAGCTTCATCTTCACTTTAATTATTGTTGGCCATGTGCCGTTTTTCAGTGTCGCCTTACCGGCAAGCGTAAGTTCGGTACGTGTCTTAAGTTGTTTTCTAGGGGGACTTTTAAAGCGTAATTTGAATAAATCTCATGTCTAAGTAATAATGTCTATTATTACAGGCCAGTCTAATGACTTGTAAGGGGGTGGGCCCTCCTTCCCGCCAAAGCGTAATATTTGTGTTCGTACCAAGTGTGTTTGCTTTTGTATATATTTAATTCATCTTACTGTTTTCAAGTGTAACTGTGGGCGTGTGGCTAGCCCGAATAGGCCACAGCATAGCACACAAACCACTTAATCGTCATCCATAAGTATTATTCAACAAGGAGTACCAACATGTCAGGAAGGAAACCGCCTTGGTCGTTGGCAGAACGACCCAAAGACTACAATACTATACCAGAGTATGGCATCATGCTAATGATGCCTGACGCCTGGGTAACGATAACCAAAACTACCCAGATTTTCCTGGAACTTAATATCACCAAATGAAATTTACTCCTCTACCCACCGCGTACCAAAGCACCCCCATCCATGTCAAAAATGGCTCGCCCAAGCATGTGGCAAATTCCTACTGCCTTTTGACACTTTGACTGCCATCAAAATAAGGAACTAACCAATTGCAGTGCTCTCTTGTTATAGGCCAAAGAGACCATCTATGCCATCACACCAAAACAATGGTGTTGCCCACCACATGTAAATGACTATAGGCAAAACATAGTCACATATTATTTATTTATTCACTGAATCGGTAAACGCATAACTATGCGGTGGTTCATACTATGACAACCTCAGAATACATGTTAACAATTAAGGCTTTGAAACACACAACTCACCCTTAAATACAAAACAAACTCGAATCGGAAGTTACCTTGTGTGCAAGGTGCAGGTGGAACAAAGCTGAAGTGGCAGTCGTGTGGCGAGCAAACAAGCTGTGTAATGGAGCGGCCAACATGGTTAAAAACTTCAAATTTAAACTTCCTTTTGCGGATACTTAATGGAATAACTAAGGAGTGTGCGACAATGAATTTAAAAACTTCCCTGTAAGTTACTGTTGAAGACAGAATTACTATATCTGTTAACACTAAGCATGAAGTCTTCCATGCGTGCACAATAGTCCTCCTTCAGGTATGGTCCCGTATAGTCTGGGAAGATGGCTGGTGTGGTCGGCAGCAGGAACTATCATGCAAGCTGTTTACAAACAAACATTCTAACATATAAAAATGCAGAAAACGCCACAGGGCGAATAAAACAAGACGACCACTTGCGTGAGTGAGTGACATAGTGGGGTGTTCCGACCTCGTTTTCGCCTCACTAAGATTTGTTGGCTAGTTGGTCGTCAGACACACTATGTCGTCTAGGTTTACTGTTACAAAATAGTTTGTGTATGTGTGGCACATGCCACACGCTTCCTCCGTAGCTGGCCATTTGTATCCACAATCCATAAAGTTGCCCATCATACTATTAGGTGTTATAGGTTGTCAGCAGGTACATCAGGAGATGAGATCTCATCTCGTAGTGGCTGCGGATGTGTAGCATGATGTTAAGTGGTGGCATGGGGTCACATCTCAGTAGATCATGCACACCATGTGGCATGGCTGCTTGTAGCAGTCAGGGCCGGTCATAAATATAAGCATAGTAAGCAGCTGCATAGGGTGCCAAGCAAGGGGGGCACCAAAGTCACCATAAAACTTTTTTACATACATATGGTGAATATGTAAAGAAAGAGAGAAAGAGAATTGACTAGGATTTTTTTTGGAATGTTACCAAAATTATATTTCTAAAGGAGTCACGAGCATTAGCATCACTTGCGTATGGTCTGGCCTTGGTTGGGATCGCACACCCAGTGATAGTCTTGGCAACCCACACGGCTCCAATGCTTCTGATCAGCCCGCAACAGTGGGGGATCGTCTGAAGCACTGGAGCTCGCATTGGCAAGACTGTTACCAGGCAACACTAAGTTAGGGCTATCCGTGTCCGTGGTGCTCCTTTCGAGGTTCTCCGAAAATGCCATACAAAGTGTGGCACGGCGCCAGGAGAGAGGAGCAAAGAGTTGCACGCCTTGCTGCCCGACAACTGGCTGATCTAACCCCACTTACAGTTAGCAGACGAGCTGAACGAAATTGTGCCGCCTTACTTCGGTCACTGGCACCACCTACGACGCTTGACATTAACTCAGCTACTTTCCCCATCAACTCCGCTACGTACACACCCGACCTGTCATCCAGTGGTAAGAGAGTTACTGAATAAGACACAGAACCATCTAGGTGTGTCTAATAGTAAGTTCTGGAGCAGGACATCCGAACACTGGAACTGCGAATTCTGCGTTGTGTCACGTCGTGCCCTCGCTATCGCCCGAGCCGAAGACGAGCGACGTAATCAGCTACCTCTCGCCAGCAAAACCGACAAGGTACCAACCCCTAGCACCTCCCGCCCGTCATCAACTACGACTAGCTCCAAAACGAGTCGCAAGCCAGACCAATCCAAGGGACTAGTAAACCGTAAAGTCGAGAACGTTATACCAAACCATGAGGCCACGTGCCCTACCGCTATATCCAGCAGTAAGCAAGCCTAAGCCAACCCGCACGCACAACCGGCCGAAGTGCAACCAAAGCCACATGACAGTGATTGAGCCTTAGCTAATCGGACACGCATCAAACAAATGGTTTAAGTATATTTTTTTCTATCCCATTATCTTCAACAAAATTTGATGATACTAGTATAATAAATAGTAGGTTATCAATAGCAGTGAATGAAGCACATACAAGTCTTGAAAATCGGAACTGTAAGTAGCTTTATACTATGTAAAATTTATATTTAGCCTATAGTTTAAAGAGTTTATACGGTGCTCAATTTTAGTTATTGATGTTTTGATGCTATAATAATCAATCTAGGCAGGTTTTAAGTTTCTAAGTTTTGAAAATCAATATATTATACCAAAAATGAAAGCACATACGAGTGACAGAGGAATCTACAACATATGATATTACTAAACTAAATTTTATTTTTATTTTGTTTTGTGTATAAGTTTTTTCTTTCTTTTTATTCTGTGTATAAGTTGCCAGGGAGTTTGTTGATTTTTATTACTGCAGTTCTCTCTTCACTAAATGGAAATCAATTTTTATTTTCATGTTCATGGCTTACTCCAGTGAATATGATTAAACATTAAATCTATATAAATATTGTTTTCAACCGATATCTCTGCCACTTGGTTGGTAAGTTGATTTATTTTTACTGCTTAAAACTAGGAATTCTTTCGTACTTTAGGTCCAATTTCACCACCGTGGTCTGAGAGAGTAATGCTCTACAATTAATCAAACCAGAGATTAATTATTTATTGAACCACTTACCTGTGCAACCATACATATGATTTGGACAAGCTTCTCACGGTTGTTTCCTCTCTTTCTACACACCCCCTTACTTAACTTGCAGTGTAGCCCTCTCCGTGTAGCCCTCTCCAACCTCCCTCTTCATTAATCATCCTGACCAGCCTTTCAACTTTCCTCCTGTCCTTCAATGAGCTCCACCCCATTTCTTTCATAATCACAGATGGCCTATAGTTCCCTTCATCCTCACCATCCTGCTTCTACCTTTTCTACCTACCCTTCACCCATCTAGCTGCTCTTATTTGCACCTTCTCCAGCTCTAGCACTTCCACTTCCACGTTCGGGTCCAAACTGCTGCAGCATATTCTAACATCAGCCATACCATTGTGCCATATGCCGTCTTCACCTCACAGCTGACTCCCTTTAGTACCATTCCCAACATACCTAGAACCCTTCTTCCTTTTGCAACCACCCTCTCTACCTGTTTTTTCCATCTGAGGTGTGTGTGCAATACAATCCCTATATACTTATATTCTGCTGCTTCTTCTATCTCTTGCCCCTCCCATCTGTACATGTTCCTGCTTATCAACTTCTTCCTAGTAAACCTCAACTTACTTTATCAATGTCGCATGTGACACCTTATCAAATACTTTCTCAAAATCTATGAAGCAGGGACCCACCTGCTTCCCCTCATGAGCTACCTGAACCAGATCCTCTAAAAGCCCAGCTAGCGGCTCAGTGCCACATGTACAACAGTGTTTATTTTCATGGCCTTTTTTAATTCTGTTTTCAGTGTTATTATTTTGTTTGTGAAGTATTTATTATTTTCATGTCAAGTGTTATTATTGTCATATTCAGTGCGACGTAACATTTAAGTACCAACCACAGGCCAAACCGAACATCAAAAAACTTACGGCGTAATAGATACAACATGATGGATATTTGCTCATTTATACAATAGTTGTTTTGGTTAGGTATTTTTTTAAAAGATTTTTATAGATTTAAATTTAACACCACAAATTTTCTAATGTTTTGGTGAAATGCACATTGAAAACAATGAACAATCAGTGACACACGCGCATGGTAAAACCATTATAATATTGCAGTATACACGTTATGTAAACATGTTAACTATTAAATGTTGCTGTTTTCTGTATATTTCTTGAAAGAGTATTTTTTAAAATATCAATAGTGTTCATTTGCTTCATCCTACCACCAATGTTACACATGTCCATCTCATTTCATTTCACAACAGTTTGTTAAATTTGTTTTTTTTTTTTTTTTTTCATTCAGTTGACGGGAACAACGTGCAAGGCAGTATCTCCTGCGCGAGCACAAAGCAGTAGCATCTCAGCACTCGGGTGGGGCAGACGTCCGTGCACAGTTTGTCCGGGATTTAATCACGTTGTCTAATCACGTAGAGTCAATATAATCTATTTAGTTACTTGGTTATTTGTTTTATCCCGGAGAGAGTGCCATCTCACACCTCGGTCCGTTTTGTTTGTACACGACCAAGCTTACTTTTTCATTTCTATAGTAATTTTGGCTTCATGGATTTTTAGCCGCACAAGAGCTTTCAGACTAAAATGGTGAAGTGTATTGTAAGTGCCTCGTCAGAAGGTGTTAATAAAAAAAAAAAAAATTTTTTTTAAATGTGCACTATTTATTTTCTTAGCCACTTCACAGCTGCATAATCTGTTTCACCGATTTACATAAGGAGTAGAGATGACCATAACTATCTGTGTACGGGAGTGAGTATGCGTTGAGAGGGGCTGTAACACCTCTAACTAGTTTACACATAAGGAATATAGAACTTCAGATTCTGGATCATTAGAGGGGGCCATGTTTAGGGCCGTCGACCACATGCCCTGCATCCTCATGCTCTTTGTGATGGCACCCTTGGGAAACATCAATGGACCATTTCCAACCCTGTCACCCAACATTTCCTTCTGATAGTCAACCCACAAAACCAGAATAGCATTAAATGGCACCCTTCCGTGTGGGTATTCCTACCCGGCAACCTGGTCATGTTTTTCCTGGGCTTTATGGCATGAGCCAAAACTTATCTCACTTGTGTAGCACTCCGTGCACAAGTCAGCTGCAAGTTATTTCTTTCCAAACAACTCTCAACTCAGTACCACTCCCCACACTTAATGTATTTCCATGTTTTGTAACTCTTTGCAGTGTAATTCCATGTATTTGTATTTTTTCCACTGTTTTCATGTGGTTGTGACCATGTGTGTTTTACGTGTGTTCATGTGCATAGGATCTGCTGAACCAACCTGTTTGTTCAATCATATTTTGCTAATGACAAACTCGCCCCACATAATTTACCTGCCTATACCTTACCTTACAATTTTTGGGGCCAGAAGACATGGCGCTGTAGGAGTTATGGCATTAACGATCACTACTTTTCCCAGCCAGCAGAGAGAATCATCAATCTCGGACCTGGGCGCAGGAGATTATCGATCGCTGCAGTGGTCATGATGTCAGCCACTCCTCCACCACCTTGAGGAATGCCAGCAACTGAGGGGAGCGCACCACCTGCATCCCCCTTTGCCACATTGGTGAAAACAACCCCTCCCATTCTTAATTGCCTGAGTGACAGCCACGAGCCATGTGGCCTGTGTGCCAAGCGTAAACAACAGCTGATGGCACAATGGCATCTTCGCATCAATCGTGTTGTGCAAACGACCCACGGCATTTGGACTGGCATTCAGCGAATGGTAACCCCTTAACATTGTGCCTGAAATGATGCACCCCATGCCAAAACCAGACCCATTCTCATGGGACTTTTTACAAGGCAACATCATCTTGCGTCATGATGCTGCAGCAGCTCGCCAGCTGCAGGAAGAGATTGAAAATGTGAACACGTAGCACTGCAGGGAAGCATAGGGTGACACCATCGCAGGCACACCAAAGGATTTGTGTGCACGGTGGATGAGATCCTGACAGGACCGGGGCATTGTCAACCCTGTTTGCATGCCCGCACTATGTGCCTGCACCGGATTCCTAATGAACTGTGGACACTCACCAACACATTTTAGGTGAACCCTTAGAAAATGTGCGAATGCCAGGTAGTTAGATGAAATAGGGGCAGCAACACTTGTGTGCGCTTGGTGCCACAGGGTATCTCACAAAAAGTGTGTGCCATCCAAAGAATGCACAACACTGCGCTAAATATTTTTCATTGACTGTGCTCGCTGTTGTACTGATGTGCCGGTCACATGCTTAATGGCATCTCACCAACTTCAGAACAGAACCTATCACCTTGAACTTTGCAATAAGTCAACATTATAAACAACAACACTGTCCCGGAGTTGAGGGGGAAGTCATCACCTGCGTGTGTTATGGAAAGGAAGCACATTGGCAATGTGCGATACCAGAAGAACGGTGCGATCTGCAGCAAAGAAAATTTTCGTTCTCCCAGTGCGCGCCGCAATTTTCATTGCCATGACGCACCTCTGTACATGCGTGGTTTCCCCTTCGTAGTGCAGCTGGGCTGGGATGCTGGCGTTGAGTACTATGACAGGACCAAGGACACTTCAAGAACAAAGGTGCTACCGCAAGTGCGGAAATGTCAACAAGCACTGCTAAGAACACATCAACAGATTGACGCGTGTCCGATTAGCTAAGGCTGGATCACAGTCATGTGGCTTTGGTTGCACTTAGGCCAGCTGTGCTTTCAGGGTTTAATTATGGACGCCTTGATGATGAGTGGTGATTGGCTGCAGACGGTTGATGCTGGTGTAGTTTCGTTCTACCTGTCGGCCTGCTGTAGGGGAAGCTAAATTCCCGGCTGCTTGGCAGTGAGGCAAGCAACTCTTTGCTCCTCCCTTCTTGCGCAGTGTCTCACCTTAAATGGCATAGAGCGGGTTTGGCTGCTGAGAACTGTAGATCGAGCACCGTGGACACAAGTGACGCTAGAAAAGTGTTGCCCAGTAGTGGCTGGTAGCACGAGCCTGGTGCCTCAGAAGGCCCACCCACCTTAGCGGGCGAACCAGAAGCAATGAAGCAGTGTGGGCTACCACTACTACTACTGGGTGCAGGTTTCCCAACCAAGGCTAGGCCGTAGCACCTAAGCAAATACCCCTGCCAGCACCCACGTGCTCCGGTAGGGGTACAACTCAGGCTTACTATCTCTCCCTGGGTGGAAAGTGTTTCTAGTTATTGGGCTCCTCTATTTTATTCCTCCAGTACCTGTATACTTAGTAGTAATAAAATAGATGGCCATATAATATGTGTGTATCAGAACTGGAGCCACCTGAGATGGAGTGTCCAGTTATAGCTAGATCGTAGTAACAATTTCCCGTTCTCGGTCGGCGGTACTTGGTGCGAGGTTCTCCTAGCAGTTGGTTCAAAAGTACTCTATGAATGAGACTTGTAGTTAGAAGAAACAAAGCTGTGTTTATTAATCGCTAAGTAAACACAGTGACTCCTGCTCTCCTGCCAAGCAGACGGGTGACTGGAAGTAACCCTACGGTAGCCAGGTGTAGGTGACCTGACCTGGTCATAGGTTAGTTAGGGAAAGTGAAATAAAATTGAAAAAAATTGCTTACGATAAAACTAACTATAACCGGGGTGTCTGTAGGAGATGGTGAAGGTGGTGTGTGGTATGTCTCTAGTTACTGAAGAAGCTTCTGGTAACTTGGTAATTCGACTGACGTCAATGGCGGTAGCCGCTGGTGGCTGCCAAAGACTAATGAGCAAAGTCCAAGGTAGGCAGCCTCTGATGGCTGCTGAAGATTGTTGAACAACGTCCAAGGTAGGCAGCCTCGGGTGGCTGTTGGACAACCGTTGACGCCAATGCTGGCAGCCTCTGGTTGCTGCTGAAGGGTGTTGCGTCGTGGGTGGCAGCCTCTGGAGGGCTGCTGGAGATATTGCAGGAGTCGAAGGTCTCCAGCACTGGAAGTGGTGGAGCGAGCTCGTAGACTCACACGAACAACTTGCGAGATCTGCAGCGCACGGACTTATATAGTCACAGTAGTGCTTGTCACAGCGGCCGCAGAGAGGGCGTGTGACGTCCCTCTGCTGCGAGACTGGAGTGGGGGTAGCACCCTCTAGTCACCCTCTCTGCCTTCATGTAACTTCGGTGGCGATCGGACATGCCCCGAGGCGGCTGTCGGCTTGTAGGTTCTCAGCGCGGGGGAGGGGCTGGGGTGACATGCCACTGTCTTGCGTAAACCTTTGTATCCACGTGTCTGGCTGCCCTCCAGGATTGTGGCAGGCCGCGACTTCCGTGTACAGCTTGGCGGGGGGTTTGACTCACTCCGGCATAGAAGTAGGTATGCAAGGAGATGAGTCATAATCATAATTAAATAGTTGATATAAGTGGCACGCGTCAAGATAGTGATATCACTACAATAGCCAACAATCAACGATACATCACTGCCTCTTCCTGCACAACCACAGGCCCATTGCAAGTGGTGCAGCAGACCGCACTGGAATAATGAATGTCCGAACTGGTAGAGAACGGCTACAGCCGAGAAGTGCAAGTCACCGTTGGGAAAAGGCAAAATGGGTTAGTGCAGCCTGATGTTACCCGCCCAAGGTCAACAGTGACATTGACTGACCCAACACCACAGTAAATCTTCTTGTCACAAATCAACGGTTCCAGAAACACTTTCATCTACATCTCAGTGCTATTTAATAATCATCCGTGCAGAGCCCTCACAGATACTGCTGCATCACATAATTTCATCAGCAGCTATTTCATAAATGTCAGTGATATCAGCTCGATGCAACAAATTGTTCAATTAGATACCCACCAACACACTGGTGAAATTGCAGGGGAAGTAAACATCACAGTGAATATAGAGGGCATAGAAACTGTCACTACTGTGTGTGTGTCAGATGACCTCCAAGAAGACGTGATTTTAGGAGTGCTATGGCTTACAGAACAAAATATTGTGGTAGAACCAGCAGCACACCACGTACACTTTGAGTAGAAGGAACGTCATACAGTGTACAACTTGGATCCCCAACCAACTTGGACTACGTGGGAAGTGCCATTAGATGATCTTGACCATTCTGCAGAACCTTAGTTCCGTGACACCATGCAGCGC
This sequence comes from Dryococelus australis, assembly GCA_029891345.1. Classification (NCBI taxonomy): domain Eukaryota; kingdom Metazoa; phylum Arthropoda; class Insecta; order Phasmatodea; family Phasmatidae; genus Dryococelus; species Dryococelus australis. The sequence continues at coordinate 83,829,919 of CM056999.1, read as the reverse complement.
CTCCAAAATGAATGACATGATGTGTTTATTGCAGCAGATCCGCTACGCCGCACAACAGTGGCTGAATACTGCATTCCGCTAAGCACTGAGATGCCCACATGACAGCTCACCTCAATATCGACCACACCAGTGCTGTATAATAAAAGAGCAGATTTCAGAAATGTTGCAAGAGGTTATCATCGAACCATCCAATAGCGAATTCAATTTGGCAGTTACATTAGTGTAATAGAAAAATGGCTCATAATGTTTTTGTGTGAATTTTTTCTGATAGAATTTGGTCACCAAAAGCGTACCACCACAATACATCCGTGTCAAAGATGCACTTAACCCCCTAAGATGCACCAAAGTGCTCACTACCATCAATCTGGGCAGTGGCTACTGACAAGTTCCAGTCTGGCCAGAAGACCGTCATAAGACTGTCTTCACCACCCCTGACAGGTGCTGCTTCCAGTTATGTGATACCATTCGGACTCAAGTGTGCACCATCAACATTCCAGGCTATGATGGTGCGTGTTCTAGATGGGCTCATAGGAAATTTTCCCTGGCCTATCTCGACGACATGGTCATCTGGTCAGAATCATGGGAAGACCACATCTACCACCTGTCTGTAGCTCGTATTTGAGCACCTTGCAATCAATAGTTTGACGTACGCAAACAGGAAGTGCCACATCGGTAAGGCGAGTATTCCGTTTCTTGGCCGCATCGTGGACACACATGGGAGCCATCCGGCGGAGGAACAATTGCATCTCATTAATAACTATCTAGTTCCCACCACCCCCAAGCAACTTCAAAAATTTTTCGGCCTAGCTAACTTGCAGTGAGAATATATCACAGAGTTCACTATCATCACTGCACCTCTCACCAACTTCATGTCACCAAATGTCAGATTCAGGGTGTTGCAAGCACAACAAGATAGCTTCGAAGAACTGAAGCGCCGGTTCTGCGAGTGCCTCACCTTGGTACGTCATGACCCCCACGTGCCACCTCCCTCCAAGTGCTAACTAACGCAAGTGAGAAGGGTCTAGGTGCAGTACTTTTCCAGCTGAAAGATGACGGCACTCACCACATAATCGACTTCAGCAGTACAAGTTTGGCACAATCGAACTGCGATACAACGTTAACGAATGTGAGTGCCTGGCCATTGTGTGGAGTTTCAAGAAGTACAGACAACTGCTTGAATACCAATGCGTCACCCTGTGAACCAATAACTGCTGCCTGGGTTGGAGTTCTGGCACGGATTAGGTCACATTTATAATTGTCTGAGGTTGAGGGGTCGAATGCTAACCATGGTTCGAGGCCGTTCAGTGGGCCCATTTTCTGTAGGTGCGAAATGTGTTTCATGGTTGAGACTGCACATTCTGCGGGTGGGAAGGTAGGATTCTCATTTCCTGTGTTGGGCAGTCTCTGTTTAAATGCCAACCCGGGCAATACCAACAGTGTGGCAAGGGAGCGGCGGATGGAGGAAAAGTCAGGTCTCGCCCTACGGGCGGTCTGGGGAAGGAGGGCTGGGCCGGCGTCCTTGGCGGCGCATGCCAGCGGGACCTTCCCAGATGGGGAACGGCTATTAATCTCAATTTCCCTCGCCCTGCCATTAGCAGGAGGTTTTTAAACTTGGGCAGAAGTGTGCGAGCGATACTTTGAACTCTCTGCCTTTCATTCTGTTCCAGGTAAATCCACTTGTGGATTTTATTTTTTGCGGATGAAGAGCTCCACTTCTTCGTCTGGCATTTGCATCTCCTGTGAATATTTCTCCCACCATTTCCGGGCTTGGTCGCCCAGTTAGTGGCGTGCACGACTTACCTTTTGTTTGATTGTTACTAGGTGTTCCCTCAGTTCCTTTACGCATTCGCGTACGAAATGCTCGGGGTCTTCGTAAGGCTTACCATGGAATTCCGGTATTACCATCTCAGTGGGTATTCCGGGACTGGATCTGGATATTGGCACACCTCGCATTGATAGACCTGTCCTGCGTTCCTTACCCGTTCATCAGCCCATCCTATGCACCCGTAGTGGCATTCTCTGTGGCAGAGGATACAGACTGTATAATGCGTTACCCTTGACCTGCGCATTAAGGCCATTCACATATTCTTGCTTGTACTTGCCTACAATCTTGTCACCTGAATTCTAGGCTATCAGCATACCTAGGAGTGTCTTCTCATCCTAGGCACCAGTATGATACTGTTGGTAACAATATGTGCATGGTATAAAGTTCATGGCTGTTCCCAGACATGATGGTATGGGACACTGGTTGCTTTGGGTCACTTCAGAATTAGCCTCTGCTACTGCGACCCTTTGGTCATGTAAGCTTTCTTTGGAGCTATACATGACACTTGTTAGGTTGAGCACCACTGGAAGTTTATATAGACTCCCCAATTTTAATAGCGTTGCTCCTCTGCAAGGAGTCTTACGTAAATTGGGATGGGAAAGGGGGGGGGGAGGCTGTGTGTGGCTAGGTCTCAGCTCCCAAGGCTGAGCTATTTGGAGCTGTACGCCATATGCTCGGTGCCAATTGACGCACTATCACCCTCTCTCCTTTTGCCTTATTCTTCTCCTCCTCCCCCTCTCGGTCTCTGGCGAGTCAATCTTCTATTCATCCTCTTCCTACCTAGGGGGGGGGGGGGGAGGGAGGAGAGGAGAAAATAATGAGGGGGGAGCTCTAAAGTTAAATTGAAAATTTAAAGTGCTGATTTCCCTTCGGTCGGATGTAAGGAACCCTTCAGTGGTGAATTAAAGTTTGATGGGTGTTTTGCTTGGCGGGTAAGGTTTTGGCCCACGTCGGAGTCCTTGCTGGGGTACCGCCTAACAGAAGAGTGATGGGAAGTCAGAGGAGAATCAAACCCCAGGTTGAGCTGGACTGTGAATGTATCCTTCCCAGGGAGCACAGCTTTGCTCACCATGAAGGCTGCCAAAATCCAGGATTCCAGCTGTCCAAAATAAATGAAATGATGACTTCTGAAAGATAAGGAGGTCGGAGTACGCGAAATGTAACAAGTTGATCCTCCTTCAGATGCTTCCTAGTTAGCGCCCTGCTTGTGATTTGTACCCAAGGGGAAATGGTTTTGTGGGCTTGCGCAATGGGATGTACGTGTGTAGTGGGGAAGCTATCCGGCATTTCGGTACAGTTGTGGGTGGAATCGTGATTAACTACCTTCCCGGCGGCGGTGCAGGTGGCACACGTAGTTACAGGTGAACAATCGATGGCGACCAAGGTTGGGGTAGGTGGTTTTGATACAGACATGGGCTTTGGTGGGTAGTAGTAGCTTACGAATTTGTAACTAGGCCACAGCCAGCAGATACCCAACACGGAGTTGAGTTTGGACTCGTGAACGCACGCTGTTATGTGCGAGATGGGGCGTGGCCCTGGTGCGGTGACCTGCGGCACTAGCGACAGAGGGGGGATTTATCTGGGACTGTGCTGTCTAACTGTTGTTTGTTGAAACTAGATAATTCTATTTGGAGGACCCGTCGAGCATGGGGCGTCTACCTCACTTCTTCATCACAAGGATACAGTCATGAATGCTAACAAAACTCTCTTACAATAAAATATACTATTCTCTCTCACTATATAACAAAACTCACGCCTACCCTAGCCGTCAAATGATAGTCCATGGGGGAATGATTTCACAGTCACTCAAAGACCCTACCTATGAGAAAGACGGGCTACAATTTGAGTGCGTCCGCAGGCAAGCATGGGTGTTCCGGACACGCCCAGGTATCAGAATACGTCTTTGCAGACCCAGTAACACTGAGGAGCTCGGACCACTCGCACTTGTTCGCAGAGATAACTTTAAATTTGTGTTGAGCCAAATTATTTAAAGTAATTTTACGTGAAAAGAACAGATCAAAAGTTAAAACTGACCAATTCAATACTATTGAATATTTTTACGTTGTGTTTATTTACGCTTTGAGAAAATGCTGGGGAACCTGATTATTTTATAAAATAGATAAGTTATTAATTAATCTACTTGACATCAGGTGAAGGCCAACCTGGTTATTAGTTTCCCAATGTTTTAGTTTATAACTCAAAATTCTATCGCTTTTAACAGCGAGGTACTTAGACTTAGGGGTGAGCTAGGATGTCGCGACGGCCTGCAACCGCGGAGTCAAGGAAGACGGGAGTAGTGGGTGCAGGGTACGGATGTTGTGGTTACCTATAGAGCACTTGCTACTGGGGCTGCTGGAGCTGGAGCAAGCTTTTGCAAGTTGCAGGCTGGAGAGGTGGTGGTCTTCTCAGACCCAGGAGAGCCCACTGACCAATGCGGTTGGAGGGCCGACGAACTCTGGCAAGAGCATTTCAGAGGCTCCTTATATAGTCCAAATATCATCTTGGTGACTTTCCCAGGGGTGCGGGGGTTGTAATCCTCTCGACACAGGGACTGGTTATCTTCGGTAGCGGGTGGTGCTGCACGTTTCTCATCGCCCTGGGTGGAGGCTCATGACAGGTTTACCTCCTCTACCCAAGGCTCGGCGGATGTGATGTCACTGGGCGCAGGGGTGCTACGATCCTGTAGCGATTTCGCTGACTTACTAATTGGAGTTGGCTGGTCCGTGGCTCGTCAGGTAAAATAATTTTTAGGTTGAGGGGGTAGCGACCGCATGTCGGAGTATGGGCGGGCAGTACAATCTCATAATTAATCACTTTAATTATGTCTGTGCATGTAGTAGTCCAGCGCGTGGAATAAACCCTGTAGCCACTGAGTATGCTCATGGCCTTTTGGCCATGAGCATACTCAGAAAGAAATTGATGAACATAAACACTAATGAAAAATTATGTTAACATTAGTAAATAAATGATGCAATTACATGAAAATAAAAAACTTCCCAAAGAAGTTTACACATACTGTTTGCATTTTCTGCTTATTCGTTTATACATTAGGCCACTGCCCGGTACTAACTTTGTACTATTTGAAATTACAGGATTTATTCCTAGTACTTTCAACACTACTGAATAACAAGTTTCTCACTCTTTCCTAACTTTTACCTGGTTGCACCAACATCTTCCCCGATCCGAAATCGAATGATCCTAGTTCTGAACCAGGATCCAGTTTGATCTTGGTTCGAATGTAAACATGTTGCACCAACAAAATTGTATGAGTCTAGATCTCAGAGTCATTGATCTTGGTTCCAAAGTGAGATTTCAAGATAAAGTACGAGACAAATTTTGCTATTGGCTTATAATATATGGCGTCATGGAAGGAGGCGTATTTTTCACTACTCTGGGTACAGGCTACCGTTTCTTATCCCTCACGTAATAAACACATTCTAATCGAATCTGATCTCTCATTTTCCCTTGAGTATTTCCAGAACTCCATAGTAAACACCTACATCCCGAAAGAGTGGAGCAGGAGACCAGATTTTCAGTACACTAGTTTACCACCTAGTGTAGGACTGCGAGCTCCCCCTCAGGGACTCGTGTATGTCGTAAGCACACAAATCATTCAACAGCCACTAGTTCGGGGCACCACGTGTGTCATATGGTAGAGCCACCACCACTAGTCAAAACCCTGCTTGAGAGGATAAATCGCTAGGCCAGCTTGTATCTGTCCATTGTATTGTTTGTGTTGCCAGAGGGAATGTTTAGTTTGGCTCTGGATCGGACCTGTCCGCTCAAGGGGCTCACCCGTCAAAGCTATTGGAGCGCCTCTGAGTGAACCAGCTCTTCAACGACCGCACAGTTTGTGTTGCCGGATGAGGAATAAACTTGTACTTGGCGTCATTCTGCAGCACCTAGACGGCAGAATACTTTTAGAATGGGAACATACGTTGTTTGCACCTAATTCCCAGGACAAGGTTCTAGCACCTGATGCCCTTCACCAAGAGAGGTGGGAAGGACATTAAAGGAGAGGAAGACAACTATTGACTACCACTCTACCTGGGGATGCACCCAACCCAGTAAGGCACTTTGTCAAGTAACCTTCCAGGAATGAGCTCTAGCCGCCTGCAAATTGGTGGGGTAACCTTCTGACTCGCTCCCCTTCTTTGTTTCAGCGTCCCCAGAAGGTTCCAACGAGCCGGAACTCGCATCAAGTGATAGCTGCCATTTGCCATGGAAAAAGGGCACCCGTCGGCCTTGCAAGCCCTTGGTTCTCTATTCGCCACTATCCCAACACACAGAGAACATCCAACAGCCCGTAGAGCAGCAGCTGGACCAACTGCAGGCAGCAGAAGTACTTGGTACAGCCACAGTAACTTCAGTAACGGGAGCTGCACCTTAGCCCCTTCTGCACTCTGCAGTGTCAACTCTCTGGAAGGAACTCAAGCTGCCTGCAACCTGGAGAGGCCTCACTTCCCAGCTCCCTCCAAATCATTTTCAGCCCCGACGAAGACACCAGGATCCCACATCCGATCGTGTTGGCATTCTGACGAGGAGAGCACATCCCCATCTGCATCGCCAATCCCTGGTTCCGGGATTATCACAGCAATAGTGCAAGTTGAGCATACCAGAGTTATGGCAGCCGCAGCACCACCAAATCACTTGGTCCCCGAAGCAGCAGCAGGTGCCGCCAACAATTGCCGCCACTGGGTCAGCAGTCTACCCGGACCACCACCTACCCAGGTAACCAGTGGCAGAGCGCTACCCTGTATGCGATAACGGGGACCAACTTAGTGCTTGCTGCTAAGCAACGCACCCTCTGCTATACACCGGCCAGGCTTTAGCCCACTAGTAGTCAAGGACAGGCTTTGCCTACCTCCGTGTAACTGACTGACATGATTAAAACTGTACTTGACTGTCACATTATCCTCTGTCGCACCACGTCACACATCAGACGTCTACCATTTATTTGTAAACAAATACACATGCAAAGGTATGGTGAATGAAAATCTGACATTTCCTTCAAATCCAGAAAACAGTTTGCTTGCAAAAAATTTGTAAAATTAAATAAATTCCATAAAAAAATTATGAAATCCACAAAAACCATGAGCCATAACTCCTTAGTTAACAATACATGCAAATTAATGTTAACACCAAAGCTGTGAATCTGAACTGCAATAATTTGAATAACACACACACACAAATAAAACAGGAAATGTATAAAAAAATTTATAATTTCACACCACATATACAGCGTGTATCTTTATCACAATGGATAAATACACACAATTTATATGTTGCAAAATTAACATCAAAAGCTACAAAATTTATGAAATGCTTCTTTGAAATTTGAAAATCAACTGCACATCACAGTAGGTGTAGCTTAAGATATAACTTAGGGTTATAAATTAACTGTTTTAAGTAAGATGAGAAGTTTCCTTATTAAACGTGTTACATACTGTACAAATGATCACAACACAAAAACACAGTCTATCGATAGTCAGGGTTTTTGCTAAGGATGACAAAGCCCTCCATGATTGGCGTAAGTGGAACATATTCTTCAGTTGCCAGTTCCGCTCTTTCTCCAAATGCCAGGAGAACTGGTGTGGTGTGAGTCTGGAATCCAGTGATAGTCTTTGGCTTACCCGCTTGGCCGACAACATCAAGAGCCTGCAAGTAGATTGGTAATTGCAGTAATTGTAAAAAATATTGGCTGAATTAATAATCAAAATTGTAATAATATGCTCAAAGCAATATTATGAGAAACTTCTAGTACTAAAAACATTGTATATTGTACACATAACTGTTGATAATATTAAATAAAACTGAACTTCCAAATCTATAAAAGTATATTAATAAATCCCATAAACTCTCGATTCTATGACTCTTCTCGGTTCCCAGGGATAGGGTTGTTATTTCGAGAGGGTCATTATCAGGAAATTGTTTTCTGGTGCCCCTAAAAGAATTATTTTGAGAGAACTGCTATTCCAGGGAATTTTAGAATTAAGAGTTGACTGTATTTCTCAAAGAAACACTTGGCACTTATCTTGAAACAAATACACAAGCTACTTTTATGCTGCTGGACATTCTGTTCAACCTGCTGTTGTAAATACTTATGGCTTACGGGGGCGAGATAGAAACCACTGGGTTTATTACCAGTTTTTGAGTCATAAAATGTATTCAGCATTCATTAATGACATTTATTCTTTGACAAACATAGTATATCACTCAGATGATTGAATAACTGTAGTATCAATGGAGTATATTTATTTGTTTACCATATGGAATTAATGGTAATTATTTATTACTGTCTCAGAATGACTACAGCAGTGGTAATACTGCAAGAAGTCAAATTATATTTGTCTCTAAATTATGTTTCGACAATGTTTTAGGCACTAACAAAGTTACATTTTCAAAAATAAATCTCAAACATAAGTAATGAGAAAAATATATTATGGCATCCAACTCTCCCCTTGGCTCTAAAAATTACTACAACCACTATTCCTCTGATGGAAATTAAGAGCAGTCAATAGAGTGACTGCGAGTGAATAGATTTGGGCAGCTCTTAATATCTAGGTCTTGGGAGCCAAAGCAGTCTGTAGATGATAGAAGAAACTCACCAAGCCCACTCTGACCGGCACTGGCAGCGGGTTCAGCTCCTCATCGAAAGTGACAAGCATACGAGCCTGCATCGCAGCTGCTAGTGTGAAAAGCAGGTAGTGAGACTTGCCCAGGATAACTAAAACACAAATACAGTGGAACCCGGATTTAACACTCCCGCCAATAACATTATCCAGTAAAATACACCACTTTAGTTAGGTCCTGCCATTTCCCCTCTGTTTACAATACATTACATTCCCACAACTTACACGACAAATGCAAGTGCCTTCCCTTTGTTATACACTGTTTGTGTTATCTTGCAAGTTGGGAGCGAAGTAGAGGATAATAGGGTCGCACGATATTGGAGTAAGACAGGCTCAACTGCTGCTCTTTTGAGTTGCGAGTCGCCGAATTAGTAGCATTGCAGGGGCATACTGCAACTTCACCTTGTCCTTTCAGTATTTAAAATCTTTTAAAAGCAATATGCAATCTGACATTCATTACATGGCAACTAGCAGAGTTCAATTTTACTATCAGTAAAATAAGGGAGTACTGAATTCAAAAACTTTGCTTATTAATAGTTTTTAATTAGTTGAATTTTTTATTTATTTTCTGAATAAGAACAAAGTTGAATTATGCTGAGAAATGTGGTATACAACCTTAAAGATTCAATATTTTTTATTTGATATGTTTAAAACTTAAATTTTTTAAGTTGCCCTGGCCTAAGATTAAAAATATATTACTTAAGTATTTTTTGAATGCTGCTTTTATTCTTTGATTTTGAAGAATTTATGTGAAATCAATTTTCCTATTGTTTTGTCAGTTCACTTAAAGCAATAAATAGTGCACCGTGGTAGTGTTTAAACATTGTATAATATATTTGCTGTTATTTTAGCAACAGTTAACTTGAAGTAGGGTTTGTCATGATGTTTTTCACTTTCATTTACTTTCCCTTGAATTGCACCATTTTCAGTTTTCCCCTTGAAAAGTGTACTACAAGGGTTCCACTCTACACACTTCATGTTACCCACACTGTGACATCAGTACAAAATTAGAGGCAACTTAAAAAAAAATACTTTTAGGGAAATAACTATCTATATTGCACTAACATTTAAACAGGCTAATAAAAAAACAGTGGAAAGAAACATTTAAATGTACTGTCTATTATTGTTTTCCCACTCTTTTGTAACTAGTATTTTACTTAAAAGATGTCAAAGTGACGTGTGAATGTATCATCATTACTGTTTTTCTCAGTAACTAGCAAGTAATGTAAAAAAACTGACAGTGAGGAGAAAACATTTATACAAAATGTTTTCTTAAATACAGTAGAATTTCATTGTTACAGCCTACTAAGAAAATCTTACACAAACAACTGTTGCTTAACTCACATTGATATCATATCAGTAGCCTACCATGAATTAGTTAGTTAAATGGTTGAAGCCAGTACCATTTTTTAATATTTGCACAACTTAAGAATGGTTCAAAAACATATTTTCAACAGGTACTTGCTCTTATTAACAAATATAGACTGTCAAAATAACTCATTATGCAAAGAGGCAATTTTAATTCTACTGTGCATGTTTTGGTTCACATTGTGTAAAGTGACAATATTGTATCACATCATGTTGCAACACCACTGCAATGCCATAAGTGTTGATGCGTGACGCCCTGTCGACTAGACAAATGCTACGTCGAGCGGATGTGGGGGAGTAATTTTGGTTGGGTCTTAAGTCAGGCACACCCTTATTCTGAAGGGTTCAAAAGCCAGTTAATCTCTACGTGGGGCTTTACCTGTGTAGAGTACTGGCCTGGTAGCTTTACAGCAAAGCACGAAGTCTGGTTCTACCAGAACAATCTTTCGTTTCAGGCTTTGAGCCTTGGGAGGTATACCTGGGTAATTAAAATTGCTTGTGCTAGGATGTGTTTCTAGTGGAATGACTATGCGTGTTGATGTTTCCGAGGTTTGTGCACACTGACTGTTGGGTGTGGTTCGTGTTGGTGGGGACAGAGAAACAGACGTAAGGTAAGCGGTGGTAGCTGTTTCGATTGAATGAAGTATTCCACAAGCCACGGGTGAACACCATTACTCAGGCATGTTGGTGGCTGGAATAAGTCTCGTGGGACTTCCAGTGTGACTGGAATGAGCAGGCGTTGGGGGGGCTTGAGCTTGATCCCTAAGAGTCAGCTGTCCTATCGCAGCAACAAGGGTAGGGGTCAGCTCTTGCAAACACCCAGAGGAAATGAGCACCTATTTAATCCTTTCCTTCAGACCACTATGTCTGGAGAAAAGGTATCTGCAGTCACACACATGCTCAAGTCCACGAGGTGAAAAGCAGGGGTTGTAGTTCTTTACTGTGTAGAGCCACGTGAGCGGCTGCTGACGAGCAGGTACCCAATCAATCTAAGTTCTCAGTGCTACGGTGTGGTAAGTAGAGAAAATTAGGCCTCACTGTCTGCAATCTCAACACGTGGGTGTTGGTTTCGACCATGTCTTCCCAATCCAGTGAACGTCCCCTCTGGCACACAGGTGCGATGGAAAGGATGAGCAAGGAACTGACACGCTGGTCCAAAACCCATGTACCGTGTAGGCTCTGCCATTCTACCTACCAAAGTATGTAGAAAGGTTGGCCAGGTGAGTGCTTGTGGGTAAGTAAGTCGTGTTTTGGCTTGTTTGAGTAAGTTCCCGAGATCATCTGCATTTCACTCAAGGGTGAGGTAAAATGGGAAAGGAGCTATGTCTAAAGGAACGTGGTACTCAAGGATAAATTTCACCCAATGTTTATTCTATGTTACTGGAAATAAACGCACGGCGACGTACTCACTCCTGCGTTTGTCCAACAATGTAGCAGCACAGGGACGCACAAGGATGCGCTAGAGGATGAAGGAGTCGTAGTTCGACGGTCGTGAGTGAAGAGAAGTTCTTGGTCTATGCTGTGATACGTACGTGTGCTTGAAGCAGAGGCCAACAGCAGAAGAGAGGTGTGGGGCTGGAGGAGCCTAGAGTGGTTCAACAACATGTAGCTGCAAAAGATAAGTGCCTCCTGTTTTTGTAGTTTAAGTAGTCGGTTCCTGGGCCCAGTATGATTTAGTAGTATGAATAAGCTGTAATTAGTTTTTGGAAGCCACTACGTCTGGAGAAGTGTAGAAATTGAGAACTGTGATGGGGATTTTTGCCAATGTTTTTGAGTCCTACATGATATTGTGTTCTAGTAGCCTAATTCAGATGATTTTAAAGATGTTTTATAAAGCTGATAACTGATGTTTTTCTCCCATCGATAATCTGTGAACCACTTGTTATTGTAAGTTAAATGTGAAGTCAGTTAACAAGCCTGTTTAAAGATATTTGTGATGACATAAACCAAGACGAATTATAATTTTATTTGATAAATCTCAGCGAAAGCCGACTTAATTTTGGAAACTTTTTGTCGGCATTGTAATTTTAATAAGAAACCCCAATAAGTAAAGATCTTGTGTCTGCTAAGAAGAAGATGCAAAATACCTATGCAGAGTTGTCAGAATTTTATTTTATTTGAAAATAATAAACCAAGCTATGATGTCTGAAATTTATTACGTTGTTTTTGACAAAAAGATATTGAATTAGTAAAATTTATCTTCCGAAGTTTAAATCTTATATTTTATGTAATCATAGAGATCCCTCCAAAGTTGTGTAACAGTTTGTCTTATTTTATGTTTCCTTATGGATTAGTTTTACGTTTTACAGTTGATTGCATGAATTAGTTTTAATTGTCCATTGTCGTCAGTAACCCTGATAAAGATCCCACAAATTGCCCGTCTTGTTAATCGAACAAATGCTCAAGAGTCCTGTGTTTTAGTTTTAGTGGTCTACAAATATTTTAGTGGTCTACAAAAGTTTTGTTAGTTTGCAGCTTCAGGATGGCTCTTATAATAGTCCTGTGGCGGAGTTACCCCCCCCCCCCCCCAGATATAAGCTAAATTTATGGACGTTATTAGCATGGATGTCGAACTGTATCAACTTCAGAAGAGGAGAGGGGGGGAGGCAACACTAGGTTAATGTACGATGTAGGTAGGAATTAGTCTCTCGTCAACTGCAGGGTCATTATACATGTGTGTGCGTGTGTGTCTATATATAGTGTATGTGTGACAAATTATCATAAGTGAAGCATATAAAGTTAATTGAGTGATAATTATTGAAATGGTTAAATTTATAATAATACAAGATTTTGAATTTCATAAAATGTTTAATTTACGCGCACACAATTTCAACAAAGCGCTTTTCTAAACATTGTATTGGGGTAGAGAGTCAGGCAACAGCGTACTCTATCTGTACCACAGTCTTAAGTACCTACTGTACTGCACTCTGCACTGAATTAAACCTTGTACTTTTCATCACCAAAACCACTGGCTAATAGTTTGAAGCATTACGCCTGTCTGGCTGTCTATGGGAATAAAAACATGTTCATTTCCTAATGGAAAAGAGGTAATGATGCTTTGTTCAAGCATGTCAATGACGTCCTTAATGCTTCATGAATTCTGTTTCTCAGCAAGTATATTGTACCTCAATTTAGGCATATGTTTTATTTTGTATTTATAACTGTGTTAAGTATAAAAAAGTTTAAAACACATTTTAATACAAGTAGTGTTATAGATAAAATATCTGTCTGAGTGTCCAACATATAACTTTACATTACTTTTAATTTTGTTTGTATAATTAATAGGGCCAACATGAATAAGCAAGCTTATTAACACGACATGACTAGTGATAGTTAAATCTAAGAATTACAAACTTTTATGAACGACTATGCAAACCTAATGTACAGTATAGTGTACAGCATTGAAAGTACTAGTAGAATACCCCCCCCCCCCCCCCTCATTGTAAGCGAAAGATTGATGTATTTGTCTGGCACCTCACTCCAGTACGGGTCTTGGAATACTAATTCACAAGGTTTCTTGCTAGCTGAGTACAAAGCAAGCAAAGTATTAAGAGTTTAGGACATCCACAGTCCGCGTAAGGGCGGAGGGAAAGCTAATGGATGATCACTGAGATCCAAGAATGAACGCAAATGGAGAGGAGCTGAGGACATGAGCAGGTAGAAATACCATTGTGCAATATCTTTCAGGAATCAGGGTAAGGTGAGGAACTATTGCCTTTGTCATGGTCACACACTTGATTCCTTGAAACGTGATATCATCAGTGAAATATTACTGGATATTTACACGGTAATAGAATATGAAGAAATGAGAGTAGAATCCCTACATATAAACAAAAAGTATTTGGTTAAACTGACTAAAATGCAAGTGTGAGTTTAAAATGCTCTTAATCATGGAATGAGATTTCATTCCCTTGCCCTTCCCTTGCCGGACACTTGGGGAGGGCAATGCCTCCCCCCCCCCCTAGTGTCGATGCCCAAGGTTATTAGTTGTGTGAAGAGTTGCCCCCCCTTCATTTACAGACGTACTTTCCACTTTGTAACAATATGTAGCACTATACTGTAAAACATACATTTGCCTGGACAATTGTGACACAAGACAGTCGTCTTTTATCTTATACACGAGTATACTTTAAGTATGAATATTTTTTAAACACCTCTTATATCAGCTTAAAAAATTAATTAAATAAATAAATGAAGTTCCTAAGGTTTTTGCATCACCTTCTCACATGAAAATTAAACTTTTACGCACAAAATATTTCTGTTACGCAAAAGAAACCAACACAGATGTAATGTAAGTGAAGTGTACATATCATGTGAATATTTACTTTAATGTAAGGAAAATTACAAAACATTCATTTTCGATTTTGCAGTTAATGTTTGAGCCACTGAAATGTATGCATTTTCCAATAAATGGTTTGAAAAGTTAACTTGAAATAAAGTTACAAGTCCTTACAGATACAACTGTGAAGTTAGCCAACAAAAATTATTATAGGATGCACAAAAAATAACTAGTGTGCATCTGTGTGTATAAAATATTACGAAGACGTGGCAATACTTCATTTACCAGTGTGTTGTATACCATATACAAAGTACGATTTAACAAATAAGACACTGAGTTGTTTAAAAGATTCTTGCACTGGGGGTGAATAACTACGTGAAATATTTTGAACATACATCATTGCTATAGTATGACATCACAGAAAACCAAGTCTGAGACACAAACAAAAGCGGAGAAATGAGCTGTAGCCGAAAGATATAAATAACACGTAGTAAAAAATACAGAAAGAATTATTAAACAAAAAAGTTGAAAAACCAAGGAAAACTCAAATTAAAACAGCAAAGACCAGCACAGAGACAAAGACAAAAACTTTTTCAGCACAAGACAGAATGACATGACGACGAAACAGCTGCAAGGCTAGCCAACACAATGATGACGTAGAAGAACACAGTTGAAGGGGTAAGTGGATGAAGGAGGTATGTTACTTTTAAAAGAAAATGAGTAATTGTCATGGATGAAGGAGGTATGTGTTGGGCTGTTTATTGATGCTGACAGCAGCTTTGTAGAAGCCTTAGTAACAGCAATACCAGTGTCATGAAGGAGGTATTTGACCACTAAAAGATAAATTTTCAGTGAATGAAGGAGGCATAAAAAATCTGATGGCACATACCTCCTCCATGCACTAACACAGAGAATCAGTGAGTAGCATACCTCCTTCATGCACAAACATAGAAAATCAGTGGGTAGCATACCTCCTCCATGCACTCAATGGCTGTTTAAAATCAGTAGTGTTGACAATGCTATTGTGGTATATAGATGCTTACGAAGCATAATTTGATCAAGATATACTGTTATGAACAATAGTGGAAAATGTCTTCTAGGGGAAAGTTAATGGTAAACTTAGCTTTAAAATCAGTACGTGTTACCGAAAATGACAGTATTGAAGAAAATGCTACTACAAACACTGTCAAAAATGATTCTAACCTAAAAACTGAGGAGCAAAAAGTGTCAACAACATATGATTCACCTCTAGACAAGAAAACAGTTTTCAAGGAAGAAAGTAAGTATTTTGTAATAATTTGCTTAAATTAGTTGTATTTTATAGTCTTTGAGATAAAGTGTTATAATAATATTATGAATTCTGCCTGATGATAGTTCTTTTGGCTTGATCTGCAAACTTCGCTTTCGCATAAAAAGACCAAAATGAAATAAAACACTAAAACACAGCAGTGGCTCTTTTTAAGCTTCCCTTTTATTTTTGTGTTTTAAGTCCAGAGACTGTTGTAAAAGAGGCCCTTCTACATTGGAGCATTATGTAGATAATGGTGTAGAGGCAATAATCCCAATATCAGTGATAGAAATGCCAATGCACACAAGACCTTCAAAAACAAAAACACTCATGGGATGTACAGAAAATTACTAAGTTAAAGTAGTAATTTCTTAGTGAAAGTTTATAACCCAACTTCTACCACAAAGCTCATAATAGGGTTACGTTATGTTATTTTAGTAATCAAAATTTGTCTTTTTTTTGTTACAGATATTGGAGAGGAAACGGACTCTGATGAAAGTGTTAGTAACCTATTTGGTGATAGCTCTAGCGATGAATATGTACCAGATGACACTAACTCAGAAGATGTCCCTGCGGAAGAGAAAACTAATCATGAAACCACGAAAAGAAAGCCAAAAGCTAAGGTAATGGAAGCTGAGAGTGCTATTAAAGTGATGGATGTCAATAGTGTTGAGGAAGGAGTAGAAGAGCAACATGGAATGGAATTTATGGAGGATGACAAGATTATGGAAAATCAGCAATTCAAACTGAAGATGGGCACAGATTGCATACAGTCAATGCTAAAAAGAAACAATTTTCACCAAAAATAAAAGTGAGTAAAAAAAGGCAAAGAAAACCAGATGAATGGAAGAAACATAAATCAGCAATTTGCAAAGCAAGGGGAGAGGCCTACACAAATTACAAAGATGAGGTCAAACCTGCAAAGACTGTGGTATTAGGTAGTTTATGCCCTAATAATTGCCACCTACTGTGTTCCAAGACATGTACAATTGAACAAAGAGAGGTCATATTCTCATCCTTTCACAAACTTGATGTAAATGCAAAAAATGCCATACTTTATAAAAGTATCAAAATAAGACCTGTAAAAAGGAAAGGAAGTGGAGATGAAAAAAACACAAGACAGCCTAATACCAATACGGTATAACATGTAGTGGTAAAGAAACAGTTGTGTGTAAATGAGCATTTGTTGCACTATACAACATTAGTATGAAAAAAGATGTCTTAATCCAAACGTCAATAAAGTCAGGTTTACCAGCTCCTTTACCAGATAAAAGAGGAAGGCATAACACCAGACCCAACAAAACACCTAAAAATGTTGCAGATTACATTATCCAGAATATATCTAGTTTCCCTGCTGAAGAGTCTCACTATTCAAGAAATTGCAATATTCATACGAAATATCTCTCACCTCTCCTGTCAGTTCCTCTCATGTATAAACTTTATATTGAGAAATGTAATGCTGAACAAGTTCATGACCAATTCAAAGTTAAAATATGTACTTACTGCTATATATTTCACAATGAATTTAATTTGTCCTTCGGACATTCCAAAAGTGGCATTTGCAAAACGTGCGACTCTGGTGCTGCAAGTGAGGAGCACACTGAAAATTACAAAGCAGCTTTTGAGGCTAAGAAAGCAGACAGGGAACTAGCCAGAAACTCAAGAAGTACTGTATATACGACAATGAAACTCCAGCAAACAATGCCTTTGCTACGACTAAGTACATCTACAACTTTTTATCTACGTCAGATGTGGTTCTATAACCTGGGCATCCACATTATAGCTAAAGATGTAGACAAAACGGTTATCTGCACGTGGACGGAAGACCAAGCAGATAGGGGTAGTAGTGAGATTTTCAGTAGTCTTCTAGAATCATTGAAGTTGATGTTTCACTTAAAGAAAAAGACCACTTAATCCTTTGGACAGATTCATGCTCAGGGCAAAATAAAAACTTCTTAATGATTTGTCTTTACCAGTATATTGTATAGAAAGGTGTTTTTAAAATAATCGACCACAAGTTTCCTGAGGTTGGCCTGGCCACTCTTACTTAGATTCAGACCGGGATTTTAGCAGAATAGAGGAACGATTAAGAAAATACCAAACAATCTGTACACCCCCTTCTTGCAAAGCCTATGGAAGTAAAGCACTTTCTTGATTGTCCATGCACCTAAAAGTGGCACTTATACGCTATTGTCCTTGGCTAATGGTGGTTTCACATTTGCTACACGATATAATTCTGTTTCACATTTAATTAAAGATTTCCACATGTTTTTTTTTCACTCAGTGCTCTGTTGACTGAATACTTTTGTATTGCCCACAATAAATGCAGATTCTTTTATTTTCTTTTAAGTGGGTGCGTTTCAATAGCAAGTGAAGTAGCATTTTTCCATAGAATTTTATGGCTCTGTTTTCCCAAACATGTTGGCAAGTCTGTGTCTCAGACTTGGATTTCTGTGATGAAATAGTAATGCAATGGCATACGTCCAAATAATTTCACTTTATCAAATAAGACATTGCTTCCTCTTAAATTTTTTAACTGTTGTTAGATTGATGCATGATAATTCCACATCCTTGATGTGCACTTTACTAATCTACATCGCCCCATCTTGAGCATAATGCTCAACCCCGTTGGCAAATCATTAACCACAACAGTACTGAAGAGGCGGGACACGTGCCTACATGGCCAAATGTCAGAAGAGACTACAGACATGTGATCCTAGCTTGTACTGTTCATCCGAAACTCCAAGAAGCCATACCGCCAACACCCTTCACCAAGATTGTACTGTTGGCTAAGCAACTGCTCCCTCCAGTCAGGCCAAGCCAATTCCGGAGCGCAGCAAGGGGGGATAGCACCCAGTCTACTCAGCAGCATCCTAAAATAAGGGATGATAGCTCTACATCTGCAGATTTGAATTTTCAACCCCTGCGGCCAAGGCTATCACCCCTCCCCCCGCACCTCACCCACCAAGTGTCTGTACGAGATAAGTATGAAAGGTCTAGTTTGACAAGAAATATTCAGTCTCTGCTCCTCCACCACCTTCATACAGGGCCAGAAGTAGCCATTGGGGTGCGCGACCACTCACACGTCCGCAGATTCCACCACTCTCTTGGGCTGGAATCTTGACCAGTAGAAGACACTGCCGACCAGAAGACTCAACACTTCTTCAGCAGCCGCTGACCATCCACTGCTTCTGGGAGACTGAACCCTCCCGAGGCTCCCAAACACAACGCTCCGCCTTCCTTACCCCTTCCTGGTGTTGAATCCAGAAGAACCTTTTGGTAAACGGTCCGGTTGAGCACATACCTTCAGGACCTCTACCCTGCCTACTGGGCGGAATTCCAGCTAGGGCAGAGTACCTCACCCATGCTAGTGACAGCAGAAGAACCAGTGGCAGTCGACGAAACCAGCAGCTCTAGAGGACCAGCACCTTCCAAAGGCATTCACTTCTTTGGCAACAGCCAACAGCGTCCAGAAGGACCGACGTCTCCAGAAGCAATCCACTCCTCCAGCCTCTGTCGGCAGCTCCTTAAGATTGTCAACAGCTACCAGAGGGTCCTGCCGACATCACCCCACCCTTTTTTCAACCTTTTCCTGAGTCTCACTACCACCCAGGTAATGTATATCACGGCAACGACATCCCTCTGGACACCCTGTACGGTTCTAGCCAAACCACCTCTTTACCACTTGGGTGAAGAACTCCCTCTTGAATTAAAAGCCAAGGTCCCTTAGGACATTCCTCCTTAATTAAATTAGGGAATTACATTTGGCTAATTTTTTTGATGAATTAATTTCGCACTTTCAACATTATACAACACCTCGTGTTATTTTATGATTATCCAGGTTGCCTTCACCTAGTGTTAATGTAACAAACTTCCACTAAATTAATTTTTAATCATTTTTATTTATTTTTTATTGATTTTATTTGACGCGTGCGGCTTATACATCTAATCTTATACGATTACGACTAATTGCCAAGAGTACATCTTCCACCACTACAGACGTGACACGTTGCCAATCCTACAGGCAGGAGGAATCTATAAGCATATTCTCTCACCTGGAGGATACACAACCCGGCTGGCACGCCCCCCTCCTTCATCACGCTAAGAGCCTACAAGCTGCCCAGACCTCGGGCAAGGCCGAGCACCACCGACGAGGCACGAAGCAGAAATACTGACCAGAGTATTCCCACGCCAACTAGGGCAGGACGTCACGCCTCCCCCGCACCCCGTGTCGGCAGCCTACAAGCTTCCACTATATAAGTCGGGATGCTGCAGAGCTCGAGAGTCATTCTTGTTCCATCTCTTGCATTTTCCCACAGCACTGCTGTCAGTGCTGGGACCGCCCAAGATCTTAGAAGTATTGGGTACACCCCCTGCGGCTACTTCACTGTCGACAACCAGTCAACCCATCAACCAGCGAACACGTTTACCAACATGTTAAATTCACTTTGTCTACTCAAGACATCTTTATTAGACAGTTTAGAAGTATTATATATTTTCTCGTTGAGTTAATTCTTTCCCATTCTCCATTACAACCAGGTCGCCTACACCTGGCAAGCGTAGTAACTTTCAGCACTCAATTGCCTGGTAGGAGGGAGCACGCGTCGCATGTTTATTGAGACTTCAATAAACACATTGTTGTTTCCTACCTCTCAGATTATATTTCTTAGAGTATCTGTCTGTTTGCCTGCTAGATACAGGTTGCTACGTACACCTTGAAAAGGGCCAGGAAATTTATAAATACCAAATTAAATTCAGCCACGGGTGCCCTTCAGGGGTCCATCATATTTTCACACACCCATTAGGCGGCCATCTGTTATTTCCAAACACCCATTAGGCGGCCATCTGTTATTTCCAAACTACCACAGCATTGCTTCCAATGCCGGTGGAGAGGAACAAAGGAACCACAACAACTAGCAACACCTTCACCCAGAGAGGGGCAACAGTCTCGAGTTATTGCCTTATTCCACAGCACTGCTTCCAGTGCGGAATAAACCGTGGCTTGAGACCTGCCGTCCATTCCTGTGTGGACACACATCCAGTGGCGCATTGGTGACCCAAACGGCTCCCCGTCTCTTATCAGCCCACCTAGCATGGCCTGGTCAGCAAGCCAAAACCGGACTTGCACTATAACTTGTATTTAGTTTGTTTGCGTCAAGGTATACCCAGTAAACTGTGAGTGATACGCAGCGCTCCTTGCCGCCAGACAGTTGAGTGCACTTCCTCAACCTACACTGGAAAGGCAGGCAAAACGGGACCGCGCCATCCAACTCAGACACGCGTCAGTATCGACTGCTCCGGTTGTAGTATTATTCGTACCTCCATGCATATGCATTCACACATCGTGCCATCCTGTGGTAAGAGGATTGTTGACAGGTACGGAGGTTAGATTCGGTTGGGACAACATCCATTTCTGGACCAAAGAATCTCACCTGTGGAATTGCAGACACGGTGTGGGCCCGGTACGACTGGACAAAGTACACCACCAACATGGCACCCAAGAAGTACGAGCAAGTGAGTACTAACCAACACCCCTCGCCTCATGTCGTCTATCTAACTAAATCACCCCGCTTTTGGTCTAGTGGACAGAATCCTCGACTGCCGTGATCATTATTCCAACCGGTCACGCATAACATTTAGGAGAGTGTGGATCCACCTTTGCCAACATTTTAAATACCTATTTCAATAAACGTATTTATGTTACAATCCATGTTAGTGTTTTCCATTCTTAGCTTTTAATAAATCGTTTGTTGACCCTTAAGGAATTAGTATAATTGAAGTTTGCATTGCTCACTTTAAGGTAAAGCCAGCTAGATAAAGCCAGCTATGCACAAAAATCACCATATGGCACGTACACACACCATTAAGAGGAAAAACGAGATCTGCCGGCGAAATACAGTGTATCTCTCCGGTAAATCTTTGGTAGCGCTCAAATGCACTAGGTATTCCTTTTCCATTTGTGGAAACAAGTATTTTGGCTAGCTTCAGCCTGCTGGAAAACTACCAGGCCAGAGTGAGCGAAATATTTGATCTACTTGACCCTCTGAGGAAAAACTCACATAGGAGTAATTGGCTGTCAACGTAACAGATCCTGCATTCTGTAGTCCCCTCCATAGCTGGAGAACAGCCGGACGTGGAGCTACGAGGTGGATTTTACATGATGAAACCAGTACTCTTAGAAGGTCACGATACAGCAGTTGTCTTTACCTAGTTTTGCCTTAGGGTTTCTTTTTATTTATTATACTTTTTTTTTTATATTAATTCAGCCTTATGCTTACTTACATAAGGGTGGGCATAAACGTAAACTAAAACAAGTTCTCACACAACTAGAGGCAGACATAATAATTTCGGCAAACTCCAGAAGTATAAGAGGATTATACACTATTCACTGCTCCTACCAGACCAGATAAACATATACCATTGGAACACCTACTGATGGTACATTTCTAAATTGCCGTCCTGGGACTCGATCCCACTCTTTCACCTGAATCTCTCACATCCATACCCCTGCACATACCCCAGGCACCTACGAGCAGCTCGAGCACTTCTCCGCTAAAACCAGAGTCGGCCATTGTTCAGCCCCCGGCCACCCCAGTGAGCCAGCCAGAGAGGAAGAGGGTGCCATCGCCTCGCAGCACGCAGGTACCACGTCAGAAAGTTGTGCTCCCTGTGTCTCTCAAATTTGTTCCCGTACACACAAGCCAACCAGACCCATTCTTTACACCGGCATCCCGCTGAAGCAAGAGTATATTCTCAGGACATGATTACCACGACTCTGGCATCACACTATTTGAAGACCACCATTACTAAAGAACGATCTGCACACCACAGAAACTTGAAAATAAAATTTGTAGTAGGGGCTGTACTCCCCAAACCACATCAGATAGAACATTCACAAGACTTCCAATCATTTACTCTGTTTTCCCAACGTGGGAAACATGACACATAGCAGAGCTAGATGAGGGGGGTGTGTGTGATGCTCGTTGATGTCAGGGCTTGCCTTTACGACTCATTTTAAATTTAGTGACACCACAAATAAATTGGGTACTGATGTTTCAATACTCAAACTGACCCAAACGTAGTGCGTTAACAGCAATAGTTTCAACTAGACTGTTAGGACTAACCAGCCCCCCCCCCCGCCCAATAAGAAGCTAACCAGGCAATTTTTAACCGCCAAACACATCAAATAAGATTAGCGCCCAAAGTGGGGCATAACAGTCTACAGTTCGACTAGGCAGTTAGACTAAGCCAGACATGCCCCATTTACCTCCCTAAGTGCTTGCACCCAGGCTGGTCGCTTCAAATAAACCGGCGCACAACGTGGGAGGTTAAGCAACTAGGTTGTTGGGACAAGCCAGCCAAATCTAAGTTCATTACTCTCTAAGTGCTCACACCTGCATGAGATGCCTACAGATATGTGGCAACCTTTTAGTTGCATTTTGAATGTATGAAACATTCATATGTAATCGTTGGCTGTAACCAATATTTACTCCACAACTTCTGTTCGCTTGGTCATCACTGGAGCATACCCCTCATTTTAAACAAAGTACACATTACTTACAACTATATGGTCGTTCCATATAATTCACGAAGTTATAGTGATGTTAGCTACCGCCAGCACTCCACAACTCCTAAACACACCTAGATTTAATCACACGACTAATCTCTGGGACCACCGTTACGTTAACAATGCAACCCACCAATTGCTTCCCAGTAAGCAATTTCCTATTATCAGTCTCCTTAAGGGCTCAGTACAGCCTAAGGATAGACACCTCCCTGACACTGCTGATTTAGCCAATGCTAAATGGGTCAGCTTAGCTCGCCCGGACTTCACAGAGTCTATAGTAATAAACACCCTGTGGCGCCTAACACCAGCTTTAAGTTACCATGTCCGCCTCAGGTGAGAGTGAACCAGAGATCTCCATGGCTTTCATGCTTGGACATCGTACACAAGATACCATTGCTAGATGTGAAAGATGTAAAGTGGAGACATGTCCTGGCACGGGAGTACATTGGATCCACTGTTCACACTGTACCAAGTGCTTCCATTACACCTGTATCGGGTGGGAAGACGCTCCATGATACACAGACGACCTCGAATACTGTTGTTTATCACGTAAGAATTGACGAGTAGCCAGGTGCAATTGGCTAGGATGTGATGGTCAGGGTACCTTTACTATCAGATGCATAACGTGTGCATCTGAATACCACCTGGCGTGTATGGGCTTGCCATACAAGCAGATGTTCAAAATGTCTTTAAAAACAAAACCCAAGGAACCAATTTTACACTTTTAATTGTTTTTACTATACCAGACAGCTTGGCAGCCTGAGAATTATTTCCTGCAGCCCAATTTTCCAACTGACTCATGATAACATTGTAGTTCCTTACCAAGACATTTTAACATTTCTTTTTACGTGAAACCCATCTTACTCCTTGTATTCTGCTAGTTGGGACTGAAGCCGCATTTTCTTCATCCAAAACCATAGCTAGCTGTTGAAACTGATGAATGTGACTAGGGCTTTTTGAATAGAACTCACAAACTTCACCTAGTATTTTAAATACTCTGATGAGATACGTTAACTGTATGTAGCATTTTACACTTAGCTCGAGGCAATGGCTAAGGCAATGGATTGCCAACAGCTATGGGCATAGTTTTTTAAGTTCAGCAGACACACCATGTATATGTCCAAAATTTTCAAGTGCGCCATTTGCCAGAAAACAAACAATATTATTTCTTTCAAAATTTTCAACTCAATACACATATCTTTCAAGTTATTGAAAATTGCAGAAGCAGAGAAGTTAGGCAAATCAGTGATTTTCAAGTATTTGAACTCGACAGCAGAAGTATCTTTGTTAATAAACATCATGGAAACAATTTCTTTTTCAGTAACACTGACATCAGTGGAGCAATAACAACAAATTGTTAAGTAATCAGTATTTCTCAAGTTATTTATCAATTCAATTTTCAAAGTTATTACAATGCAAGATGTGAATTCTTCGCCTTTTAGTACAGTGGCATATGTTTCACCAATGTCAACTCCAGCGTTTTTTCAGTTTAACTAAGTTTTGGAAATTTATTGAATTCTATTTCTTCTTGAGCTAAGACATACGCAATGTTCACAAGTTTTCCAATGTTATACTTTGTTTCATCACTAACAGATGACACTGCCTTGCCAACAGGTGTTTTAACAAAAAAAACCTTGAATTGATGCAGGTTTATTAAAAGTGTTAAGAGCATTCTTGTGCATCTCTGATTTAGCATATTTAACAAGTTTTCCTGTGTTAAAATTGCGCAAACTCACGAAGTGAAGTTTCACTTTTACGGCATCATTCGCAATACACAGATGTCACATTTCCTGCACTTTTTTCACATTTAAACCACGTATTCTGGGTATCCAGCTCATTTTCCCATTTCATAAAAGTACTATACCGCACGCTTACAGTACCACTTGCCATTTTAAACACAACAGATCTTAATCATTGCAGAAGAAGAGTTGTTTGCACTCAACACCACACTGTTACTGCCTACTTTTATGTTACTACATTGCAGAATAAGAAGGTAGGCACACACAATTTCGATGAGTCAGCCTGTTTGGTACAATAAAGAAGACTAACGTCTGGAAACCACTATGAGGAGTGCTGAGAAAGTAACTTTTTTTTGTCCTCCCTTCCCTCTGCGCCTGATAAAGCAGTGTGACTGTGTGGAAAGGGACTCATTTGTTAGATGAGAATGACAGCTCAGTTTTTGCATATATCTAAGTTTGGTGGAATGTGTGGTATACGTTAACTCAGTTTCATTCAAACAGTGTACCAACCTTGAGCATCATGCGTCAAACATAGATGCTGCAATTCGTGATGCAAAATTTAATTTGCGTCGCACTGTGCGAATTTTGCATCGCAAATTGCGATGTAATACCACTTATCTTTCTACGTTTGGAAAATCTTTACTTATTTAATTTATTTAATGCTGTTTCCGTAAACCCTGATATTAAGCCCAAGAAGCTCCAGGGTATGGAATACATGTCTTAAGTTTGTCACTGAAAAGACTTTCTTAGTCTAAACCATATTATCTAGATTCCCTACCATCAAATTTGTGTCATTATTTGGCTGTACTTGAGACCATGTGTATCCTGCAGGTATGAGAAGAAGAAATGCCTCCCTAACATAGTCCAAAATTATAGTGAAAATAGTTATTACTTGTTTGCATGAAAAAAAAACATCTAAAACAATGAAGAAATCTTAATTTTACTGAATGTCCTAAACTAATTGGGTGGAAAAAATGGCTCATACAGAAAACTCATTAAAAGGGTGAAGTGTAAGTTAAAAGTACATTTTAAAATAATTATTTATTAGATGGGAAAAGTGGTTTTACTGTATTGTCAAAAAATAACTGCTTTGTATCAGGACACAGGAATTGGTTACATGCAGCTGGCACATGAACTCTATCCCATATTCCTTAAATGGTTGTTGCTACTCACTGTTCTTGACATCGAGGAAGGAAATGAGGGTGGCCAGCAGTCCAGCAAGGGCCACGGGGCTCAGCAGTTGGCGGTCGCTGTGATAAGGACACAGCGTGAGGGTGCCTTTGCCCAGGTGTGTTAACCCTTGCGCTATCCGCACCATGAACAGGTTGTTTGGGTCCTTGGCGTGGTACTGAGCCAGCTGCCGCAGCATGGCTGCCAGCCTATACAGCCAAAATGTGGAACATTATCCTTCCTTAAAGTCACACGCAACGCATGCATGCACACACATGTAAAATAATGACCTAATGATATTACCACCAGAGGCACGTTCAACAGATGCGATGAGAGGGAGGATGGCGCCAAGTGAAGTTCGTTGCCCTACAAGAGGAGGAAAAGGCCTGTTGTTCCCGGTCAGCCTGAAGATTGAGTGGGATGAGATGAAGCAGGTATGGTGCAGTGGTAGATTGCAAGGGCAGAGGAAATTTGAATATTCTGAGAAAACTCACCACACCGGCCACTGGCAATGTCCACAATGTTTCCCACATGCAAAAATCCAGGGAGGCCCAGCCGGGAATTGAACCCAATTGCAGTGTAGGGAGGCTTGAATACTAAGTGCACAACCAGTAGAGACCTTAGGTACATAAACCAAGTGTAACCACTATCACAGCAGCAAAAACAACTTGCAAAAAAGGACAACTAAATCACATTAAATTTTTTGGTCTTCAGGTAATCAATACTGCAGCTCCTTTTCAGAAAAGTAACACTGTCATACTTAACCCCTGCAGAAGCACTACATTCTATGCTAAGTGTCAATAAACAGATTTTAGGCACAAAGAGAATGATGTAATTTGTTTTGATGCGTGACTGACTGCACCTCATCTGATAGGCTATAAATGCCGGGGCAGGCCAAATCCCACAAGCTAGCGGAAGGAAAGCCAGGACACGTGACACCAAAACTACGTTGACAGAGCCTCAAAATGCCTAAGCATCACATGCTCCTCACTCCTACCGCACATCAAGCGAAAACCACAAACAGTCACGTCACAGCCCCACCTCAAAGAAGCCCGGAGAACCCCGAAGAAACCATGAGTTTCCACACTGTCGCTCCCGCTTGAGAAGCCCGCTCAGTTCAAATTTGGTACAGCTAGGGAAGCAGCCAGTCAAGGGAAAGTCACTGCCTCCCTGAGGGCAAGATGCTCCGAAAATATCTAGGAGGCCCCATAATAAAGCCATAAGTTCCACCCCCTGGAGGCGGGGCTAGAAACCCCCGCACCCCTCTGAGGACCTATGAACTGCCAAAATTACTATAAAATACAGGACAGAGTACAGTACTGCAGTCGATTGCAGGCAGCATATGATGTGACACTCCTCTGGTTTTGACAAGCCGAAGACAACCCACTTAAGGCACAGTCCCTCAACTACGCCGGCAGTAGTGGTGCAACTGCAGACAACGCCATCCAGCTCCAGACAAAGTAATACCCGGAGATCCTCGACTCCATCAGCCGCCTACCGTCTGCAGCGGAGGTTTGACACTCGCCAAGGTCTTTGTCATCTCCAAACTCCCCGGCAGCATCCAAGGCATTGACAACCACCAAGGTTCCATCCATCATCAGCACCTCCTTTACCCCCTTTTTCTATTTAACCTCAGGTAAAACAAGGTTGTGGCAGCGACGTCCCTTCTGGACCTCCCCTTAAGGCTTTTGCCAGGCTGCACTACACCATATGAGTGAAGTTCCTCTTTTGTAACAACCACCATAGTTCCCTTATGAACACCACCACCAATTAAGGCTAGTTAGAGAACATTATTTATTTCAGAAATCAAGAAATCCATGTAAATAATTTATGTTATACCAGGTAGCCACCACCTGGATTTGCAAGACTAGCTTCCGTAAAAATAAATAATATTATTTATTTTAGTGTGTGATCCTTAATTATTTTGATTAAAGTTTTTACGTTGTTCTTGCTTCAAGTATTCATGTTGTTACATTCTGAATTGTAGTATTTTATCCAATACAAGAATTATTATTAAAAACAATTTTTGCCCAGAATTTACTCTTTCCTTGACTTTGAATCCCTGTTGGACCTTTAAGCAGTGCAGCAGAGTGGAGTGAGTTCAGTGTTTTAGTAACCCTGACTAATGCCGGTTCTCAGGATGAGCCAATAAGGCATGATTATACACCATCTAAGGACCCTGACTGTCTGAGTGAACCCCAAACCCTACCATTTGATCTTCGCTGGATAACGCTAGATTCTAATTGTGCAGAGGGAATATTGGTCAAGTCAGACCTTAGATTTACAGACACCCGAGGCTCGTTTTTGCAAATCGGATTTTGTTCCGAGAAATATAATTTTACTAAATTATTTCTTTAACTTCACTCAAGTTACTTTACTTTTAGCCGGCCTTATGGCGTGCACTCACCGCAATGGAAAGAGATACCATTTATAACAAACACTGAAAACAAGTGTACAACAGATAATCAATACACCCCAACCAAGGTCAACAGAGGATAACCCCCTATTTGAACCTTCCACATTAACATCAAACAGGATCCCATTTGAGCATTTGGTGACCTTTTATTTTGATATCAAAGTAATAGGAACTTCTCCGGAAGACCTTTCTGAACCCTGCACTGCCATACCTCCCCATAACCAGCACGTTTCAACAACCAGTGGTTGCACCAGCCTGCTGTAATCGGAGTCGGCCGCCCAGCAGCGCCAACCTGAGAAGAGGAGGGTACCTGGCCCCCCGCACCTAAGGTAAAGAGTTGCAGTGTGGCCGCTCTAAGTGTGACAGACTTTATTCTAGTTGCCCCACACTTTACACCGGAGTGCTTACCTCTAGACATTAAGGCCCCGCTAGGGGAAGTGTATCATGACACTGGCTTCACCTTTGTTAGTGACGCTCATCTTCACTGCTAGTAGAAAGGGACGAGCCCAGCATCGCCGGTCATTGAAAGTCAGACTGGTTCTTTGGGTTACACTCCCCAAGTTCTTTTTCATCCAGGACAATTACGAGGGGAAATCCCTCTTCCCACACCACAATGTGGGGAACCCATCAACACACAGTTAGCCCGGGTTAGTAAAAATTGGGATAAATGAGTAGCTGGAATTATTCTGATTTCGTTCAATTCAATGATCTCACTCATACACACATCACCCGCATCACCGCACACACTGTGTGTAAGTTTTTACTTATTACTTTCATTCTAATAACTGCAGAGAATACAAAAATATGTATTTTCTGTAAGCTCCAGCAAATAGAAAATAGCTCAGGAAAAGAGGATGGGTGAGAGAAATATTGTTAAAATGAATGGGGGATATTTCCAGTAGGCAACAGATATTCAAGTATAGGAGGCTCAAGTAATTGACAATTGTCGAGTTTAAAATCATAAATAAAAATACAGTTCATGTATCCCTAACGGAAGAAAAAACATAACCAATTCCATAGTGCTGCTGACTTTAATTCTCTGCTATACTGGATTTCCTACTTTGAACGTGAAAAGAAACCACAAAATTACCTTGCATTATTGGTCCCTGCACCAACAAGTCCCATTGCAAATATTGCATTGTGTGCCACTTCTGCATCACTGTCGTGAGAAAACTTGCTGAGTGTATCCAAAATGTTAAGTTTGGGGTTGGACACAGAGATAAGGCCCAGAGCCAGCGGCACAGCACGTCTGATTACAGGTTCACAATACCGCAGCTGCACACAGACAAACAAACACATCTGACACAGAAGAAAGAAACATTACACAAGTTACGTTGGGGGAAAAGGGGGATGATATATCTTTTGAATTACCTATGTTGTTGTTTTTGTCTCTGGGACTAGCTTCCAAATTATCATCTCTATACAATACTATAGCTTTCTTATTGTCAAACTGAAGCAATCAGCTAAAATTATGAATAATTATGAATCTACATGATTGTGCAACTATACACATGAATATATATAATATATATATATATATATATATATAAAATATATAATATAGACACACAGTCGACTCCCTATCTGCCATTATTCAGGAGACTGCCAAAAAATTTGCATACATGCAGGATTTCAGTAGATGAAGTTTCACCCATGTACATCAATAAAATAAAATACAACTTATAACCTTAGAAAACTTTATGTTGAATACAGTAAAAGGTGTACGTTACCTGTGAATAAAGTTTAGCTAATAAACACAATAAAAATGGGAATTTTAGATTGAAGTATTACTGTAAATAATACAATAATTTCACCTAAACTTGTTTAAATAAAGAAAATAATGTCCAATGTACCGTACATAACTGACTGTAATCCGACACCAAATGCAAGCTGACCTAAAACTTACAAACCCTTTGAAAAAGAAAATATGACTCCGAATGCAAGTCAAATTTTGAATGCCCCACGTGAACTAGATCAGCTGGGAGCGCACAGAGAATTTATTGATTGGACAGTGCGTTCACGGCGGTAAGTGGAGGAGGGGTGGCGGCGGAATAATTATCCCTCCACGCCGCTATAGGTTGGCAACACCTTGCATGCGTGGCAAATGTCTGTCTTTTAAAATAATTATTTATATTCTACTGCAAAGATAACATGTAATTTTGGGACAGAAATGAATATACAAGGCAATTATAATTAATTTTTTCACTGCCTTTAATAATTAATTATTCAAAACTACATCCTCTGATTTCCCGTCATGAGTTGAGTCCAATTTCCTTGCAAGACGTTACTGAAAATGAACTTTACGGTTATAATAAAAGTCACGGTCAAGAATATGCTTCTGGGCATATCATTTTATTCACAAAGATGCTGCCCCTTGAGATAAATAAATATTACGTTTTAAAACCATGTTGATTTTACGCCAGATACAATGAAACACCAACCTTACGTGGGGAAAAAACAATTTTTAATCACAAAAGAAAACATCTTTCCAAATAATAATTCCTCGTTAAAATGTTTTGCATAATATTTTCTGGCAAAACCATTTGCTTTGAAATACAAGTGATGATAAGAACTACTATGGATAAAATTTATATGTTCACCAAGAACTTTTTATTTGCTCTGCTGCCGGTATGTGAAGGCTAGCATGCGCGGCAGAGAGAGAGGCAGAAAGAGAGAGGTAGAGAGAGTGTGACAGGAAGAGAGAAAGAGAGTTGGGGAGAAGGAGAGGGGAAGAGAGAGGGAGAGAGAAAATGCTTTTTCTTTTAATAGACAACTTCCCCTCTCACAGGCATTTATGGTGAGGAAGAAAGCTGTGTGGCTGAGAGAGACAGAAAAAGGAATGATAAAGAGGAAGTTAAGTCATCACGTTGGTTGCTAGGTAACCACTTCCCTTCTCGTCAGGCGTGGAAGTAGCAAGCCAGACTCGCATGTCACACCTCGCTGCAGACGTGTTGGGACGACAAGACAAAAACAATGCACCATAGAGCTGTGATAAATGGTGCCACGCATGATGTATTTCACATCCATTTACTAGATGTTTCCATAAACAACCAGCTTAAAAACGATAGTTGCAAGAAATCATAGGTGATGGGACCCAAAATATACTTCGATTGGCACAACATGCGATGAACGATAAATGCGGGTTACGTTAACATTATTTAAATACTAATTTCGCCGGGAACACAAAAATTGTTGGTGGACGCAATTTATCAGTACATACGATAACGATACTTTGAGAGTCGACTTTGTGTGTGTCCGCACACACACACATGCGCGCGCACGCACACACGCACGCACGCGCACAACACACACACAAAACCAGGCAAAGATGGCCATTACAACTTCCATATCATTTAAGGAAAAAATTACAAATTAAAAATATATATATAAAAAAAAAAAAGGGTCAAGTCTGAAACACACATACAGTAAAAACCAGAGGTGGTGGCTGGTGACATTTGGAACTGGAAGGACCATGAAGATATCGTAAGTTTGGTAATTTCAAATACCTTTCTTGTCATGGATAGTGATGAAAAAATCATATACTGTAAAATTCTTTAAGTATGGCTTTAGTACTGTACATCGGTTAACTGAAAATAATGCAACAAAGCACCAAAAAATGACATTATGACTTTGTAAATTTAGTTTTTATTTGTCATTACAACAGGGTGGAAAAGTGAATTTCTTGTGGCAATGTGCAAGAATTTTTGTTTGCTCCCAAACCACACTTCCGCATTATGAACATGCATGAAATTGGAAAAGAGCACTTGTTGGGGTTAATTCTCTCACTTGCCTGCTAGTTCAAACCTAAGCAGAAAAATCAGAGACATACTTTACTAATAAAATTTATTTCACTGTACACAATTTCACTGAATTCGTGTGTAAAAGTGCACTTTTACCACCTTGTATTTTCTGTTTAGTTTTAATTTAACTGTGACCTTACTGTTATAAAATCATTATGAATGATTAATTTCTTTTTCCAATAATTTATATGCTATTTGTTTTATTGAAGTTCAAATTTGTCAGACTTTTCAACTGTTGTTAATACTACAGGCTTGCTTAGTTTATTTCACATTTTGCACAGTAAACAAAGAGTTACAGTTGCTACATATTATGTTACTACATTTCTGACAACACAATTCACAAACTGTCACATAATGACAGAATACACAAGTTTTTGCACACCTTTTTCTTGGAGCACTGATATTACTTTTCTTGACTTGCATAGCAAACACTGTTCTGCAGTACATTTTGTACTTTTTAGAAACTTTTCAAACTAACATTTATTTTAGCAACCCATGAAAAGATGTTGATGCAAGGGAGAATATCTGAACTGTTTTATTGCTCACTGATGTCCTAAATCCAATTAAAATTTTATTAACCACAAAAAAAATTCCCTCATACTCAAACTATCACTATGCAACAGCAAGAAGATTTAACAAGATGAAGTTATAGTTTCCATCAACCTACTGTAATCTGTTGTAAAAAAAATATTAGGGAGAATTAGACTGCTTGTCTGTGATTGGCTGGAGATGGCATCGGCAGAAAAGTGTAATGTGTAATGGAAAAGAGCGCTGCCTCTGTAAAGTGGGCGCTGGTCTCTGTTAAGAGTGCGCTGGAGGTGTGGTTTCTGAAGGAGATATGGCTAGGGAAGGGATCGGACGGAGTATAAGTAGAGGTGTACGGCTGGTCCTGAGGAGAGATGAGACAGCCGGCGAGCTGGATGGACTCAAAGGAGAGTGATTCCTTCTTTGGGCTAAGGGAACGAGGTGATGACGAACATGACGAGGAAATGATAAGTATAAATGCTGCAGGCTAGGACTTAGAATTATTTATTGCTGAAGGAAGAATCACTAATGGAGACTTATAAGCATTTCAAGGACTTAGAAAAATTACGAGGCTAGTCGGGTATGTGAACTTTGAAACTATTCCAGTCTGTGTGGACTTAGGTTTTGACAGAGTATTCTGGGACTTAGAATAATTCTGTGCAACTGGTCTCCTGTGATACTTATACAACATCAGGCCGCTGACCGATGTTTCGAGATATAGTATATGCTCGTGGATGAACAAGGAGAGCGAAGAATTAAGGTAGCAGACACTTGTTAGAAATAATTAATTTCTGGATGGTTCATGGAACTGAAGGACTCTGGTGAAGATGATTTAAATTTGAGACTGAAAAGGAGAGGTGTTTTTCCGCACGTGTGTATGTGTGCGTGTGTCAGGAAGTTTTGGATACTTATTTTTGGGATTGAATTATACTCGGGCATTGGTGAGTAATACGAGTCCGGAGTTCCTGGGACTAATATTTTCCCGATATTCTGCACTATTTGGCAAAGATGAAGAATTGGCGGTATTGGAAGAGGACTGAATAGTTTGTGCAGTGGGGTTTCCATAAATTGTGGGAATTTTGTATTGTGTGGAGTGTGTGTGTGTGGATGGTTGCATTGTGGGAGAATGGGTGGAGGAAGGGAAGTACCTTCCACAAAAGTGGTTCGGTAGGAACAATATCCTTTGCCTGTTTCCTCCACCAGTGATTGTGCCTGAAGGTGAATGATGTTGAGGGGGCACTTCTAGCACTTTAAAAATGAAAAGGAGGGGAGCATATCCTCAGACACACGTGACTGCTTGCTGGGAGTGATGATGATCCGGGGCAATGCTGTCACCTAGGTGGTGTTGGCAAGGAAAATATCCTTAGGCCTGGCAGGGTCTGGATGGAGTTTTTCTAAGAGGTGGTTTGTGTATGAGTGCAAATGCGAAAGATTGGGTTGTTGGGAAAAGTTTTTGTGATGAAGGAATGAATATAGTGGTGCATACCCGATTAGATTGACTTGGCATGTTATTCGAGGATTTTTGACTGCTAGACCAAAAGCGGATTACCTGGGTTTAGATAGCTGGGGTAAGATGAGGGGTGTTGGCTAGAACTTTGTCTGTCAGCAAGGTAAATAGTTACGCGTGGCATATTGTGAAGTGGCCAACCACAGGTTCTTCAATTCCTGGGTTGACTGGCTAGATGAATACAAAGCTAGTACACTACATGCATGATTAACGCAGCAAATTGTGCGCACATTGGTCACTAGATACAATACATATACACTTAAAAATGAAAGATAAAATAACTTGCACCATATTAAGGGAGCTTTAATGCTCAGAGTGTTACTGAGTAGGTGTACAAGATATTGCAAACAAAACTACATACAATTGACGCATGCCACTTCTACACCTATTATAATACAACTCTGACTCATCGCCTAGGAGTACTGCTTCCATCTCTACAGATGTGAGCAACACGTTGCCTACCCCTACAAGCAATGGGAACTTCTGTGTTTTTCCTTCTCACCTGGAAGGCACACATCCCAGCGGTGATGCGGCCTCCTCTCCCTGCACACGACTCCTACAAGCTGCCCAGACCTCGGGCATGGCCGAGCAGAGCCGATGAGGCACGAAGCCAGAACCGCTGATGAGACAATTCTCATGCCACCCACGGCCGGAGGACGTCACGCCTCTCCCACTCCCTGCGCTGACAGCCAACAAGCTACCATTATATAAGTCCAGCCGCAACTGAGCTCTGGAGTCATTCTTTGGCATCTCTTGCACCGCCCACAGCACTCTTAGTGCTCAGGAACTCTAG
The DNA here is from genome assembly GCA_029891345.1 of Dryococelus australis. NCBI lineage: Eukaryota > Metazoa > Arthropoda > Insecta > Phasmatodea > Phasmatidae > Dryococelus > Dryococelus australis. The sequence continues at coordinate 83,795,010 of CM056999.1, read as the reverse complement.
AGAAGTTCGAAGCCTACAAGTACGCTTTCGCGGCAACCAACTAAGTACGAGGACGACCAGTCAAACCCGGCGATATACAAACACAAACTTTCTTCTTATAACTTCATTTGTCTCCTCTACACACCTTTAATTAGTAGTTTAACTGTAACTCTTATTTTCGTCTAGAATCAGCTTTTCCTGTTTATTTAGAACCCGAACACCTACACTTGGAACCACGCAGTTACCTTCAGCTATCCGCAACTTCGTAGGAGGTAGCACAGGTCACGTGTCTATTGAACTTTCAATAAACACACGTACTTTCTACTTTGCTACTTTTATTTCCAGGGTATATATCTGTATTCACAGTTGGAAGTAGATTATGCTGTGTACTGCCAACGGGATCCGGGGAAGTTATTAAACCAAACTAAGACATACACATTAGACTGCTACCTGTTTCTTCCCATCAAACCCACAGCACTATTAGTGCTCATGGAGAAGAAAGAGTAACGTCCCAACCACTAGTAACACCTTCACACCAGGAGACACGACACACTCGGGTTGCTTTGCACCACTCGCACTATTAGTGCGCAGTGACCTGCAGTGCTGCGGGGGATTCTGGGTGGACGCACAACCAGTAGAGGCCTGGCGCGACTCCGGCTCAGCGTTCCTGATCAGTCCGCCTATGGTGAGGGATCAGTGGGGACTCATCGCGCCGGCCGACAAGTCACTATTGGTGTACACTGTTAGTATTTCCGTTTCAATGCACTGTGTGATTTATAACTCTTATCCTACGCCTCATGAGAGAACGAGTAGTAGGAGATGTAGAGAGCAACACAAGGCTCACCCTGCTGCTTGGCCGAGGATAGTATCACCCTATTCTAAGCAGGATACACACGCGGAACGGGTCCGTGCCGCCGAACTCAGACATCAAGCAGTTGCACCTGCACCGGTAATATTAATTGAGTTTCCTCCATGTGTCCGTACCAGCTACAAGTATCACCCTGTTGTCTACGGCTTCCTAACCGGAGTGGAAGTTCGCCTAGGTTGGGACTTGGTCTTCTGCACGAAAGAAGCACGACTTTGGAACATTCATGCAGGCATTCACTCCGCTTAAGAGTAAACTTACCTAACTAGAGGTGAGAGTGTATCAGAACTAGCCAACACTCCACGCCTCATCCCCGCTATCTAAGTCGCTTTTGGTCTAGCAAGTAAAATCTGTAACTACCGTGTCCAGTCAGTCTAATAGGACACGCGTCGAGAGATTTTCTGGCGCCCAATGTGGGGCATCAGACAAATAGCTGTGCGCAGTGAAAGACATGAATAGACCAACCATACCTCGAGTGCTAAGGGTCAATATGTTTAACAAGCGGACTTCGGAGAGTCCTTGTAACACCCCATGGCGCCCTTAACCACGACCATATCAGGTGCCATCAGCAGCGAACACCCTGACAATGGCACACTAAGAGTCAAGTGCACATACTGCACAAAACTTTTCCATTATGCCTCTATAAGCTGGCCCGAAGATACCAGGGTTACTGGCGGCTTAGAGTACACAACAGCCCACGAGCTAATATAACGAGGTAACATGCCCTGGACAGGGCATAAACCGCATCAGGTGCACCAAGTGTAATGAGCCCTACCACCATCTGTGCATAGAGTGTCTCCACCAGGACCTCCGATGAGCAAATACCATGCGTGGGGCCTCCTAAAGGCGTAACAACCACAAACCCATGCAGGGCCTTTGTACCCAAGTGCTGGTTCTGCCAGGAGAAACATTGGAACAAAGACTGTCCGCTGAAACCAGAGAGAGCCCCCTGCTCCACTCAACCGAGCGGGCAACATGTCAGCAAATATCCCACAGCGACCAGCTAGCAAACCAACTCTGGAAACCAAGCCGGGAAACGTTGATGCCGGGGTACGAAGCGGGCCACCGCCAACCCCGGTTTACAAGGGCCCATCCTCCAAGGACTAAGTGAGGAAGCACCGGTTCCTGTAGCCCCACACATGAAGGTGGAATTACATAACAACAGAGTACTCGCCATACTTGACTATGCGGCTACAGTAAATTTCATTAGACGGAATTTATTAACTGCAAACCAGCTCGCAGAACTCCGACCACAGAACAAAGTAGTAAGAATGGCGCAACCCGATGCAACTCTACCTGCAAGTAATTGTGGTATCCCTGAATAGAAAATTGTCTCTCTTTCAACAGCGGATTTTGGAATAGACAATGTTATATGTATTTTGAAATAATCTTTCACTGCATCGTATTAGTTACAGATTTACTCTGTTCTATATGGAATTTATCATAAATCTAACAGTTTATCTTAATGCTGGTGCAGTGAAAACTAACAGCCAGCCATGTTGCTTGTGTCAGGTATGATTTTTCGTGTGCTTGATTGTGCTCCCTGTCAGTTTTGAAATGATTTTAAATTTTGTGCGTATTTTTATTACAATGCAGCGACAAGAAAACACTGAATGAAATAATAATCCGTATAAATTTATTTGGGACACATTGAAATACTCTGTCAATGTTGCTTCCGTCCTGTATAGGCACATAGTCGTCACATTTAATGTTTCGTTTATTTGCAAATTGTTATACAGTACTCTACATTCATGAGATTCCACCAGGGATCTGGCAAAATGTGGAACCTGTGAGAGAGAGAGAATAACACTGCATTTGCATGAACTTGTTAATTAATGCTGTTATCTAAATAGATGGATTACTACTTTGAATAAATTACGAATAATTTGACAATTACATACTATTAATTTTTCTATAAACAATGTTATTTTTAATTAATCAAATCTTGCGAATTGAACCGTTACCACCAAGACAAGAAGGCATGACAACCTATTCTTACCAAGCCAGTGACGTCATGGCTAGGGGCAATAGTTGCTGGTGTTTATGTACAATATGACCATAGACATAGGTAGGCCTACCTGTTTGGTAGTTTACAGCCTAGAGCGAATCTACGGTTTCCATCGGCATGTGATATGTTTTGCTTTGTTTGTAAGCGTTTAGTAAAAGTGGAATTCTCTACGGTGTGCAAGTTTACGTTCCTCAGCACACGCTAAAAAATTAATGTAATGTATATTCTGTGTCCTCAATGTCACAAAAATTATCCGAACGGACCGTAAGGTGCATGTTCACTATTCCAGCTAAGTAATTTGTAATTGAGATTCGCGTAACAAACCTACGTCACTTAAAGCGGGATCCAGGCAAGTTAGGTCGTGTTACGTTACCTGCACAATGCAAAATATGCGCAGCAAAGTAGTTCCGATCCCTTCGGACAGGCGCATCGTAGCACCTACTATGTCATTCTACTTCCGGCCAATCTCACGCATAACCTGCATGAGTAAAAAGCACAAATGCTTAATGCGCTAATGTCACATTGGCGGTAAAATGCCAGAAACATGCATATTTGGAGGTTAACATTGGCGGCGACCAAGAGCAAGTTTGCTGGTTTTAGGAAATGTGAGCAGTGTTGATTGTACTGAATGATTCTGCAACTAAATTATATAATGCTAATGAACAAACGTGTTTCGGTGAAGTAAACCTGAAAGGATTTTCATACGAAAACAGGTTTTTAAGAGGTTGTGAATTTAACAATAAGTTTGCGTGTTTTGTAAATAATTTATTTGTAAACTGTTATTATAAGTATTGAAATGCACGTGGCCTAAAAAAGTCGCACTTTCAACACTTTCGTAGTGTGTAAATAATATTTGTTTCTTTGCCTATATCGTGAATTCTACGAGTGTATGGTTAACTTCTGCCAATGTGTGCATGTGCGCGCGTGTGTGCATGTGCGTATATATATATATATATCTGCATCTGTATGATTAAGAATGACCAATATATCACGTTTTGTTTTTTCATTGAAGTTAAAATTTTCGAAGTTACAATAATTTGAATGTTATTTCATTACGAACAAAATTTTCTACTAAAACATCAAAACAAACACATGTCTCATGAAAGACATTAATCTAAAGACCCCCCCCCCACCCATAGGACCTTTTTTTTTAAACAGTGTTTCCTTTTCTCCACTGAAATACAGTAAACAGAACCCAAGCAAGCTTAACTAAACAAAAATAAAGCAGGTTGGAATGCCAACCTGTGACATGTTAGTGAGCTGTGTGTACGACTTTGAGATTAATATGTACTCGTGGTGGCTGTCAAATATTTAATATTCAATTAATTTTATTATGCCCCGTTTACATATAAGAGAATTGTATACAAGTTATCCTGTCAAATTGTACGACAGGATCACAGGTTTACCAACGCGTATATGTAAATGTCTTGCCTTTCGTAAACAAAATGCTCAAATTACGTGCAGAAAATAGAGCATGGAAGTTGTTCCAATCCCCAGCACAGCATTAAATGCATGAAGTAACGGAACACTGCTTTATTCATGCATGCTCAGGTACACTGGAACAGCCAAGATAAGCGATAAGACTACCCTCCCACCCGCTGGTTTGACAGACACTCATCCTCGATGGAGTGCGTGCAAAATGGGCATAGCAACAACCACGTACCCCACATCTTCCGGCGAGATAATCACGTATTTTCGGCCAAGTCCCTCCGACTGTTAAAAGAGAAACTTCAACTGCCCTGGGCAGCCTGCTTTCTTTTTTTTGCTTCTTTTAGGCAGTGACATGCTGGTCTTTTTTTGTTCAGCTGGTTCTTTTTTATGCTGTGCTGGTTCTTTTTTTTCCATGGTGGAATGTGAGATCCTCCAATAGACTCTTTTCCTCTTCCACTACACCTCCCTTTAAACATCACGGACAGTTTAGGAGTGGATAATTTATGACTACCACTCTACCACTCCTCAGAAATGTTTTCCTTTATTTGGGGGGGGGGGGGGAAGTGTGCACTGTACAGGAGTAAATACTTAAGTTGGTTTCAAAGTTAGTTAATGATGTTCCGTTCTAGGACATTTCCGAACCGAACACGAACTCGTGTAAATTTTTTGAACCGAACTAGAACCGATCTTTGACATGGTAATAAATTTCGAACCGAACCTGACCAAACCTTAAATGTTCGAGTTCGGTTTGATTCAAAATTTGAACGTTCGACCCATCTCTACAAAAGATGTATTGAAAAGGAACCTGATAACTGAATTAAGGTGTTGTATGATGTTTAAGGAAGCAAGTACCCTAGCCATTTTGGACGAGGTTATAAAAAGGCACAAATTCTTCAACTAAAGTACTATTCCTGATGATGTTTGGTTTTAGGTAAACCCATCCATTTCCTGGTCCTTGAGGGAAAAGAGGTAGAAAAGCAGATTTTGTCAAAGTTGTGCTCCTGAGGCTGAGGCAAAATGGGCACAGTAAAATAAACACACCATCAACTTCAACTCTCGAGATGTTTATACTATCACTACACAGAGTTCCTTGAATAATGTAACTTAATAACTACCCAAAAAAAACATTGATTTCGAAGCAGTTTTATCCTAGCTGAAGTCTATCTTGTTTTGGTACAATATCAGGGTTGCCACCTTTTTTCCATTGGAAATATCCCCGACATTTTCCTGATTTCCAAACAAAAAATCTTTTCTTCCCTGACCATTTTCTAACATTTTTTTTTCTGTAAGGATTGGCACCTTTGCATTATAAAACACTTATACACCAGAATACTTTTCTGATCTTACACAATTGCTCACCACATAAATTGCAAAGAAAAATGCTAAGCATTTAGTCCACAATAATTAAAAACCTTTTATATGATCCTGGCAGCGGTGCACATTTGATGACATAACTGCCAAATATATCCCTGACCATTTTCAAATTCCCCGACATTTCCCTGTTTTCCAGACCTGTGGCAACCCTGAAAATTGGCTTTTCTGCAATCATCGGATATACTGATTTGCTATTGTCAGAAATGCAAGAAATATGGTACTCTGTAATCATAAAATCATAAAAATGGTGTACTGGCCAGAATTACAGGATATTAGTTTGCAAAACTATGGCATACAAAATTTACCGCAATGTAAGCAGACCTTCATTTTATCAATTTGAATCTTCCAAAATCATACCTTGGCTTAGAATTGGGACAAGCAATATTACGTACAGTTCCAACCAAGTATGTATAAAACAAGCTGATAAAATGGAACTCCATATTTATCAGTACCGTTGCAGCCCTAATAATAATAAAATTAAGTGGCCCCAGTTCATAAAAAAAAAACAGTTTTTGTGGAAAGAACACCCCTTTATCGCTAGGCTGGTCTAACCTCTTAACAAGGTAACGACAGCAGGCGTGGAGTATAAGTGTCTAGTCTACTTCCTCCTCACTCCCTTCCCCGCACTTGCCCGTTCTCTCATCACATGCCAACACCGCTCTGCTCCCTTCATCTCTACGCCACTCCTACCAACCCTAGCCAGGCCCACACTGATCTGCACCCCCTTCCAACAAAGCTCCCTTCCACACGCTCACTCTCTTTTTCAATTCTTTTTTTTTTATATCGCCACACCCCTTATTCAACATCAGCATTCTCAACCTCTTCCTCTTCACACCTACACCCCCTTTAGTCACATTGCCACAGTATGCTGACAAATTTTCTTTGTCCTACTCTCCCTACCTTCACGCAGCATCTTTTCACATTTTTTCGCCACTTCTGCCCCCCCCCCCCCCCAGCCCAACTGTTAAACCATACACCGGAAGTGAAAACTCTGGCATGATCAATGAACTCACTACAATTCAGCTTGCATTCTGGCTTGCATTCAGTATAATGTTATTTTATTTTTCCGAGGGTTTAAAAGTTAGGGGTTGGCTTGCATTTGGTGTAGCTTACAATCTGTTATATACTGTAGTCAACTTACTTTATTACATGGTAAATGGTAATTTGTCCAAAAGTATTGTATACATACCTTATACAGTATATGGTACTCGTTACTAACGCTTCAACTTAGAAAATGCAACTAAGAAAATTGTAAAATGTCAAAATCTATAAAATTTGAGATTCACCCGTAAAATGGTAATATCTACACTTTTTCCAGAAAAATGATGGAAGAAACAGTAGTTTTGTACAAAAAAGTATGAGGTTTCACTGTTTGATGCATTATTGTCATAAGTTAATATAGCTACTAGGCTGATGGGCAAATTAATGACAAATATTTTAATATTTGCTTATAATGTGAATGGTATGTACCATAATAAATTAGTCTCAAATGTATTGTAACTCTGCACATGCCACATCAGAGAGCAGGGACACACTAACCAGGTGGCCAAATGTCCTAAATGCCATTTCGGAGCCAATCTCTTCTCCCATGGCAATGAGCGCAATACCTAGAACTGCTACTGCCTGCTTCGAAGACAGATCCTTTTCCTCCTTTTTGTCCTCCTTTTTATCTTCCTTCTTATCATCTTTTTTGTCATCTTTCTTATCATCTTTGTCTTTCTTTTCTTTTCTATCATCTTTCTTGTCATCCTGAAAACAAAGAGAGTGGACACCTTGTCAAACAAACATTTGGGTAAATTAAGTCCTGTTATGAACACAAGTTGCAACAAAAGTGTGTGCCCAGCCATTCATTTCAAAATGTACACAAATGTGTAAGTGGACCCTAAGTGAACATATTTTACTCTAAATACATGTTGTGTACAAGTAGACATACAATATAATTATTGTTATGTCGACACCTCCATCCATACCCTTATCTGGTCCATTCTTGGTAAAAGCAATACATTTAGTGTGTACGTAGTAAACATGTACATAGTTTAAGCACATTCTCTGCTCTACATAGCACTTGCTTTCTTGTGCATATACATTCACTGTTCTGAAATTATATATTGTTACATGGATGCCTGAGGGGCATATCCGAGATCATAAGGGATGGAGGTCTTAATAAAAATAAAAGAACTTAATTTGATTTCCAATTTATTCACACAGCTACTATTTACAGCATTAAATTATCTGTTTCCACAATTACTCTTTTCATTTAGCAGTAAGAGCAATATTTAATGTCTATTTCAAATGTAATTAACGTCCTTCCTACCTACTGTCTCTGTATAGTTACTGTCGATTAACTCATACTCACCATTAACACGTGTTCAGTCTATCTGTTGCCATCATTTGTAATGTCTTTCACTCAGCATCTAGCCCAATAGTTCAGCCTGCCAACCACACCCTTCACTGCTTGATACTCGCAGTCACACACTCCCCTTCCACTGGTCATTTCTCTCACTGCTCGTTGTCTATCGCTTGGAACTCAGCCCCTCACTCACTCATCAACTCCTCGACTCAGAGGCCTGTCACACTTTTATATTGCTCGCCCTAACCATGTGGAAGGTTCAACGGACCCCAGACACGCTGAGAGAACATGGTCAGTAATCCAGAGCAGTCTTCAAATAAACACAGAAATCAATACAACCAGGGTCAGGGGCATGTGTCACAATTGGATTATTGTGTCGACTAATTTTTTGGTAATAGAGACGTGGCTCTTCGTTTAGCGCGCGCCTGTAATTTATAACAACTGACTTGCTGCCACAGCCTTTATCATATAACTGCTGTCCTTCACTTCCACTCGCTCGTGTAAGATGCAAAGCAGTGAAAGAATAACACTGCCCCCTCCTCAAGAGTCTGTTCATCCCGAACAGGTAATGCAACATCTGGACTATCATAGAGTCAATGTCAGTCGCTCTGGCTTTGCCCAAGAGTCTAGATAACACATCCGAAAAGACCACACCATGATCTTTTTCATAATCCTGTAGGTGCATTCCCAAGATTTCTGTAGCTTCAGGCAGTACCCTTTTTGCCTCTGGGGATTGTACAACCACACAAGTTGTCTTTCTTGAAATACCTCGCCTGACATTCGCCTACCATACTGCATCTTCATCCTGAAAAATCATGAATGCCAACAAGTCTGTTAAATAATTCGCTGGCATAATCAGGGGCTGCAGCTTCCTCTTCTGTTGGCCAGCCAAACAACAGGTCACTAGGGAGGCATAGCTCTCTTCCAAACAGCAACCTAGATGATGTTACCCTCGTGGACTTGCTGTAGTCCTAGTCTTTTTCATCCCCAGAATTTTTGTCATCTCCTGAAAGACTAAAGCTTCAAAGTTTTTTCCCTGGTCAGAATAGAGTTCTAGTGGCACCTCAAACCTTGAGAAGTCATGCTCTATAAGTGCAGCGGCCACAGTACATGCTTCTTGGTTTGGGAGGGGAATGATCTCAGGCCACTTAGTAAAGTATAAAGTAACCTTGGCCCACCCATAGATACCGATTACCTCTCTGTAACAGGCAAAGGTCCCAGAATATCCATTGCCATCCTCTCAATGTTCCAACATTTTATTTTTGGAGGCGAGCTTGCCCCCTGGTCCTTGGGCCCTTCTTTGCAGTGCAGGCGTCGCACACTCAGCACCACTTCTCAATGACCCCCAACAAAGAAGCCAATAGAATCTCAGTCTAACTCTGTCGAGGATCATATTGACGTCAAAGTGCCCACTGGCTGCTGCATTACGCAGTTCTTTTAAGACTTTGGAAACCATGCATTCTGGAAGAACCAACTGTACATGTGTGTGTTTTCCATTATTATTTTCCCAGTTTCTGTAAAGTACACTATTTTTCAGTATGAGGGAATTCCATTGTGCCCAGTATACTTTGACTGCTATGCTTAGACTAAACATCGCTTCCCATTTTAGCCGGCAGCATACTTCTTTCCACTTTAGTAATGGCTACAAAGTGGGATCATTCAGATGATCATTCCTAATAACCTCATCACTCCAGATAGGGGTCCCATTACAAGACAGCGAACCTTGAATTCTTGTTCTCTGTACCTTCAGTGATTCACCCCTCTCTTCTTCCTGGTGTTCACAATGGTGACAACATGGCTCACATGGCCTTCTAGATAGTACAACTGCATTGCTGTGAAGGCATCCAAATCTGTGCTGTATTTCAAAGTCATATTCTTGAAGATGCTATATTCACCGAGCTATCTGACATTTAAATTTAGTAGTCAGCATAATGAAGCATGGTCAGTTCTTAGAATAAAATGTCTGCTATAAACGTAGGAGTGGAAGTGTGAAATTGTGTTCACCATGACCAGAAACTCTCTGCATGTAACACAGTAATTTCTCTCAGGCTTATGCAATACCTTACTGAAGTATTCTAGTGGTCTTTCCTTCCCTTCTTAAATCTGAGATAATACAGCTCCAATTCCTACATCACTAGCATCTGTGTCCAAAATGAATACACCCTCACTTTTTGGGAAACCCAGGACAAGGGGAGATACAAGAATCTTCTTTAATTTACTAAAAATGTTTTCACACTCAATGGTCCAATGAAATCTCCTTTTTGCCTCACTAAGTTCATGTAGTGGTATTGCGATTGTGACAAACCCAGGTACAAATTGACGGTAATAAGCAGCACATAATCCCAGAAAACTCCATACTGCAGTTTTTTCAGTCGGTGTTGGCCAATATCTTATTGCTTTAGTATTCTCGGGGTCTGTTTAGATTCCATGGGCCAACACTACATGTCCCAAGAAATTTATTTTCTTCTGGAACAGGTGGCACTTCTTAGGAACTAGTTTCAGGTTGGCTGCTGCCACTTTCTGGAATACAGAGTATAAGCATCACAGGTGCTCTATTCTAAGGCCACCAAGCCTCAAGATCACTTTTCTCTTTCCGATTACTGGTGTGGTCTCACCTGTTACTGTAGTCAAATAGTTCCATGCTGTCGTTGGGCGATCGCTGGGGGGAATGCTCAAGGTGTCTGGTCTTACTACTATTATGGTCACCCCAGTGTCAACGACCATATGGCAAGAAACATCACTCAGGCTCCACTCCAACAGTATTGCATCCAATCCTGTTCCACTGACCATACCTGTAATAATGTCCGGGTGGTTTAAATTATTCTTTTGGCTATATGGCCATTATATCCCATTTCATGAAGCACATTTAGTATAGTTTGTGCTGTGGCATGCTTTCCTAATTCCCGTTCATTAGCTGTAATCTTCGCAGCACTGAGTTTCAAGTGTACTTTAACTTATCTTACTATGTTATGTTGTTCTATTTTGACAGACAACCACTTGTTGTTTTGTTGTGATAGGTTCTAGTTTCATGAAATTTGAAAATGATGTTCTTAACTGTACTGATGGTCGTGTTAATAATTCCTGCTAAATCTTTGAATGATTTTCCATTCTGGAATCTGCTTACTGAAATTTTCCTTTCTTTTTGAGTTGTTTTTCCCAGGATTTGAACCCAAAAAAACTAGATGTTGCTTAGTTTAGATTTGAGTAAACACTATATTTTAGTTACAAAAAATAACAAGATGATTTATATAGAGACCAAAATTTATCTTTGCTGGTACACTAAACAAAAATTCATTAAACACTTGTATATTCAACAAAACCAAGGACTGTTGTGTTAAAACTATCTACAACTAAATAACTTACTAAAATGAAATCAAAAGTTGTAATTTTTTGTTTTAATTTCTATATACTAAATACTTGTAGAAGCCTACTGCCCTTGCAATTGATTGGCGAATCAGGGGGTCAGAGATTTCTTTCTGTGATATTTTATTATGAAGAAGCTTGACTATTGAATAAAATTAATATTACGTGCAAAAATTATGTTAATTTTACACCAGAAACAATTGCAGATGGACTTACAATGCTTGGTAAATCCTTGTGGTGTTCAATATTTTTAACGTTTTGGAAGACAAGGGGAGGCTAAGTATAAGCCTCTCCGGTATTATTTTTATCAGAATACATCTCCCTATCAAAATAAATTAATATTTTATTTAAACAATGTTATTTTCATGGCAGACACAACTGAACTGGAATTCATGGAAAAAATTGTAAATCAGATGTGTAAGGGTCGAGATTGGTCAAAATTGGTCCAAAATTCCTCAATATAGATAGAGTAACCTCCTTTCTATAACAACCTAATTTATGGTAACTATAGGCCTAAGGTTTTTTTGGAAATTTTCTATTGAAATTTTACTTGGACGATGTCATAACATTATAATTAATTAATATTTCATCACAAGATAATATTTTTCCTCTAGAAAAAATTAACACAGATGCAATTTTTGAGTTTTTGGGACGTAAAAGTCATTCAAAATAAACCAAATTTGTTCTTACAAACACATAGATCTTATGAGTCAATTAACAGGAGCCATTGACTATATTTAAGACATATAACATGTAATTTTGCCACTTAAGGAGTGCAAAAACAATTTCAGTAAAATTCTAATGCAATTATGTCATATAAGAGTTTGGGGTTGGTCAGAATTCCAATAACGCCTCCAAAATAACATTATTTTGAGAATTGACTATACTTTTATTTGTCTGTGAAAAAGATCTCCCATTTAGTTGCAAATATAGATATACAAAATTGAAATACTGGTGTGACCCATATGCAAGGGCAACACTTGCAGAGAAAAAATCAGACATTTAAGCTGGAAAATACAAGTGCAACCTTTACACTAGGGTGACCCTTCTGCAGGCAAATACATACAATATTTGTGGTTTATCTTCATGTTTATAAACAGGGTGTCTAGTATATTAGCATGAAAAATTCATCTACAATTCCCGCACACATGTACAAAAATTTAGGTACCCCACAAACATTTCAGAATTCACGAACATCAGTCTACTAAAACCACAAAAAATTATTAAAATTTTATTTGAGCTTAAGTATTGTTTTGTTTTCAATTCATGGTGCCAGATTTGCTAAATTTTCCAATTTGAAATAATATCTCTCAAACTTGAAGCATTTAAAAAAAATTACACAAACCAAATCAAAAAATTAAAATAGTACAAACTCTGGTGTCAAAACATAAATTCTTTATTATTGATTACTTCCACGTTTATGTAGCAAGAATTATGTTTATGTAGTTCAAAATCCTACCACTGCGAGCGGTAAAGTTATATCTACAGTTCTCTAAGAGGTATTCTTCTAATGCATGCATACATCTATGGTGAATGGCCATTGGTAAATAAACACCATGTAAAACATACATGTATATGTACAACAGAAAAAAAACCACGCTATTTGGACGAAATCTATCAATCATTTGAAGTATGGAAATTTAGTGAAAACTGATAAAATCCATTAAAATGGCAGCCCTGTATGGCATTAATCCTGGACATGTGAAAATTAGTTTTGTGCAATTCACAGATTATTCCCAGGCGCTAAAATTTCCATACAATTCTCAGTTTTCCTGTTTTTCCCACTTGCTCGACACCCTGATAAAGGAATGAGTGTCACCTTTTCCGAGGTCTCGTAGTGCTCACTGCAGATGTGAAGAAGTTGTTGGATCTTTAAAACATCCCCTGTCCCAGCATATGCACAAACATCCACTAATGTTGAAGACATTGATTTGAATGGCTCTGGGATAACTTCCAAGGCAGCAATTATAGCTTCTACAGCATCCTGTCGACCTAGAAAAGACAAAAATTTCATGCTTCAATATAGTACATGAAAAGAAAACGAAATCAATGCTAAGCCAATATACATTCACTAATACATCTAAAATTTCTTAGTCTGTAACAGTCATAATCTCAACAAATCACTAAGCCCCAGCCAGAAAATACCAAATAAATAATGTGTGAGAAAGAGAGAGAGAGAGAGTGAGAGGGAGAGAAAGAAAAAAAAGGGGAGGGGGATATATATATATATATATATATATATATATATATATATATATATATATATATATATATATATATATATATATATATATATATATATATATATGTTGGCTGTTGCCCATTTAAAGACTGTATATGTTGCAACACACCTTAGTTTATCTCAAGTTTTACTTGACCACTTGTAAATATCTATTGCTTTGTGTAGAATCAAACATTTTCTACATAAAGATCTATTTTAAAGATAAAGTAAAAGTTAATATTTCACTTTGCTAAAACTAATTAAAATTATATCAAATCAATTTCTTAAATACTTTCAAATGATTATGTAAAACTAATCAAGAAAGAAAAAAAAGATAATGTGTTAAATATTTTCAGCCAGCAACCAAAAAGACTATAAATGAATGAAAAGGGTTGTAAATACTTGAATATTTAAAATGTCTTGTTATGCTCTTTCTCTCTCTCAACTTTCTATTCATCTGTAGTGGTAAACGCACGATAATATAAGTAGTTAAAATCTCTGCCACCACACTCGTTTTGTCAAGTCTTAGCAGTGAGCTGAGTCTAGAAGCACTCAGTTTACTATTCCCATTTAGCTTGTTTTTAATTACACAAATAGTCCTACCTGCTGTGCAAACCATATGAGGCTAGGGTAGAGCCCATCTTATCTTTCCGCACAGCTAGCTACAGCAGCGCTTAATTTACACGAACAAGTGAATCTTTTGTGGCGATTTTAATTATTTACTTAATATTTAATTGCTTTAACAATCATATTTTTATGATTCCCCAAGGGTCGTAACTATTGCGCATGCATCCCACTATGTATTTTGCTTTGCTTTCCACAGCCCAGCTGTGCCATTATTGTCAGTACTCAAACATTAAAAGTTCATTCTCTAGGACTGCACGCTTTAATGAAAAGAGGTTCGCAGCGCACCACTCGGTTTCCCACGCAGGTTTAAATACTAACAAAATAATAAAGCCATGTGTAACATGAAGAGCTCATACAAAATAACAGACAACAAAATGCCACAGCAGCCTGGCACAGTTGTATTCCTATCCCTTGAAGTGCGAAGACAGATAGAACATCAGATTGCATGCAACAGAGAGAGACAGAAGATGTCTGCCACCACCGAAGCTAAGTAACAACATAAAAGAGTGTCACCACCGCACCTGCTCCCAGCCATCAACTTGCCATCCAGCTGATTCTTCAAACGCAAGGTCAAGCTCATTCATGAGGAAGGTAGGGCACAGAGCAAGAAACGCATGAAGTAGGGAATGCTACAGAAGCACAACCAGGAGAGAAAAAAATTGCTGTTGAGAGGACAGTACTACCGTATTCATCCAAAAGGAAGACAAGGTTTTTGACAGAAAAGGAATAGAAAAATGAAGGGGTCATCTACAATTTGGGGTTTCTTCAATTCAAAACCTAGGCACAAATACCATAAATGAGGGACACTGCTAGTTCAGTATTTAAGTCTGTGTTACATACACAAAATTACTAAGGGCTTCTATTCATAATTTTTACTCAGGTAGCAGTTAGTCCTCCAAAATTGCCCTGCCATGAGACAGAGGATTTTCACTAAGGTTTTTTATGCTTAAATAAACTGTGTCCTGTGGTTGTACGTATTTTTGTAGTGTTAAGACTGAACCTGTTAACTTTGACAAGGGTCCCTTTATCTGATGTCACCATGCCATAAAGAGGAAGCCTTGCTGGGAAGCAAAATGGCTCAAGTCACGAATATATAAACACCCACAAAAGTTTTACAGTGTAATATAATAAAGATGCTGCTACCATACAGCCAGGTTAGACACACCTGTTTAATTGTGATTAGTTTTTCTTTAAAAGTAAATCAAATACAGGATATTATTCATACAATAGCAATTCTTGAAGAGTTTATCATAAATTCATGCAAAAATACTTTTAACCAAAATTATTTTTTCAGCACTTCACAGGGGTAGTCTTGAATTCAGATTTAAATATTTTTCCCTCAAAAATATTTTTTAGGAAGGGGTCGTCTTAGGTTCAGAGACGTCTTCCTTTTGGATAAATACGGTACATTCTCTCAAAGGTATTTCTTTTTCCACCCAAGCCATTCCTCTAAGACGAACCCTAACTGAGAGGAAGACAGGTAGCTCATGTGAGGAAACTCCCACGTCCTTCTCAGGAGGAATTACTTTGCTACTCCCCTTAAGGATGAATTTGTTGCAGCGGAAAGGGGGCAAATTGATGCATGACGCGTTTCAACAATGGTATATAGACGACCAGTTCATCAGAAAGTATAGCCTTGTGACTGATTTCTATGAAGTTTGCATAACTGTTGGCCACGAGACGTTAAAAGATTGTAATCTCTACCACGGCAAGAATGAATGTTCCAGTTAGCAGAGATTGTATTATTCACCAGCCCACCAAAGCGATGCACCTCAAGGTAGAGAGTACTCCTAACCACTGCTAGATGGAAGCACAAGAATTTTTCGTTGTTTTTCTTCCCAATCTCCCAGCCGGCCGGTTGACGTCTCACCAGAGAGCTATGCTTTTTGCCACCCCCGGTTCAGTGGCCCCCTCGCCTAAAGAGACACCACCCAATAAACACAGAGGCAGCCAGTAGAGTATAAATAAGGAGTCAGAATTTGACTCAGGAGCAGTCTTCAGTCTTTCGCAGCACTCGCTGCTGGAACTGATCAGCCTGAAAGTCTACACCACACTAGATGCCGAAGATCTCCCTATACCTACCTTCCTTCCTTCACCACACCTTTGTGCAAAGAAGGTTGATGCATGTCGCTTAACCCCGACTGACAAGAGACTTTTGGTCTGCCCTAGATCAGTCACGCTACAAGGGGAACTCAGGTCCCTTTCTTTCCAGACACCAGTGTCGGTCTTGTGGGCTGTCTACTGGGTATGCAATCGGGTATAGTAGGTGAGTGATAAGTCTCCCGATGACACTGGCCCTCCGGGGCAAGGTGGACTTAACAGAGCTCGGTGGCTTGCCTTGATAGATGGAGTAGTGTTGTAGGTCGTGCATGTGGAGTCCTTGGTTCCACTGGTCTTGGCGGATGTTGGGCTGCAGTAATTCTCCGCAAGGTGGCAATGGTTCCACTCGGTGCTGGACCAGCTGCCGATGTGCATGTTGGCCCGCCCGAGCCTGGTGTCGCTCCCACTGACTAAGGCCCGGACCACTGGATGCACCTTGTAACTGGTCCAAACTGGGGAGGAGTGAAATGAGTAGCTTCCGACAGGAGAGCCCCGTCTCACCGCATGACGGGCGGCTTGGGCCTGCCCCCAAGGAGTGTCGACTCCCGGTATAACGTGGTTTGGCGCACAGACCTGCTTGGTGGCTCTGAACTATGCCTTCTTATCTGCCCTCTGAGCCGGCTGTTGAATGGCATAGGCGTATAGCACACTAGATTCCCTTTAAGAGACAAGCAATTGATGATCACTAACTTATGCGTGTAAAGCAGACAATGGCTGGTGGTGCGCTCCCTGACTCATAACAGTGCAAGCACCTAGAGTTGTAGGTCGTAGACCGCCTTCCTGTCACTGTCGGGTGTTGTCCACAAATGTAGCAGATACCCCTGCCAGCACCTTAGCTATGTGCTCTGGTCAGCAATACAACTCAGGGTGGCTGTCCCGCCTGTGTGAGGTGAGTCCTAGAGTTGGAGGCTCTACTGTTCTGAGCACCGAGGTGCACAGAATGGGTGGCCGTCAAAAGATGTGGTGTGTGTATCGAGACAGGCCCCTGAAGGGTGTCTGACGTCCTATTTTAGGTTAAAATTACTCAGTCGCTTGCTTGCCTCTTGGCAATACTGGTGGTAGATAGGCTACATTATTATAACAAAGAACTCTTGGATGCGTTTTAAGACTAAGTATTTATTAAAGCAATAAATACTTACGTGACTCGTTCGTGCTACCAATAGCTCTGTGCTGCGGAAGTAATTAACCTACGCAGATTATGGGTGGACGTTACCCGTTCCTAGGCTACTTAGATGCAAAGGAAATATTAACTAACTGTCGCAACTGACTATCAGGGTTTGCCTAGAAGAGGCCCTAACTTTAAGAGGGGAAGCCACTACCAGCAAGGAGTGGTGGCTGAAGACCCAGGATGTGTCAACAACTTAAGTGTTAAGCGGTGTTTGTTGTCATCTGATAGGCGGAGCTTCTGGTGAAGGTGATTACTAGGAGGTGTTGAAGTCTCTGGTAGGTGGTGGCAGCCGCCACTGGATAACTGCCAGTTCTTTGAGAGGGCCATGAGGGCCTACGGTCAGTAGAGAGCCCCAGCACTAGAAGTGTTGAGGCGAGGTACTGGAGACGATAACTCCTGACCGCAACCGCGCACTGCCTTATATGCGGCTCCTCTGGAGTGCCCTGCAAGCCTGGAGTGGGGGTGTGACGAGCCCCTGTGACATGTGCACAGAGTGGGAGAACTACCCTAGTGTGCTCGGGATATGGCCTCAGGCACTCGGCCATCTTCGGTGGTGTGGTGACACACTGTCTGCCAGGTGCGTCGGGGAGGCTGACGTGTTGGACGGCCACTTCAAATACCTTTTGTTTTATGTGAATCTGGGGTATGTTTGAGTTGCAACAACTCTCTGCACATTCGTAAAACGTTGTGCTTTGTTTGCTCCTTCACAGGTTTAAAATACTCTTAGTAGAGAGAGAAGGGCAGGTCAGAAATAGTCCGGGAAATCCAAGTATCTTATATGTCTCTGGCGAGAATACTTCCAGCTAGACATAGTTGGTGTTGTTTCCTGTGGTTGGTAGAAGCATGCAGGATAAGCTGCAGTCGTATATAGTATATGGGTATAAGTGTGATGCATGCTGCCCCTACTACTAAACTACAATTAAGACTGTTGTGCACATCACACTTTGCACATAATTTCTCGGCCACTTAAAACTACTGGGCGGCCGAGCATGTGGCCACAAGGTTACACACCCAGCAGGCACGCCACCTCCTCCCCTTCCCCGTGCAGAGAGCCAACAAACCGCCTGCCACCGGGCAAGGCCGAGCACTACCGAAGATGAACGAAGCAGTATTGCCGACTACTGCTGACCAGAGATATTCAACTCCCACGCCACGGCAGAAGGACGTCACACGCCTTCCCCGCACCCCACTGCGGCAGACTAGACTTGAGCACTCCACAAGTCCGTGTGCAGCGGAGCTCGAAAGTTCATTCTTCATCCTCTCTCGCGACATCCCAGAGCATTGATCAGTACTGGAACCTCCGGAGATCTTAGAAGCTTTTAAGTATGCCCCAAGCAACTAGTTCCCATCTCAAAGACCAGTCAATTTAGGCGAACATGCTAAAACTTATTAAATTCACTTTCTCTCTTCTAGACACCCATTTACTTAGTACAGTTTAACAGTAATTCACTTTGTATTCGTCTAGAACTATATTCTTTCCCTAGTAACCTAAAACCAGGTTGCCTACACCTGGATAACGCAGTTACCTTCACCACTCCCCTGTTCGGTAGGAGGTAACACGGGTCACGTTGTTCTCTATCGTTAAGCTTTTTATTCTTTAGAGTACTTTTCTGTTTCACCGGCTAGAAACAAGATACGATATGCACTTCCAACAGGAACAGGAAGATTGTTAGTAAACCAAATTAGTCTTCAGGAGTACGAGTCTAAAAACACACATTAGACGACCACCTGTTTCTTTCCAGTAATCCAAGGACTAATTCAATGCTGGACGGGAGAAACAGCAGAGCCCCAACCACTAGTAGCACCTTCATCCAAGGAGGGGCTACAAGCCCAGGTTATTTCCTCGCTTTGAGCACTAAGTTAGTGATGCAGTGACCATAGCCTGAGACTTGCTGCTCAAACTTGTTGAACGCACAACCTGTAGAGGCTTGGCAGTCCACACATCTCCCTGTGTCTGATCAGCCCGCAAAGGGTGGGGGATCAGTGTAGACTCTTACCGAGCTCGGCCAGCCAGCGGCTATTGGGTGAACACTGTAGATACTGTTCTTGTCAAGGTGCACTACGTAAATTAAGCTGCATTACTCTATGCCTTAAAAGGTAAGGCATGGCCTCAAGCGTAGGGAGAAATACCAAGCTTACGTTGCTGTCAAACAGTGGTCTGCACTACCACCTCCTACAAACGACAGGCAGGCGGAATGGGACAGCCCCCCACATTCAGACACCAAGCAGTTGCGGCTGCTCCGGTCATAATTGTATACTTTCCATCATCCTTCCGTACCAGCCAGGAGTACCACCCGGTGTTGAGGGTTAGTTTATCAGACTGAGGCTAGGAATGGCTAGTCCAATCCACACTTCTGGAGCAGAGTGTCGTCCGCCTGGAATCGCCGCTTCAGAGTGGGGCGAGCCAGCCGCCACTGAGTGAGACCAACACATCATCACCAGCACCACCCAGGATGACGGTGTAATTCAGTAACCAACACCCCTCGCCAAACACAGTTAAGCCTAATTAAAACCACGCTATTGGTCTAGTGTTAAAATCCTAGACAAACGTGCCATTCAGACTTAACCGGGCATGCGTCAAGGTATACCTCATCCTCAGTCCCATTGTTGGGACTTATCGTATCACACCCTGTTTAGTAATCAAAGCATCGTGCCAACCCGTTAGCCACAACGTTGTCTATCCAAACTAGACACCATGGCCCCTTCCGGGCAACAGTGGTGTAGGGAAACAGCCATAGTATTCAGTTGTTTTCACAGCGCTATACTACCCCACCCCTTTTAGCTTAGAAGCAATTGTTTCTACCTGTCTTGCATTGGTCAGCTTTCCGTAAGCTCTTGATACACGTAGGAGGTAGTACGTTACAACATATTTACTTACAATTGCATAGAATAAACATTGAGTATAAACCGATCCCTGAATACCACGTTCCTGTAGACTTTGCACCTATCCTAGTTGACCTCACCCTTAAGAGAAGCGCAGATTATTCAGGAGCAATACTCAATTGACTCAAGACACACCTTGCTCAACCCACAAGTACTAGCGACAGCCAATCTTTCTACATACTCCGGTAGGTAGAATGGCAGAGCCCAATCACAGCTACGCAGTTTTCGGACCAGCTTGTAAGTTCGGTGCTAGTCCTTTCCACCACCTTTGTGCCGGAGGGGATGTTCCCTGGATTGGGAAGACGTGGCTGAAGTCAACACCCATGTGTAGGGACTGTAGACAGCGAGGCCTGACTTTCACTACTCACTGTGCCTTTGCGCCGATTGCTGAAAAAAGGTGTCTGCCCATTGGCAGCCGCTCACGTGGCTCAACACTATAGGAAGACACAAACCCTGCTTTTCACCTCACCGAAGTGAGTGTGTGTTGTAAACTCCAAATGCCCTTTTCTAGATGTTGTGGACTCAAGGAGAAAGTTAAGCAGGTGCTAATAATCTCTGGGTGTGGGTGTTTATAAGAGCTGACCCCTGCCCTCGTGCCGTCATCAGACAACCCGCTCCCAAAGAATAAGCCCAAGCTATGTGACAATTACTCGCCCCCATCACACCAGAGATACGTAAGGATCTGTTCCAGGCTCCAACCTGCTTGAGTCAGGAGGTACACCCATGGCTCGGTGAGTAACTCAGCTAGCCTGATCTGCAGCCGACAGCTTCTGTCACGTACCTCGCACCTGTTGCTCTGTCCCCGGCAACCCTAGCAACTAATCAACGTCAACACATCCAAGTACCTGCAACACCTACATACACAGTCATTCTGCCACCAGCTCATCCAAGTACCAGTAACCTCAGTCACCCAGGTATAACGCCCAAAGCACAGAACCTAAGTGAAAGATTGCATTGGCAGAACCTGACTTTGTGCCCTGCTGTAAAGCTACCAGGCCAGTTCTCTACACTGGGAAAGCCCCATTACCATGTAGGGAATGAATTAAATAAGAACTCCCACCAGAATAGGATGCGCCTAATTTAGCACCCGACAAAACCTGCCTACACTTGATGTAGTGTTCTCCTAGTCGACAGGGCGCCACGTGTCAACACATAACCAAATAATTAGGTAGGTTTCAAGAAATATTATATTTCATACATTTAACCTCACTTAGTTATAATTCAGGTATGCAAACTGATTCCCATATTTTTAATTATGAAAAAGTAATTGCTTGTAAATGATTAATAAAGAGTAACCAGTTATGGATCACTTTCAAAATTAATTTATGCATCTGTTAACAAACAGCTACTTTGATGTAATAATAAATGTTGTTGTCTTAGAAACATTTTGCTGTACTTAAAAAAATGCACTGAGTGAATACTCAAAGCTGTTAGCTTTGAAGGCCAGTTATAAATGTACAGATGGCTGTTATAAATGTACAGATGTAATACCATTATGAATCCTCAATTAATACATGTTATTTGTAGGGATGGATGAATTTTTTTTTAGTTGAACTCAAATCTCGAACCCAAAACCACATCCATGTTCTAAAAAATTTGTTTCTTGAAAATATTTTTTTCCCAGTGGTAATAAACTGGGAACATTGCTACAGATAATTCTAATGGTGAATGCATATAATAATAATAATAATAATAATAATAATAATAATAAAAAATAAAAAATTACCCTGAATAACATCTTTGCATTGCTTGATATAACTTATGTATTTTACACTCAAACTGTATAAATAGGCTTTGAAACTTTATTTGCTTACACAATAAAATACATTGGAAGCGTTTGAATTAAAATATTTAAGTACAAAAAAAAAAGTTTCTTTACTTTGTATTTAAGCTGGAATCACAATACCCCGACGAACACGACACAATGAAATTTGAGTAGCAGCCAATGAAAAGCAAGGTCACTCTGACATCAGTCAGACAAAATCGCAGCCTTGACAGCCCGGCAAAAGGAGGTTCTATTTCTACTTTCCGTCGTGTTGAGCTCGCTGAAACGTGTGAAAAATTTAAATGCAACATTAGAAAACTAAATTTCATGCGTATTTCCCTACTGTAGCAAATAATAAATATGTTCCAGTTTGTTTTAACTACTTTTCTTTCTCTTGTACGAATTTAAATATTGTGAAAAGCAAAATAAGCATTCAATTTATCGTGAGTAATAAACTGGGAACATTGCTACAGATAATTCTAATGGTGAATGCATATAATAATAATAATAATAATAATAATAATAATAATAAAAAATAAAAAATTACCCTGAATAACATCTTTGCATTGCTTGATATAACTTATGTATTTTACACTCAAACTGTATAAATAGGCTTTGAAACTTTATTTGCTTACACAATAAAATACATTGGAAGCGTTTGAATTAAAATATTTAAGTACAAAAAAAAAAGTTTCTTTACTTTGTATTTAAGCTGGAATCACAATACCCCGACGAACACGACACAATGAAATTTGAGTAGCAGCCAATGAAAAGCAAGGTCACTCTGACATCAGTCAGACAAAATCGCAGCCTTGACAGCCCGGCAAAAGGAGGTTCTATTTCTACTTTCCGTCGTGTTGAGCTCGCTGAAACGTGTGAAAAATTTAAATGCAACATTAGAAAACTAAATTTCATGCGTATTTCCCTACTGTAGCAAATAATAAATATGTTCCAGTTTGTTTTAACTACTTTTCTTTCTCTTGTACGAATTTAAATATTGTGAAAAGCAAAATAAGCATTCAATTTATCGTGAGTTTTAAAAAATGAATTAAAGATATTACAGTGGAGCCCCTGTATTACACCCCCTGATTTTACACCCACTTTTTTGGTCCCAATGTCTGTTTTTACAGCATAAGTTTCCCTCTTATTATACTTTCCTGCATTTTGCAACATTTTTTCCCAGTCCCTTAAAATGTGTAAAATAGGGGTTTCACTATAAGGATGATGTGCCATTAGAGGATTTTCCAACAGCCAACTAACACACCTGTTGGGCAGATTTTGTGGTGGTATTATGAATGATGAATAAAATATAATGTGAAATTCCATTGAGTTCTGATTTGTCGGTCAGTCGTGTCGTGTTCGTCAGGGTATTGCGACTCCAGCTTTATGTCTGTCACTGCAAATCCATAGATAATGCGGTATATTAATACAGTAAACACTATTACAAAAAACAGAAGACAATACTAGTCTTCAAGATACCACAAATGTAATGGAATTAATGTTGAAGTGTAGATACACACATGAATGTTTCATTACATGGTCATAATCTTTGTCAATCATATATAATTTTTATTTACCATGCAAAATGGACAACACAGAAGTTAAAGCAGAAGCAAAGTTAATTGAAAAAGACTTTTGAATTTTCGAGATACAAAATTTTTTGCTTTTTAAATATGATCATAAACAAAATTCAAAGGAAGCAGCAGTATCATCAAATATCAAAAGAAAAACAGATACTCCATCATAAAAGTTGACAATCGATCTCAGCAAAAAATTATGGAAAAACTAAATTCAATTTTTAAATGGAAAACATAATTTAGTGTTTAGTATGCACTGGTTTTCTGCATGTAAACACACAACCTGTGCCATTAACTTGATACACTATATATGAGTTCCTTAAAAAGTTTTCCCTATTATAACATTTAATATTACTTGCCCCTTGGGAAATATTATATTACTATGTTTCATATAACTTCAATAAAATTTGACATACTTTGTGACCAACCTACACAGCCTGTAAACAGTAAACACCCCCATTTCCAAAGTACTGTTACAATTTCTCTCTTTACAAATTAAGTGGGCTATACCAAGTTCGTTAAGGGATGGAGGTCTTAATCAAATAAAAGAATTAATTATAATTTCCTTACTTTATTTACAATAACTACAGCAAAATTCTCTGAACTCAAAATCTCACAATAAATTGATATCACTTACTGTTCACAATTGACACCAATTAATAAAATTGATATACAAAAAAATAAATGAAATTAAATAATTAAAGATCAGTCCCAATAGACAGTGTATCAACCTAGTCAATTATTTTATAATTTATGCATCCATATTTGACAGTTCGAATATTTCCAATAAAATAAGTATTACACTTCCATTCAGTCCCACCTCAGTTCAGTCCATGTCCACCAGTCGCAATGTTCTAGAGTCCTCCCAGCACCCTCACGGACAGTAGGCTTCACTCGTTGGTTTCACACCCTCTTGTACATTTACGCCACGAACACCTCACTCGCAGTCGTCCTGCAAATTTCCTGTCCAAAGACTGCCGACCGCTGGGTTGCAGCTGTGTGTGCGCGCGTGCGCGCGCACACGCACACGCACACATATATAGTCTTAGGCCACCACCTAGAATCTTCCCCAACTCGCGTGATGCGTCGCGGAGGGCTGAGGCACCAGCCAGTCTCACAAGAACATTCTTGCACCGTCGTTAAACGTATCGGAAACTCTAGCAAGCGAGAGGAGGTCTGTGACGCCAGCTAGTCTCGCCTCTGTCTGCATTTGCGGGATTACCAGAAGAGGGGGGGAGGGGGAGTCAGGAGGCCGTGAGCGCATTGTTCCAGGAAGAGGGGAGAGCGATGTGTGTTTCCGATTAGGCCGGGGGCAGCTGAGTCTGCACCAGCTGCAGCACGTAACGGTACTGTGTCAGCTGATGGTTGTTGCAGGATCCGTATTATTATGTTGGCGATATTGCCAATGATTGTAAAAGAAAGGAGTACTCAGAATTAAAAATTATAATGTCGAAAATTAATGATAATTACAACATTTATAGTTAAAATCACGTTCATAGACTAATATGCAATTTTTTTGAGTTATAGAGCAAGAGTTTTAAAAATATTTAGAAATATTATGGGAGAGCATGCGAACATCACGGTTATGTGAAAGGTCTCCACCAATCTCCGTTAAGTCTGTTGTCTATGGCCTCCACCCGTCCGGTGAGAAGCTGTTGTTACTATTGTCTCTCTTCCGCCATAATTTATCAATATGCGAGAATTCATTGCTGGTGATGTCGGAATATTATGCATGGAGATAATTAATTTTGTATTTACGTATAGTTCGTTGTAGGTGCCTTTTTAGAACAGTCTCCTCAGTGAAATGAATTATCGACATGTGCCTGCGACTTTGTAAAATGGTTTGTTGTGTGTTGTGGTTCACCATTTTCTGTGGACATCGCGAAGCGTGAGCGAACAATTATTTTCGTTGTGAGGTGTGAATTCGTTGGTTTCAAGAAAGAGTTCGAATGTTTTGTTAAATGCCTAAGTCAGCAAATAAATTATTTAGTATCAGTTGCAGGCACTGATGGGATTAATCATCCAAAGTTCGGTACGTGTTTAGGAATTGTGAAGTGAACAGTAGGTTTGTATGTTTTGTAAAAAGTTTTCTTAAATTGTTGTTAGAATATTTGAAATATATTTGGAAATTTATTTGATTGAAACACTTAAGGATTTTTACGTAGACGTGAAATTTGTATAACATGTTTAGAGTGTGCATTTCGCACATCGATATTAACTGTGACATATTTATTACGTTTCGTTCTTGCGGGAGATTTTCCAATTACATGTATCTGTTGAGCGTTTCTCGCATAGGTATGAACAGCGACACATTTATCGAATTTTAGTTCTATCAATGAAGTTAAAACTTTTGAGCTATAGTAAATTGATGTATATTTTCGTATGAACAAAATTTTCCAATGCATCATCACAACAATGCAAGTTCCAAGCACCACTCTCTTATAAGAAGAACCACAAAAATATTGTCTCCTGAAAGACGTAAAACTATAGTTCCCCACCCCACCAATAAAATAAAACAGAATCCTAACTAGTATATTATGTGATCATAACAAAAATAAAACAGTTGGGAATGGCAACCAGCTATAGTAGCCTAATTATTGGACAGAAGTTGTCAGTATTTCAATGCTAGCCATTCGATTCATAGATTGTTTACAAAGATAGGTTTCTTGACCAACAGAACAGCTGTGGCGGAGGGATACATCGTGGCCACACTTCTTTTTGAGAACTGTCAAAATTTATTGAAGTTATACGAAACAGGCTACAACAAGGTTATGTTAAAGAAAAGCTAATTTCAACCCCACAAGTTGAAATTTCTACTCAAAACCTGTTTCAATTACTCAGATCAAATCCCATGGATTTGAGGGACTTGGCATATCTTGAATTTAACCATCCCATTTCTAGTTCCAAATACTACAGAACACAGGTCAGCTGCAAAGAGAAGCACACGACACTTACCCAGGTAACACAGGCCCAGTCCGAGGGGCAGGAACCTTGCGTACGTGTCACGCAGGTCAGCCTCTGACTTCTCCATGAGTGTCTGCACGATGGTAGCAGTAACCTCAGAGTTGCAGGAGCCAACAGCTATCATGCCACATGCTAGTCCTGCAATGCCTATCACCTCCATGCTTGACTTTGGGTCGCTGAACACAGGCGTTAACAGGCTGAGCACTGCCTCACGGTTCGAACCAGCATATGCCAACCCTAGGCCTGTAACAATAGGACTATTAAGTCAGCAGCCATATGTTGCCACAACTGTAAAGTCAACATTTTATAATTCTAAAATGTCATCTTTTAAAATTTACTTACTGAATACCCTAATTTAATAGTGACACAATCAATGAAAAAATCAATACAATGTCATCTGATTTAAAAAGAAACAGTCAAAAATGTACTAAATTATAGAAAATAAAGTCACAAACTATTAAAATTTTTTTTAGCTAAAATTATTTTTTGATTGAAAGAGTAACATATGCTTCGCATCAGCCATTAGCCAGCCGGAGACTTTTGAGAGGAACTTAGGAAATGGAAAACAGTTCACCACCTGACTGCTAGTATGTGGTGACATCAAGTCTGCTCCTCTTACGTTATAGTCAAGGTTTCTAAATCAAACCTTTGGGTGATAGTATAACACATGAAAAATGTGTTGTCTTTTGTGTGTAAGCCTGTTGAAAAATTACTAGACAGTGAGTACTTGAGTTTCTGTCCTTTATATACTAATTGTCAGCCTAGCAGCCTACTTCTAACAGTTACTCAGAGATTTAATAAGTACACTCTTAGTTATAAACATGAAACAAAATACAACAAAGTAAAAAGTTTCCAGAGGTTGTTGATTGTTTTAGTACATATTACATATATCTTTTGCACAAAGGCTTTCACACAAATTACAAATCACAATTTTTTCCAACCGTTCTGCTTCCAATGGTAACATCTGTATGTAGAACCAGGAACGACAGAATAATCTCTCTTAGGGGTTTATCTGTCACTAACTCTTAGGATTAGGGACATAAACTTTTCGCAATAGTCAAACATTATGTTTATTCCATGAGTTTTGCAGTTTTTTTTCTCGGAAATCACGAATTTGGCCAATTTTTACATTATGGTTGTTAGTTTTGTTATCATCTCATCTCTTCTATAGAAACGTTAATGATTACATACTATGTAACCTCACGTTAAGAAATAAAATAATGAAGAGAAAAACCACACACAAAGGTCTCAATCTGTTGTATACACTGATTTTATACACTGTACATACCCTAAATTTGCTATTCACAACAAATAGTCAGACAAACAGTTAATGCATCACTGATCTTATTTTGCCATTGCTCTATAATGCAGACTGCAGAGTTAGGTATATCCGTTTCTGTGTAAATTACAGTTGAAAAAAAAAATGCACATTGGTGAGTGCTTACACGTGAGGGAAATTGATTGTGTCGTACATGTTCGAAATATGTAAAGTGATTCAAAACTTTTATCTTCATTTTAACTACACTGACGCATGACGTCTTTTCCAACTATGGAGATTAGAGGACTTCCACTAAATCCTTAGGTCAATTTGTTTAGGAGTCTGAAGTTTGCATTTTCATTTCTCCCGATGTAAGATGAGATTGTACTGTCTGCCACGCAGATTGTTTAATTCACTCACTACCCCACTGTAAAAATGCTTAGAGGCAACAAGTTCTTTACTCCCCGCTAGAAAGAACCAGAAGTAGGATTATCATTTGTCTTTGCATTTCATCTCTTCTACCGGCCTGTCACGGCAGGAGAGTCAGCCTGCGTCTCCAGAACGGTCTTCATTTCCAGCACTCGTTGCTCGGAACTGACCAGCCTGCCACTCAAGCCTTCGCTTATGACCAGTCTTTGCTCCTAGTGCCAGTCGCTCAGGATCTGACCAGATTGCTCCAGCTAACCAGCATGCGTTACTCGGACACTAACCACTCAACCTTCGTTTAAGCCCCGCTTACAAATAGGTTTTGCTTCCAGCACTAGTCGCTCGGAATTTTACTTGTTTTAAGATAGTTAGGATCTCCCCCTGCTTCATACCTTGCAAACCCTGACTGCCTTGCAGTACACAGATATGTCTGTAGGTATTATTCTAGATTCTTTCTCAGGACTCATCCTGACACCACCCCGCTTAGTATTCCAAACCACATATCAGTATCTGTATGCAAAGTCACTCTACATGAATAACACATCCAACAATGCAAGAGGAGATTGCTTAAACGTTCAGCGCATCACACCTTGCATTCCCTCAGTTCATTCACCGGTTGCCTCTACCAGCCTATTCTATGTTCTACTCTAGCTTCCCGGCCAAAACTCATGCCGTCAACAGGAGTTAGTGTGCATTCATCACGTGTGTTTCCATTCAGAAATAAATGTGAGTCACCCTTCACTTTGAGTTTGCTTCCTGTAGACTTAGCACCTTGAGACACACACACACACACACACATGCGTGCACACATGCGTGCACACACACGTGCACAACACGCACAACCGCTGCCCTTCCCGTCAACCTTGGTTGGTGGAAAGGAGCCACACAGGTACACTATCCTGAATCAGCTTGTCGGTTCAGTATGCGCCAGTCTCTCCACTGCTTTACAAGCCATGAGAGCCTGATGTTCCCTGAGTTGGGAAGACTTCGACAGGATCACACACCTGTGTGTGACCTCGGACAGGTGAGGTCTGACTTCCATCATGAACAGCAATAAGGCCAGACGATGGTATAGGGTGTCTGTCAGTTTCCGGACCACACATGGTGCCACGCGTAATATTGTGTACAAGGAGCCTGCCAGCGTGTTATAGTAGTAATAGGGTAAGTCATCCTGGTGCCCTATTCCAAGAGGAGAGGATTCAAGGAGAGGGTTGGGCAGATTCTCCTGGCTTCTGGTCATCTGCTTGAGTTAAGGCCTGTTCTGGTATCACACTTAGCTAGCCTTGATCATAAAAATCAAGCCCAGGCACTGAGGCCCTTACAAGACCAAGTTAAACCTGAAGTTCCCAGAGATCTGTTTACCGCATCTGAGAAAACCGGCTCATGCAGCATACACATGGTAGATTGTAGAACACTTGGAATCAGTCACAGCAACCTGCGACACCTGTCATCGAAATACCAGGTTCCTGAAGTACTGCACCCCCCACTTTGCCCACTGCCACAGTTACAGACCAACCTCCAATGCTGCACCTCGGACACCTACACTAGCACTCCCATAGCACATCGAACAGGTAAGGTCAAGAAACCAGTAGCACCTAAACATAGAATTGTTCTACCCGCTCCAAATCAATTTTGTGCCCTGCCACAAAGTGACCTGGCCGGTCCTACAACGAGAAAGCACCAGTGACCCATCAAGACTAAAACCCCCAACAATATATGAGAGCATCTGGTTTAGCTCCTAGCCAAAAAGGTGGATGCCACCTACTGCCTCAAACAAGGTTAAAATTCTCCATTAATTGAGGTATAAATGGATCCCATTAATGTGTAAACATTTAAGACAAATCAAAAAATGTCAAAATAATAACAGATATATAATACATATCTCGGAAATGCATAATACCACACTCATCAGACACATTCCAATGGAAAGAGCACCTCCAAAAACTAAAGGAATATGCAACCTAAATCGCACAGTGTGGCAAAATGAAAACAAGAAAAAAGAAAAACTAAATTTTGAGGGCCCGGAGAGGAAATCTCATTGAACTTCAAACCATTATACGGTATGTCATGAACCATTCACCTGATTTTAATGATTCATATATAGTTGGATTCCCCTCGCAACATTATAAAAATGAAAGGTAAATAAGTTTGATTAAGTTACAAACTTTTATGAGAAATCAAAAAAGTCAAATATCAACAAAAAATTCTGTAGGCCTGAAAAACTTTTTTCAAAAAAGTTGGCCAGTAAATTGGTATCGAACTATTCAAAACCGTATCTCTAATAACCTTTCATGGTACATAATTCTGAATTATTTTTTAATGCCTGAATAATCTAAAATAATATACCTAACATGGAAACGGCTAACACCCCACTCACCATACATATTTCAATAGAAATTGCACCTCCGAAAACTATAGGAATTTTACCCTTAATTGCACAGTGTTCGAAAATAGACATTAAAGAAGAAAAACCAAATGACGAGTGCCTGGACAGAACCGCAAATGAAATTTAAAACCCCATATCTCGCCAACCATTTATCCTATTTTAATAATCAATATATTGATGGATTCTGCTTAAGATTCTTGATAAAATTAGATCTGAACAGATACCACTAAGTTGTAAACATTTAAGAGAAATCAAAAAATGTCAAAATAATAACAGATATCTAATTCACATTTTGGAAAAGCCTAATACCACACTAATCACACACATTCCAATGAAAAAAGCACCTCCGAAAACTAAGGGACTATGCATCTCAAATGGCACAGTGTGGAAAAATGACGACAAGAAATAAGAAAGGCAAAATTAAAGGAAATCTCATTTGAAATTTGATACATGCCGCTTATACTACTAATAAACTATGATTAAGACTCATTGCTCTTTACAACGTATACCTTTACTTTAACCTACGCCAGAGTTGTCTACATCAATCTCCGTGTGCACACAATACTTTGCACATACATTCTCACCCATTTAACTCAACTGGGTGGCCGAACACGTGGCTATAAGAATACAGAACCAGCGGGCATGCTGTCCACCACGCGCTGAGTGCCAACAAGCTTCAAATACTTCGGGCACGGCCGAGCCCCGCCGAAGATACATGAACCAAAGAATGCTGACAAGAAGGTTCTTACCTTCCACACCCAGCGTCACGGCAGGACGTCATGTGCCTTCCCCACACCCCGCTGCGGCAACCTAGACTTCAGTACTATATAAGTCCGCGTGCAACTGGGCTCCTGCAGTCATTCTTGCATCCCGAGCACTGCTCAGTGCTGGGGACTAGAGAGATCTACCAAGTCTTCAGTACGCCCCGGCGGCTACTTCCAACAATGACAACCAAACATCCAATGAACAGCGAAAACGCTAACACTCGTTAACTTCACTTTGTCTCTTCTAGACACCCACTTTCTTTAGTACAGTTTAGTAGTAAAGTATTTTTCACATCTAGAACAATCTTTCCCTTTTTAACCTATGACCAGGTCGCATACACCTGGCTAACGTAGGTAACCTTCAGCATCCCACTGTTCAGTAGGAGGTAGCACAAGTCACGTATTTATTGATTTTTCAATGAACATAATTTGGTTCTCTATCCTTATGCTTTTTCATTTAGAGTGTATATTTCTATTTTGCCCGTTAGAAACAATTCACGCAGTGCACTGGCGACAGGAACCGAGTATTTCTCTAAAACCGAATTAGCTTTGAATACGGCCCGCCTTCAGGAGTCCGTCAGTCTGAAAACACACTCATTAGACAGATGCCTGTTTCTTCCCAACCACCCGAGCACTGCTAGTGGTGGAGGGGAGGAACAGAGGAGTCACAAACATTAAGAATACCTTTATCCAAAGAGGGACAGCAAGCCTAGGTTATTCCCTTGCTTTGAGTGCTGATAGTGCTGGAGTGAACATAGCCTGAGTCTTGCAGTTCAACCTTGCCTAAATTCACATCCAGTAGAGGCACTGGTAGGCCAAACGGCTCAACATCTCTGATCAGCCTGCCAAGCATGGGGGATCAGTGGAGACTTTTACTGAGCTCGTGCCAGCAAGCAGCTACTGGACCGACACTGTTACATTGTTTCTCGTCAAGGTGCACTACGTGTGTTGTTTAAGCAGCGACACTCTATGCCTTACAAGGTATGGCTCGGTCAAAGGCGTAGGGAGCAAAACTAGCTTTTCTTGCTGCCAAACAATGGTCTGCACTCACCCCTCCTACGCAGGAAAGGCAGCCAGAATGGGACCGCGCCACCACACTAAGGCGCCAAGCAGTCGCGACTGCTCCCGTGGTATTCGTACATTTTCCACCGCATATTCACACAAGCCAAGAGTACCACCCGGTTCTGAGAGGACTGGTTTACAGGACTGAGGCTAGGTACATCCTGCCCATTCCCAGGTTCTGGAGCCGAGAATCTGCTGCCTGGAATAGTCAATACGGTGTGAGGCAACCCAGCATTCATTGATTAAAGACCAAGGATCTAAACCTCAGCTTCATCAGCATCACAGAGGTCATCTAAGTAAGTCAGTAGCTAACACCTCGTCAGCCACAGATAAACCTGTATATAACAGCACACTTGGTCTAGCACATAAAATCTCTACGAACGTGCCCACAGTCAACAGCCGGGCACGCATCATGTTCAAGGCATTCCCCTTCCCCTGCCCAACCCAACATGTCTTGCCAGTTTATCGACCACTGGCTCGGGTTATTGATTACTTTGTAGCGTTGTTTTCTTAACGTCAACAAAGCGTAAAAGGACATTTTAAACTATTGTGGAAAAGAAAGAAGCAAAAAATTTTTTGAACATGGTGATTGTACTATATTTTTAAATACTAGGTTTCCTCATTTAGAGTCCTGTTATAATCTTTATTGCAATGCATTCTGAACTCTCAACTATCTCTGCCATCTACAGGATGGGCCTGAGTGACGTACGTTGAGAAAGCGACACACTAAACCACACACTGATTATCTATGTCGCCCGCCCAATGCGCTCACGCCTGGTGTCAGTGCAGTCTGTATGTACTTCATGCGCTGTGAATTACACTATAGTCGGTACAACATAAATATCAGTTAAAATATTGATACTTCAAATCCTGGGCCTACAGTAAGTAATTTGTGTTTGCTTTGAAATGTATAATAGCTACTTTTTTTTATCACGATTTTCGGAGCCAATATCACTGTTCCATTATTAGTAAAAATGTGTACAATCGATTATCCAGTTTTCAAAATACAAATTCGCTTATTCGTGTTTTCTCCAGTCCCGATTAACACGGTTAATCAGGAGTTTAGTGTACATGTTTAAGTGCTGTGGAATTTAAATCAATGGAATGAGAAGGCAATTGATGACTGCAATATCACTGTTCATACACTTCAGCTCTTGACAGCTGGCTAAAGTTTATAACTCACTGGTTCTGGTGGGGTTTCTTTGGCGGATGGCCCCTCTTCCTGAGAGACTTGTGGACCAGGTAGAGCCACACGAACCATCTCGTCCGCCTCCATGGGGCTTCTCTATATTGCCAAGGCTAATCTGGGCCGTGACAGGTGCGTGAGGGCTGCTCTCTTCTTGCTTGGCCAGTCGGTGTTGGGTGTTCCTCCCAGGCAACTATATGCTCTGGAACACTGGGTGCTGAGGGATGATCGTCGGCAACCTCCTTGAGGATGGGCAGTGTCAGGAGACAGGCAGAGGTGGAGGCAGGGGTGGCTCTGGCATCTCTGCAGCTGGGCTAATCCTCTCATTCTGGTGCTGGGTTGGCCTCGGTACTGTGGGGCACCAAGACCTGCTGAGTGGAGGCACCGTCCAGGAAGGATGCGGCTGGCGGTGTCAACAGGGGTGAGGTCGCCAGGTTGACCTTGACCTGTCCGGCAGTTCTGGCGAGGACCTCCCACTCAGAAGGCAGCATCTCAATGGTGGCTCCAGCATTGTCCGGCGTCAGATCCTGAGTGGTCGACCGAGGCAGAGTCTCTTCAGATTCCTTTACCTACGTGGCACGTCAGTGGCTGGGTTTGTCATCTTCTTCTTCTCCTTCAATAATGGTGGCCTCGGCACTAGGTGGCACCGAGACTGGCTGGGTGGCCACGTCGTCCAGATAGGATGTGCCTGAAGGTACCAGCTGAAACAAGGCCTCCAGGATGGCCTCATATTGGCTAGAAGCGCTGGTAGGAGGCCTCTCTTTCTGAAGGTGGTTGATGGAGGCAGAGTCTCTTTGGATTCCACTACCTCCTCAGCTGCGGTCAACCACTTCTTCTCCTGCGGCGATGGTCTCAATACCATGTGGCACCAAGACCGGCTGGGTGGTCACCTCATACTAATAGGGTGCCGCTAGTTCGTCCAGCTGCATCTAGGGTGCCAGATTGCCCTTGACACAGATAGTTCTGGCGGGGGTGTCCCTCTAATAAGGCAACATCTGGACGGTGGCTGCGACATCCTCCGGTGCTGCAGTCTCCTCGTTGGTTTGGCCATCCAGGGCAAGGGTTGGGAGGGTGGCAGATCAAGGTGGCGGTTCTTGATGATTTATAGTCTCGGTGGCCCTGGTGTCTTTTCTCTTCTCTCGTACAGAACTGGGTAGTGGCTGTCTATGAAATGGCTCTCAATCTAGCAGGCTACGCAAGGCAATCTCCATCGTGGCTGGAAACAATCTGGGCATACTGGGCGGTGGTCTGACATAGGTCGCTGTTGTGGGTTGAGGGTAGAGATATTTTTGATGCTGCAACTCGAGTTGCAGGAAACTCAATGCGGATTGGCGTTGCCTGGCGACTTGGCGGTCGAATCTCGTACCCGCCTCTGGTCCTTGGAGGCAAAGGTTTTCTTGCAATTTCTGATTTTGGAGCGGGGTCGTCCTCTTACTCATCGACAACAGGATATGTTGTCATTGGTGCTTTCGGCTGGTCCGGGCGCTTGACCAGGAAAGGAAGCGTATCTGCCCTCTGGTGGCTTTCCTAATGCAGCCTCTGGCATCTTTGGCCCAATAGACGTCGTCTTGACGGTCGATGATTCAGTGGGGGCCCTTCCATTTTTCGGCCATTCCCACACTGAATTGGCTGCCTTTGCTCAATGGGTAGTGACGCATGATGCATTTCAGCATTCAGAAGAAGCACTCTCCAAATGGCCGACTTTGCCCCATCTGAATAATGGCAAAGTTCAAAGTGCTATAGACAAATTAACTCCATTTATGAATGGTAATGAAGGCAGGACACAAGGGACTTCCAGATGGTGACACACCCTCAACACACCTCCAACCCCGTGCTCCTAGCTTTTACCATTAATCTGAATCTCCAAGAAGCTGTCACGTCATTGCCCCTGTCTAAGTGAAACACCGCTATACTTTGCTGCACCCGCTAGAGCCAATGGGTACTTTTAAAATTTTGCGCCGCTGGAGGAAGCGGACCAATCAACGAAGAGTCACTGCCTCCTGGAGTGTCTATGGACTAAAAAGCTCTACAATCCGCCACGAGCAGTAGGAAAGATAAGGATCCAGAGCTCCAACCCTCAAGGCAGCGAAGGCCCAGGACGATACGAAGGGATGAAGTCCCTTAAATGCAGCGGCAACTCCTTCTTGCAATGTCCCAGGCTGTGAAGGCCAGGGCATCCTGACAAGGAATGGATGTCCTCTGCCGTGCCAGTAGCAGCGTGTGATCTTTGATGACACAACTCGCTCCAGAGGACACCACCACTGGAAGGACTCTACTTCTGCAGCGCCTCCAACCTCCTGGGTTGTCTTCACCGCCAGCAGCTATCACACGTCGACCTAACCTATCTACTCCCCTTCCTTTCCATGTAAACCAAGGTCACGGCAACGTCGCCCTTAAAGACATCCCTATAAAGGCTTAGCCGGGCCATCTTACCAGTTGGGTGAAGAACCTTGTACACTACAAGGTCCATTCTAGATGTTCCCTACTTTGAATAATTTTAATTATCAAATATTTCTTTACATCAAATACATCGTAACATAAACAGGGTGCCTCCAACTATATATCTTTTGATTGCATGTCCGCAGTATTTACCATTGAATATTTTAGTGATATATTTGTTTAACATAATTTTATCAAATTATTTTCACTGTAGTTATTTTCTTGCAAATTACGCAATTGTAATAAAAACCATATTTTATAACAAGTGAATGCTAGGACATTCTTAATTATAGTTTTTGGAAACATTTTTGTCCTTAAATGTTATGAGCGCTCAGTAAATTAAATTTTGGATCATTATATTGAATAAGATGACGCATGCCGCTTATACCAGTTAACTATAAATGATTACGGCTCATCTCACCACAACTTTAGTGTACTACTCCTACACACGTAAGATTAAAACCCCGCGCCATTTCGAACAGGGAAGTAACTGTCTGCCACAATCCTGGAGGGCGGCTGGACACATGGATACAAGGGGTTGCGAAAGACAGCGGCGCATCACCCCCTCCCCCACGCTAAGAGCCTAGGTACCATCAGCCGACAAAGGCCAAACACGAGCATCACCTGGGATACGTGAAGGCCAAGAGATGACCAGAGGGTGCTACCCCCACTCCGGCCTTGCATCTGAGGGATGTCACACGCCCACTCCCGTGGCTGCCACGACACGCGCTCCCTCGCTATATAAGGCCATGCGCAGCAGCCCTCTGCAGTTGTTCCTGCAGTCTTCTCCGAGCACCTGGGTGCTGGAATCTAGACTACTATGAGACCTTCAACAGCCCTTCCAGAGGCTGTCGCCAATGTCTTAACAGTCTTCAGCAGCCACCAGAGGCTGCCACCATTGACGTCACCTTTAGAGCTCTGCAGCCCCATTACCGGATGCTCCAGCGATGTCAATAGCTACCAGAATATTTCTGTAGCATTATACATACCACACATCATTCTTAATTGTCTCCTACAGACACATCCTATATAGAATTAGGTTTGTATTTAAGTAATTTTTGTCAGTTTTTACTTAACTTCCCCACTTAGCTTAGAACAGGTCACCTACACCCGAATACTGTAGGACTACTTCCAACCACCAGTCTGCCTGGCAGGAGAGCACGTGTCACCGTGTTTAATAAGTCTTTAATAAACACAGCTTTGTTTCTCTTACCCTCGAGTCTCATTCATATGGTAATCTGTCACCAATTACTGGGAGAACCTTAAATTGAGTACCGCCAACCGGAACCGGGAAAGTATTCTTATTCCGCAATTAGCTACAACTGGAGACTCCCCCTCAGGTGGCTCCAAGTTGAAAACACACCCATTAGATAACTAGTTATTCTATTCCTACCAAGTATACAGGAACTGGAGGAATAGAATAGACAAACATGACCACTAGCAACACTTCTCAATCAGGGAGAGATGGTACATTGAGTTGTATACCTATCGGAGCACCTGGGTGCTGGCGGGGGTATTTGCTTAGGTGCTACGGCCAGGCCTTGGTTGGGATTGTACACCCAGTGATAGTCTTGGCAACCCACATGGCTCCAATGCTTCTGATCAGCCCACAACAGTGGGGGATCTTCTAAAACACCGGAGCTCACGATGGCAAGGCTGTTGCCAGGCAACACTAAGTTAGGGCTATCCCTATCCGTGGTGCTTATTTCGAGTTCTCCGTAATTACACCCACTCTATGCCATTCGAGGTAAGGCACGGCGCCAGGAGAGAGGAACAAAGAGTTGTGCGCCTTGCTGCCAGACAACTGGCTAGTCTAACCCCACTTACAGCTAGCTGACGAGCAAATGAAATCGTGCTGCCTTACTTCGTTTACTGGCACCACCTATGACTGCCGTTAACCCAACTACTCTCCCGTCAGCACCGGTATGTACACACCCAACCTGCCATCCAGTAAGCATAAGCTAAACCCACACGCACAATCGACCTAAGTGCAACCAAAGCCACACAACTGTGTTCTAGCCTTAGCTAATCGGACACGCGTCAATGTAAGGCAACGTCGGCTTCGCTAATCAGCCACAAGGTCCAAGTTTGGCCATGGTAATGCTCAGTGTATTGCATTGGCTAATCTTTAGGGGAGCCCTTCACTAGGAACTCACAACACCCAGGTATTACTACTGCCTTCAAGTTCCTGCTGTATGAACCTTCGGACTAGTGAATGGCTAGGAGGAGTTATGTGGTGAGACGCGTGGGTATAGCCGTGTATCTGGACGAATACAGTAGAACCGCTACTATAACTGGCTTCATCTTACGTACTGTTTTTGGTTTGCATTCCCAACAGCATACTTGCCAACTTTTCACAATTAAAATTAGGAAGACATTTTGAACTTCAAAAATTTTGCGTAAATTATATGCTGCAAATTTGATGAAAAGTAACTTTGTCATAAATTCAGTTCTAGTCCCGTGGTTACATTATCTATCATACAGCTATATTGTTCCATTTGTTTATTTTAAACTACTTAAACACAAAATTTCAATTCAAATACATGAAAACACTGAATTGGTTGCATGTTCGAAAAAAAATGTTTCTCACCTCAAAATTTGAAGAAAAATTACATCCAAAGATAGATATTGAAGCTTTTCAAATTTAAGTCCACAATAAATCACATTAAGAAAAAATTCACTACTATTCCCAGAAAATACGTCATTTTGGCACCAATGTAGAGAATTTCACAGTTTTAAGTGAAGACATGAAATAATATAAACAAGAAATCGAACCAAAAAAACAATTCACTGTAGTTATAAAATTCAGTCATACTGGCTTGTTAGGGATCTAAAAGTTGCTTTTTTTGCTTTGTGTAAAAATGTGTCGTCGAAAGTCTGTTCATAACATGCCTCCTTTAAAAGTTTATTACATTTAATAATAGATACATTTTCAAGGACATTATTTTACATGAGAGAACGAAACTGAGTTCTATTCTTTTTGACTAAAGACTCTCTTACATTCAGAATTGCTATGTGGATGGTTAAAATTCCTACCATAACAATGCATAATACGTCATACTTAGGTTTCCCACCAATACTTGTCACAGCTGATATAGTGACCTATTTATCTACTTTTGAATCTTCAGTCTTAACTAAGGAGGTTAGATCTTCCAGCTGAAAGAGGGAGAATTGATTGTGAAGCAAATTTATTGCATTATCTCTAGTCACTCTCATTCATAGGCAACAGAAATGGAAATAAGTCAACAAAAAAAAATTGAACATTGCAGAAGCTGGCTTCTGGAATTTTTTCTACTACAGCAACATTTGCTTTCATTATAATTTCATTTTTGAAAGAAAATTTATCGAGTATGTAGTCATACGCCGTGGAAAAATATTTTCTAACAGACAAATAAAACTACTTCTGACAATGCACTCAGTTTCTCAGATGTTGCACTTCCAATTACCAAATCATGGTCCCGCCGCTGATT
Source organism: Dryococelus australis (assembly GCA_029891345.1). Classification (NCBI taxonomy): domain Eukaryota; kingdom Metazoa; phylum Arthropoda; class Insecta; order Phasmatodea; family Phasmatidae; genus Dryococelus; species Dryococelus australis. The sequence goes on along the minus strand of CM056999.1, from coordinate 83,755,344 downwards.
TTCTGTGAAATGGTAATTTACTTCTAGCAAAGCAGAGGTTTTAACATCATTTGGCTTCACAAATTTCACCATCAATTCTTTCAACAATAAATCACTCATTAATTGGTGAAGCAAATGGATTTGTCGGGCTGACTGCAAAATTACATTAAATTTGTCGAACACTGGAATAATGTTCAGTAAAAACAAACACAGAGCCTTGTTGAGCGGAGATGAATAACTCATAAATAACAACTCTTCTCGACTAGCTCCACTGTGCATGCAGTCTTTGATTTTAAGTTACTTTCTTTTCCCATCATGTAACAAAAGTTTCTTGCTGCTTGAAGATGGTTCACCCTCTGTAATAAATAGTCTTCACTTTTTTGAAACCCTACATGTGGTTTCCTTCTCTGAACTGTTTTGATGTTTACTACCAGAATCTGAGGAACATTGTACCAGTTCATGAGTGCTAGTCTTACCTTCAGATCTGGAGCTTTTGTTAACCGATTTATTTGGAATTGTAAATGCTGACAATCCTGATGGCTGTTGATGTCTTTGCGTAAGTAGAATACCTGTTCCCTGAAAAAACTTAATAATGGATCTCACATTTCAACTTGTCTTCTTAAACATTTACCTAGGGATAACCATCTTGTGCAGACATGTTTTAATACCTTTCTAGCTTCTTCTCCATGCAAGGTTTGAAATTTTTTAAAGCTATCATTGCACTTGGCACTCTTTTCAAGGTAGTAATATGTGTCAGAATTTACATCAATTTTGATTGGCAGGCAAGCAAATCCCTTTTCAGGAGCCAAATTAATATGATGGCACAAACAACCTATTCCTAATAGCTTCTCTTGTTTTTCCTTCAAAAACTCCTATCACTCCATTTTACTATTTATCATTACTGGTGCAGTGTCTGCAGAAAATGCTATCATATGACTTGACAGGTACTTTTAAACGTTCCAGTTCGCCGAGAACTAATTCACCAATATTTTGAACTGTTGCATTGCCTTCAAGTTCTGGTAATGATAGCACAGATGACACCAGGGTCTGAGTTTCTTTATTAAAATATGTTACAACCAGCAGATAAATCTTTGAATCTGAATTGTTGGATCCATTGGTAGCCAAGGAATAAGGTCCAGTTTGCAAATTTTTACAATGCTTTCCCTAGCTGTTTCTGCCATTTCTCCAACAATTGCTGTTGTTTTCGTCCTATCACATCCATATTGCTTCACCTCTTCAGAATTCAGGAACATTTTACGAAATAATGGTCCAGAATGGTCGGCTACACTAAGAGGAATGTTATGCTCTAGCAAAAAATTTGTAAACAAACACTAGACTCTTATGACATTATTATCACTGATACTGTTACTAAAAAACCAATGGATTTTTATATTATCCACCACACTTTTCAAGTTATTAGAATGTTTGTTCGACTTCACACGAGTTGATAAATCGGTTTTCCCGCCATGCGCAATATATAGGTTACACCTACACACACTGCAGAAAGCAAAGTGCTTCCGTTTATCAGACTTTATTATTATTACAAACAGAAATCCCTTTGAATATTCCTCATGAAAACATTGTGAATACTGTCTCTTCTTCATCGTACTCATTTTGGTACCCTATTATATTTCTGGGGGGCTGGTATGTGAGGAAAAGTGCAGTTTTTGTGTCACACGCATCCCCTATAGCCTGGCTGGGTGTGACCTCTAACACGGTCATGGCAGGCTGCAGCAGTCGCAGAGTATACATGACTATGGCACAGTACCGTATCTATGATCTACCAGTCCCGTTACCCATCTGCAGCTGTATTCAAATCACAGAAATCTTATCTAAACTACAGCCCCTTAAAACGGTTTTATCATCCACGAATTTTAAATAAAATTTTCTGAGCAAATATGGTTTTGCTTGAAAACCTAAAACAAAAAGTTAGCAACAGTAATTTCTAAAAAAAAAAAAAAAAAAAAAAAAGGCTACTTTTATCAGCTGCTGCTGCTGCTGTTTGTCTAAACTCTTGACAAATCCGCATGCCACGCCGTTTTCGCAAACAAAGTTTGAAAATGAGGGGGCAGGACACAGAACAGAAGAAGCAAAGAGGGCTCTAGAAGAAGGAAAGACCGACCAGGCAGTTATTCCCGGTAAGGTGGTTGACGTCTGTTTAGCAGCGCCTGGATGTCTACATAAATAAACCATTCAAGGACACACTTAAAAAGCTATACACAGACTGTGACCTTTCCGAGAACCAGTAGAAAAAAATATAGTAATGAGGTACTTCTGTGTCAAGTATTATTAGTTATTACTCATTACATTTTTTTAATAGTAGTAGTGCTATTCTTGCAAATTGATATTATTAAAATTAATAATTACTCATGACAATTTTTTTATAGTAGTAGTGCTTTTCCTGCAAATTGATATTAAAATTAAAAATAAAAAAAACCACCACAGTGTACAGCATCTGGTGTAATGTAGCAATTAAAAATCATTAAATTTTTAAGTGACACAATTAGATGTAATGGTTAAGTACTAAGATGTGATTTCATGGTGTAAACATCAACTGCATTCCTTTATTCCCTTCCATTACGCATCAGCTTCCCGCTGCACTCTCCCTTGAACCCACAAACTTAATTATTTCCCTGCTGCTGGCCTCTCCCTTCTACTTTTTCCTTGCTCTCTTCCTCTTGCCCACCCATCCTTCCTCCCCTTAGCCATGCCCACACCACTTTGCGCTCCACACTGCCAGCCACTTTGACACCACTCCCAAGCTCCTCTCATTATCTTCTCTCCCCCTCACTCTCGCTTCTTTTTCCTTCCCTCCCCCAATTGCTGTGGGCACAGAACAAAGCACTCTCATTCTCTTGCTCCTACCCCCCCTTCACGGGTAGTACCTCTTTGGCACCTCCCCTCATGCAACTGTCGGACATCACAGTAACGTAATAAAAAAAAAAAAAAAAATGTTTTGGCACAATGAAGTTACAGAAATCCAGTAGATATTCATGCCTACCCTAAAATCGTACAGTAGGGTCAATTTTCATACATCTTCTGGAAAAATCATACAAGTTGGCAATGGCCTCATGTCATGAGCTGACAAAAGTGGAGTCAAGAACAAATGAAAGAGAGCACTCAAATTACTAGAAGAGATCAATAACATTAGTGCTCCAGTCACACCACAAAGAGAATCTCTCCTTGCAGCACCTTCTAGAGTAGCAGGCAGACTACCGTATGAATATTTATTACTTTTACATTGTGGAAACTCAGTAGTTGGGATAGAACCCGCAGACCTCAAAGAGGAATACATTGCCATACATCCTCATCCTTCCCTTCCTTCAAACCGTACGAGCATGACTTCGCTTCAACTAGAGCCGAGTGCTGTTCCTCAACTGGCCACTCAAGCATAGTCGATGGAGCAGAGGAGAGCTCCACTTCCACTGACTCCACAGGTAACCCATCGGAAATCTATATCCATAGCAGCGTGTGACTTTGTCCTCTCACGGAAACCAACATGCCCTATATCTACACTGGCTTTCTGCCCAAGAGGGATTCATTAACTCCCCATGGCATGATCACCGTGGCATTTACGTTGTGATATTTGAAGGCACCCACCACCTCTCGCATCAGTGTTTCAATCCGCAGATCACCACCAGAAAACACAAACATACAATCGACTCTCAATCTATTTTAATTTAGGGAACTGCCAAAAAATGTCCATACATGTGGGATTTCAGTAGGTTAGGTTTCTGACATGTACATCAATCAAATTTAACTTCTAACCTAATACAACTCAAGAAGTTACTGATAATGAACTTTACACTTATAATACAAGTCCCTCGATGTTCAAACAATTTTTTGGTAACAAGGGGAGGTCAAGTATATATGCTTCTGGGTATATACCTAATTTTATTCACGAAGATGCTGCCTCTTGAGTTAAATAAATATTACATTTTAAAATCAGGTTAATTTTACGCCAGATAAAATGAAACACAAACCTTATCGGGAAAAACACATTTAACCACAAAATAAAACATCTTTGCAAATAATAATTCTTTGTTAAAATGTTTTGTGTAACATCTTCAGGCGAAACCATTTGCTTTGAAATACAAACGATGATAGGTGAAACTATTTTGAGCGAAACACACAATCTTGATAAAATTTCTAAATTCGCCAGGCGCAGTTTATTTGCTTTGTGCCATGGCTGGCATGTGTAGGCAAGCACGCGCAGCCTAGACTTCTTTCTTTTGCTAGACAACAGCTTCCCTTCTCGTTGGCATGTGAGGGGAGCAAGGAAGGTGCATGGTGGAGAGAGACAGAAAGAGGGGCGAGAGAGAGGATGCTAGAATGCTACACTCATTGCTACACGTAACCATTTGCCAATTACCCTCTCGTTGGTGTGTAAGGGGACGTAGCACGCCAGTCTCGCACAGTCACACCACAGTACCAGATAGACGTGTTGGGAAGGCGGACATGTCGCAGAGCAGTGATGACGACGCGCGTGACATTTCACATTCAGTTACTACACGTTTGCATAAAAAATCAGCTTAAAAATGATAGTTATGGGAAATATTAAGTGAAGGGATCAGAAATATATTTCTATCGACGCACCTAGCAATAAACTATACAAGCGGTTTATGTTAAATACTTACACAGGAATTTTGCTGGGACCACAAAAAATTGTTGGTGGATGCGGTTTATCAATACATGCGATAACGATACATCAAAAGTCGACTGTAATCTCACCTACCAGCATGGGAAGTAACCCACGAGTCAGAGCTAAGTCCGGGACACGTGTGCGACTCCCCTTGGGTGATTACTTAGATGAACAATCCATTATTTAATGTACCTTAGTTGGCAACCAAGAGTTGAACCTCCACCTGCCACCCCAGCGGCCGTGGTATTCCACCAATTGGCCGATACAAGGCCCAGTCTTCCCTTTGTATCAGGTGGCGTATAATTAATTTTAAGCCCGTAGTACTTCAGTGGTTTCTAAGGGGAATGTCTTTACCCCCAGTGAAACTGCCTACCCCGGTACATGTTTGGGGGTATTTCTATCTATATACTGAGCCAGGGCTGCTCCTGCTTGGTCCATCCGGGTTAGTGCCGCTCTTCGGATCTCCTCGGGTTGTGGGATTTCACTTGAATGGTGGTCCCACTGCCAGTACCCAGGTCTGCGCAGGGTGTGTCCCAGGATGAGCTGGCTGGGGCTCGAGTTGGTAGCTTCGTTCGTTCTTCGGCGTAGAGCGAAGAGTATGGTGGGAATGTGCTGATCCCAATGGCGGTGGTTGGTGCCCACCCTGAGTTGGAGGCTCTTCTTAAGCTCTTGATTTCTCCACTCAGTGGAGTTTGCTTGCAGGTGGTAAGGAGGTGTCAGCCACGTCTCGATTCCCCACGAATTATGTGCTTTCAGCCAGGTTGACTGACGAACTTAGTTCCATTGACGGCGAGAATGCATTGCGGGTAGCCCCATCTTGGAAAAATCTCAGTCTTGTACTTCCTGATGATGTGATAGGCGTTTTGGCTCGGTGGAAGGAATGCTACAACCCAACAGGAGAATAAGTCGGTAACTACCAGTAGGTAGCGATTCCCCCAGGTGCTCTGAGGTTAGAGCCCCATTACATCGACTGCAATCTGCATCCATGCAGTGTGTGGGCGACGGGGCTTGGCGGCTGGCGGAGGTATGGGGTATGCTTTGCCTCGACAACATGTCTCGCAGCTGTTGATGTACTACCGGACATATCTATCATCTTGTCCCATATGTATCGGGCGCGTAAGTCTTGTAGGGTCTCCTTGATTCCAGGGGTTTCCTGCTTGAGGGTCGTTGTGGTAGCGTCTGCAGGGGCCAGCTCATAATCCTTATGGAATCCAGATCCGCCAGTCCGCTCCACGTCTGGATTGGGACCATACTAGATCATTGCGGAGCTCAAAACACTGGGGTTGGTGTTGTAGGAGTCTCTGGATGTCAGGATCTTGTTGATGGAAATTGGCAATCCAGTACTTGCTTAGGCAGAGTTGGACGTTACAGAGGTGGTAATTCTAGGGCATCCTTGGCTGCGCCAACGTGTTATGGACCATGGGTAGAGAAGAGTTTACCTGGGGGATAAACGTAGGGTCACTATTAATTAGGAACACAGCCACAATGCAGTCGTCCCTCCACCCATTAACCCAGATGAGATAAACCACCAACTAGTTGAACCTGAGTTCGCTGAACTAAAACAGATCTTGGATAAGCATACTAGCGCCTTCAGAAAGGAGGTCAATTACACCAAACCCGGAGCGTACAATATGAGATCTGGACCACTACAATTACACCAAACCTGGAGCATACACCATGAGATCTGGACCACTACAGATTTCCACGTATAACCGCCGATGCCATGTGTCCGCGAGGAGACTTTTAATAACAACCCGACCCAGATCCAAGAAATGAAAGTGCAGGAGGTAGTGGAACCATCATATTCACCTTATAATTCGCAAATGGTATTGGTACCAAAGAAAGATGACCAACTGCGCTTCTGTGTAAATTAGAGAGATCTTGACATGTCATACCCAATAGCACATCCCGCAATCAACTTAACATACACCTTGAGGGACATAAGGGAAGCCAAAGTCTTCAGTACCCTTGACATGCAGTCCAGGTACTGGCAGATTGTGGTACATCATGATAGTCGCCAAGTACATGGCGTTCAACACACCAGAGGGTGAAACCCTTCAGTTCCAGGTCATGCCGTTCAGACCGAACGCCACGGAACAACGGTACCACATCAACGGACAAGAGTGCCTTTCGGTAGTTTGGGCAGAAGAATGGGAGAGGATGGTTCTCCCGCCAGCGCCTGAACACACCCTCCAAGAGAACATTCAGCTACTCCAGCAGAAGTGCTCACTGGCTACATACGGCAGTTTTGCTTTGCATACTTAGATGACATGGTCATCTACTCCAAGACATGGGAAGAATATTGTGGGCATCTCCAGAGAGTTCTAGACGGACTAGAATTCCACGGCCTCACCTATAAGCTATCAAAGAGCCATTCCAGCCAGATGACAATGGACTACCTAGGGAACAATTTTTCACCTGAAGGAAACTACCCTCAAGCATTGTTCATATGAGTCATTGAAGAAGCTGACGAGACTTCTAAGGATAAGCAGTTATACAGCCAATTGCATATGCCTAGGAAGCAGTGTAACTGCTCTAATGAGTTTTTTTTCAATACTGAGCATTTGTAATTTCTAAAATAATGTAACTCTTAGTAATTTGATTATTTTAAATTAAGAAATGTGTGTAAATTACATTTATTTAATAGGTATTTGCTTAAAAATGTTTCTATTATATAGTTAGAAGCTTTACATATGAAAAATAATAATAGGTACAAACCATTTTAGTACGAGTAAATGAGCTTGCATATATTTCACCACTTTTAGCATTTCTTTTCACTCCCTTTAAGAGTTTTCCTTACCACTTTTCAGATTTTTTATACACCAAAAAGTTAATGTCCCTACTTAGGATGAATTTACAAGCCACAATATTCTCACAGGTTACCAACATAGTACTGTTTCAACCAAAAGCAGTGATGGCAAGTTCTGGCATGCTAACAAAAAAATCAGTACCCACCTAGTATTGCACCAATTCTCATGACATTGCTTGCATGCAGTACATAGTCAGACAATAGTGCAAGCGCTGGGTCACACTCGTTACGCACACCACAATTAACGATGCCACAGGCCAACAAGGCACCTGACTAAAACAAAAAATAATAATTTGTCATGGAAACAAAATACAGAATTCTTTTCATGAGGTGATAAGCTGGCTATAAAATAAAATTACTTTTATGTAGTCTTCAGATGAGTACAAGTATTTGTCAATAGGCGTCAAACCACCATCAACATCCCATAGCAGCACCAGACCTAAGGATGCAGCAGCACTAAGCATACCTGTTAAACAAAAAGAACCAAACATTAACATGCTTCAGATATACACTTTTAAATGTTATAAAAAATAATGGAATTACACCTGGATGAAAACGTTAAAATTATTAACAGCTAAGAATGGCATGTTTCCATCTCCAGGAAGGTCAAAACCCATATGTAATTATGCAGGATGGAACTATGCCGCTGAGAACTATGCTTAGAGATGATGGAAAATAGCTTTTAAAATGTACTTCATAGAATTAATTTTATGTTCTATTATTAGTACTTGTAAATTTTTAAAATTTTGTAATGCACACATATAAAAAATATTTTTAAGAAAATAGGCCTACATTATTATAAATAATTGCAACAAAAACCAATATACACATAAATACATAAGACAGTCATAAAACACAACACAATGCAAGCAGTTATACTTAGTACACTTTCTTTGCATTTACATATCATCCAGTACTACATTCTATAATGCTTGGAAGGGTAATAAAATGAACTCCGAACGTAAATGGAACAATTGTGATGCATGACGCATGGCCCAACTATGAACCACACTCGAATTCACGCCGTCTGAACGTAGTTTCACTTTGCCTTGGACAGGTCAAAGACAATACTGAAAGAGGCTGGTCATGTGCCTACAGGAAACACCCTTGCACGACGAAGTGATATTACAGACACGTCAGCCCAACTTTTACTGTTTATCCTCATTTGGAAGCAGATGTCACGTCAACTCCCCTGAAGGGAGACTATAATCTTAGCAAGCCACCGAGGCTGCCACCCAAGGTCACATAGTTCTGCAGTGCACCAAGGGAGAGCCCCACCAGTATTAAGAGATGGCTCTCGCCGCGTCAGCGATCTTCAACCACGGACTCCAGCGGCAGAGCTTATAACCTCTGCACCCCTCACCACGAGGACCAATGGTCAAACAGTATACACAAGGCCCCATGCGCGGCCCGCAGAGGGCAATCTATGCCGCCTCCACCACTCTGGACAGGGCCGGAAGAAGTCACCGGCAGCTTGCTCTCGAGTACGCCTAGCTGATTCCACAGCTCCCCTTGGGGCCAGGAGATGCCTACTCTTGCAGCCTGCTCCACCAGAAGATATTCTGTGTCTGGGGCAATGCTCTCTAGACCTTGTGGAAAACTCAACACCTCCAGCTCCTGATGACATCGACAACATTCACCTTACCCCCCTCTGTAACGTCAACGGTTACTTGTGGACAACCACACGTTTGCCTTACCGGAAGGTAACAGCAATAACCCTACTCCTCTGGTAGTTGGTCACCAATGGTCCCTTCAGAACAACCAGGCAGATTAGTTAGGAAAAGTTGTATTTAACTACCTAGACATAATTGCCTTAAGTGAGTCAGGACCAGTTCTCCTTCATCTGGCTGTGCATAGGTTAACTTCCGTTTCAACTCGGGGTTAGTCAGGAGGTTGTACAGGCCACTGTGTATATTCTCATAGAATATATACGTTGACGCATGCCAGCATGCTGTGCTGCACAGAGGCACACTCTACGGCCGACTTCGCCCCATCTGAGAGCGCGCCAAACATGGGGCAAAGTCAAACTCAATGGCCGTTCTGATTTGGTAATGATTAATAAAAGAGATGCCATGCATTGGTTAGTTGTCAATGTAATCGTATTTAACGTGTGAAATTATGATTTTCTACACCCAATTAAGAATCAGCCTCCCAGAGCCACCCCGACGAAGAAATAAATACATTAATTTGAATTCTACTATGCTACACTACCGGCCAAGAAGTTCCAAACAACCCTATAGATAGCAGTACCCCCCGTGGCCTTGTGACGTTACGGACCACCTGCCTCAGACCGGGGCTCAAGAGAATATTTACGCCTCCACCAGGGATGATAAGAAAATGAGCGGCACTACTGCACCCAATAAAACAAACCCCTGCGATCGAAGGCTACGCTACCCCCCACCCCCGGAGAATCGCTGACCCAGGGCAATTTTTATATAAATAGAAGTCCAGCACCGTGGTACAGCAGAGATGCCGGGAAGGCTGGCCACTAAGGTTCACGAGCTCTCTCCTAGTCTGCTGAAAACTCTCTCCTCTCGTCAGCAGCCCGCAGTGCTCCATCCAGCTCAGCTGACCGGCCCAGGGTCAGCTCTTCACGTCCACGGTAAATCTCACGCCTGTACCCTATACCCTGACCTCAGTAAACTTCCCTGACTCCAGCGGTAACAGTTCCTTGCGTGATACCATCCCCCTGGATAGAGCCAGTTTAAGTTCACGCTGTAAATAGCATTATTTTGGTTTGGTTGTCATTATAATTTTAATTAATTAATTCCCAACACATGCTCGCCTTCGCCTGTAGAATTATATTTTCTTTCCAATTAATATATTCTAGCATTTTGCAGTTTTAATACTGCTTTTATTAGCTTAGCTTTTAGACTGTACCCGCAATCCTTCTTTACAACGTAATAAATATTACATATAATTCTGAAAGAGAGTTTGTCGTCTACATTAATCTTTACTTTAGATCCTTTGTCATTCTTACTCTTCTTACTAATTTCAATGTGGCGTAAAATAATTCAATTAATTGTGCAATAATAACTTTTAAAGTGCATGTCTCTCACTCTGCCATGTAGTGGTCTGAATACATCAGGAAACGGGGCCTGTTAAAGGACCCAACACTGAGAATTCGGACATCCGCCGCCGACAAGGGCTATAAGGTCAAGTTATGTAGGTTGCCTATTTTACAATAGGTTCGGGGAGTGACTGCAGATTTTGCCCCGCTCCGGGACTGCTCGTCTGCACCCCGGTAACCAACTTTTTCTTTCAAATGACTTGTGGTTTCACAAATGCGCAAGCAGCACGGAGGACTAGGAAACCGTCAGAGGTGACGTGAGAAACGCACCACCATTAAGCAGGCTCTTAATAAACTAATCCAAGATTCTAATCCGAGTGTGCTTGTTCCACAAGAGCAGGACAACGAACCTCTCGATTACAGCGTAGTTGTATCTTCAGACTGTGAGGCCCCACGAAAGTGTTGGTCAGGTTGGTGTTCCCCTGACAAGGACTCAGACCCGGTGGAAACCCCTACTCAGCCTAGTTCTACACCTGCCACAAGCTCTAGCACAGAGAATCGGTATCAGCCCTCACACAAGACTCCTGAACGTTCCAGTATTGTTAGATTAACATCCGGAATGGTAATTCGGGTTAGACACCAGATGACTGAAACACTTCCAGGTTTCTGCTGAGTGCAGTTGGCCTCCAGAAAAACAATAAGGGTTCGAATCCCCATTAAGTCAATCCCCCGGATGTCTGGAGGAAGATCCCCTGCCAACTTCGTCCCTGCTCGACAGCCAACGAGACTTACCGGATAAACCCGGTAAACCCTTGTAAGTTAACTCACCACCGTAGTCAACCATACATTATGAATCTGACTGAGCATTTCATTCCCTCGGGACAGCTGGCATCCAGACAATTGACGACCCTAGTGGTAAGGAGAACAAGACTGCCCGGAAGGCATAGCCTGACACTCCAATTCACCCTGGGTTTGACTCCCCTCCAACTCGTAAGGTCCGAGAGGGCAGTCAGCACCCTAACCACTTGCCCACCAGGCACGATAGTCACCACAGCGCACGTCAACGTGTTCCTCAATAACTTCTGAGTTCTATTTTCTTTGTGTAACTGTGATAACCCCATGCATTCTGAACTACATCCCAGAGGCAGGCCAGCTAAAACAAAGCTCGACGAACACAAGTAAGTGCAGTGCTCAACGAAGTTTAATCGTACACGTAGTTATAAACCACTACGATAAACATAAAGAACTCATATTGGAACTGTATCAAAGTGACATTTAATCTAGCCGACGAGTCAAAGACAGTGAGATAGGCAAAGACACTCCGATTTAGGCTAGATTAAATATTGTGTATCCAATAAAGTGCCTACCCAGCTGTAATCAAGGGAGTGATGTGTAGGAACCGGTGAGGTAAATGCAACAGACAGTTATTTAGACACTCCACTAGTATGTGCAAAAATTAACTTTGAAAAAAACAGCATTCACTACGCTGTACATACTTTAAAGCCAGTGAAAAAAGACGTTTTATAACTCACCAACGACAAGGTTCCGTAATATAAGTTGCCGACAGCACACATAAGAAAATATTATTTTTTACGGACAGTCATCACAGTGCCGGTAATAACTACCAATAGCGTATCATGTATAGACGATCACCACAGTGTCAGTGATAGTTGAAAACACGAGACTTCGCAGAAATACATGTTAGCCTTAGTCTACGAAAAGAAAGACTCCTGCAAAGGAATTAGTAGTTTTAGATTTTTGTATATTGAATTTAATGTGTCGGTACACCTTTAAATATTACCTTGAGTATTTACTGTGTACTTGTGAAGATCGCCAACAAGAAGAATGCCGTTTCGTAGCAGGGAATTTTTATGTTATGCATTTGTATGCTTATATTTATCTGGTTGTGTGTGTTTTGTTTGCAATATATTTTGCACCAACTCAATACCAAACCAAACACTCTGAGCCACCAGGCTCACATGAACTCACTATGGTGAACCCAGGAGCAAGATATTTTAAGCTTCAAAATATTGCAGTTTTATGTAAGTACATTTTAAAGTTACCAACGGCGCCAATTGCCTGCATTCATGGATATTTTTAAAGTGTACTTGCATTGTTCGTTTAGCTGGTCAACCCAGGTGTTGAAGGGCCTGCGATACCATGTCACACGTAACTGTTTAGTTTACTGTTTGACCCAAGGTTTCCTGAAAGATTTTCCTGTTATTTTTAACCAACACAGCAAGCTCCAGGATAGTTAGTGGCGTCCCTTTACCTTCGGCGAATAAGGCTTGAAGATACTTATTTTATTTCCTTTCGTTTTTTGCATGCATCAAGTGCTTTTTATTTCAGGTTCATGTTGTATATTGTCTTGTAAATATCCACAGTGCTATGACGAGTGTATGTCGGCAGCATGCAAAAATAAACTAGGCCGGTGGTACACCCAATAACCACTGCACTCCTGACAATAATCTCTGCAACAGGTGGGAAAACACATTCGCAATATCAGTGAGTGCCGCACCGCCTGGGCAAGGGGGAGAGAGAGGAAGCCCACCCGCCACAAGAGAGACAGAGCTACGGTCTCCCCATCCCACGCGTCTCGCCTTCGCCGGCCAGCTCAAGAGCACAGAGTGCGCCGCTAAATCGGCCTAGCACCCAACACTAAGGGTCCTGCCTATCTGATGTTGGAAATTTTTTTTTTCTTCTCTTCCTTACTTTTTTCGTTACTCCTACCTTGACCTTCCAGAGAGGGGGCCTATGCCTTACTCCACCATCTTTACACAATGAGTCTTAGCAACAGATGGGGGCAAATTGGCATGTGCTGCTTAAAGTAATAATAAACTACAATTACAACTCATCACTTATGTAAAATATACTCTTACTTAAATTTGCACATAAGTTCTCAACCGTTTAAATCTACCGTGCGGCCGAACACATGGCTTCTAGGTTACGCAACCAGCAGGCACGCTGTCCCCCCCCCCTAGTGCTGAGTGCCGACAAGCTTCAGCCACTTTGAGCATGGCTGAGTACCGCCGAAGATACATGAACCAAGGAACGCTGACAAGAGGGTTCCTACCTCCCACACCCAGCCTCACGGTAGGACGTCACGTGCCTTCCCGTACTCCGCTGCGGCAACCTAAACTTCAGCACTACCCAAGTCCATGCGCAGCGGGACTTGCATCCTCTCTCGCGACATCCCGAGCACTGCTCAGTGCTGGGACCTCCAGAGATCTACAGAGTCTTAAGTATGCCACCAGCGGCTACTTCCAACAACGACTAGTCATCCAACGAACAGCAAACATGCTAACACTCGGTTAACTTCACTTTGTCTCTTCTAGAGACCTGCTTTCTTTAGTGCAGTTTAGTAGTAAAGTATTTTTCACGTACAGAACAATCTTTCCCTTTTTAACCTACGACCAGGTCGCCTACACCTGACTAACGTAGGTAACATTCAGCACCCCCTGTTCGGTAGGAGGTAGCACAAGTTATGTGTTTATTGATTCTTCAATAACATAATTTTGTTCTGATGCATGCCGTTTATAAAAACTAATCTAATATGATTGCGACTCACCGCTAAGAGTACCTCTTCCCGAACTACAGACATGAGTGTTACGTTGCCTACTCTACAGGAATTTATGAGCATATTCTCTTCACCCGGAGGATACGCAACAAGACACCTTTCTTAGACCAGTTTAGAAGTATTATATCTTTTCTCGTTTAGATATTTCTTTCCTGCTTTTCCATTAGAACCAGGTCACCTACACCTGGCCAGCATAGTAATCTTCAGCAGTCGATTGCCTGGTAGGAGGTAGCACGCATTGCATGTTTATTGAACCATCAATAAACATACTTCTGTTTCCTACCTTACTGCTTTTATTTCACATTGTATCTATCTGCTTGCCTGCTATACACAGGTTGCTACATACACCATTGACAAGAACCGCGTAATTGATATAACCAAATTAACTTCAGTAGCGGGCACCCCTCAGGGGTCCACCAAATTTTCTACACACCCATTAGATGGCCATCTGTTGCATCCAAACTGCCACAGCACTGTACCAGTGCCGGTGGAGAGGAACAGAGGAGCTATAACCACTAGCAATACCTTCACCCAGGAAGAAGTTAGAGTCTCGAGTTATTACGTTATCCCACAGTGCTGGGATATCTGTAGCTTGAGACCTGCCGCCCATCTCTGTGTAAATGCACATCCAGTGACAGTATTGGTTACCCAAATAGCTTCCAGTCTCTGATCAGCCCACATGTGCGGGGCATCAGTGGAGACTTAACAGAGCCTGGTCAACAAGTGAAAACTGGACTGACACTATAAACTGTGCTTAGTTTGTTCACGTCAAGGTGTACCTAGCATACTGTAAGCAGACACTCGATGCCTTACGACCATAGGCATAGTCGTAAATGCAGGGAACGAAATGCAGCGTTCTTTGCCGCCAGACAGTTGTTTGCACTTTCTCAATGCACACCGGAGCGACAGGTGGAACGGGACCATGCTGCCCAACTCAGGCACAAGTCAGTATCGGCTGCACTGGTAACCATTTTATATGTATCTCCATATATCCTAATTCATCTCTCGTGCCATCCCGTGGTAAAACGATTGTTAACCGGCACTGCTGCAGGATTCGGCTGGGATAACGTCCACTTCTGGACAAACGAAGATCACCTGTGGAATTGCCAGTTCTGCGTAGGCCAAGCTCGCTACATCTGGGTAAAACCCACTATGCCCACGGCACCCAGAAGCTATAATAAGTACGTACTAACCAACACCCCTTGTCTCTGGCCGTCTATTTAATCTAAACCACCCCGCTTTCGGTCTAGTGGATAAAATCCTCTACCACCGTGCCTAGTAACCTACCCGGGCACGCGTCAGTTCTCTATCCTTATGCTTTTTTCATTTACAGAGTATCTTTCTATTTCGCCCACTAGGAACAATTCACACAGTGCATTGGCGACAAGAACCGAGTATTTCTCTAAAACCGAATTAGCTTTGACTACGGCCCCCCCTTCAAGAGTCCATCAGTCTGAAAACACACCCATTAGACGGCCGTCTGTTTCTTCCCAACCACCCGAGCACTGCTAGTGGTGGAGGGGAAGAACAGAGGAGCCACAACAACTAGGAATACTTTCATCCAAGGAGAGGCAGTAAGCCCAGGTTATTCCCTTGATTCGAGCACTGATAGTGCTGGAGTGACCGTTGCCTGAGTCTTGCCATTCAACCTGGTCTGAATTCACATCCAGTAGAGGCATTGGTGGTCCAAACGGCTCAACGTCTCTGATCAGCCTGCCAAGCGTGGGGGATCAGTAGATACTTATAACGCGCTCGTGCCAGCAAGCAGCTACTGGACCGACACTGTTAAATTTTTTCTCGTCAAGGTGTACTATGTGTTGTTTAAACATTGACACACTATTCCTTACAAGGTACGGCACAGCCAAAGGCGTAGGGAGCAAAACCTAGATTTCCTGCCAAACGATATGCACTCATCCCTCCTACGCAGGAAGGGCAGGCGGAACGGGACTGTGCTGCCGCACTAAGGCGCCAAGCAGTCACGACTGCTCCCATGGTATTTGTATATTTTCCACCGCATATTCGCACCATCCAAGAGTAACACTAGGTTCTGAGAGGACTGGTTTACAAGACCGAGGCTAGGTACGGCCTGGCTAATCCCAAGTTCTGGAGCTGGTAGGCAAACCAACATCCATTGAGTTGAGACCATGGATCGAAACCTCAGCTTCATGAGCATCACGGCAGTCATCAGAGTAAGTCAGTATTTAACACCTCTCACCAGCCATCGATAAACCTGTATATAACCACGCACTTGGTCTAGCACATCAAATCTCGATGACAGTGCCACACAGTCAATAGCCAGGCTCGCGTCAATTTAGAACAAAAACTTAAAAATTAGAGTGTTTTCATTCAAAAACTGATGGTATCTGCATCACTTTATTTGTGGGAGTTGTGGCCACCAGCTTACGTGAATGACCAGTGATGGTATTGTAGGTAAATGCAAAACGTTAGGGACTGCAAGCCATATGCACATAGCTCGCTATAATGTTCCGACTACAACATATTACGCGTCTACAGCTTCCATGCATGGTTTACTCACAGCCATTGGTTTACCTGTAATAGGCGTGGGCCGGGGTAGCTCCTGACTCTGCCGCTGTTACTACCGTATGGAATTCATGCTCAGTCCTTAGACGAAACTGGTGCTGTGGCTGACGATGCTGGTTGGAGCCCGCAGAGGACTGCTGGGTCAAAACAACAGGTTGGCTATTCCCAGTGGGACAAGAAGTCTTTAGCGAAATCTCTAAACGATAGGATGCGGCTCGCCAGCAATCTTGTGGGGTAGCCGAAAGTGGGAACTGGGGAGAACTGAAAGGTAAGGCTTTCCAGTTGGCCGGTGGCTTGAACTCGTTCCCGAGGAGTTTGACTGTAGAGGGCAGTTGGCGTTGGGTTGCAGTTCACACTAGGCTCAGAGGCAGTAGCTGCCCACTTAACTCTCAACTTTGCACAATTCCTATGGGTGTATGTCATAGAGGAAGGAACTAATGTGAGCTACGCTAAGGAAGAGCAGGCTATGAAGATCCCTAGCTAGCTGTAAAGCCAGTCGTGGTTAGGCCACCCGGATTCAGTCCAATTGCTCCTTCTGGTGAAAATAACGTGGTGGATGGAGCAGTAGGCTGATCAAAATGCCCAGTCACATCATCGGCTGAGTATCAACTGGCGAGATGGGGACCATGTGTTCGCCTATTTGGACGGCCGGCTGTGTGCCCTTCAGCCATCTTCGGTGCAGAACTCCTCCCGTAGCACCTGCATTGTGTCAACCTAAGTGTTACGCGGGAAAAAACTTTTTCCATACAAAGTTTTAAGTGCAATTTTCCTCGTATAAGGGTCGCATTGCTCCCGCATGCTTAGGGGCAGCATTGGACTGCTTGGCTGGCTTCTGTCACACGTGGGAAGAAGAGAGGGGGGGGGGAGGTGGCATGACGTCTGACATAAAGGTGAAGACGGTCTTGACTGCTGTGTGCACGGGTGCCTCTTGCCTAGAGGCGTGCTGGTTGGCTCTGGAAGCAAGTAGTCCAGGGTTCAAAATCCGCCTGGGGTGACGAAGACATGTGAACATGAGGCAAAGCCGTGTTTAATATGTGTGTCAGTACGTGTCACACGTCCAAACGTTGTAACGAAAATTTGCGAGTTGATACCTGATGCATGACATCTTATACTTATTAATAAGCTACTACTACTCATCAGTGCAACTATACTAGCAGCTGTCAACAGAGAAGATTGTTGTATCTACCGGGCCGGGAGAGACGTCCCAATAATGGAAATTACGTATTTTCATCTGATGAACCACCGGGACCATGCGAGAGGTCCGGGACTAGTACAGCAGTGTGCCACGGGATGCCGCCACAGGTATGATGCCTAGATCCAACATCTCTCCACTATGCCGCTTGCACCGAGGATCTAGCCGCTGGGCTTGCCCCTAACCCCTTCTCCAAACGCTCTATGCCAGTGACAGAAGGGATGGCCCAGGAGTATATAAGGAGATATGCCCCGGCCTCCAGACCGTCAGTGCTGCTTCAGTACTTGTTCAGTCTTCCGACTCCTCTCCTGGGCTCTCATCGCACAAGCAATCGGTGCAGAGGCCCGGAACACTTCACTGCTACCTCATGGAGCCGAAGATCCTCTCTAGCCATCTACTAAGGAAAAACCAGCGGCATCATCAGCTCAGTACACTGATAAACGTTCGGTCCCTTATAAACAACCGAGAGTACAGCTAGCTCAGAGTAAACTGAAGTTCACACACTCCAGTAACTGCCTACTCCCTTAGCTTTGTACTGGTTGCCTTCCCCTGTTTTACACTAGGGTGTTTTTCCTTCCGTCAAGCCTAAGTGGATAGGAGGTAGTTACTTCCACCATCTTTATTTTCCTTTACGGCAAAATAAACTTTGATTATGCCTAACTTCTCGAGTATCACTCCGACCACCTATCTCTCACCATCATTGGATCTGATGGGAACGGCAGGAGACAGGGTTTGCTCTTTACGAATCCACACTGACAACAGAACAAAACATCCTCGGAAGGCCACTCATTCTCTACCCAGCGCAGTAAATGGTAGAGCCACGACACTAGGATAACGTCCCCTGGAAGGTGGCTTGCCAGCTTGAAGCCTGATCGCACATTCAGCAGTGCCAAGGAGGGGAACTTCTTCAGGCCTGGGGAGACCAGTGACCTCCAGACACTCACCTCACCACTATTGGAAGGCCACCCTCTCCTTTTACTCAGGTGGGAGGAACGGTAGAGCCACAAAACTAGGTACGCTCCTGGTGGGATCGGCTTGCCGGCTGGGGTGAACTCCTCTCATTGCACCCTTCGCGGTGCCAAGTGGCGTTACATTCCGGTGCAGGGGAGACTAACCCCATTATGACAACACAGGACAGTTCCTGCAACCAACACTTTGCAGCTTGAGACTTCCATACCTCCAGTGGGGAAGTGAAGAGTGAGTTGCGGTGTTGGCGGTAGCAATCCGCACCTACACTTGCACTTCAACATGTTGACTGCCTAACTCCTGCATGCCCAATCATAGTTTAGAGCCAGATTCCTTACGCTCATAGGGGTGGTGTTCAGAAGAAGACTAAGAAAGCGAGGGCTATCTCTAAAGATTTACAAGGGCTTAACATCCTTCCCCGCGAGTTCGGGCTACTGAGTCTACGTGAACAAGCTGCTTTGCTGGGACGACTGTAATGGTACAGAATTGCTCTGTTTACTATTGCATGATGGTTACCCTAATATCAATATTTTTGTTTTCATTCATCGTTTTGTTGGAAAGACTAAGAGGAAAAATGTCTACATAATTCTTTTGAGACAATACAAACTAATAATTCTGATTATATTTTACTTCATATTTTATTACAACACATCAATTTTCACCTATATTATGTATCAGATGTTTTAAAATTTAATATACAATTTTTCACTATGTCTGTACGAACATGTAAATAAGTTGGATGACTTGTTCATTTAAATACCCTTCAGGATCATATCATAATATTCTCTATGTATTTTTTTGTGCAGTTTATTTTACATGGAGTAATTGTAAAACATGTAGTAATCTGTGATAAAGAGACCACACAAAATGACGTGAGGAAAAAATAGCTTTGGAGAGAAGGAAAGGAGAAATTCTTCTTCTTGCATGGTGGTTCATTTAAGCTACAATTAACTGGGAAGCGGTTGTGATAAAATGCTGATTTTGCACTATAACCTTCGCCATGTGGGGTAATCGAGGTACGAGAGGTGGCTTCATGACTTCAAGGACTACAACTGTTGGTTTGGAGTTCTGCGCGGAGATGGTGCTAATAGCTGGCGCTAAAATTTGTATGACTGCTATCTCGACACGACGCTCTGTATCCAAGAAAGCTTGTGCCTAGTTTTAATATTCATCGACGCAGGATCTTATGTTAGACATGTTTCCCAAGTAGATTGTAAAACTTCTGACTAGAATACTAATTTGATCTGAATATTTAAGACTGCTGCATGAACGTTATAAATTTTTGCAAGTAACTAAAATTTTGTTTCCTTCATGAAATCCCAGAAGTCTTGTGAAAGAGTTCTTAGTTCTATCTACTGAATCTGTTAATGGATTTGAAATATGCAGACAGTAAATATTGAAATAATTTTGTGCATTTAACAGAAACATATGAACTATTAGCAAATTAATCAGTGCTCACATAGTTCCTATTGCTGTTACACAATTGGAGACATAATCATAGACGAATAATAGTAGAGTAAATTCAGTAAACTACTTATGTAATTACGTTTCTGACAACAGTTTTGAATAGTGTTTTAAGTATTTTTTTAAAATATTAATATAAGTATTTTTTATGATATCAGGGTTCAGTGTCTTGTCTTTTTCTTTATTCAATTAGAAGTGTTAATCTTGTGAAATGTGAATTCTTGCTTTACGTAGTTTAGAAACTATTTTTGAAAGGACAGTATTTAAGAGTGTATAGGCTGCATGCATGTATAGGCAGCACCATGAGTTTTTTTTATGAATAGCTAGGGATAATTAATATTTCAAGTATAGGCAACACTGATTTTTGTATTCCTGAAATATTGTCAAGTCACAATTCCATACAAACATAATAAATTCCGACTTAATTTCTTCCCTACAAAACATCTGTGGCAGAAAATTTGTGTTATGTTTCAACATTTATGAATATACATGGCATGATTACTGTTCCACAGATGGTAACATGATTTGAGAAAACAAAACTACAGCAACATGTTACACAAATGATCAATGTGCACTTGTAGAGCCACAGTGGGCATGCAAACTACGTAATAGATAGCTTTCTCTTGTACAGTAGAGAAATTCTTTTCTACGTACGACATCTATGGGCGAGCTCCAAAACATGTTTACACTTTACACGTGCGGGATGAAGATTATTTTTTTTTATGAACGCGAGTGAACAAATAACTGCAAGAGTTCGTTTTCCTTCTTCTTCTTACCCTTCCTCCCTGCCTTTAAGAATTAAAACATTAAAATATACTTTAAGTTGCCAAAATTCTAAGACATGTTTCGGGGGAAAAATTTTCCAAAAAAAATTGTTATGCCACTAGCTTGCATATAAGCTGCAACCCACGGTTTGCAGTAATTTTTTTCTGCAAAAATGTGCAATCTATACACATTGAAATATGGTATTAATTTTACATCGATGATATGTTTAATGTGTGACGTCTTCCTACTAACACATGATAATTAAGTGGTTAAAAGTACTTGAAAACATATATGTCTTTTACAAGGTTCGTGAGCTCTGATGAGGAATATTCAATATTTTCCTTAGGCTGGTAAAAAAAAAAAGTACAAACTTTTATTTCTTATGCTAGGCACCAGGTCCTGGAGATTCCTTCAAGGCGCTTGAAAGCATGCGCGCATACACACACACACATTCCACTGAAACAAGGTTTTTTTAATACAGACGTATTTTAGTATACACATGAAAACCAAATTCAATTTTTCTCTTTATCAAAGTGTAAAGACTGGCGCCTGAATGTGGGAATTTTGATAAAGGAAATAATAAAACATTTATCTACACAATCAATCCCACAGGTCTATTTTCCTATCTTATAGAAGTGACGACCATACGTGGTGTCTGCAAAATATTGGTGTGTACCAACCATTCATGTGTTTCTCACACGACTCACCATATCAGTATTATCCATCTCACTCCTACAGCATTGTTCAAACCACCCACCCGTATAGCGGAAGGATACGGAGACGACTAGCCACCCAACGACGTGACTCACCTAGCGTCGAACAAGTCACCCAGGGATGCAGGCAGCCAATCAGCCGGGTCTGTCACACGTCATGACATTATAGCATTTGGTCACTAGTAAATGGGTTTGTAGCATTTATTCACAGCTACATTCTTAAAATCATTTTCCATGATGTCTACTTATACACCTAAAAGCTAATGGGAAAATACCTCTTTACAGCGGGCTCTGAATCAATTGCACATTAAGCGCTCTGTTGCTTCATTGTTAGGGGCAAAATTTTGTGGTGTTATTTTAAGGTAAATTTCACTTTTAAAAACACCAGATTTCAGGGTTATCGGTTTATTCTTGAATTCTCATAAATTGTACTCATTACTAAAATTATGCTAATAATTTTTTAATGTTTATAAAACAGATTTTTTTTTTTTTACTCATGTTGAGGTTCCTAGAGAGTGTAGATTTTTTGTTGCAAACTTACACAAATGGCTTGGATATGGTTTTATAAAGAAAAAACATTCACTCATGGAAATTAAGCTTAAAAATATTATATCAAGACAAGCCAATTTGGGCTAAGCTTTAAAAAAGTAACATCAAGCCGAGCTAACCTTTCGTAGGAAATACAATATGCAGTATTTACTCGTGTATAGTGGGCCCCTTTTTCCCATAATAAAGGAAAGAATTTCTGGGGGGGGGGGGGGGGGGGGGGACCGGGAAGTGGCAGCCAAAAATTGTCCGGGGATGTTGAGGGAAGTGGTGGACTGTGTCTGTTGTCTCATCTCTCGCTCTTACATCACTCCTCTCTTCTCTCTCTCTCAGCGACCCTTCAGTTATGTGTAGGTCGCAATGTCCCCCCCCCCCCCCCAGATGTTGTCAGTCGATAATGATATTGATAATTCTGCCATCCCTCTTTGTTTCCCTGGCAGAGGCTAGCGAACCTAGAACAGGTGGGGGGGGGGGGGGGGGGGAGCGACAAGGAGAGCCTTTTCTTTTAGAAAAGGGTAGTGCGACATTATAGCTAAGAAAAAAACACACACAAATCACAGCTGAAATGAGAAACAAGAAAAAAAAAGCCGGAAGTGTTGAGTAGTAGCGACAGGGTGTCTAAATTTTTTTTATTTAGGCTTTTTGCACCCAAGTTGTGTAATTAAAGTATTTTCCAAATATATATCAATAACTACATATTAATATAAAAAAGAATAATTAGTTTCATACCTAATAACAGGGAACAACAAATAATTTTTTTTCCCTGGAACTTGTTACAAAAATCATGGTGCACACTATACAAGAGTAAATAGGGTATAAAGTATTGTGTTCAAAAATAAATTTAAAAAATATATGTACAAACTCACTCAAGATGGTTGCATATTTTATTCTAAAAATTTCCCTCTGAATTTGGGGTGCGAGTATAATGTAAATCATTGGTTGGATACTTGCAAGAAAAAATGAACAGAAGTGCTTGTTTGCAATGTAACTAACATTTATTACATATATGTCGGCACTTGACAACAATTCCCCCCTGTACACGGAGCAAAATTTACCTTAAATTGTTTATTCAAGCAAACATCCAGTAATGAGGAGTGAATTGCCTATCAACAAACGAAGCAACCATTGTGCTCTGCCAAGATAGATGTTGCTTCCTCACCTTACATGCCTGATGGGAGGGGAACCGTCTGCCTAGCAACTACTGCAGCATTCTCTTCCACCCCTGTCATGCCTGGTGAGAGGGAATGGTGTTGCCTAGCAACCAGCACAGTGTTCTTGTATCCTCCCTCCCTTGGCTGGTGGATAACCTCAATGCAGCTTTTGTGAAGGAAGGCACACACTTCAGTTGCCCTTGGCTACCTACAACTTCAAACTTGTCTCAGCCTGAACCAATTCGACTCATCCCCTCCACTCTTTGTGAAGAGATGGATGATGGAATCACCCTCCCCTCAAAATTGTTTGTACAGGCGTCAGGAGTAGGGCACATTCCTACATATTCTGCAAGACAGCCAATGTGAAGCTTGTCGATGTAATGAATTTTAGACGTAGTCTTTATCAAGTGAATTCATTACAGTGGGGAAATTTAAACAAAAACACATTCTAAGCTTCTTGCTTTTAAATCTTATTATATTACAGCTGCAACTTGAAAAGTAAGGTAGACAAGTAAATAGGCTTTGTTATCAAGCCAAGGTTCGATAATAGTTTATTTTAGCTTGAGTTTCAATCCAAGTCTAACAGTAAATGCTCCACTTGACTCGACTTGAGTTTTCGAACTTGGACCCATCTCTAGTATCAAAATAATTTGTTGCCTACATTTTACATTTACAATATAAACCCGACAGGATAAAATATACCAGGCGATGATGTGGTTCACCTCACCATGCTCCTTGTTCTTGTACATCCACTTGTTGCCATCCTCCATCAGCAATTTGTCTTGGCCGAAAGCAGCATTAACAAAGCCATTGACGAAGCTGGCTGCTAGATTCTGCCTGGCAGAGTCTACCTGCCCACCACCAAATGCTGGTCGAGCATTGTCCAGGTGTGACTTGTACACATCCTCTGGTGTCTTTGGTTCCATTATGTCAAGCTGCGAAACAGAGAGCCATGCCAAACTACACCATATTTAACGTCTGCCATACAAAATGGAAAACCAATACTGTAGGAAAAAGCTAGACTTTGCCTTATTTCTCCCTCCATTGGAAGCCTGCTTATCCTTAAGGATAAGTTGTAGTGGCTCTGTTTACTGGGTACAGAAGAGAGATAATTGTCACTAATTAATTGAAACAATTTTAAAAAGAAAAAGCAAAGCCTACATGATCTTTTACGAAAAAAAGAAATGTGTGCTGGATTTTGTCTATTTATGTAGAGGAAATGTGTTGTACTACTGGTTCCAAGTGCTGGTAACCATCAGATTAAAAGCATTGCATTACAGATGTGACAGAATATGTGAAACAATGGACAACGAACACATAAAAATGACATATCATTAAATGGAACCATGTGGACTTTAACAATGTTCTAAAGGGAAGTTACATACGACCATAAAAATAAAAATACAAACAGATGAGATGGATATGAAAAATGACAAGATATGGAAGAAAAATAATGGAAACGGAAAAACAATAATGGATACGGAAAACAACTGAAATTGCAGCCATACTTTGAGGTTCAACTGTACAGTAATAAGATTACCTATAAATCAAATTACTGTACTAACTTACCAAAACCAACTTCACTACGCCTGAAGTTCATACTAAATTCCAAAACAATAAACACAGCTGTGATATTTTCTCAACTTTAGCTAAACAACCAACAACTATAAAATTGTCAAATATTTACCTCACGAGCTAGGTTGAGGAAATGATTATTTAAGTGTGCATTTGACATAATTTCTACAAGATCATCATACTCTGGCATATTCTCCTTCAACTCTAAGAAAATTTGCTGTCTCCCCAACATGAATGCCAGTTGCTTCTGAACAGACCTGAAACAAACCAACATGATTACTTACAGCAGGCATTAACTATGAAAACATTAGGTATTTTAAGCAATGGATGTGCTTTCCACACAGAAAACAGTCTTTGAGGCTATAGTGTAATACACTATTGAAAGATGAATATCATCAATAAGTGTCACATGTGTTTACATCAAAGTGTTAGCTACACTAGTAACTGGTACAAATTCCTTGACATGGAGAAACATATATTAACGATTGAGGCTGCAGCATTTACAATAATTAAAAAAAGCTGACACGCCATGAGCATTTCGAGAATATGCATAAAAAGAAATGAATTATTTCCACAAAGTTAATAGACAAAATGTTCCAATACGAAAAAGTTATTACTCGCAACATTAAAATTGTTAAGGGACCTGTCTCCCTTTTGAGTTTCCTAATATTAGTTACAACAGGCTTCCTAGCAAAGTAAAACAAGTCAATAATTTAAAGTGAGATGGGTGTGACAATAGTGTTACATGTATTTTCATTGCTTTTAGTGCTCTCTAAAATTGGTTTCGTTTTTGTTTCCTGTACAGAATCTCTCCATTTCAATTGTCTTGGAACATCCCATATGTTGGCCACTTGTTTATCTGAAACATGTTTCCAATGTAGGTAGCAGTATAACACACTGTTCCATGTATGAAGGCAAGTCAAATACTTTTTAATGTCGAAACCATGCATCAGATGGTAATTCTGAGGAGCCTGAACCTTTTGTAGGTGTATCCTCAGCCCGGGGTCATGCTTCAGTCTTGCTGTCCACTGCCTTAGTCATCGTCTATGGTGCAGATTATAAACCACAAGTACTGTGTTGCCTATTGGATAATAATGTTCTGACATCATTCATTACAGAGTCAGCTGCTAAAGTGTTGTCACAAGTCACATCATGTTCATAGGGCTAGGGACTAGATCTTTGGTCTCTCTGAAGGCACAGTGAACTTGAAAGGAGCACTTGAGTGAAAAATTTAGTCAGTTGTTGACTCTCGTACTATCAATCACATGTTGTTTGTGGTGTCTAAATTTACTGATAACCTGCCATGAATTTCTGTTGATACCTGTGTCAGGGCCCAACTAAGTTCTTTCCCACTGGCAGGTCCTCAATTTGATAAAACAGGTCCTGTTGAAATTCTGCTAGGTGTTGTGTATGTCCATGTCTGCATCAGTGATAAATTTGAATTGAGCAACCAAATGCCAGTCGTGCTCGAGTATAAGCTGAGATTGATGCTCCTAAGCGAGTACCCTGAGTCACGTACCCCCTCCAACCTCGAACTGGTTTCCACGTTTGTGGGAATGAAGAACACGATTGACGTGATCCTCAAACGATTTTGGTAAATACTTGTCGCTTGCACAACCACCAGATGCTGACCATTGTGAAACACACTACCTGACTACACATTCAAAAGATGATGGTATGTACACTTCTGTTCAAATCTAATGCTTATCCTCTTGGCGACTCACATGGGGATGCTGAAAGTCATTTATATTCTCTAGAGAAGAAGCTTGCAGCTCAACCTACAATGGAAGGTATGTACAGCAATTTCATAGATGAGTATGACTTCACGTCACATGGACAGATATGTTCCTGCAACCCAGCTGGTAGATGGTTCAGAGAACTCCTAATTGTTTCATTCCTAATAGTGTGTTTAAAGCTTCCAGTCGGACCACTAGATTGAGGGTTGTTTTTGATGGCAATGCTAAGGCCTCAAATGGTATGTTCCACAATAACTTGACTATTCCCAGGACCCAAGCTGCAAAATTACATCTCTGAAGTAATGTTAGGATTTAGGTTGTATAGTGTTGCCTTCTCCCACAACATCAAACAAATGTACAGACAAATATTGATTCATGAAGTTGATCAACCTTATCAGCTAATTTTTCGGAGAGATGATCCTTCTCTCTCACTGTTAGTAGGTATTCCAGTTCACCATTTTAAAATATGGATTATCACCTTTCTTGGCCATCTGCACCCTTCACCATTTGGTATTTGATAAGTGTTTCCACCATCTGCTAGCTAAAAATGCTTAAAACATAAATTTGTTGATAATATTGTGACTGACAAATTTTCAGTAGAGGAAGTAAACTTGTTGAAAACCCAGTTGATTAAACTACTATGTCACGGAGGGTTTGAGCTCCAGAAATGTTCTAGTAACCCACCCACAACCTCTGGATGATGTACCAGAACTTTACTGTAAAACTCCCAAGATGCTTGACTTATCATACGGGTCGGATACAGCATTCTCTGTCTTCAGTGGAATCCAAATGCTCTGTATTGTTGTAGATTGCTCGAATACATGACCCCATGGGGTGGCTGTATGCTGTGATCATATGGGCAAAAATTCTGATGCAGTGGCTGTGGGCGCAAGAATTGGGTTGGGATGAACCACTACCATCACCAAGCAAGTAGAAGTGGAACCAGTTCATTGACAATCTAGTTAAATTAGAAATCCTTACTTTACCACATTTCATATGCCTGTTGTGGCCAGTGTAGAACTGCATGGCTTCTTGGATGCTTCTACGCATGCCTACACAGCAGTTGTGTATCTGAGGAGTAGTGACAGTCAAGGGAATGTATGTGTGCATATCATATTGGCCACATCACGAGTGGCACCACTGCAACAAGTGTGTCTCCCTCGACTCAAGTTGTATGGTGTCCACTAATGGCACAATTAATTCACTACTGTCATGCTTTTCTAACCCAAAATTTAAGTTGTTGCCACTCACACCTGGACTTATTCTATTTATTTTGTTCTGGAATAAAACTCAACCATAACTGCTAAAAACATAGGCTGCAAAATGTGTTGCTCAAATTCAGTCTTCAGTCTAGTGAAAATCCTACAGTGTGTGCTACTCATGGTAGTCCTGGTAGACCACTACTCTGCACCACAGTTGTTACAGTCTCTTCTATCCCAGCAAATTTTGAGTTCTCTCCACTAGCTCGTTGATTCAATCTTGAATCTTCAAGTGTGTTCGCTGTTTCCGATGTCGACCAACAAACAATACTCCCCTAATTGGTGATTTGCCAGCCAAACGAGTCACACCTGCTGGTAGTTTTGAATGAACGGAAAAAGACTACGCAGGGTCAATCGCCATACGACTCAACAAGTTTCACCATTATACAACACAAAAGGCTTATCTATCAATATTTATTTGCTTCTGCAGTAAAGCTGTTAACATCTAAGTAGTATCTGACCTAACTGCAGACAGTTTCATTGCCACCTTGACAGTCTGTCTCGAGAAGAGGTTTGTGTACCAGCCTGTACTCAGATTGTGGCAATAGTTTTGTGGGTGCAAGGCAGATACATCAGTCTTTACCACAGTTTCTGAGATCTCCCTTGTTTGAAAATTTTTCTTTGTAAAACTCAACTGACTTACATTTCCTTCAGCGTGTCAGTCCTCAACAGGGCAGTTTATGTGAAGCCGGAGTGAAATCTGCTAAATACCATCTCTATTGCATGTCTGAGGGGTGGAGAATGGGTGGACAAGAGGACTTAACAGGTATATGCTAGCTCTGGTGGCCTAGGGAGTGGTATCAATTTTTTAGATACGTGCTATGTCCACAACAGTGCTCACAAAGAGAAATGCAACATTCAGAAACTAAAAAATGCAACAAATTAATTTTATGATCAATTTCCCTCAAGTTTTCAACTTTTTCAACCAAATCTTTTACAGTTCCTCAAAAATCAATTACTATAGAAAGGTGGTTGCAAAAAAAAAAGGTAGTTAAAGAGAGGTTCTACTGTGTGAACATGACTTTGTGCACAGAGTTAGCAAAATTTGCAGTTTAGATACAATTTTCACATAGTAAGGGACGACTGGAGAACGGAAGGGGATCGCATGGATAAAAATCTGGCTTGATCTTTACTGACAATTTGTTTGTACTGACAAATTCCGGGGAACTGTGAGTGTCTGTAAAACCAAGGTTTAAGTGTACATATTATGTTAAGGGCTAGGCTTCACCATGCATGGGTGTACAGGTAATCAAAGGCTAAATTCAGACAAAGATCTCACAGTCATTTTTTGTGATATTATTTACAAGTAAGTGTATATTGTTTAAGATTGAACGTATCTACATTAGTTAACCATTAGAATTTTAATTTTTAAATTTTAAATGCATTTTTTAATTAGTTATAAAAGTCACAACTTTATAAATAACAAAAACGTACATTTGAAATTAAGAAATAAAATTTGGAAGTTTTACAAATCTAGACAAGTTCAATATCTAACAAAAAAGCTTTAGTTGAAAATACTATCACAAAAATGGACTGAGAAATCTTTGTCCGAATTTAGCCTTTGATTCCGTATACACCCATGCACGATGAAGCATGGCCTTAATGAAGAAAAGGCAAGCAAAATACAAATGGTAAGATTCTAAGTTGCAGAAGAAAGGAATAAAGCACCAAGATAAAAACAAGAATGTGGAGACTCACAAGTCTTCACAGGAGTTGAATATCTCCTCAATGAACTGCATGGAGTTCATCTGCATGGCAACACGGAGGGCCTGTGGGTACTGCTTGAAGCGCTTGAAGATGGCCATCGCTGTATGCAGAAGCATGATGTTTTCTGGGTCTGGCACGTATGGAACACAGCTAACAACAACATATTCATTTGCTAAACCGTACAAACAACATTCTTACATGCAGCAAATACCACACTTCATATATGAAAATGTACTGAAGCAACATGCAGCATGTAACCTCAGACATCAAAACATCCTTAAAAATGGTTCTTACTGTTAACATGTATTTGTATTTGTGGCCCTTATTTAGTTATTCTGGGAATAATGCAAAAAATTATGTACATACTACTTTAAAAAGACACCTTCTGTAAGCCTTAAATAAATTTGTCAACTTTTATGGTTGAATTTGGAAATTAATTCTAATTAGGGTAAGAGAATTTTATAGTATTGTATCAAGTGTTACCATTACCAAGGTTACTACTTTTTGTGGAGGATTCAACCGCGGTGGCCGGGGAAGTGCATAAATCCTAGAGGTAAAAAATTGTGTTCAAATGTCTACAATACCTCTTTTAGAATGTTTCAAGTCTTGTGAACTGTTTTAGGTCTGCCTAACAAAGGTTATGTTAGGATAGGTTAATTTATTCTAACATATCAACTTCACATATTTTTATACACTACACACCCAAAAATGCATAATTTTTGCTATTTTCCACCTTATAGTTCTTTCAATTACTTTATATTAATTTCCAATTATATATGTCGATTTCAGTAATTTTAGTGCAATTTGTTTTTTTTTTTTTTTATTAATATGTATCTTTATTTTCTGCAAATCACTCTCTATACTCTTAAGTGATTCCTCTATAAGTTGTAAAACTGCTAGTACTAACATCCACAGATCATTCCCTTTTTACTTCAAGGCCAACCACTTTCCAATGATGTACTTGACAAAAAATAGGAATCCTAGTGACCCTTCAGTTATGAGTAGGTCGAAACCCTGCTCCCTCCCCCCCTCCATCAACCCTAACAACATCTTGTCATACCGCAAACCAGAGCTGCACTTTGTTTCCATGGCAGAGGCCAGGGAACCATTAGGGAGGGGGGGGGGGGGGGGGTAGAGCAGAGAAGGGGTGAGGAGACCCTTTTTTTAAAAGATAAGGGTAGAGTGACATTCTAGAACAGAAAAAAAAGAGAGCTGGTTACTGCTTAAAGGAGAAAGGAGACAAAAGAAAAATGAAGCTGGAAATGTTGAGTAGTAGGAGCATGAGGTTACCGGATTTTTTTTTATTTTGGCTTTTTGCACTATTTAAGTATTTTACAAACATATCACAATCACCACACATTAATTTAAAAATGAATAATTTGTTCCAAACTTACTAACAGGACGCCACAAATTTTTTGTACAATTTTATTATAATTTTTTTTTCCCTGGAACTTATTGCAAAAATCACGGTGCGCACTATACACGAGTAAATACAGTATGCGTCGCTCAAAATACTTGCACCTAACATCACTTGTATTTCAAAGCAAATTGTTTCTCCTGAGAATGTTATGCAAAACATTCTAACTAGGAATTATTACTTGTAAAGATGTTTTCTTTTGTGTTTCAAGGTTGTTTTATTCGGTAAGGTTCGCGTTTCATCGTATCTGGCATAAAATTAACATGACTTTAAAACTTTATATATATTTAACTCAAAGGGCAGCATCTTTGCGAATAAAATTATATACCTTAAAGCATATACTCTACCACTTGTCAACAAAAAATTGTGTAAACATTGAATGACCTGTATTATAAGTGTTCATTTTCAGTAACTTCTTGAAGGGAAATCAGAGAATTTATATTAATTTATTTCATTAGACACACATCGTTGAAAAAACTGATAATATGCAAGTGCCTATTTGACACCTTTTGCCTTCTAATAATGGGTAGATAAGCACCGAATCAAGTACAGTGTAACTCATGACAGGGAAAATCAGAGGACATGGTTTTGAATGGTTGATTATTAGAGACAGTGAAGAAATCATATTTTAATCACCTTATTTGTGTCTCAAAATTACAAGTTTTCTTTGCAGTAAAATATCATTAATTACTTTAAAAGACAAACAATTGCCATGTGTTCAAGGTGTCGCCAACAGGTAGTGGCGTGGAGAGGTCATCCTCCCGCCGTAAACAGACAGACATGACGCTGCCCGATCGATAACTTCTATTTGCATTTTCAGAGGATTGGAAACTTTTAGGTCAGCTTGCATTTTGTGTCGAATTACAATAAATTATATAATGTATTTTAAGACATTATTTTCTTTATTTAAATGAGCCTAGGAGAAATGTTTTTAATGATTTCAAAGACTCTTACATCACAGTCTTTCAAATACATACACACAGCTTACGATGAAGTGTATGTGTAATCAGCCCACACGTTGGGAAAACCAGTCTTTCTAAAAAAAACTTTTTAAAAATATAAATATTCAATTCATGTGTGTTATGGATCTAGGGCCCAGACGTTTATGTAAATGAGTCAAATAAATAAAGAACGTGGGAAGCAATTACTGTATATGTACAGCACTGCCCTTATGAACAGATGGAGGGGAAGGTAGGGGAAATGGTGCATGCGCAGGTGACACGGACGCCACTCACGTCATTCGAACAAACTTAAAAATACTTGCAGGTGATATTCATTCAGAAAACTCAGCTTATTCTAGGGATCCGAAGACTGGTTACACATTGGATACAATTAGCACTTCAAATAGCACTGTGCTTACTGGAATAGTAGAAAATGTATGCTTGAGCAAGCTTCTCACTGAAACAGATCCAAACACCATTGCCATATTTGTTTTATAGAGCATTCCACACTTTCATTTGGGAATTTGTGTATTGAATACATAAAACACTTCTCAATCCATGAATAAGCAAAGTATGGGAGTGTGGATACAAGCCAAAGTTCGTTAGAATAAAATGCACAAATAAAAATAGAAAAATTCCTTTACTCAGATGAAAATAAAAATTATACTAAAATATTATTTCTCTGTGAAAATTCAATTTGAAGTAAATATATCGGTGTTTATGTAATGAATCACTGTCCAGATAACAGGGGTTTGTGATTTGTGAATAGGCCTATAGTCCCACTATGATAGACAGATACAACACATCAACTTAGTGTAGATATATATATATATATATAAATTTATTCTAGCTCACCTCAACACTGTCCTAAACTAATATAGTGTTCAGTTACATTTCTCGGTGATGCTTCAGGGTTAGGATTGCACAAAAATTCAGGACTCTAATCTTTTTACCACTGGGATTAAATGTCTTTAAAACCCTATATCGCTGTGATTCTGCCAATTAAACTAATTGCTCAGTTCATTAAAAATAGTATTTAATCAGATTTGGCGAATAACTAGACTGGAAGTTACCCAATCAACAGATGTGTCGGCCGCCGGGTCCCGCAGCACACAATGTCTGGGTCGTCAACTGTTAAGTTTTCCCTCAAACCATGATTTAGGACCAGAGCTCTTCTTAACTCGCCTGAAAAGTGTCCCACTACCAAAAACAAAATCTGCCAATTAAAATTCAACTTATTTTCAGCTGTTGCAGATATTTTTATGTGTGGATTACTGTGGCTACTTTTGAATGAATGTTCACTCTTTGAATGATGGCGGCAGAGAGAGCTAATAGAAACCTTCGTAGCAGATTCAAACTTCGCATAGCGGTAGTCTTATGATGTCATAACAACAGTAATATTTAAATAATTACGAAAAATGTTCATACATAGAAAACATTACAAATAATAACTGTCCTTTGTAAGATGGCTTTAAAAAGTATTAATTAGTCCATATATTAAATAAAACTGCCAGATAAAATAGCTCATAACCAAATACAATTAATAAAGTTTCATAAATAATTATTTGGTGTGTAAGGGAAACAAGATATGCTAGGATCAGGAGTGCAAAATTAAGTGTTTTTAAGTTTTAAAACAGAAACTTAAATAATAAAAAAACATACGTTAAACACAAATATGACACTTAACAAAATGTAAAAAAACCTAAAATCTGTCATTCTAACACAATGTATAATTAGCAGTATTACTTTTTTCTAAAATTCAGTGCAAAGGGCATTGGTATAGTTTTTGGCATCGGGGTATTGGAACAACTCTAATCATTAGTTCATATACCATGTCTGTAATGATAGGTAAAGTAATCAGCTAAGCTTCTATTGTCACATTTTTCAATACTTCCTCCTAAATTTGAATTACAAAAAAAAATTAATACGGTGGGTGACACGAGGCTCTTAGACAAGACAGGGATGAAAATTTACCTTGTAAGATATAAACACACCCTTGGGTAAGTGCTTTCATCCACAAACTGTTCCAGAAGTTCGAGGTGATCAATCTCAACAGCTAAATCACATGCCTCTGCTTCTGCATTGTGGGCCAAGTTGAACGGAACTATTTTACGCACAAGATCCAGCAACTTGGACTGCAATTGTGAATCAGTAGAGATCAGCTCTGTCCATTCTGCTGCTATCTCCCCTGACAAGTGCCTGAAAGCCAAAAATAATTAATATAAGATTAGTCCTGTCAACATCTGTATTGATTTTATCAAAAGTGTAACTATGGCGAACAAACACATGTCAACAAGATTGGTTTCATGTGGTTAACAATAAAATTTTAATAGTTATGATACCATTGACATGTGACCAAATAAAGCAACTACATTGGTGTGAAAGATAGTTTTGTTTTAGTTGCATAATGACAGGCAGTTCCTTATGGGCAGGCTTCTGTGAGGAAATCACTTTGAAATAAAAATAGATTTTGTCCAAATGCAACTATCCAAGTGCAACTATGTATATAAATTTTTATTTTCAATCATCTCAATTCCAGTGAAATTCACAAGTTGAAATTAAAAAAATTGCTATAGTTGAAATTAGAGCATAATTAAAATGAAGGTGATTTTTATTTTGTGTGTGTATGTCAATGACTATATCGCTGCACAATAAAAAAAAATATACAAACCACTGGGTGGGAAATGTTTATGTAAAATAAATGTAATATAATACATTATTTAATTACAATGAAATACAGATCTAAATTTTAAATTAAATAATATAAATAAATGTCATGTTTTCCATGTTACTAGTCATAAAGTTAAACATTTTTATCACTTGCAATTCAATTTCTTTCTGTTGTATGCAAATAATAATTAAATCTGGCGTGATTGTAACACAGTTACATTTATAATTTTTACACATCATCACGTGGCTGATGCAACATTCCAATTAGGCGGTTCATAGACTTGAGTTTATTTTCACGCTTGCACTCGTGTTGCAACAAAACAGTGGTTCAAAACCAAAGTGATTTTATAAGCGTCACTTTGTAACTCCTGAAATAAAAGTATCCATCAATGTAAAATATATGAAATTTTAATATGTTCTGAGTGAAGTGGCATTGTCTGTTGTTATTCTTTTCTGCTGTATTTACACGTAGTTTCTTGTCCCAAAAATTCTCTAAAAATTTCACACAATAAGCAGATATGGAAAAAATGCTGCTTCATGCAATTGAAGTAGTTATAAATTTTAAGCACCGAATGCACTTAGAGAAAATTTCAAAGAGTTATTTTGTTACATTTGTGATATATGTAGCAATTCTGAAAGCTTTAATAACTGTGTGTCAATCAGTATTTACCCATGAGTTGATACCTCGACACATAAGGTCACTCTTAGAAAATAATGACATGAAAATGTTTCATACTGCACGTGAAACATTCCTTGAATGTTAGGAATACATACACTAAAACAGTGTTATAACATCTGCCCAAACAGTTTGATTTATATGAGCAGATATATCAAAGTAGGTTCTAGTTTCAACAACTAATTTTCGAGTGAGTGAGTGAAGTGATTTGGGCGACTCTTAACATCAAGGTTTTGAGAGCCTGAACTAATTTTTTAAGATAGGTAATTTCGGAGAAAACTAGATCCTGCAGTAAATGGGTGGACACAGTTTCATGAAATACATTGTAATCAGCTAGGTATTGTGCTGTTAATATTCTGGTTAAGTTATGTTCATATCAGTGAAGGCATTTAAATTTTATAAGGGAAAAATGACTTTTTTTTTTTTTTTAAGCAAAGCAGAAGGCATTAGCAAATGTTGAGAGTTATGTGCTTTTAAAAAAATGTGTGGCTGGGTAAATTTTCAAGAAACTTGCATTACGTGAAAATATTTCTGTGGAATTTTCTGTAAAAATTTGGATCAATTTGATTCAGCCATTCTATTTCATGACATTTTTTTTGTTACTTGTAATGTAATAGCATTGTTTGTCATTTGCGTGAATATTCTATATCGAAATATTGACTTGGGATGTATTCATACAGTATAATTTTACTTAACATCATTAAACATAATTTTCAGGTCATAAGTCATAATGTTTTCCGTATGATGTTGATACACTATTATTTACAAGTATGCCTGTTTTTTAACAGATTAGCATTTCAGCTATTAACACTTATTAAATGTGAACGTTCAAAGCATTTTGGTGTTGTTTTAAAACAAATCAATCAAAACTAAACATATTTCCTCATGACCTTAGAAGGGTTGACCACAGTTAAAGGCTTTAATTTATGTCTAAACAGAAAAAAGAATATTGAACAACATTCAATATTCACAAACAAATATTATTTACTGAAGTTAACATGCATATGTTTATTGCACTGATGATAATATTTATTATTTATTGTTGTTTATTTAATGAGTATGCAGTGAACATATGAGCCAACTGACGTAAACATCATCTGAAAGTTATGTGGCAGTGTACATTTTGATAGGTATGCGGAAAGCTACACAACTAACAGGCTGAAAGCAGAAACTTAGCATTATACCACGAACAGCCTTTAAAAAACTTTCATTAATTGCTAAATTCCTCCAACTAACGACATCCTAATTTAATTAAGAGGTGCACCCACCCTAGTTTGCCCCTTCACACGCACATTATTATTTATTTAAAAATAAAGTCATGTGATATTTGACACAGTCATTACTTTTGAATATATCAGTTATTGAGTAAAGAAATTTAAACGATACACATTTAATGGTTAAAAGTGTTACAGAAGGCTTCAATAAAATAGTAGATAACACTCATACTCGGATAAATATTCGTTAATAATGTTTATAACACATTACTCTTTAAAATTGTTGCTTACAATTGGTGATATATGGTGAATATCTAACAATGCAAGGCTTATACTAAAAAATAAATAAATAAAAATACATTCAAAGGCTATAATTATGAGTTACCAAGATTCTTCAAGCAAATGTGTTTAAAAGAAGCAGCACACCACTACAATATCAACCATTAGCTAGCTGGATACTCACCTGACATACTCATGGCCCCAGTCACCTATTTCACACTGTGAACCCAGTAGCCGATACTTCAAGCAGTCTCTCTCGTCACTCATGGTCATGGCCAACACAGAAATGACATCTGCACAGAACTCCTTGGTTTTAGGCTCCTTGATCTTCTCATATATTGTCTTCATGGTGTTGTAGTGCGGACGCATGAACTTGAGTGGCTTGGGCACACTGGTCATGGAGGTTGTGGATGCCCTGATCAAGCTACGCAGACTCTCCAAGGATGGTAGGTACAATTCCTCATTGTCTTCCTACAACAAAAGTTTATCCCATCCATGCTGGCTCCTACTGAAGCCTACTGAACCCCTGCAGTCAAGGTCTGAGCCTCACTGTCAAGATCCTGGATCAGAAATCCAGAAAAATGTAATCTACTGCAAAGTGTTTGAAGGGAACTTTCTTGACAGCCTTCAAGCACTAAACAGAAGAGGAAGAAATGCGAAATATTTCCAGGCTCTCACATGCTACAACTCAGTATGCAGGGATACAAAGTCTAGGCTCTAAAAGTTAATCAAAGAATTTGCAAAACCACCTCAGCACATGACAACCTAAATTTAAAACAATTCTCCAATATTACATTTTGTAACATTTCCATTATCTGCCTTAAAAAAAATATGCAAATACCACAAAAATTATAAATGTGTACTAAATATAAATAAACTATGACCCCGAAACCAAATTAAAGACCGAAAAGAAATTTTAAAAATTACAACTGTGTGCATGTTACGGTATATCTACTGCAATTTTTTTAGACATAGCAACAAAAATTAAACCCTTGGATAACAGATACAGGGTTAATGACACTACCTTCCTGTCAGATCAGCCATTAAACTGAAATACATAAACATTAATCCAAAATTACTGGGGGGTGGGGAAGGTAAAAATAAATTGTACATAAATACTACCTTTTATCAGGTCAAAAAGAGAGACATTTATATCAGCACTAAAATCTTGCCAGAAAAAAAAAAGACATAAGACATGTCCTCCTTTTGCTGGATGTTTGGTAATCCTATTCTCGTGTCTAAAATAAAGAGAACCAAGCACCTACCATGTTGCATGTACTTTATCACTTGTTTCAGTTGGCTTCAGAATTCCATTGCTTAAAAGTTGTCAACCTGTGAACATTGTGATGTAGTGATTGGATAGCATGTTTACATGCCTTTTATTTGTAGTAATTATTTCTGTAATGTCATAAATTTTCTTCCAATACACTATATCAAGTTATTTTAACAGACTAAATAAGTTTATAAGCCTTGGAAAGTTTCAAGTCCTGTAGTTATTTTTGACCTTACTGTTATATTCAAACACGTCTCATTTCTAGAAAATTCACTTAAATTATACAAATTCAAGTGTTTCTTTGGATAATATCTTTTAATTTTAAATTTTCTATCTTATATCTGCATAGAAATTTAATTAAATCTCACGTGCAAGGCGAGCAGGATAACTGCTCAGCCACCGTGGCCCCTCTTTTCACTTTAGACCAAGCCAGTTTAATAGAATTATATCGCACACATACAGAGGCAGTATAATAACAGTGTAGCCATGTAACTTTAAAAGTAGGTCAATGCAAAATTTTTTTTCAGGCATTCGTTTTGAACAATTAAAACAGAAAGCTATGGTTTTTGCATATCCTGAGAAAACGGAACACCATTATTTGTCAACCTTTCCTTTTTCATTGCATACTCTTAAAGCAGTTTATTCTCTAGAATTGAATAATAATAATAATAAACATTGTTCAGAACAACAAAGTTTTTCTCTAGTTTTGGCAATAACTGATTAAGCAGCCACTTCCCGAAGTTCACATAATTAAGCTGCTTATGATAATAGCTCATAGCTTTGCCTGGCAGAAAGATTAGATGCATTTACGATGAATCCATTTTCAGAGCTAGCATAAACTATTATCATACACTTTGAAAAACTATAGTGTGTCAATGCACAAGGTTGGCTATCACTTTACCAACATTTGTTAAATGTGATATTGTAACAGTCCATGTTTCATGAATGTAAATTATTGGATGCCCCTGCTTCTACACTAGTGTTTTTCGATAATAGTTAAACTTTTTGTTTCATTTAAATCCACTTCCCTTAGTATCCGCCTCAAACCCTTCTCCCCTCCCCTTGAGTAAATTCATTTTTTCTCTTGGGAGCAATGAGAAGTTTAGGGATTTTGGTATTTGTTTCTTCACTAAATAAATATATTCAATAAGTCTCAGACTAATTTTTATATGAGTCACATGCATATTTATTTAGTCTGGACATTTTTGGTGTCCTTTCTGGCATTGACAGAGAACGGTTACCAGCTTCAGCACTTTCTTTGCGAATTCTAGTTAACACTTTTGACAAAATTTCCAATATAATCTGAAACTCGTAATTTGGGCTGCAACACAAAAAATGTTAAATGTCCATCAGCTTCTTCATCACAGTTTTCCTTCTTCATTGACTGTGCCATATTTTACTGTACCGACATGTAAACTAATCCAACTCGCAGCTGACTGGCAGTGACCTATTGTTTTTGGAATGACTAACCACCACTACTCTCTACAGTCTAGCCATCTCCTGAGCTCCTTACTATACATGTAACATTACTTACTGTACTCCAAAACTTGTGTTGTGGAGCTCAGTGACTCTCTGAGAGTAGGTACCATGCCAGTAGAAATTAACATTCAACCCAATGTCAAAGATACAATACGCTGTGAATGTATTGTCTTTATTGTGGGTAAACATATTTTACAATACTGCAATTAGTTCAAAAGTAATAACTCTCAAAATATATGACTCTAAATTTTGGGTAAAGTAGAACACTTTGAATTAAAATACGCTATAGTGATAAGCAAGAGGACCTAAATCACTTCCTAACATACCTAACTGATGTGTTTTAATACCACGTACTTAAGAGCAAAATCCAATAAATAAACATAGTTAATCTTCTAAAGCCAAATTTTACCAGAATTCTTGAATTAACTTTTGTGATGTACAGAAAATATGGAGGTGTGATGAAAATGTAAACTCACAACAAATTTCTACTCTGTAAATGTGATTATAATCTGCGGCGAAACAAACCCTCAGAATTGCTGAGGAGAGAGAAGAGGAAGGGGAGAAGAGGAGGAAACCTTTTGGCACCCCTTTAGATATTTTGCTTCCTTTACAAATCTCATGCTGACTCAACACATAGCAGGGACATGATGTTGAATAATAAAACAAAATACATAAGGAAGAATTCTTGAATGGTAAAGGGTACATTTTCATATTCCCTTATATCATTGCATTAAGGATGTGAAAACATTTCTGGGGTTCTCTGAGCTGTGAACAGAGATAACATTCACAAATATTCACATTAAAGAGATTTGGTAAAAATGCACAGAAATTTGGGAACACTGTGAAACATGTCACTGCAAGGATTGCCAGGAAAATTATATGCGTTTATTCAGAGTTCAGTTTGATATGTGGATGAGCATAGAATGCAATTCTTGATAACAGAAATCAATGTCTACTTTTTACGTAACTTATTATGCTGTAGCCTATTTTTGAGTGTAGTTGTTTGAAACTGCTTTCTTGATGTATTTTCAAACAAAAATTGTTACTATCATAATTAGATCTACTGCAAAAAAGTAAGAAAATAATTTACGCCAATGTGCTGCATTCAGGAAACGTGTACTGATATTTGCTTTGCTTATTGTGGCATGATTAGAGAATATTACCCTGGAAGTTGTTTGCTCGTCACTTTGGATCTCTTTATTTATTTTAAGTTTGATTTTTAAATATTGCGTAAGGTGCAATCAACCAATTCATACCAAAATTTCATGCAAGTATTGCTACAACAGAGTATGTAAATTAACACGTGTTATTTGTAACAAGCATGTTTTCATTGGGTTTATATAAATAATTTAGATTAATATTTTATAGGCCTATCTACAAAAAATTTCAACAAAACTCAAATTTTGTAAGCAAACTGTATTAATTTAGAAACCGAATTTATGCATAGAGATCCTCTTTTGCCGGATATTTTGCAAAGTAGTGTCGGGTGAATAAAATTAACATTTTGCCATATTTGCAGAATAAGTTCCACAAAATTTTGCACACCTACAGAAGGCCATGTAAAGTTGCATGATTTAAATGGGATCAGTCACTGATTTTTAAAATGGTGGCCATATAAATATTTTGATATGTTTGACACATCTATTTATAAATTTAACAAAATCCAACCACTTTTATACTGACAGTAACTATTAGATTCACAGTAGGCATATAAAGAGAATTTTTTCTCTCTCAGTTTTAGAAATTAGCCTCATTAAGAAAATATGGTTTTTATGCTTTATCTCGGGTATCAATCAACATATTTCCACAAATTTTTCACATAAGTAGCGTTATGACAGGCCATGTAAACATATGTGTTTAATTGTCTTGGTACTGTTTCACATGATTCTGGTTTCATATCTAATGGTATTACTGTCATTGAGACGTCAACGTCTACTTACCATCTATACTTTTAAAAACTTCACTAAAATTTATTTGTACCCATGTAGATGAAAGTAGGCTCATTAGTTATCAATAACTTCTTGTTTTGTTTCATAGGTATTCCTGTATGTTTTAGATTGTGCTATAAATGCTTAGCTTGTAAGAACACTGGAACCTAACACTAATCACTTTGCAGAGGACTAACACAATATTTCCATAAATGCAGACATACAATATACGTGAACTTAACACAAAGATAACACAAAAACTATCCTTATTAAACTTAATGTTGAAAATGCAGATATGCCTATATTTGATGGTGTCAATTTTTAACAACTAGAAAACAACACAATTATAACTGGAATCATTATTCCTTTAGGCCTATTTGTCATTTAGGGCCTATCTTTCTGAAAGTAATTTAATATGATATAATTGATGAAAATGATTTAGCCAATCTAAAAACTATCTCCATTACACCAAATCAAATTACGACATTATTACCTTTCAAAAATAATTTCATGGACATAATGTTTAAGTTGTAGTATGTAATTAATTTAACATTAAACTAAGTATTTTGAAATATCTTTCAAGGGGCTTGCAAAATTATGTTTTGATACACAACAATTCATGTGGCTCAGATGTGGTCTTAATGCTCATTTTCATAATTAAAGAGTTTCCACTATAATGAATAACACCTCAAGCTGTTATACATTTATTTGCAGAAAGCTGCCATGCAATAACTCATGAATAGTCATAAATGGCACTTACAACTAATCTCTCCACAAGCATGTTCAACTCTTCTTGCAGGAGCTTGTCTTCTTCAGACTGAAATACGAATGAAATCACCAATAAGTAACATGTTATAAACATTGCCAATATTAACCTACAATTAAAATTAATGCTAATTAAAATTACTTGCAGTGTTTTTTGTAATAGCATCACAGTGCAAATTGTCACATGTTTTTGTACTAAGGTTTTTACACTTTTTTGCTTCATAATTTTTTAGATAACCACAGTGTAATTTTTTATGATGTTGAGTGAATTCAAAACTGTGTGTTTGAGGGAATAATTAAACAACTTCTGTTTGATCTCAATTACACATGTAATTATTACAGCAATAAAAATCAAGTTGTAAAGAATATTTCATAATCAGTAAATAATGCAGTTAGCTTCATGTTCATTTCTACCCATGTCTCTCTACGTATAACATCAAAAATTTGCGCAAGTATACAGAATATGTAATTATCTAGAATAGGGGCGTTTCCGAAAAAAGGGAAAATAATACCTGCAAATGATGTACATAAAACCAAAAATGTTATGGTTTTGTAAAATTGAAGTGAGGTGAATTGAGCCTAAAAGTTGCTGCAGTTGTATTAACATTCTGTTTGAAAAGTTGAACAATTTCTTCTTAGGAAGTTATGCTTATGCACAGACTATATGAACAAAGTTAAGACTTTCGTCAGTTTAACAAAATGTGTAACAATATCGGAAACATTATCATGCAAAGCAGAAATCCAACTTTAATCACCTGCTGTATATATAACAAGGGAATGTTTCAATTTTATTTTTAATCTAATAAAATTCA
The DNA here is from genome assembly GCA_029891345.1 of Dryococelus australis. NCBI lineage: Eukaryota > Metazoa > Arthropoda > Insecta > Phasmatodea > Phasmatidae > Dryococelus > Dryococelus australis. The sequence continues at coordinate 83,712,258 of CM056999.1, read as the reverse complement.
AACTGTCACAGTTCAAATAGGCATTACTCAATCGCAAATAAATAATGAACTACAATTTGTACAAATAAATTTTATTTTGGCCATATATATACCTCGTTTCATAGTATGAACATATGTAAAAACTTATTCATATTCATTGTTTACAATTTCTCTGTGTCATTATCCTTGCCAGTTAAAAAATATTCAAGCCAGGCTGAGCTCTGGTGACTTCCTCTCTTTTGGCTAATTTCAATAAGCTGGACAAAATTCACACAAGTGATTCTAAGATGCCGAACATACATACTGATGTCTACCAAGCACATACATAATAACCAACAGCTATTAACACTGTCTGTACTTGGTAAAAAGTACACATTTGTGTTAACCCTCAAGTTCATAAGTCCTCCCCCTTTCTTAAACCCTTTTAAAAACATCTGACATTAGCAAGTTAATTTGATTGAAAAATCAATCCTAGTCATCTCAAATCTGAGATGGTTTCTTACAGTACACACACCTGGGAAAAAATTAATTAGTAGTCATGTTTATAATATTTTTATAATTTTATTTATAAGCGCTGGAATATACCTTGCCCGAGCGAGATGCAACTGTGACAGGAAAGTTTGAAGTTAAGTAGGTTAAAAATCAAACCTCGTCACCATGGACCTCTCTAGTGTGGGGATGGGGGGACATGACCCCCTCCCCCTTCCCCAAAAATTCCTCTTGGGGGCGATATTGGGACATCTTGCCAGAATCATTTTGTACTCAACAACTCACAGGTCGAATCCTTATCTTTCAAGTATCCTGGTTCAAGAACTTCAAAAGGTTGCATGTCCAACCAAATGTTACTGGCATTACATGCATCTACTGTTATTGTTATTGCCATTTATCACGAGATAAACTGTTGGCTAAGACAATGGAAAGTGCTTTTACTACAGTAGGCTTTGAAAACTGGAAATATGATCTGAAAAAATGTTGTGGACATGAAAAATCAGAATCGCACGTGCAAGCCACTATCAGCTATCAGCAATTGAAACAGCCCATTTAAGTACATCTGTGTTCCGCAAAATGCAAAAAACAGAAAGTAGCTACAGAATGTTTACTGAAGATATTTAGTTCCGTCCAATTTCTTGTCAGGCAAAGCTTAGCACTACAAGGACATGAATTGTACAGACATTCATAATTTACAACAGTGGACAGCAAAATTACGAGACATTCACCCATGCTAAAATACAAAATGAAATGCTGGAAATGATGGCGAGTTGAATATTATTAAATGAATAGTTGGTTTGTTTGTGTACATATAGTTGTTGGGAAGGAATATATTTAGATAAGTTACCGTGTGATTTAAAACTGGAACCGACAAATTAATAGACTATTGCAATGTGTGTGTAAGAGTATTTGTCTAACCAATTTCTAAATTTGTAGCTTTCAAACACTAGAAAGAATAGGAAACAAGACATAAGCAATACCCTTGTTAATTCAAAACAGTAAAACATTAAAATATAGCATTAGGCACATGAGAATTCATACAATTTGTAAATATGGTAACTACAGACAAAGCTACATTAATATATCACACATTAACAGGAAAAATTATGTTTATTAAAACGAAATTCCAATTTGAAATGAGATAAAATTGTACTGTAACTTAGTAAGGCAAATTCAAATTTTAAAATCAATTTGACAACCACCTCTATTGGGTGAGCCATATTAAATTTCAAATTACGTGACAACGTAACTGATACTGAAGTTTCTGGATTCAATTAAACAAAATTATCAGAGTCTCAAATTAAGATGCTGGAAATTATTACACCTCAGCTAGCGTGGATACTGTATTTAAAAATATCAGACCTCTGGAAAGTCCTAAGTAGTTAAAACTGTAAAACTTCCAAATAAAATTAACGGTAAGAGTCCCATACATAATTTAGCTTTTGATGAGAAACAGAGAAATTCATTGCTGTATGATGACCAGATGGTAGCATAAGTCTTTAGGAATACTCATTATTCCGAAAAGGAGTTGGCAGTGACAGTGGGGTTTTATTACATGCGATGAAAGAACACAAATTAAACTACACCTGTGTCCGCACCAAGAAGGAGGAGAGGAAACGAACAGAGGAGAAAGGGGACTAAACCAGTTCCTCTCTCCCACGCTATCTGCTCACCGCACATCGGCATTCAGCTGTGTGCCCACGCTGTCCATTGACCCAAGCACCGCACCGCATTGCACAGGTCTGCAGCGATCACCCACGCTCAACTTCCGTGCCGCACTTCCATGTCCATGCACCGCAGAACTTCCACGTCCACACTCTGGTGTGTGTTATCAATTAGAACACACGATGGTTGGCCGAACAGACGAGAGCGCATCGGCACTTCTCTGTCCGCATTGTCTGCGAGAGATGCCGACCAATCTCATCACCAAATATGAACTCTGCACAACCTACTGCCATTGTAGGCATAAGACCAGCCCATCAATCAACCGCGCCGTGATCAATGGTGCTAAAGTGCTAATTGTGAAGGAAATAACGGAACAACACCCAAATTACAGAACCCAATCAAAATTCGGCACACACCAGTTGGTGATTAAATCTTTTGTGCACCGGACAAGGGACACTATTACTTAAATGTGGAACAGTGCCACACAACTTTTCACCAAGAGTGTCTTAGTGCAACAGAGACCGGCATGTGGTCGGAAATGAAATTTACCTGTGATAGTTGCAACCACAACTTTGGTCCGCGACCATCTACGAGTAACTGGAATAAGTTTGTAGCAGATCTGCAATACAGTATTTTGGAACAGCCGAATGAGGAAATTGCAGTATCGAACATTAGTAAAAAGGAGACACTGGAAAGGTGTACGACAAATAGTGGAGAAGTGGCAACACCGGGCAAGCAAGAGCACGTGGACTGCACGAGCGAGGATGGAGTTAGGAGCGTCGTGCCACACATCACCCCGGCACACGTAGTCACCGATGTAAACAGAGCAACAGAAATTCAGTCAGCTCTGCCTATTCCAACCATGTCCACGGTTCCCCTACCTATGCAACCATTCACACCATATCAAACCCCGTTACCTGCCTACTACCAACATCTGTACCAATGACCCCTGTTAAAAACTCCGTTTCGGACCACACCACCAGTAAATTTCCCAGTGTAAAGCAATAGACAGAACTCAACACCACATTGGCAACCGGCAACCGAAAAGAGAACCGAAGTGAAAGTTAAAGTCAGAAACGAACCAGGAAAATAGGTAGATGCGACCGTCTACGAAGTTCCAAAAAATGCCAACTTTTTCCGGAACTGCAAATGAGGACCCGAAGACATTTGCTTAGGAGAGTACAGCGCAACTTCAAAGGTACAGCGTCTGCGCAGATGAGTGGATGAGCTGCATCGGGAACCAACTCACTGGAGAGGCAGCAAAATGGTACACTGCCATTAACCACTACGGCCTAAGCTGGGTCAAATTCGTGAAACCGTTCTGATACAGATACAGAAGCACTTTTACATCATTACAAGCTCAGATAAAACTGCTTTGGCAAGAGTAAAAACCCGACCAGCAACTGCCGACATTTATCACGCAAAAGGTGCAGCAAGTTCAACGGTTTCAACCACACTTACCGATACTAAAAATTTTGGAAAACGTCACAGAAACAGTGCTTCTCGAATACTGTGCATCTTTGTTGCCGTTCATGAACAGCAACTATGAGGATGTATTGAAGGCAGCACTGACATTGGAACGGGACTCACATCAAGTGCACAGCGAGTCAAATGCTGCAAGAGGGAAGCACGAGTTGGGGAGCAATGACTATGTACAACCATGTGAACTATTCTACCGGCAAACAAGAATGGGAGGAGATCAGCAAAGAGACAGAGCGATGGGACTGGGTAACAACAGTAGGGAGAATGTACATTGCCATGATAACCACGTTCAGCAAGCGCACAACATAAGACCTGGTGAGGGAAGGCCTAATGGCAGTGAGGGAGGGGACTACCTGCTCCGAACTCCGTGTCATTATTGTCGGCCAGCCGAAGTTATCACTGGCAGAGTAGGTGCCCTAACAACCCACACCTGGACAGTTATCACGGCCCGGGAAGAAGGAATCAGGGAAACAGCCCGCGGGGGTAAGGCGGCCAGACTCTACCGATGCCCCAGTCAGAGAGAAGCATCCGGATACAACCCTGCAGCAAGCATTTGTGCATCAGTGATTTTCATCAAACCTTCACGAATTTTTGGAAGGTAGCAACTAAATTGAATGATCCCGTCATGCTTTCTTGCCATTGTGTTTCACAAAGGACACTGAAAGCTTGACCGAGCAAAGATCGAAAAATGGCATTAATTTTACGAGAGGAATTGGAGATAGATATGACTTCCTTCATTTTCCGTACATAATTCCTGCACATTACAACAATGTTTGACTTCTTCAAAGACTTGTATTGACTGTGCTTCAGACAATGCTTGGCATTTCCCGCAACCTTCATTATCTCAGTTACAGCCACTTTTGAGTTCTGAGGCCATAACATAACAAATGGGTTATTATTTCACCAGTCCTCAGCTGTGCGCTATCACTAGCCTCTGTTATAATAATTCTCAGTTATATATAACGTGGCTCAATCTCGTGGTTTTTAAGCGGAGTAAAGTCCGTTATCAGCCTACCTGCCGGCTTTGCATACCCTTTAGATAAGATGGTGTTATTATGTTCTCAATGATATTTATTGTGCTATGTCTATGATATAAGCACGCCGGAGCGATCTTCCAACCACAGCCCGCATGAGTCCTTTCCCACCATGACCAGTTGCCAAGGAAAAACATTGACACGGGCTCGGATGTCACACCATGTTACTCCTTCCTTTTCATGACACTTGTGGGTTTTCCTGAGGCTTAGTTCAACTGGAAAGATGCGCACCAAATCCTGTGTGTAAGAACGACCCCCATCCTCTCCGGCTCACCAAGCCACTTGTCCATTACCATTAAGCCTTTGGATTCTTCACTAAGCCCAGACTTTGGACCTCAACAGTCTGACCATAAAGGAGTCAACCAGCCTGCCGCTCTTCTGAATTGTCACTATCTGCCGTGACTCCACCCTTCTGAGAGGCAGATACCCCTTTTAGCAATAATGCTTGGTATAAGGAACACCACGGGTAGCCCAAGTTTGCCAGCTCTCAAGAGAGTCACCCAGTGGAGGGGTGGGTCCCAAAGTCAACAGATACTATAGACATGCTATAGACTGACTATTGCTGCAGCCATGTTGCTTATGGGCTCCTATACTAAGACTTGACAGTAGCCCTGACATTTCATTGTCCATAAGCTCTCTAAAGGGTAGAATACTGTTTCACATCAGCGTAGTGAAGTCCTATCCCATAGTTTCGGACATTCCCACCAGGCACGAGCTCCATGTGTAATATCTCGCCTTACACCCTTTAAAGCCCGTTTGCGCTGCGCTATCCAGCATCCGTGCCACTAAAGAGGAATCAGTCATTCCACCTGTCACCTGTCAAGGCTGAATCACTGGGCATAATCACATGAGTTCTCCTGGCTTATAATGGACAGCCTTACCCGCCGGTTTCTCAACCAGACCAAGACCTTCCAGGATCCAACACGGTGACCACCGTATCTTCTCCCTTCCAGCACCTTCCACTGAGGAGGAAGCTCCTGCCACCCGAAAGCGATCAGAGTCCCCACAGGGTGTTGGGACACCTTACACCTCCCTGGGACTGTCCCCCGGCATCTGGCGTTAGCACCTTAAGAGAGTCAGTAGCCACTCCCGCCTGATGCCATACAGCACAGTCATCTGTACCTACAGATACATACACACTTTTTTCTATATGTAGTGAGCACTTAGTGCACATTACAATGATTATGTCAGGCGTCTTTGATTGTCCTCAATATCTTAATGCCTAATCACTTCATAGGAATCAGGTAACATAGAAAATATTTTTGTTGTGTAATTTTTTTCTACTCTACCTCTATTCTGTGTTAGGTGGAAGCCCGAAGGTAGGACAGGAGCTAATTGTGTCTCAAGGGGAACCTCTTACGCCTACAAGGGAAGGAAATCATGCAAGGAGACATGCATCGTGGCAGAAAGGGATTGGGCAGCCATGGCCAGCAATTGGGGCCATGACTACCTCCATAAATGCACCTATAGCTAAGCTATAACTAAGAAGAGACTGGAAAAAAACCGGCATACACCGTAAAAACCAGGTCAACAGGAAAGAATTCCAAATTTTTGCATGCATTAATCCTATATTCTACAGAATAACAGTGTGTGTGGAAACATGCTCTTGTTAGTAAGTATGAAATACTATAGTAGAAGAGACAGGATATTAATTTTTCCATTTGCCTTTATTGGGAGGAAGCGCTGGTTTTAACCAGTGTGATGCTTGCGCATCACTCTGGTGAGGGAAGTGATGCTATTGGGCCTCTTCCCCCCAAATCCCCAATGGATTCCTGAAACTAAAAAGAAAGAGAGTGAACTGCCAGTAAGTGTCAGCAGGGCCAACACTTACTGATTTTTACATGACTGGGAAGAGACAGTGAAAACCTGTGAAGAGAGAAGAGGAAATTAAACTAACCTAAATGACCATGTATATCTAATCTTACTGCTGTGCTACCTCGCAGCGGCCAATCTTTATAGCCACTGGCTGTAACAGAGCATATCTACGGCCATGAACTATGAGTGCTCGAAGCTTCGAATTAGGGGGGAGGGGGGATAATTTTCTTTGAAGATGGGGACTCTCACCAACTGCTGCTGAGAGCACATTATCGTCCACAAGCCTCTGCAGATATTAGCAGATTTGTTGTGTCATCGGCCATCGCAGCAGTTACTAGACTACTCGGTATTACACAGTTCTGTCATGATATTACTTACATTACGACAGTCGCAGCAGTTTTATAACACTAAGACTACTCAGTATTACATGGTTGTCATGATATTACACACATTTAAACACTTACCATCAATGACTGTAAACAAGCAAATCTCTCTTTGGTATATATTCTTTCTTGTAAGGTATGCTGATCTTAACAATAACAACACAGCTCACATACACGATACACAATACATTAAAACTGCAAACAGTGTATGCAGTGCCCGATTGCACTGTTTGGTTTGGTAGTTGGTGCTGCTACCAATAGATCATGTGCAGTCTATAAGGCCGGCTATCCAACCGGAATACTAAGTCAAAATGCCAGCCAACATCTTGCTGTAAAAGTTCTCTCTAAATGATAAGGCTTGCGTGTACTTTTCAAAGGTTATCTTGACCACTGGTGCCTTTTTATAACTGTGTTTGGGGGAGGGGGGGAAGCATCACCAAACCCCCCCCCCTGCTTAGAGCCACGCCTGCCTTTCTACCTTCACATTTGAGACAGGAGGGAGTCTCAGAATATAAATAATGTGTACTAAATTTGGAAAATGTTGGCATCCGGAAAGCAGTATAGCAGTGAAAAAGGTACCAGTTTGTAAGATGAGAAAGAATAGTCAGTTCTTGCATACATCTACGTTTGGTGGATACGCGGGACTAGTTAATGGGTTACATTTAATGCGTGAATTCGGTTACATTTAATGTGCCAACCTTGAGTGTCATGTACCTTACTCATGTACTGAACATAACTGCTAAAACACGGCATTGTGCAAATTTAGCATTGCAAACTGCGATGCGATACAACTAAAATTAAACACTGGTGTGTATATACTATCGAAGTCTACATAACATATATTAGGACAGAATACAAACTTCGTTGTAGTACCAATGTCATGCCTTATATTTGTTATTTATGGCTGTGATATCTGTTTATACCACATTTAAAGATGTAACTGTTGTTACCGGTGATCTAGTTGTATTACTATATATGTTTTAACTGTTTTCTTTTTATTTTTTTTTACTTGACGAAAAACAGTGTTTCTGAACGCGCCTTCTATTGTAAATAAATGTATCACCCCTAATACGAATCTCAGCTCACGGGCACGAGACAAATAAATAACCATGCAGTTCAGGGATATATATTTAATAACTTGTCAGTAGTAAACGCATTTCATTTCGCTCACATTTCATGGGCAATCCATAGGCCTATTTGATATGGGATAAATAATTAAATTACCCTTAATAGAAACATCACGACACATGTAAACATATACGATAAAAAGATTTCAATTCATGTACTCCTACCAAATCAGTAAATTCTTCATCTTGTTTCTTGGTTTCACCATTAGGTATGATTAAATTTTCTTGTTTACTTTCAGACATTATGACCAAATTTTTCTTTAATACGCCCTATCTCACATAAAATATATCTATTCCAAAATACATACACCATTCAAAACACAAGAACCCAGCATGACATATCAAACCTACAAGCCATAGATACAGAGATATAAAACTTTGGAAAGAGTAAAAACTTAAAATTACTTATAAACAATTTGTACTTCCTATTCTTAGTAAACACCGCTTTCCAATGAGCCCAAATATAAAATTCGCATAACTTTAGTATTATAATAGTTTAAAGTAGAAAAACTGCTAAGTTAGGAGTAATAACTAATTTAAGTTTTGTAAACTTGATAAGATGTATGCTCCAAATTTGTAATAAAATATCCTCCTTTACAAAAAAAAAAAATTAACCTACATGAACGAATCGTACGAGTACACCAAAGGTTACCACACAGTATCATTATCGCATGACGTATGTCCCATTTGCGTCTAATGCGATTTGCTTGCTCATATACACCACCAAAAGGGCATACATAGCTATCCATGATTCATAGATAGTACAACGGCCCCGTAGCTTGTTTGCCCACTGTTTCCAATATTAAAAGCAGCATTCATCAGGACTCTACCGGGCGTTCACGCACACAGGTGCGGTCCATGCAGCATTCGAAGAGGAAGTTGAACACGACGGACTGGTGCAACGAGTGCATTAATAGTGTCGAGCGTAAAAGCAGAGTACGTGCCGAGTGGACCAGTGCAGAGTGGCCAACCAGTCACGTGCGCTACACTGCACACTAAACAGACAAATAGCACCTGAGTGAATTAATTCTGGTAAGTGTTTTAAAAGGCAAGGCCATGTCATGTCAGGACACGCTGGTACATAACAAGGTCCCTATAAACAGCCTTAAAGCCCTTGCGTGCTATTGAAAGTGTTTTTGTATTTTGTTGAATTTTTCATTCTCACATATTGCCATCCACATATCATTCCATTCCATGTTTTGTAGAGTGTTACAGTTATTTTGATGCAGGGTATTTTTTTGCATGTTTCATGTATGTAAGGTGAGTGCAAGGGTTTTTGTGCAAGTTGTGTCTTAGTAAGTAATTCCCACATGGCTTGCCTGCCCACCAACACCGGCACACACACTATGTTGAACGAACTGTTCCCGGTCAGAGTTTAGAGAGGTTCGACATATCGTCGCCCCGTTTGTGGTTTGCACTTGCCAGGTGGCCAGCATGATTTGTTTTACAAATCACTAATATATTAATAGCTTAAATTATCTCTGAATCATTTTCTTTAGCCGCCCAGTATTCCACTACTCACCTTTCCTAGTGCTTGAATCACCTGGTGAAGCTTAACTTTACAATTTAATTCATTGTTTGGCTTCGCGCCATTTTGTACAGTTCTACCTCAGTCGGCAGGTTTAAGCCTGGTAATTCTTGTTAAGTTCTTCTCATGTAGAACTGTATTAATGCACCCAATAATTCCACATAAATATGTCGCCTTTGGGCATTTCAGGGCACGGACCCTTATCACTCCGTGAAAAGTGTTAACATGTGTTTAAGGATACTGTGTAAATCGTCAAGTGTAATTGTGTTCAACCATTCGTAATTCTATATGGGTGTGTGGTCAGCCCCAGTAGTCCACCATGTAGTACGCTGTACAAATTGAAATATATCTGAGGAGCAGCAGAGCGGCACACTGAGAGGATAGCCACCTATGGTAGTTGGCACACAATCCTGGGACCACAGAGTCATGTGTCCACATCATCACTGCATTCTTCACTGAACAATACCTGGCACACTGGATAACAGAATATTTCCAACACATTTTTTTTCCTGCTAAATTATTTTACCTCTCCTCAAAATCTAAAAAAACCCAATCTCATGCCGCACTACACCATCAATGCAAGACACTGTATAAGGCCTAGCAAGCAGTATGAGCAGTGTTGAGTCACAGAGCCTAATTCAGTGAACACGCAGCATACCCCCATTGCATATTCGACAAGCATTTGTCCAGCGGATGAGTTTGAGAAAGGCCTCATCGTCAGCCTCTGAGAGGCAGGTTGAATGTTTCAGTGCATTACTTGCCACTTCAAACATTCTGTCTATAAACTGAGAGTTGGTGCTGGACACAGTGTTAACAGGAGGGTACACATACCTATAGAGAGGGCTCGGGTCGACCCTACTGGACCATAGCATGGGGGATTATTTTATTATGTAGCAGGCATCGCTGCGCATCATCCAGATATATGTCATGGCAGTTTAGGATAGGCCTTTAACCACCAGTACAATATCCAGGCAGCTAGCAGAGCGTGATAAGTCATCGCGGCATCTCTTACTATGTCTACCACTACCACTGAGCATACCAAGTACACATGCATGACCTTCTGCATGGAATGGGCAGCTTGGCAGCTTGTGGATTGACGACCAGTGGTGTTCAGCGATGAATCATGGTTCTGTCTGAATACAAGTGACCACTGAATTCGAGTATGGAGACATCCTGACTATTAGTGTGATCCACACTCATTGTACCAGGTGCACTTCCCTCCCATTTTCCAACAGGATAATGCACAGCCTCACATAGCATGAATATTTTTGGCCTGTATACATAATGTCAACATGCTTCCTTGGCCTGCAAGATCCCCATACATCTCTCACATCAAAAATGTATAGGATCAGATTGGGCAGAAATTTCGGCCAGTGGCAAGTATGGCGGATTTGGAGAGCCAATTACCCTAAATCTTCCTCACGAGAGCATTGGTTGTCTGTATGTTTCTTGCCTGATTATATCATCACCTGCCTTTGTGCTACGGGTGGTCCAACATCATACTAAGTGCATTCTAAAAGTTTTGGTTCCCTGCAATATTTTCTTGGTGTGATACAATATTTTGATGTTTTCTGTTTAAATACTACCATGTCCTATGTATGAGCTCACTTATGGGCCTCTGTGATGCACCTTAAGGGTGGTGTTTTTTTAATGAGTTTAATTTAATATATTTTAGATGCTAAAATTTAGCGCATCTACCTGTATAGGGCAGATAGGGATTGAACATCATAGTTCTCACATGAAGCAGATATGTATCCAGTGAGGATAAATTACATATATTATATCAACAGACTGGCACATTATAGGTGCTAGTCAACTAATTAATGATGAGTCCAATGATAGGACACTGGTTGACATATACAGGAAATAGTATCAAGTTATCAGAGTTAGTGCTTATTATCCTAGGTTTGCTGGCAGAGAAATATATATTTTAAATAAATTGTTACTGGATTATTATGATGCCGAATACAGGGGTCCAAATATTTCTACCACAATGTATCGATTCCAGCAGCCTGGTTGGGATAAGTAGGTCACATCTTGTGTCAGTATGTAGCTATTAGACATCCACTTATGGCCATTTATGCAGGAGAATAGATTGGTGGAAATGAAAGCTGGGCAGTAGCTCTAAAACATGTATTAATTTTCCTAGAACCAACAGTTGTTAACCTGGTGTGGATGGGGTAGCTCAATAAACTTAGAGTGTGGTTAAATCAGTGTGGCAGGTCTCTCAGTGGCGACAGCTGATTGCAGAAGGAATCAAAGGCAGACCTCACTGTTACTGGTGCCATGAGGCATGACTGGCCATGTGGCTGTAAGTAGCTCATCCTAGCCATATCATAAATGACACCTTCCTTTGCAGCACAAAATTGTTATTCGCTCAAGCAGAATACTACAAATACCTACAATAGTTACGATCGACCACTTCGGCAGTGCGAAAAGTACACATAGAAAGTACACTCTAGACGTGAACAAGAAATGCAACACAATGCTGTGACCATACTGCTGCTAATTGATTATGCATTTTCTTTCAAGGGGAAAGGCATAGTTCATTGAGAAAGAGCACTCTTATCAAACCTACAATTTATTGGGATCTTAATCTGATAAAAGACACTAGAATATATGCTATAACTCAACAAAGACTCTACATTACAGCTTCAAATGTCTAAACACTTTATTCAATTAATAATCATATGTACCCTCAGAAAGCAGTTACTTTATAGACTCGTGTGCCTTCGCCTCACGTTACTTGTGATGCCTTAACAGGATATACATTTTCCCACTGAATCCAAGGCGATGCCTTCGCTACCCATCTCTATGTCAGCTCGTCTCAGGAGTCGAACTCGGACTGCTAGCCTGGAGGTCCTTGTGGTCGCAATATCTAGTGTGGCCCTCAGGTGGCGGCTGGATCAAAATTGCCACGAGTCTCCCAAGCTCGCGTTATTAATACAGCACAGCCCAGCCTTGTTTAAGAAACCAAACATCTTCTGTTGTCACAACTGCCGATGCCTTGGCAGACTTCCTCCCAGTGGTCTGCTCGGCCTAGCACCCTAAGTTGGTGCTGCTCACAACATACCCCCCCTTCTTCTATGCTCGTACATCCCATGCGAGCCATACTGAGGTAGTGGAGCTGGGGTTGGTACCTAGTAAGACTGGGCATGGTCGCTGTTGCATGCCGCTAGTTGCTTGGTGCATGATGGAGCTGCCGGAGACAACCACTCTTGTACGCAGATGCATTGTGGGTTAAAAGGTAAAAGTGTCCTAGCGCTCTGGTTTTATGTTTCCCTAGGGTGTTGAAGGTAACGAGAGGCTTAGGTTGGCGTTACATAATTATGTCTGTGAGAGGTTATGATTGAAAGGCCTAATGCAACACGTGTAATACTTAACCTTTATTTTTACAGAATATTCGTAAGTAGTTGATTAGTAATAGACATATGATGTGTTCCAGGCGTCCATGTATCGCTTGGGCCCGTTAGTACCATCACAGACACATCAACCACATAGAAACACTCGACCAATCGTCATTAGGTCGCACCCCACCCTCAGTGCAGGTCGACAAGAATGACGTTTAAACTTTTCTTGCCACCTTGCAACTCGTGGCCACGGGCCATCATATTTTTAATTCATTGTAAGAGGTAACTCTCGTGATAAATTGGTAGGTGGAATGAATGGGTGATTCCCATGAAGTCACGACCCTTAGACTAAACAGCCATTGGAGGGAACACTGGGATAAGCAGCGTCTTTTTAATGTGAGCGATGTCGATGAGCCTCGTGGCCGAATCTGCAGTGCATCATGGCTCCAAGAGGTGTGAAAATATGGGGAATAATATTTCCAGTTAAAGTGCAAAGTGACGAGCTGCTCAATAGCAGCATTAATTGATTAAAAATAATTACAGTGAGTTTCAGCAATTATTGTACCATAGTTAGCTAGGGAAGCCGCCCGGTTTATCATAGAGAGTTGCACAAATCTCACAGAGGACAGGGCATAGCCCCGCCCCTTTTCAGTGAAATACATGTATCATTACAGGAAGTGAAATACATATGCTTTTTCCCATTTTTCGCCATTACGACACATGCCAATATTTATGTATTAATTATAAGAACAGTACATATATTCATTCATGGAGTATCGGCCGAATAAGGCGTCATTTAATCTAATCTAGCAATTCAAGTGCAGTGACATACTCATGACATCACACTCTTAGCCATATCTGGGGCTCCGGAGTTCACAGGTATGTAACCAACATATTTTTAATCATAAGTCATAATTATGCACAGTTTTGCTTTCTTTAAACATGTAAGATGTGCAGTTACTTTTTTCATGTTTGCATTTGGTGCTGTGCTTGCTGGACGTTTGGGAGGCTACCGCCATGTTCTTCAGTCAGGCTTCAGCACTCGAGTCGACCGACAGGACAGGTAGTAAGCTCCCGCGAACCCCACTTGGCTCTTCAATTTAGGCTGCATACTTTCTCCGCAATAGTTTAACTTAGTTCAAGAACATTAAATTTAACTTTCTGCTGCCGGGGGGGGGGGGATTTCTGCATCCTGGGGTACCATTACAGGACTTCATGTGTCGATATGCGTTTTTCCATTTATTCGTCACCTAAGGCTCTCGCCTTATATTGCAACAGCGACCACCGACAGGTCTGGAGTGCCAAGTCCGTTTTTCAAAGGGTAACATTCATTTGTAAAGTAACATTCTGTTGTACCCTTCTCATAAAAAAAATTGTCACACATTGACGAGGTGGGTTTTACTGACTTTACTCTCCTGAGTACATTGGGCATTGCACTTTATAGCAGAATTAGAAGTAAGTGTACTTTCAGTGTAATAAATTTTGTTCTTAAGGGGCCTGCCTCCCTTAAGCAGGGTAAAATCAGTGCTAGTATCGACGTGCGAAATGGCCGACAACTTCGTCCCGTAATAAAGTGTTTGATGTGACAACAAGCATAATTTAATTGGTAATTACATCCACTCTCCTTCAAATTGACCGCACATCCAGAATTCGCCTCAGGCCGTCGGCCATACGACTCCATCATCATCGTTCGCTCTACCGAATGTGGCGCCAGGCAAAATCATCAGTTTCTGTTCTACACCGACTACTAGGTGGGACAGGCATCACCATCATCATCTCTGGGGTGCGCTGCATCACATACTTGCGACTTGGATACAAACAACACATTGATATGTGTGATATTAAGGCTAGGTTATTATAAGTATGTAGAAGCAATTAATAAGTATTCACTAGGTTTCTAACATCTATAGTGGAAATGCTATTTATTTATTATGTTTATTTTTCTTACTTATAAGACATGGATATTTGACGTGCTACCACGCGGCATGTGACGTTATTTCTGTGTCATATTGTAGCAGTGGAATAGTATGAAATACACACGACGATCATTTTTTAGAATTATTAATCCTTTACCTGTTGCTTGAAGAGCTAATAAAAATAATTTTCTAGTATGCTACGAATTATGTACATATTGGCAACATTGTTGCGAAGGAGAATAGTAATTTCTACCTAGTTTACCTTGTCTTGCCGGCAAGTGATGTACTCCGATATAATAGGATGATTGCATCTTGTTAGCCATGGAAAGGGGAGATGTGCTCGGCACCTGTTGTTGACCCCTTAAAACTATTTTTTATTAAAATGTGATCCAGTGCCGACCACGGGGAGTAAAGGAAGTTTAGGTCTTATAGTGCACCAATTTTTGGCTAACAGTCCACAATGGCCCTATGTAACTGTGCTAGGATCTACAATATGAAATACTATTGCTGTTAAGTATTTCCACAATTTGTATAAGTGTGGAGTTTCGTGAATAAAATTGGTTTTTACAAACTTCCTTATCTAAAATATAGGCATAGTTAGATACATTTGGAACAAAGTTTTTTGCACATTATAGGAAAATTAATTTTAACATTTACAATACAGTCTTAGATCTCTAGTTGTACAATTGACAAAATACTGTGTACAATTAATTTGTGGCCAGAGTAATTAATTATGTACATACAGCTGCGAACAAAGAGAAAGTGGTAGGGTGTCCCATCTGTGAATTACATGATCAACTTATGGCATCCTCGCAGTATGGCTCATGTCCGTCCATCAATGCCCTCTAGAAGTGCACCAGGTAATTGAATTAGTACGCCTCGAGGCTCGGCCACAACCTGCTGGCATTGGTGGAAAGCATGAGGTTGCTTGTATCAAGCTGGGCTTGCTCTTTGTACTGTCGGCATGGATAATGCACTACTTGTGCTAAGAGATGTCACATCTAGTGGCGATATGCAATTCGCAAGTTCTGACTTTCGTGCATGGCATACCATAAGCTAATTTAATGACAATGATTAAAGCGGTATATAAATTATTGCCAACGTAACCTGTACCTGATGTCAGCACTGAATGAAATCCTTAGCAGACCTGCTTATACATCACTGATATCTTAATTGTGTGTTAATTCTCTGTAATACATTCTGATCGCTAAGCGTGTTCGCAATGTTATCTGAAAAAATGGCTACCTGCCGGATATAAAATATCTGTTTTAGCAACTGCTGCTTAAAGGTGAGTAGACATTCCGCTATTGTCTACGTCGTCTGAGCGACCTTGTTAAAAATAATATCGATTTTGACCAGTTTATAGCGAAGGATTGCAAACACCATCGCGAGGAATAGTAATGTCGCTATGCTAATGTAATTGAAATGTTCTTGTGGCAACACTGAAAGTACACGCGGGTGTAGCTGCACGAGCACATGAGGTGATTAACATTTATTGTGGGTAACTGGGCATGGTGGATTTTCCCTTGGGTATCAATGCTATCGTTAAGTGTGTAAAAGGAAATACTTTCATCGACTCGCAATTGTTTTACTTTAAAATTATCTTGTAACAACCAGTGTATTGGTATAATTGTATGCGAAGTTGGTAGGATAGGGCTCTGTATGTCGAAAATGTGTGTAGCGTGGACTATTGTTATCTTTTTTGTTATTAAGGTAAACCCATACGGGAGGTGAATTTCACTCCTGTCAACTGATATTGGTGGGATTTCTTTGCTAAGAGAAGCATTTGTGCAGCGTAATACCAATGAGCTGGGTGCGTTAGTAATAACGTACTGCTGAGGCTGAATACAATTTATAGTTAACGGTTTTCCTGGCACGCATGTGAATTTGCAGTACTTATATAGTTTACCATTGTCATCTAATTTAATCGCAGCTTTCATGCTTTTAGCCTGTTGGCTGGCGATAATTTGTTTACTAATAAAATATACGCCATTCGCATTTTCCTGTGTTGAAGGAACTTGATGTATTTAAAGGGTATGTTTATCTATGGCTAACACCTTGTTGGGCGTATTAATGTAGCGAGTTTCGTTTTGGAAAACATACGGTACCTTGGGAGTTTGGAAGATTTGTCAGTCATTATTTAAGTTTTCAACTGGTACATGAATATTCAATAAAATCTGTGACTCAGGCAATTGTTATTCTGTGATAGGGGTGGTGTAGTAATCAATGATGTTGTTAAGGGCCTTAATTGAAGACTTTTTAAAGTGTGGTTTGAAGTTTTTCTAAGTCAGCAGATAATGCCTGATGCGATATTGCCTGCAATGGGAGATTATTTCTTTGGAAGTGCTGAATATGTGTGTTAATGCTTCGTTCGTTAATGATATTGTTCTGACGTGTGTCACTTGTCCCGTCCGAAGCCTGTTGCGCAGTTGGAATGCGCACTCTATGAGCGATGCAGCAAGTGCAGTGAGTGCAAGTGTGGATGCAATGACATGAAAAATTGAGCACTTGCCGCCAGAGCACCCACTGTAGCTTAGTAATATAAAATTGATTTTTTTTCCGGTATATCTTTTATGTAGGGTTTTGTGTGTGATATGTTAACACAGGCATTCACGTGTTTATGTTATTTAGGTAAGAAAACAACACCAGTGCATTTCGGAGTAAATAAAGTTTGTTTTTCAGTATTTCATTATGTATTATTCACAATATGTGCCATCCTCACCTCATTCACCCAAACATATACAGTGTTCCATATGAAAATATATTTTTAAGAATCTTTTATACATGTTACAGTGCAAGGTAAGAAACACAAAGGGTTATTATGTATTTTGCAATGTTAAGAAAGTAGGTCCACTTGGTCCGCCAGCCTGACAAACTCGGCCGGTGCGCCAGGGCTTGCTATTCAGTCAGCTACAAGCATCTCGGCGGTGTGGTTGCATGTTACCGTGGCTCAGATATCACACGCTCGGGCAGCCTTAAACTTTTGTTTTTCACTAATTCATTTTCCATAGTTTGGATTCACCAGAACTGTTGTTCTTTAGCTGCCCGAGACACCACCCCTCTCTTCAGCAGTGCTTACATCGCCTGTGGAAGGTTTACGCCATTTTCACAGTGTTACCTCACCGGCAGGTTGAAGCAGTGAATTGTCATTATATATGTAAAGTGTAGGCCTAAAAGCCTTGGTAAATAAACGGCATAATTTACGCATTGAGAACTGTTAATGTGGAAATTATTTCATTACCTTTTGCTCTTCAGGTCACAGGCCCTTAGAATACCAGCACCTTTTCCATCTAGTGTCTTAATACATAATTTCTTTATTTGTTAATATGCAAGTATCATGTGTGTAAATGTAGGTGTGTGACTAGCTGATAAGTCACTGCATCAACTTAATTTGTGAGCTTTTGTATGCCACAATATTACATAACATGGGTGTGTAAGCTGACCCAAATAGGCCACTGCGCACCACGCATTTGAAATAATTGTATGGCACATTTATAATGAGCAGCAGTCCAGGATAGAATTGGTCGTCGGCCGAACAACCCTGGAAGAAACCTCGACCTTACCTTAAATCCAGCCTCTAACCACTGAGGTACCATGGTACCATGTCAAAAAGGCGCCAAAATTAGTTGCTGATTTTGGACAGCACGACGTCCCAGAAATACATTTTCCAAGTTTTCGTCAAACTTTTCCAGAATTTAAATTCCTAAATTTACCTGCAATGAGGGAGCTGCATGGTCAACTTGGCGACCGCTACAACAAGGGGCAGCAAAGCGTTGTCTTCAGTATACCTGCTCAATGCCAGAAAAAGTGGCACATGGTCAGCGGGAAAAGCATGCCAAAACAACAAAGCACTCGCCATTTCTCCGGCGAGGGCGAACAAGGGCTGTGAGGCGGCCGTCTTGGGGTAACAGATGCACATTCACCAGTGTGACATCATGTCGCCGGCAAGCGTAAACAAAGACCAGGGGAGCATACCCACACTACACCTCCACTGCCTGACATCACCACCCGCACACCACCATGCACCAAGAAGGAGGAGAGGAAATGAACAGAGAAGAAAGGGGACGAAACCAGTACCTCTCTCCTGCACTATCTGCACATGACACACCAGGATAAGGCTATACTTCTATGTCTTCTGTTGACCCCTGCATCACTCCGCGCCTTTCAGGTCTGGAGCGATCACCCATGCTAAACGGCCATTCTGTGCTACCATGTCTGGGCACCACAAAACTTCCACGTTCATGCTTCTGCATCCACGCTTCCATGTCCATGTTCCACATTCGGGTGTGTGTTATGAAGTAAAACATACAATGTTTCTCCGAACAGACGAGAGTGAAACAGCACTTCTCTGCCCGCATTGTCTGTGAGAGAAGTCGACCAATCTCATAACCAAAATGAACTTGGGACAACCTTGTGCCATTGTAAAAGTAAGACCAGCCCATCAATCAGCTGCACCCTTATCATCCATGCTGAAGTGTAAATCGTGGAGTAAATAATGGATCATTCGAAACAACCCGCCAAAATTACAGAACATAATCAAAATTCCAGCTGGTGTTTAAATCTTTTGTGCACAAGACAAGGGACACTATTACTCAAATGTGGGCAGGGCCACACAACTTTTCAACACGAGTGTCTTAGCACAATGGAGACCGCCATGAGGTCCGAAATGAAATTTACCTGTGATAGTTGCAACTAGAACTTTGGTCCACGACCATCCATGAGTAACTGGAATATTTTTGTAGCAGATTTGTGATACAGTATTTTGGAGCAGCAGAATGAGGAAATAGCAGTATCGAACAGTAGCAAAGACGCGACACGGGAAAGGCGTACGACAAATAGCAGAGATGTAGCAACATCAGGAAAGCAAAAGCACATAGATTGCATGAGCGAGGAGGGAGTTAGGAGCGTCGTGCCACACATCACCCCGGCACACGTAGTCACCGATGTAAACAGAGCAACAGAAATTCAGTCAGCTCTGCCTATTCCAACCATGTCCACGGTTCCCCTACCTATGCAACCATTCACACCATATCAAACCCCGTTACCTGCCTACTACCAACATCTGTACCAATGACCCCTGTTAAAAACTCCGTTTCGGACCACACCACCAGTAAATTTCCCAGTGTAAAGCAATAGACAGAACTCAACACCACATTGGCAACCGGCAACCGAAAAGAGAACCGAAGTGAAAGTTAAAGTCAGAAACGAACCAGGAAAATAGGTAGATACGACCGTCTACGAAGTTCCAAAAAATGCCAACTTTTTCCGGAACTGCAAATGAGGACCCGAAGACATTTGCTTAGGAGAGTACAGCGCAACTTCAAAGGTACAGCGTCTGCGCAGATGAGTGGATGAGCTGCATCGGGAACCAACTCACTGGAGAGGCAGCAAAATGGTACACTGCCATTAACCACTACGGCCTAAGCTGGGTCGAATTCGTGAAACCGTTCCGATACAGATACAGAAGCACTTTTACATCATTACAAGCTCAGATAAAACTGCTTTGGCAAGAGTAAAAACCCGACCAGCAACTGCCGACATTTATCACGCAAGAGGTGCAGCAAGTTCAACGGTTTCAACCACACTTACCGATACTAAAAATTTTGGAAAACGTCACAGAAACAGTGCTTCTCGAATACTGTGCATCTTTGTTGCCGTTCATGAACAGCAACTATGAGGATGTATTGAAGGCAGCACTGATATTGGAACGGGACTCACATCAAGTGCACAGCGAGTCAAATGCTGCAAGAGGGAAGCACGAGTTGGGGAGCAATGACTATGTATAACCATGTGAACTATTCTACCGGCCAACAAGAATGGGAGGAGATCAGCAAAGAGACAGAGCGATGGGACTGGGTAACAACAGTAGGGAGAATGTACATTGCCATGATAACCGCGTTCAGCAAGCGCACAACATAAGACCTGGTGAGGGAAGGCCTAATGGCAGTGAGGGAGGGGACTACCTGCTCCGAACTCCATGTCATTATTGTCGGCCAGCCGAAGTTATCACTGGCAGAGTAGGTGCCCTAACAACCCACACCTGGACAGTTATCACGGCCCGGGAAGAAGGAATCAGGGAAACAGCCCGCGGGGGTAAGGCGGCCAGACTCTACCGATGCCCCAGTCAGAGAGAAGCATCCGGATACAACCCTGCAGCAAGCATTTGTGCATCAAATCAATGGCAACATGGCACAAATTATCAGAATTCGAATCCACCTGAATGGGCAACTGTGTCACACACTTATTGACACAGCTGCTTCGCACAATTTCGTATGGAAAATATTTGTACATTCAAAGGACGTCACACCCACAAATCACGTCATCAGACTGGCAACAGGGCAACACAGCTACAACGTAGAGGCACAGGCGATTGTGACAGTGTAGGTATGTGACTTGGAAAAAATCTCAACAGCAATGATCACCGACGAGAATAGAGAAGATGCAATACTAGGCGTGCCATGGATGCAAGACAGAAAGCGATTTGCTCTGAAAATAGAACGTTAAAATAGTGCCATCCTCTGCAGTGAGGGTTTTCAAGTACTTACACGCAACGATAATGGATATTATAATATGCCGGGGTGATGCCAATACTATATTTAACAAAAAGTGAGAAGAATCCATGTCACTGTTAAGCCTATTGTTAACTATCGACACATCACCCAATCTGCCCGCGAACGCTATAGCCAATAGCTTGAATGTCAGGTCTGGCAAAGACTCCATTGAGGCTAGGGAGTTTGAAAACTATTTTTTTTTCAGGTTCCCTAGACAAAATCCCTCTAATTGACTCGGAAGTCGGCTGTGAGGCGAACAAAGCACTATCCGAATCACACAAATTATTTATGTCAGACAGAAATAAATCATCTAGCAAGAGATCTAACTTTTTATATTTGGGGGAAGTGGATGTGAGTTGATCTGCTGCAGTTGATTGCCTATCGCTCAGAGAGTCAGTTCTCCAGTCGCTCAAATATAATACATCCAGAAAATATTAACTTGTTTCCGCTTAGACGAAGAGACACTGTCTTGGTAACGTGCAGTAGGCTGTCTTTCCATCTGCGATTCAGAATATGAATCACTTTCATAAAGATCTTGCAGCAAACTGTCAATAATATGTCATCTATGCTCGCTCATTCGCATTACTAATTTTTTTTTGTTTCTGCGGTACAATAGTTTCAGCACCACAATAAATAAATGTGATGTGCGCGTTGTCCTGAAAAACGAAAAAAAATAACACACTTTACTCACTAACCATGACGTATCTGAAATAAATATTTTATTAATAACATCCTAAACAAAAGGACAACATTCTTTATTATAAATAAAATTTAATGAGGGAGATAAGATGTGTGTCTGGGAAAGCATTGGGCTGTCGCATTATTCAACAGCGTGAGTGACGTCCTTACAAAAGATACCAGGGCGAGGGTAGAGACAGGCTCGTGGCAAGTTAGGTAACAAGGGCTGAGGATGAGAACATACCGGATGGAGGGAGCAGTGCGACACAATAGGAAGTGGACGAGAGCCACGCAGGGTGGGACGCACACGGTGATGGGATGTTGTGTATAGCGTGGCATGGCAAGAGAGTGAAACAAGTTTCCACTACTTGACCGCAATTCACAGCAGGCGCTAATGCACAGACCCACTCCCTTCCCCCACTCCCGAACTTCCCTGCTGCACCCATCCAAGCATGTTCTGCAGTCGCCTCCGCAGTGGGCTGTCATCCCGCAGCCTCAGTCCAGTATTCAATTCACCGTGTTTTGTGACCTTCCTTGCCTCGCCTAGCTTGTCTTTCCCAGTACACATTTCTTACTAAGTGAGCAGACTGTTTTACAACATAACATTGAAATTTAGGCTAGTTTTAAACTCAATTGGTTTAAGAGAAAAATTTTACATATTAAATGTGGTTTTTTCATTTAGCAAAAACAATATTTTCGAAAGAGATGTAAAGTTACTTGACAGGACTATAAAGACATTTTTTATAAAATTTTAACTAGCAAAATTTAAAACACAATTTTTGTATAGAACGGTTTTAGTGAGAGGAATATTGTTTTTCACTCTATATTAATAATTGCAAATAATACTAACTAAACACAGTTACTTAAATAAATAAAAAATTCTTAAAATTTACTTAAATTTTTAAATGATTTTTTTAAATAACATAAAACCAGGCATCTTCCCTCTACTCAATTAAAACTCACAAGGGTAGAACAACAGGCTTAGAATGACTTGCAACACCTTTCCCCACATTATAACACTTGCAGTTACCCAACAAATATTAATGACTTTAAATACTTAAAACAACATAACAAAATTAAATTATATGCCCAAATCACCCCACCACACACATAAAATCTCACATCCTTCTCCTAACAATGACATTCGGAATAAGCTTAGGAGCAAAGGCTATGCACCTTCCACTTACGTTAGGCGCAAGCGGCTTAATTCTCCCTTTTTTTTAGCTGTTCCATAATTCACACATCAGACATAACCAAAAAACCCAGCCTTGAATATCTTAAAACAACTTAAAACTAACAAAATAACAAATGTTGTAAACATGACACCATTTTAATAAGATTGTAAAAGTCAATCAATTTCATTCAAATTGTAAAAACGTTTAACAATTTGCGAAGATAGTTTAATGAATTTCCTTCAAATTGTAGAAAGTTCAACCATTTGCAAAGAAAGTTAATAAATTTTCATTAAAAGTGTAAAGAGTTTAACAATTTGCTAAGGAAGTTTAATGAATTTCCTTCAAATTGTAAAAAGTTTAACAATTTACTAAGAAAGTTAATAAATTTTCATGAAAAGTGTTAAGAGTTTATGAAAATACTGGTAAAATTGTAAAAGTTATTAAGGATTACCGAAAAAAAGTCATACTTAATTAAAAAATCGTGATACAAATTTTTAATGAATTAAAAAAATATTAAAACCCCTTAAATATTTTTAAAATTATTAATTTTCATAAAGTATAGTAGCAGAGGTGGTAGGCTTCGAATGAGACCTGAACCCAGGTCAGGCAGGCGGAGCGCTACCTCTCTCAGACAGGCGAGAGTCTGGGGTGGATGGCGGTAATCCCAGATGAGCTCCATGGTGGTTGCTATGGTAGGCATATGGCAGGTCAGGCGAGCAGATAACCCGCCTCCACAGTTTTACCGTGACAGTACAACACCACCTGGGAAGATGCCAGCAGAGGAAAGCAAGCAAAGGGCGGCCGACTGGGTCCCTGGACAAATCAACCCTGGGAGTAGCTCCGATAGGCGCGCGGACTCTAGGACCGGTTCACAAGCAGGATGGTATACTCGCACACTGGAGGGGAGATGTTTACCCGGTGAAGTCAGAATAGCAAATGAGGAGCTCCAGGCAGGACCCGCTATTTATAGGCCAGACACCCTCCCTTGCCACAAAAAAATTATATATCGTAATTTACCTAAAATCTATATCAAACGAAAGAATAACATATTTGAAACATTTTAAAGTAAATTTTAACCTAATTTAATGCAAATTAAAAACAAATATTTCACTATTTAACTCATTTTCTGAATTTTAGCTTTTATATATTGGAATTTACTGTGGAATACATGTATTTATTCGGTTTTAAGCGAATATTATTATTATTTACCTATTTCATTCCCTTTTTTTAACACAAGCTTTTTGGCAAAATGAGGTGTTTACAACTGGAATGTTAGACAATGATTCATCACCTATGGTTTACATAAACAAATGAGTATCAAGCAATTGTACATATATTATATTATTTATTTGTAATTTAATTAATAATATATGTGATAGTGTTTCATTCATTATTACTTTTATTTAATATGCTTAACGTTTACTGTCTTACAAAGTAGATTACTATCTAACATGGCCTTGCCCGGATTCGAACCCAAAACTATATTAAAATTAAACATGCCTTATCCGGGACTCGAACCCAGAAACTTTATACAATCAAACATAACCTAGCCTGGATTCGAAACCTGAAACTAGATTACAATTAACAATGTCTTATCTGGGATTCGAACCCCAAGCCTCCTAGTATAATCTTATCCAATGGAGGCTGGCGAAAGAATAAACTATTGCTGGTGTATTTATGGAGTGTTGTAAAATAATAGTACGTTTTCCAATAAAGATCCTTACCAGGAGATAGTTTCAAATATCTTTAGTTGAATAATATTTTGGCAAACAAATAGGTTCGTTTGTTATTAGTTTTGTTTTCTTGTAGCTTTCCATTACAATACTCGTTTGATAGAAACTAACCATATTTTAAACTCATTGCAACATTTTATTTATCAACGATATTGCTTTCCCTCTCTTAAGGAAACACTTAATTTCATAGTTGAAAAGGAATTTTATAAATAAAAGTAAAAATAATTTTACAACATATATTATTGGCAAATTCTTTTCAAAATATATACAAACAAAGGTCGAATGAAAAATTTATGTACAACATTCTTTAAACACGAGGTATAAAATCATTTTGACACAACTAAGAATAGGTTTATCCAAAACACAGTACATATTAGATGATTGTTTCAAATATATACATCATCAAACAAGCAAGTACAGGTTGTTACACAAATACATACACTCCATTTTAAATTTATCCAAATTATAGCACCAATGAGTATAGGGTGTTACACAATCTTAAGTACATTATTTTTCTTCTACTATAAAATTGTTTAAAAAATCACAAACATTCTAAAAGACAAGTAATAAGCTATTAGCAACTTCTCCAAACAATGTTTGCATGTGTTTTCGTAATATTGGGTCCAGATCCCCTTCTTGAACTCTGCTTTCGAGGAGGTAGCGTTTCTTATTCCCTGGGTTTAACCAGTTTATACACACATCTCTATATACTAGGGAATGTAAAACAATACTTGCAATAAAATCGTGATATGATTCAACATGATGCGAGTACACATCTTCAATGCTGCATGGGAGAGGAGTTGTTGCAGTCATGTGAAACAGAGGACATTTCTAACTATCATTGCATAGAATTGGTTGATGACTCTTTTCATCTCCTAGCAGAACATAAATCACTTTAAATGGAAAATACTGTCATGGATCTCCATAAACTCGCAGAGAAGACTGTTACACCATAGTAAGTTAGTGATGTTCGACTTTCCTGGTTTGACACTGATGTAATGGTTTCCAGGATGAAAATATGTCATGTTATGTGTTTGTTATCAAATGCACAACTGAGACCAATTAGTAACGAACAATGTATGTATATTGAAATATCATTCTCTAATATTTAAAGTTAAATAGTAATTTTGGACGAAAGTTTATTTTTGCTAGTTTTATCGCTCATTTTATGTAACATTTGGATGAAACACACCCAGTATGAAACATGTAATTAAAACTTTCTACAATAATTAAAGTATGAAGATCATTGTCATATTCTTCGAAATACTGATAGGGCAAAATATTACCAGTATCATAAGTAGGATGTTTCAAACAATTTTCTTCGCATAAAATGTTGCTACAACATGTTCGCCCTTAAACTTATGCTTTCGATCAACTCCATGCATTCTGCAATGGTTTACAAGACATTTCGAACTGTTCAGTTAGTTAAAGTGGAATCAAAACTACATGGTGTATTACGTGCTGACAAAGAGTCAGACCAGTATATACATTTAAAATGAATATCAGACTCACACATTTCCTTAAAAACATGTGAATATGCTACACTATAAGTTACAGAATGATAACTCTTTCCAATAAACACATACTTACAAATTGGCAAGAACATTATTCTGAATTAGCCACTTCACACACATATATATTACACATTGATGTAAAAACTAAACCTTCTTGTTCGAAAATAAAGTTTTCGATGTCTCCATCGCAGGTTTCCTTCCAATGGACGGTGATTCTCTGGTGAGGTTTGGTGAGTAGATAGGTAATTACTCAATTTCCACGCTGCTTGCCATGTTCCTCAGTGAGGCTGGCTACCATCAAATCTTCTAATGTAAATGGCAGTTCACTGTCGAGGCGGAGATCTATCACAACACAATCATTGCATGTTATTCCTTCACAAAAGCGAGTGCCGAGGCTGTTATCGAAAGTGTAACACCAATGTTTTATATTGTTGCATACTTGAAGTTGTAAAATACAGTCATACAGCTTAAAGAAAACTCTTTTGTATCTTATTTGCGGAATCTTGTATACGTCCATAGGGTTGAAGATGCTTGCCATGACTGACAATTTAATACTAAATGGCCTGCTTTGTATAGTTGTGGTTGATGTCATTTAAGTACTCTTGCTTAGCCAAACTTTACAATTCCACATGCCACATAGAGTAGTTAATTCTTGGTTTCCTATATACGTAAAATGTTCCTTGTTGTTACATTGTTTGCTCCATACTGTAGGAATAGAACAACAACTGCATTCCTTCTGCATGCTATACTTGTCTTCCTTGAATGATGTTTGTTTCGTGATGTGTGCACTTCCAGCTTCAAATACTAGTTGACTCTAACTGCCATTTAGCTTACTGTCAGTACGCATATCATCCAAAGGACAAAGCATTCACCCAAAAAAAGTGTCGCAAACTTTTAAAGTATAATCATGTCTGATTAACAAGAAATGCCAATGTTCGTCTCCATTACACATCTGAATCTGTAGTGGACATTCTTCTTCTTCAATTAGAAATCATACTTGCCTGTAGCCTGGAGTAGCACTAGTGTAGTGTATTAATGAATCAAATCTCTCCATTGTAACTGATGTTCCTATGTACGGTTCTTTCTTATTATTGTTAGATTTTCTTCCAGTTTGAGATAAAATTACTTGTTCAATGACATCTTGGTTAAATCAAATTTACAGATACAAACATTGCTAAGCCAAACTTCATGGTCCCACATTCCACAAGGCGAGATTTTAATTCGATTATTTCCTTTCATTTGCACGGTGTGTTGTTTGTTATTACATGTTTCAGTCCACAAGGTAGTGCTGTTGTAGAACTCAATACTTGATTTATATTTTATTTGTTTAAATCCTGGATCCTTGATCATTTCTTCACTTACAGTTTTAAAATATAGATCAAAGAAGAACAAGACAGGTTGCTGTCAAGGTGCATATTACATCGCATATAACAACTATCTTGCTCATTACACAAAACTCGTCCTTGATACATATTTCCTGCGAAACTTTGTTTAAAGTTCCAGTGTTCATCTTCGTTGCAGATCTGGAATTGGAAGAACATGTTGTTTAGAGACTTGAACCACACTTTCTTGTAGCCTGGAGTAACACTCTCGTACGTCTTCTCTGGGTTGATTTGATCCATTTTCAAAGTTTTACGTAGGTATAAACCTGTAATAAACCATTTTCCGAAATTATTATCTCTAATCATAGGTAGGATGTTGATATAAAAACTCTCTTAAGCTTTGCTTTTACATTGTAAACAGAACATTTATTTCTCACAGTTAATAGTGTTATAGCATTTTACTATTGAATTAATACTCAAACAGTCGTTATATCTTCTGATAATTATTACTTCTGCATTGGTTAAACTTTTTAAAATTTCCTTTTGTGTTTTGCCAAGTACATATACTGGATAATTTTCGAGGAGCACTTCGTTCACATATTG
Organism: Dryococelus australis; assembly: GCA_029891345.1. Lineage (NCBI taxonomy): Eukaryota > Metazoa > Arthropoda > Insecta > Phasmatodea > Phasmatidae > Dryococelus > Dryococelus australis. The sequence goes on along the minus strand of CM056999.1, from coordinate 83,683,914 downwards.
GAAACACTCTTTGTTAGCTACAGTACCAGTGTCCCATTTTAAGTCATGTATCTCTAAAGTTTGTTGCCAAAATATCATTTTAACTACAGGATTTAAAATATACCAAGGTCTACGATATCGAAAGCTGAAAACTTTTGTATCGTTAGCATTGATTGGATAAGAAATTTCAAGTTCTTTAATTATAAAGATTTGTCTTGGTAATTTTCGAAACCGTGCATGTAGCACATCATTGTTAAGTTATTTATTTTTTACACTCTCAAGTTATACAGTATGTACAAATAGTCTCCAAACGTTTTATTTGTAAGATCTCAGTGGTTGCCTCGGAATCCACTTCGTCAACCCCGGAATAGCCCATTACTATATGTGGTATAATTCTGGCTTCAATTAGCTGTTCCAGTCTTCCCGACATACAATGTCTCCACATATGTTGTAAGTTCTCATCATTAACAAAAGGGGGCATACCACATGGGCAAACTTCACATGGAAGATACGACATAATATCCTCATCAGCTCATACATGTTCAGGAAGGAACAGATATACTAGCTTAATTTTGTGTCCTACAAAATAATTATAAACTCTTTCGGAAATATCCACAATTGAGAACAGTCTAAACTCAATAATCTTTTAGCTTTTCCATATGCTAGGATCGCATTAAATACTTCAACACATTCCTCATCACAATTGTCACAGCAGTGACCTAGATGCATTATACCTTTAGATTTTTTTCAGTGCAAGTCTCGATGCTGTTGTGGATGTTTGGCATTGTAGTTGACATCTGGCATCATTCTCGCTGAGGACACCTGGTGTTGTAGTGGATGTCTGGCATCGTTCTCGCTGTGGATGACTGTCATCATTGCAGATGCTGTGGATGCTTGGCATCGTTCTCACATCTATTGCAGATGCCTAACTCTCACTAATGCTAGTGCAATGCACACACACTCATGCACATGAAGTGACCTTGGCATCTGACCACTTAACATTGAGAAGAATTAACTTATTCCTCCTTATATAGTATATGGATTCAGAATGGCCACCATTTTCCTTTAAATTTGCTTAAAATAGAACATGGAATTTTACAGCTTCGATATAAATAATTTCAAGCTGGATTAGTGCTATTTCATTAATATTATGTCTGAAAGAAGTATTTGTAAATAAGAATAAGTTTATATTTGTCCAGTGTAACCGAAAATCTCGCATGGAGGCTTTGAGAGAACTCTACACATAAAATTCATTTTTTTCTCTGCTACGCACACATATTTAAAACAGAATGAAAGTTTTTAATGTACTGTTTTACATTATCCTGAATATAAAGACATTTGATTTTAACATCATTTTTAAAAAGGTGGAAACTTTTACTTATGAATCGCCTAACTAGAATGATGCATGTTTGCAAATGATGACCTTTAAATACTTACATTATATAAAAACTCTTTAACCATTCTAAAATTGAGGGCGTGGAAATGGGATAAACTTAAAATTTCTTGTAAGTTTGCAACTTAAGAATCAGGTTCAGGAATCAAGGAGTGGTGTCGTGGCACCAGGGGTTCTGCCGACATCTTGGTAATTTCCCGTTTTCCCTCAAAATAACTTGTTTTTCTATTTTAAAAATGCACGTTTCAGCCCACAAAAGGCTTAGAATTTCCTTTCGTTACCTAACAATTTCCAGTTTTTCCCTACAAATGTCCCGTTTTTCTCTCAAAAAAAGCCATGTGCCAGAACATGAGGTAGTGAGCCGCAGAAAAGCAAAAATGATCCAATTCAGGTGATGTTCATTGATAAATTTTGTAATTTTTGTATATCTTCAGATAACACCAAAATGGTGCTATCCAAGAAAATTCACACAAACAAAAATTTTATACTCGAAGCTCTACTAATTTTTTTAACACTTCTTCTATTTGCTCTAGATATTCACTCGTTTCTCGAAGTTCATATTTGTCGTCAGTGTTATCTAAGAGTGACAATTGCATGCTTTGAAAATTTAAATGAAATATGCGGACTAACTTTTTGAGCTCTTCAGATGTTTTATCTAATTTATAAGACGGCGGACTTGCGCCATCGCCACCTTTTAAAATATTGGAAAAACTGCAAGGAAAAACAGGAGAACTAATGTTTACTTATAAAGAAACAAATTCGTTAAAAAGAATTTAAAAAATTAACTAATGCTTTAAAAAATGTGCTTAAGAGAATTGTATATCATTGACAGACTGTCCATTTTTCATTTCTTTTAAACCTTTATACTTTTGAAAAATTTCCTTCTCATTTATTAGTTTCAAATAATTTTTATCAAGTATCTTTACATAGCCTTCTGGCAATGAAATTTTTAATTTGCATCTAGAATACAATTAATTTTTTTTAACCGAAATTAGATTCGTAAATTTCAAAATCGGTTGCCCTAAACCATTTATTATGTTCTACATCTTGTAGTTTGGTTAACTCAAGTGAATTATTCAACTTGTTGAGCAGAGAATCAATTTTTGTGGTTATTTAGAAAGAAAACAAATTAATAAGAGTAAGAAAAATTTGGTGCTGAAATTTTATCAAGATGACAAACAAAAATTTTTTCAATATCCAAAAAAATATAATCAGACAAAATATGCAACAACATACAATAATTATTAGTGAATTTTGGCTATATTTTATAAAATTAGTTTCTTCAATTTTTCATTTCCTTCATAAAAAAGAATATATAAAACACTTATTACAACTCGCCAATTTCACTTGCGCATAGTTTGGTAAGTAAAAATGGAGCTAATTCTAGACATAAACAACAACAAACTTATTTACAATGGTAAATTAATTTTTATGATTATTGATGAGGAAAAATAATCCTTGGTTTAGAGGAACTGGTGTAACTAGGCTTTTAGAATACAGAAAACCAGGAAATGCTCTCTATTATATTGTTGATAATTATGATAAAAAGAAATTTTCTGAACTCAAGGGCATCCCTAAAATAGGGACACCTTCAAATATGCAACCAAATGCTTTATTTATCAATGAATCAGATCTGTATAAGTTAATATATAGATCAACTATGGCTCTAGCTAAAAATTTTAATAAATGGGTGACTAAAGAGGTTTTGCCATCAATTAGAAAACATGGTAAATAGAAGTTTCAAAAAGATGTAATGCAATTATTCGAAGGTCAAATAAAACACATAAAAAAAATACACGAAGTTAAAGTTAAATCGTTTAAAATATATAAATAAAATTAAAGATGATCACATTGAAAAGTTAAAAGAAATAAATAATATTGAAAATAAAAATATTGAAAATTTAACACAAACAGTTCATAGAGCTGTAAATTGAATAAATAGCAGAAATTAGGTAATTAGAGATATGGCCCATCATGTCGTATCGAAAACACAAAACCTAAATTTAAATCCAAATTTTATTCTTCTAGAATTTTTCGATGATGATTGTGAATATGATTATTATAAGATTAGAACTCAAAAAAATATGTTCAGAGACAATTGCTTAGAATTGGTTATATACATCCAAGTTGCGAAGAAATATTGAGATTTGAATATATTCCAAATTCTATAAATTTATACCAAAGAATGAAAGACACTATTAATGCAACATTGAGTGTTTTCGATACTATTTTAACATTGTTGGATTTAATTATACTCAACAACATTTAATTGATTATATAAATATTCTTAGTCGAATTGAGTAAGAATTTATCAATGAATCTGGTGTCCATGATTCGTGGACACTTATATCTTTATATTTATGATGGTATTTCAGAGCCTGTGAGCAAAGGTTCTGGAACTATGAAAAAAATTGAAATAAATTTACTGAACTCAGAACTACCCCTAAAATAGGGACGATTTCAAACCTGAAACCAAATAAAATATTTATCAATTAATTTGGGTTATATTTTATAAAATTATTTTCTTCAATTTTTTTTTTTTTTTTAATAAAAAATAATATATATATATATAAACAACATATTTCCCTGCATAGAAGATGGCCGAATCACTAGAACAACAACTAGAGAATCTACAACTAGAAGATGGCAGTAAAATTACTACATTATTTAATTTTTAATGATAAAAATATAAATGTTGTGCCAGATGTTAACAATGAAGCTTGGTTTAAAGCAAAAAAATTTTTCCACATTTTAGAATATTCCAACTCTAGAAAAGCCATTATAGACCATGTTTGTGTAAACCATAAACATGTTTATAATGACAAAACTGAATAAATATATTGACAATATTTGTAACACAATTTATATTTTAAAAACTGTATTAACACATTTATTGACAAAGTCTATAATAGCCAATAAAATATTGGTAAAACAAATTTATAAGCGGCTTAATTTAAGCATAAATGTTTTTGAAGGAAAAAAGAAACAAAATATATTTCCACATTATTACAAGAATTAAACATTTATATTATAAACATCAATATAAAATAGGCAATTATAGAATTGATTTATATTTTCCAGATATAAAATAGCTATTGAGTGTGACAAATTTAACCACAGAGAAAGACATATTAATTATGAAATAGAGAGGCAAAAGTATATAGACACAATTAATTTGCAAATTTATAAGGTTTAATCCTAATAAAATAAATTTTGATATAGCCAAAGTGGTTAGCCATATTTTTGTTAACATAATTAAAAATACTTAAGTAAAAATGTCTAAATTTACAATACATTTGTTTTATTAATCGAAGAGTTGTGAGAATTATCAAAACCTAGCCACTTTAGAAATATTTTATTGCCTTTAGTTTTTAAAACTTTTTCGACCAAATATTCATTAGGATAATTTGTTTTCATAGTTTCATATTCATAAAAACTACCCATTATTTTTCTCCTTTTGTATATTTTAATTTGTAAGTCAGTACATCAAAATTTAAAACTTTACAAATAGTAAACGATTCTGTTGACCAATTAGCAGTATAAACTTTTTCAACTTTTTTTTTTCCAGTTTGCTCACACGAACATTATCTCCAACTTTATTTTTTGGTTTAGTAAACACAAAATTTATTTGCAATAAATTTTGCGCAGCATAGGCTGCATTAGCAGTTGCTTTTTCATTTTTTTTATCAACTTCAATAGATTTCATTCCAATAGTGCTGTGCTTTGTGTTGTTGTAGTCGTTCACTAATCATCCAATATATTTGTCCATTTATAATTGCCATTCAAAGCAAATTTTTTCCACATTAATTTTTTTTAAGTTCGATTAAATATTTCAACAACTCTAGCTTTTAATACAGAAAATGAAGAAAAATTATATATATTATGCTTTTCCATAAGATCTTTAAATATTTTATTATAAAATTCTAAGCCATTATCACTTTATAAATTATTTGGTTTTCTTTTCAACAAATATTTTCTAAAGCATTTAATACATTTTTTTAATGTTTTATCTTTGATTGGTAAAGAAAATGCAAACTTTGAAAATACATCAATAATTTTGATAATATATTTATAGCCTTTACTAATGCGAGATATACCTTTAAAATTTCCAGTATCCATTTTTACAAGATCAATTCACATCAAATAAAAAATTAATATGATATAACTTTCTTCATGGAAAATTTTTTCGTTCAGGTTTATATAATTCATTGAATATTACTTCCCTGACATTGAGCAGAATTTTTTTTTTAAGAATGTTGATTTTTTAGAATTGCACCACAAGCATATACTTTTCTGGACTAATCGCCCATTTGTTGTATTCTCGTTTTTTATATTATTATTTTTAGTGACTTACTTGCACTTCAAACACCAAGTATTGTCCATTTAATATTATATATATATATATATATATATATATATATATATATATATATATATATATATATATATATATATATATATATATATAGAGAGAGAGAGAGAGAGAGAGAGAGAGAGAGAGAGAGAGAGTTAATCTTAGTATTTCACAAATATTACTATTGGGGTAAACATTCCATCAACAAAGTAATTAGATTATTTATTTATTTTTTATTTTAAAAGGTAAAAGCCCACCTCTGTTAACATCAAAAGACTTACTATAATCTGTTTTTGTAGTTCCCTTAATAACAGGTAGAGTATCATCAGATAAATTAGAAGAATTTTTTTTATAAACAGTACAATCCATCAATAAAGAAAAACAATTACCTCGTCGTCTATGCGAAAAACATGATTATTTTTATTCTACTTTCCACGCAAATAAAATATATGAGTATTTTCTTCCTTAAATTTTTCTATTGATTCGCTTAATGTTGTAATTTGATATCTAATTCTTTATCAACAGCTTCTTTGCTTTTTCAGCTTTTGTATTAACGAAGTTTGTCGCAGTAACTCACAACTGATTTGTTTAAATTTTGCAATTATTTATCCAAATATCTTTTATTGTGGCATCTTTGCCATCTACAGGATCTGCCATATTACTAATTGTGTTATTTTGAATAGAAACATATTCTGTTGTGTAAAAAAAATTTACTTATTTGATCTTGTAAATAAGAAACAATGGAATTATAATTTGAAGCTACATGTGTTTTTAAATTAGAAACACTAGTGTTGTATTATGATTCAACATCATTTTTAATGCATAATCAGAAACAATAGTTTTATATTTTGAATCTACACCATTTTTTAATGCATAGTCAGAAACAATAGTTTTATATTTTGAATCTAGATAATTTTTTAAACATAGTTAGAAACAATAGTTATATATTTTGAATCTACATCTTTTTTATGTTTATTTTGCATTATTAATTCGTTTTATATAATCAGAAATAGTGTTATAGAATTGTAAATGTATATCTTCATTTAGGTCATAGGTCATAATCAGCAACAATGGTTTTATATTTTGAATCAACAACTTTTATTAATGCATAATCTGATATATATATATATATATATATATATATATATATATATATATATATATATATATATATATATATATATATATATATATATATATATATATATATATATATATATATATATATATTTATTGATCGCATCTTTTTTATCTACAGGTTCGCCTATACTAACAATTCTTCGTCCAAAAAATGACACATACGGTTTTGTAAAATCAAAACAAGTGCTTCTTAACTCACTTTGTAAAGAAGAAACACCCGAATTGCATTTTGAATCTACATATATTTTTTTAATCTTCAGCAATATTAAGTTTTTATTTAAAGATTCGGTTAATGGTTTCCCGAATATATCTGTCATTTAATAAATAGAAATTATATAGCGAAACTAAAATTTCTCGAAAAAGGGTGTAAAACAATTAAACATAAATGTCCACAGATAACAGAATCAAAATTCTGAATTCTATCATCGTTGTAATAAACATTGTTTTTGGAATTATTAATTAAATTATTGGGAATATATCCCCAAATGAATCAAAAAAATAAACATTATTATTTTCTTAAAATAGCAAACTCAATGAGTGCCAGGATTGGTTGAAATTTCAAAATTAACGACGGCGCATTCATTCTTTCGCATTTTTTTGGTAGTTCATCAAAGATATAAACATTTCTGAAATCTTTAATATTTAATTTTTTTTACAGATTTTTCAATATCGATATTAAATAAAGGAGCTAAATTTGTGTGTGTGTGTGTGTGTATATATATATATATATATATATATATATACAATTAAACATTTTAATTGCAAAACCTAATTTTCTTTTTGTAAACATTGTCGAGGCAACAGCTGCAGAGGCAATTTTTTCTCCAATTATAGTATCTTTATTTTACATGATTTATTTCGCTTTTTTTTGTACAATTTTATCAACTTCATGCCTAGATTCTAAATCTTTGTGGTCTCCATATGGAAATCATGAAATTTACAAGCATCATCTGATTTATTTATTCCTGCATCTCCTCTTTCTAATCTTTCATTTAATTTTGTAAATGGTCAACAATAATTATAACCTGGCAAATGCATTTCGGGCAAATTTAAATTGTCTAGTTCCCAGTTCATAATGCCTTTCATGGTGTTCAGAATTCCAAAATGAGTGCTGAATAAAATTTAAAACTCGCATTAGATATGGAATTCCCTTTGTGGTATTCACAACAAAGTCAGAAAATTCATTGTTTAGCATATTCATAATGTTTACTTTTTCATTGTAAAAGTTTTTATTTCCAGCATTTTATTCACAGTGAATAAATAATAATTTGTCAATTAATTTTCTAACATTGTCCATCCAAATATATTCTGTCAACAAATTATTTTTTATACCTTCTCCAGATCTAGGAGAATATTTAAAATTCGCTCTTTCTGGTGTCCTGATGCTCTTATATAATTATTATAAATTGGCTTAATTATATTTGCATACTTCCAACTTCTATTCAAGTTTATTGACTTTTTAGGATTATATTCTTGGAATGCAGCATTGGTTAATCAAATAACTTCGGTGTAGTTCTCATAGACATTATCTGTGAATTCACCTTCAAGATCCGATTGTGCTTTTTTGTTAACAACTTAGAAAGTCCTTCTGATAATGTATATTCTTTGCCTTTAACAGATAGTTTATCATTATTTATCTTTACTTCTGTATCTCCAATTTCAAATTTATACCTAACTCCTTGTAAACCATATGGTGTTTTAAAAACAATTTTTTACAGAAATTTCTTTCCCGAGTTTTATTACAGAATCCGGAGTGTCAAGTTTTTTTTTATGGTTACAATGCCCATTCCCTCTTCTACATTAGGTGATTTTGGGAATAATTCTCTTTCAAATTATGTTTCTCCTGGTGTTGGTGGATAATCTAAATTTTTTGCAGTTCTGTTATTAAATTTTTATTTAATTCACTTACTTGTTCTACTTTATTGCCAATATTTTGTAATTAATGAATTAATGGTAGATCTTTTTTCTTGCTTTTTTTTTTTTTTTTTTTTTCATATTCTACTGTATGTTTCTTCTGATAATTTCTATACTTCTCGATGAGCAATTTCACTCGATGAACCACCTCTGAATCCTTCATTTATATAATTTTTTTTTAAAACTTATAAATGAGTTCAAAAAGCATTGAGAGTTTTGAGAGACAAACTTTTCCCCTAACTGATCAAACGAGGGGGAATTAGAATATTCACAATAATAGAATCGAATTTGATATCCCCATAGGAGAAGGCTTTTCTTTTCAGAACGATGCTTATGTTTTGGAAGAATATCGCCTACTAAAAAAAGATAAAGTTGGAGATGAGGCAAAATGCGAAATATTAGATAATTTTGATGTTTGCTCTATTTTTTTTCCATTTCAGTTTTCTAGAGTATAAATTTCAAAACATGGACATATTATTGTGGCTATTGATAGTCAAGGAATAACATCCACAATGATGAATGTTTTGCTAAGATCACCAGGTGAACAAAAAAATCTAGTCTACTGGTGTTGATAGTAAATTTCGAGTAAAATCTGTTCGTAGTGATAAAATAAATGAAATAATGTATTGACTAAGATATTTGTTTGGCTTTATTCGCGATAATAATGAAGTTTACTGAAAAGTTGGTTATAAAATCACTGTTTTTAGACATTCATTTGATAACAATTGTTTATTTGTTTATGCAACTATAAAAGCAGATGGTTCAATTGATAAAAGCTATGCTGATCCAAGCAAAATTATTAATGAAAAATTATAAACTTTGTGGCCTATTATTGAATACGAATCTAACACATTAATTGCAATTAAAGAAAAAATATATAAAAATCATAAAATTCATATTGGTTTTGAGTGTTGGCAATTTTCATAAAAAGAAGTTCCTGCTGGGAAAACTGTTTTTAACTTGAATATAAATTATCAGTTTAATACTTTACAATTTGGCATGCCTGATTTTGTAATTCTGGGTTTCCAAACTAATAGAAAAAATCGCGCCGAGGAAGATGTGCATGCTTCAATGTTTGATCATTGTAATGTGAGAAACTGTTTTGTTAAAAATGGTGTAAATGAAATCTTTCCAAAAGAAAATTGGAATCCAGATATTGAAAATGATCTTTGTCTTAAAATGTTTCTCACTTTTAATGATTTTAGAAATTCAAGAACAAAATTAGATACTATATATAGAAATAATGAACCTTATTATAAGTCAACTACAAATTATCATGGCAATATAAAGTATTATTCATTTTGGGGACGAAGATCATTATATGTTGTAGACTGCCTATATAAAAAAACAGCAGTAGTTAATGATAAAGAAATATAAAAATTAGCGTGGATAAAAAAAAAAAATGTTGAAGCTAATATAATTTGTAATGTTGTTTTATTAGCCAACGAAATTTAACTTATGATTATTTGAAAGAAAATATCACTGAAGATATATAAATTTTTAATTTTATTAAATGGATAATGCAAACGATTTTACAGAAATAAGAGATTGTTTCGAAATTTAATACAATTTTTTGGACATTTGGTTGAGTTGTTTTATCGAATATAAACTCATTTTTAAAATCTAAGTGAATTTTTTTTCTTTCTCTTGTGTTTATATGTATACATTTTTTATAAATCAGCAGAAGACTATCGCAGATATTGGCGCAACTGAATAATTTAACTAAAATCCACGCAAATTTCTCACTTACAGCCAACAATTTTTCAATTTCTTCTACAAATATGATTCATATTTTCAATTTCACCCGCAAAATAAAGGTAATTTGACCCAATTCTTCATTCTCAATCAAGCGCACATTTTTTAAAAACATACTTTGTTCACTCTTTGATCAGTGGTTCATTTTCAGTGTGAATGAGGCTAAATTTAGTTCAAAAAGGCAAATATTTACTTTAAATTTGAAAGCCAAATCATTTATTTAAAAAATAATATCACAAGAAAAGTATGAAGATTCTTGGAATTTGATCAAAAATATGATGATTTAGCTTGAAAATGAGTCTTTGCAGAACTACACACAAAGAGTGAACACAGGTTGAAAAATAATTTTGATTTCGACCCCAAATATTATTGATTTTGAGTTGCACTTTGAAAGATTTGACGGGGAATTGGAAATTCATTTGTAAAATTGGTTGATTTTTAGTTAAATTATTGAGTTGCGCCAATATCTGCAATAGTCTTCTACTGCCTCGGTTCCCTTGCAGCGATGTACACAGCCTAGTACACATAATTTAGCACGGGGCGTAGAAGGAAAAATAGAAACTGCAACACATTTTTACACAGATATTAAACACTGAAACAGAGAAGGCACATTATACAGAGCGACAGTACTACAAAATATTAATGGGTGTACGCCAACTTAGTGTGCCTGGTACAAACAGTTTCGAATTTAGTGACGCCAGATTTGTTCATCTGTACTCGAACAGTCGATTCGCCTAGAACATCTGTGATACGATATGGGCCACGAAAGCGATGGGTAAGGGTGTTATGCATCCCGCGGTTACATACCCAGATATTGTTGTTAACACGTATAGTGTTTTTTTGTGCATTTTATAAAATTTGGCTTTCTGAAGTCTCTGCACCTGAATTAAATTGCGCCTGGCATATTCACGAGTGGCTAAAAGTTGCTCGCACCAATTATGCCCTGCTCAGAAAACTTTGTGGCTACTACCTGGGCTGGGAGGACAGCTTCTACCCCATGAAGCAAATAGAAGGGTGTAAATTTAGTAGAGTTATTAATGCTAGTATTGTGGTTGAACTGAATGAATGGAATGTACAAATCCCAGTTTAATTGGTCCGCACTTCCACAAGCTGTAAGCTGTTCCCCAATGGAGCGATTATTATTTTCGACTCATCCATTACAATGGGGGTTGTATGCTGTGGTAGTTAGCTTCTTGTCGCCAAGTGACTTGAGGAAGTCGTTAATAAGTTCGTTCTGAAAACTGGTGCCCTATCTGTAAGTATCTGTTCTGGACAACCAAACTGAAATATAACTTATTTTATAAATTCAACACAGGTAGCCACATCAATAGACTGAATAGATTTCGTACAAACGTAGTGTGTGGTGCATTCGGTATGACCAAAATAGACTTATTTTTGTGGGCTGTGGCAGGTAAAGGCCCTTTTGCATCCAGAGCCCACATTTTCAAAAATGGCTGTGGCGGCATTGGGGTTAACTGGCCCATGGGTTGCGAGGAGTTAGTTTAATTTTCTGACTTTCAGGGCAGGATTGAACGTACTTCTTAACATCAGCAGCCATTGTGTCCCAAAAATAAGATTGTTTAATTTTCTGCAAAGTTTTAAGTACACCAAAGTAACCTCCCCCAAATATGGCATCGTGATGGGCCTGGAGGACTTCGGGAACATATAATTTAGGCACAAGTGTTAACTTAGACAACTCCTGGGGTGAGTGGGCCTTAAAAAATGTTTCCCTGTTGGTAGCTATACCATAGCGACGATACTTCGTATCGGCTTGTTCTGGATTTAATAGGCCTATTTCAGAATGCGAATATAGGGTCGTTGTCGTATTTACCAATGAAGGGAGAAGTAGGGACAGTGAGAGGGCATAGATTGAACACTGACTTGTCATAGATCTGAATATATTCCTGGGTGTGTGTATATACATTGGAGAAAATGTATAACATCATTTTAAAGGACAATAAGGATTGTACATTTAAAGACTGGATCAATGAATGTCGTGGCGAGTGTGGAGGTATGCCTTGGTCTAATTACTTCAACATTCACTTGGTAGAGGTTAGTTATGATTTTAATGATTAAATGAATATGAAAAATGTCATTTTTAGCTACTGCAGTGGCGATTCTGTCCCTCTCACTCAGATCGTGTGCTGAAATAAAATTGTGTTTAACATCGTCCCAGTGAGAGGTACCGGGATCGATACCCGGTGCCTCCACCAGTGTAACACTTGTCCTTCCTCCTAAGTCTATTGTCCTCTAAATCTCTGCAGTTCCTACTCGAATCTTATTAATTACCTTGACTTGTAATAGGAGGTGAGGGGTGTCACAGGAGGTGCTCACGACGATAGTTAAATAAAAAGGATCATTAATAAAAATATATAATTAATTACAACTTACTTTGAGTATAAAGACACAATACATTTACCCATACACAACAATGGGAATACAGTTACATTATTCAAGTATACAGAAACAGTGATCATACAATATTCACAATAATATCGAAGCTGATTACCTAACCTTGCTGTAATTATTATCACAGAGGGAAAAGGGGCGATAGCTCATTACGAGAATGGCTCCCTACCTCAAACGCATTTATGCTCACCCAAAGTCTGTAGATCAGGTTGGCCTCAGAGCTCCTCTGGGTCTATGGTTGTCTGTTGCCTTCTGCTTCAGCCTACCAATCTCACTCACTACCACACGTCGTTGAGTCGCGTTGCCTCTCCACGGGAGGGACACTTTTATAGCTGGCCGATGTAGTTTATGTTTAACAAACAATTGCGGCGAGCCACCATCCATACCCTATGCGAGCTTAGGCGGTGTAGCGATGCCAGGTTATCGCTAAACAATGCTTTTATTGACAACCGGCGGAAGGACGCAAATCGGCTGATAACAGAAATCAAGCAGTGCTTTCAAGTGTGCTCAGTTTATCATGAAGGCTAGAGCATACTATTCGTGGCAAACACAATGGCTGGACATACTTGTTCCTGTGTGTTCACAGTTCCGCCCAAACGAGCCGGCCTGGGGTACGAGCTGTTCCCTGGACTCGGCTACTACAAGTTCCACGCCGATCTTCAGGTCTGGGACGATACCAGAAGAACCTGTGTTAACGAGGGGGCCCACATCGCCATCGTCAATTCCGAGGAAGAGTTGAAAGTCCTCCAACAGTTGTTTGCTCGTCATTGGCACATCGAGAATGTTTGGTATAACAACTTCGCCTTCATTGGGTTCCATGATCTGTACACGGAAGGGGACTACATAACAATATTTGGTAAGTACCTAAAAGTTCACGTTAAAACACTTTCCTGTAGTGTTGATGAAGTCTCATGTCTTACCTAAGGTAATGTTACACATAGGCCATTGCTGGTGTTCTTGAGGTAACTATAAGCAAGTCAATCTTTAACAAGGTAAGTCACTGATTCCAGTGCGGCTTTTATGTGGATTACCCCTTCCTTCCTTAAAAGTATTCCCCGGATGAAATTTATAGAAATAACTGTAAAGCAATCAAACTTGTGATGGCTTCGAGGAGGTCGTTACAAAGAATGATCATTACCAAGGCGCAAATTATGATATTTTGCTTCGAAGAGGCGCAATTTTTGTGCATTAGTCAATAGCGCCTTTTTCCGGCGCTACGTTATTTAGTTTTATACATGGGTATCATGATTATGTGCAACTTAGCGATCACCGACATGTTTGAATGTATCTCTGAAATAACTCACTTTTCTGAAGTCTGAAGGGGTATTGGCAATAGAAACAATAGTGTCTACGATCTGTTTGGTTCCCCTGAGGTACACTTTGCTCTAACGAAATTATTATGATTAAAGCCAAAAAATTTCTTCCATGTTGCTTGCTCAGGTTGAAATGAAATACCAATGAGCAGATTAGTTAAAATATCTTTAGTGAATTAAGTACCCGTAGTTTAAAAGCGTGCGTGAAGCGTTTGTGTACATTTAGCCATTAAAAAAAAACACAAAATTAATGTTGTTGCAGCAGACATAATTTACTAGTAAATTAAAAAGGTAATCTACTATATTGCACACATATACTGCCCTCTAGAGTCAGTTATTAAAAAAAAAATCCTTGTGATTAGGAATACCGAATTATTATACTGGAAAAAAAAGATTTTCCATGGTTAGTAGTAATCTAATGTGTGAATGGGAACAACTTTGCCTGCTTTTTCATGCCACATTAATCATAGCCATCTGACTAAAACATTTGATTGCAAAAAGACATAATGTTTACCATGTACAGGTGAGTGGGTTGAGGTGTAAGAAAGACATCTGATTACGCAGGAATGACGCTTTCCCGACTACACTATGTACGGCGACTGCTCACTTTGTTCATAACTTATAGTCGCTCAGTCATTCAAACTCTGCCTGAAAGAAACTGTTTTATAGTACCTATTTGAATTGTTTTCACAGACCTAAAACTAACCTATCCAGCCTGTTTCAAACGTAGATATCACTAATGATCTCATTCTGGTTGTACCACGTACTCCTGCAAGGCAGTGGCATGTAGTGCGTTTTTTTTAGAGGTTAAGCAATTTCTACTAACAAACGCAACTTCCAACGTTGCTTACCCTCCACATGTATCTACCGATTTATAATACCTAACATTAGTTATAAAAACGGAAACGAAATGAATGTAATAATAATTAAACGGAATATTATTTGTAGAGTATATTACAAATTATAAGAAAACTCCCGTTTTACCGAACACTTTCATCCACTTTGCAAGGAAAACTGTAGGACAAGAGGACACAAACAGAACGACTGCTTACCCTGTCAAAGGAACGTGGTTGGTGACGTATGGCTTATTGTTGCTTTCGAGTTTGATATCCATTTAGCGCTAGTCGCTCCTATTTGTGGAAATAAATACTAGATAGCAGCACTATGCATATACAGTACGGGAGTTACGAAAACTCGGTTTCTCGAATCGGAAAATGGGAAACTCAGAATTAAATATGTTTAAAGTTTAGACGAATACTATACAGGCTCAAACATTTCCATTTTTCAATATGTATAGGGTAACAATTGCTTACCTTGCGTCTATGGAATAAATGCCACTGCTACAAGGTGATTGTTGTTCCTCACACCTGGAATCTCCCTCCACCGCATCCCAACCTCGTCTTGTTCACTCCTGCATCCCGACAGTGCCGGCATGTTGGTTTGTATTCCTTCTACTAGCGTATACTATTTTCCTTAGTAAACTGTACCTAACTTTACTGCAACCAGTGGCGTGTGGTGAACTGTTGCAAGGTAAGCTGGCGTTAGCTCTGTTCTGTACCCTATTACTTGCTAGTTTCCACTTCCACCACTCAAGCTCCATCATTTAATTTGCGACTTCATTCTCATATCATGTTTGTAATGCCGTACAATATTACTGGATTTATTTTTTTCCTTCCCTTCATCATTCACTCCTGCGTAGGTAGGCAACTCCTGTGCTGCTTGAGAAATTTTGTGTAGCAGAAAATACGGCAAAAGAACGGTATTCGGTAACAGTTTATTGCTATGGGGTAGAATCAAATACGCTAGAGAACCGTATTTGGTGGAATTATTGTTTTACGATTATAATCTGACAATCCCAAATTATTTTATGGGGGTGGATGATTTAAAGAATCAAATTCTCTGAGATTTAATATATTGTATCAACTAAACAACATCGATTAATTTGTTGTTTAATCTCATAGTTTCTTATATATTTACATAAATTCATTGCAAAACTTTTTCCTTTAAGGGCGCATATCTCTCCCGGTGAACACCTTCTTCCATGGCTAGTATTATTTTTTTTGTCGTATTTTGCATTAGGAATCACCTCACAAACATTGTAATATACATTCAGGGACATATTGTATATACGTGAATAGTAGCATATAACGTGGTTTGTGTTTTGATGTTAAATTTTAGTTACAGGCAAACACCAAAACAAAGCTTTCAGGGATGGTTAAAAAGTCCGCCTACCTGCTGCATGGTATGTGTTGCAGCATATTAAAATGATACCCATTCAAAAATGTAATTATTTAAGATATTCCACAGTCTGATTTCATCCGTAAAAGAAACTCACAGTCCATCTGCCTAGAAGACTACTTTCAAAGCATTATGCTTACGGGTTATATTATTTTGAAACTCTTCAACACGACTAGGAACGTAATTTTCAGATTGATGCCAGTGAAAGATATTTTGGCGAATATACGCAAAAACAGTATAAGCATCTGGGGTGAACAAAATCACAAAGTCTTTGTTTGAAGTCACATGGTTAAGATTTATTATTCACAGGTTGAAAAACTCAATGCTAATAGTTTAGCTCCTAAAATTGTTTGCAGCCAAGTGGCACTGGTGTTGCATATGAACGGGATATTTCCGTTTGTATGTACGTAAATGGGATAATATCAATTTTCATAAAATTAATATAATTGAGTAAAATCTCCCCATTTGTAATTTGTTACTTAAAGAATAAACTTTACTTCTCGCACCATAGTGAAAATTTAACAAAACACACACCCATGCCTGTGTAGTATTATTTCGCAAATTAGGATTTGACTAAATATGTTGTCTTACTGATGTATAATCGTAAATTATTAAACTATGGGACTCGTTTATGTTGCACATTTATATTACACTATGAATCCTTGTTCTTGAATTGGCAGTTATTATGTGTGCATTTATAAGTTGAATAAAGCTGTATTCCAGGTTTAACATTACAATTTATTCAGCCTAAAAAATTATTATTATTATTCGAAATGGAGAAGTTCTTATGACCAAATAAAGTGGATGCCAATCCTAACTAAACTAGCATCGAAAGAATGGTAACATTGGTTTAGAACTTTTAAAAACTATCAGGATTAAATTCCCTGTGCTGCTACTGATTCTGAGATACTAAAGTTAGGTACTCATTAATTTTGTATCATCAAATATATATCATCACATCAGCCTTTTTAAAACTTATATTGATGCTATATCAATTTTAAAAGGTCTTTATACTTAGCCTATTAACGAAATATTTGCTCGTCACAAGCTTTCCACAAGACACGAAGAGGCTCACGAAACAATTGATCAATATCTATATTCACTTAGATTGTTAGCTAAGGATTGTCAGTTCAAAGCAGTCACTGATGAGACTTACAAGGATGAATTCACCAGGGACGCATTTATCAGTGTCCTTCGTTCCACAATTATTCGTCAGCAGTTTATTGAAAGGTTTTCACTAATACTGCAAGAAACCTTTGAATTAGATAGTTCCCTTGAGGCTGCTCATGGGAACTCTCGGCAGTGTCAAACTCAAATGTCTCTAATCACAGTTTCTCCTCCATGTGACCTCGATCAAAATGCTTCTAATGAAAATTATATTAGACTAGCCGCTATCAAAGTAAAATACTATTTTTTTTTGGCAAAAATAGATATCCAAGGTCCAACTGCCCTGCTAGAGACCCTAACCGTAATTTATGTGGAAAGAGAGGACATTTTTCAATGGTATACCAATCTCAGAATTATAGAAAATCTCTTAAGACAAAAAAGGTGGCTTCCTTCATTATTAACTAGGAGCCCAGCCCGTGACTTTTTTTTTTTAGTATTGTCACATGCCTAGAACAGTTACGATGTTACAAATTTTATGTTATCATACAAAGACTGAAAAAAATGATGTGAAATTAACTCAACATCGGATATAGTTCTATCCACTAAGCCACTGCAGGGCCCCACTTGTAAACACTCTATCCACTGAGCCACTAAGGCCCTACTTGGAATCGCTCTAGCCACTTGGCCACTGCGGCTCCATTTGATATATATCTATCCACTGGACCACTGCAGCCCACTTGATATAGTTCTATCCACTAAGCCACTGCGACCCTCCTTGGAAACGCTCTATCAACTAAGCCACTAAGGCCGCACTTGGAATCTTTCTATCCACTGAATCACTGCAACCCCACTTGGAATCGCTCTATCCACTGAGCCACTGCAGTCCCACTTGGAATCTCTCTATCCACTGATCCACTAGGGCCCCTATTAATTAACTCAACATTGAAGCGAGACATTTAAAGTAAACAAAAATGATATTCCATTACCTTCATATCTCTATGCAATAATCTCTATTCATTAATACAAAACTTTCATAGGAAGAAGTAATTAAAAAATTAGTTTTTAGGGCCAAAAGTCATGATTGCATAATCTAATTTTGCTGAAATTCGAACTTGACCTGTATTTGACCCTGAGGATTTGCTCTGCATAATATGAAGAACTTCTGTTGAGTTTCAATGGACAGAAGTATTAAAGAGGGGCGGATAGACAGACAGAAATAATAGGATTCTGAGAAAATTATTGCTTTGTTGGGAGGCATTTCTAAGAACATTGTACCTGTTTCAAAAAATGGTACTAAAGTCTCTGCTCTTGTAGACATAGGAAGCACATCAAGCTTCGTCAGTGACCGTGTCGTCCAAAATCTAGGTCTAAAAGTGCCAGAAAGTCGTGGGAAGGTTTCAATGGCTTCTTCCTTGTTGACCTCTACTACAACTGGGAAGTGTTGTGTTGACCTCTCCATAAGTGAACACACATATACTGATATAGACTTAGATGTTTTACCAGGACTATGCTCAGACCTCATTATAGGTCATGATATCCTCAATAAACATACAAGTTTGTAAATAGTGTTTAGTGGAAAGAAGCCTCCTCTCACTATTTGTGCACTTGCAACTGCAAACGTTCCTCCAGCCATTCTATTTGCAAATCTTTATTCCGACTGTCGGCCTATTGCTATAAAATCTCGATATCAAACTGAAAGTGATTCCAAATTCATTGAAGCTGAAGTTGAATGCATGCTCAAGGAAAATATAATTGATCCAAGTCGCAGTCCATGGAGAGCACAAGTTCAAATCGCCACCAATGAAAAGCATAAAAAAAGAGTGATTGTTGACTATTCGCAGACAACATACAATTTTACTCGTTTGGATGCCTATCCGCTTCCAAGAATTGATGATATTGTCAATAATATAGAAAATGATAGTGAGTATAGAAAAATCGACCTATGAAGTTCATATCACCAAGTACCCATCCAGGAAGAAGACAGAGGATACACTGCTTTTGAAGCCTGTGACTATCTGTACCAATTTAAATGTATACCTTTTAGAGTTAAAAGTGGCATGGTAGCTTTTCAAAGAGTCATTGACGATATCATCCGAAAAGATAATCTCAAGGGTACATTTGCCTACTTGGACAATGTTACCATATGCGGGAAAAATCAACAAGAGCACAATGAAAATCTTAAGAAAGTTCATGGATGCAGCCAAGAAATACAACCTGACCATCAACAATGAAAAGAGTGTATTCTATGTTCGCTCTCTTAATTTGCTCGTCTGCCGTATATGTTATAATAAAATCCAACCAGACTCAGAGCATAATCGACCTCTTTGTGAACTTCCTCCTCCTTCTTACAGTGCTTCATTAAAAAGGACTCCAGGGATGTTTTCACACTTCTCTAATCAGATTCCCAAGTTATCGGACAAAATACTTCCTCTCACTCGCTGTAAATTCTCTTTGTCAGCTGAAGCAGTCAGCACATTCAATACTCCAAAATCGAAATAGAAAATGCTACTGTTGCATCCATGGACCCTGAAGAAATGTTCACAGTGGAAACTGATGCTTCTGAGAACGCAATTGCTACCACACTTTCCCAGTCTGGTCGTCCAGTCGCATTCCTTTCCCTGCTTCTTTCAGACAGCGAGCGACACCATTTCTCTCTTGATGAAAGAAGCTCAAGCAATCATCGAATCTGTTCGGAAGTGA
Organism: Dryococelus australis; assembly: GCA_029891345.1. Lineage (NCBI taxonomy): Eukaryota > Metazoa > Arthropoda > Insecta > Phasmatodea > Phasmatidae > Dryococelus > Dryococelus australis. The sequence continues at coordinate 83,663,612 of CM056999.1, read as the reverse complement.
TGGCATTTTATTTTGGGAAGAAACTTTAAATTAATTACAGGTCAACGATCAGGCTCCTTCACGTTCGATACAAAGCACTATGGCAAAATCAAGAACAAAAATATCATGCATTTGTGTTTGGAGATGGCATGTTTTCATTACGGCATTATTATATCGTCCGGGAAAGGATAACCATGCCACCGATGCACTCTCGAGAATATGCTTAGCACTTGACAATACCAATGCTAAATTCCAAAATCTGCACGAGATACTCTGTCATCTTGGGGTTACAGACTGAATCACTGGGTGAAGAGCAAAAACCTACCTTACTCTGTTGAAGATATTCGTCGTACTATCGCTGAATGCAGAACACGTGCAGAAATAAAACCTAAATTCAACAAAAATCAATCCATTCTTATTAAGGCTACTTCACCTTTCGAGAGACTTAATCTTGATTTGAAAGGACTTCTTCCATCTTCAACTAGAAATCATTATCTTCTCATTGTTGTTGATGAATTTTCACAATTTCCCTTTGCCATTCCATGTCGGGACACATCGTCTGCAACAGTAATAGAGAGAAATCTTCACTGTATTTGGTACTCCAGCTTTCATAAACACAGATCGCGGGACATCTTTTATGACTAGGGAGTTAAAGGAGTTCTTGTTTAAATAGAATATTTCAACCAGTCACAGCACACCGTACAACCCTCGGGGAAATCGACAAGCAGAAAGATATGTTGGCATAATTTGGAAGACCATAGAACTTGCTCTGAAATCTAGAGCTTTCAGTATCAGTTGCTGGGAAGAAGTTATTGATGATTCTCTACACCATTCGCTCGCTCTTGAATACAGCAATTAATTGTACTTCTCACGGGCGAATGTTCAGACATCCTCGTCGCTCCGGCAACGGACAATCTGCTCCAACTTGGCTCCTTCAGCCTGGTTCAGTGTTTTTACGACGACACAACAGATCCTCGAAATGTGATCCAATTGTCGAGGAAATGACATAAGTCGAGCGGAATGCTGATTATGCACATATTAAATTTCATGACGGATGCGAAGTTACAGTTTCAACTAGGAACCTGGCACCAGCACCTTATGCTAATAAAGAGCTTCCTCCTGAAGCAGAACAGGTAGTACTACCTGCTCTAACAGCTGAACCAGCACATGATGAAAAAACTGGCAGTGAAGAGAGGTCTCTACACGCAGAACAGGAAGCACTGTCTGTTTTAGCAGATCAAAACAAGGGGGAAAACTTTGACAACAGGACTCAGAGGACAAGATACAGTTCTGGATGTACAGGAAAAGAGGCACCAAAAGAATCGCTGCACCGTAGCTCAAGAACTAAGAAACCATCAGCTTACCTTGAGGATTATATTACATAAATTTAAACTACAGGAGGCAAGATTGATGTATAATCGTAAATTATTACACTATGGCACTCGTTTATGTTGGTCATTTATATTACTCTATGATTCCTTTTTATTGAATCGCCAGTTATGTGTGCATTTTCAAGCTGAATGAAGCTTCATTCCAGGTTTAACATTACACTTACTACTGTTTCTAAATGTAACACTAGAATCTAAAAATTGCTTTTGATGACAGCTATATTTATTTCGCTCTTAAATAAGTAACCATTTTTTTATAACTAAAATAAGCTTGTTTATGAACGCGCACTCCCATCACATTTGTATTTGTTGCAGTGAGTTCCAAAATTTGATAAGTGAAGAAATAAAAAATAATCAGTTATCTTTTTGATTTGGTTCAAATAGTACCCCTGCGCCATATTAACAAAACATTTATTTCTAAACTCATTATTTCATATCTTGTTTGAGGTTTAGAATCTTTATTGTGTTCTTAACTTTATGCGTTAGGCCATCATTTTGTTCAAAAATTACGTATATGAAAAACCGCCACGTAGAGTAATAACTCTAAACATTGTTACGTCACTGCATGAAATAAATTCTTGGTTTGTTCCAAAACTTCATACATTCGCATCATCTATACTGCGGCCTCCCACTTCTACGATTATTACGCTGCAACAGAACTACATGCTTGCTAACAATTTTGAACCAAAACTTTATACATGGACTCTTTGGAACAAAACTTGATAAATTAAAAATTTAATTTTTTAATTTCAAGAAGTACGAGAAAATCATGAATTATTTAATTTCAACATGCTTATATTGTCCAACGTTTACATTTCATGTCACATAATTCAACATATTCATTTTTAGTTAAGTGATCCAAATGGGGGGGGGGGGGGGGGGAATTCTGAAAAATAATGCCATGTGTACTTATCAAGTTTGGAAACTCACCACTTCATTTGAACTACATATTTTAAACACCACTGTAATGCGTGAATAATAGTTTTGAAAATATAATTGCCATTAAAAAATTTTTGCTGGGGCAAGTATGGGTACATCACAAATCGGGCCAAGCATAAACCAAATATCTTGCTACAGCATTAAGATATTTGTACAAACCTTCGCAAACAAATAAAGAGAATTACTCTTTTTTTCTAGCCTACCCTAATTTTAAGCGTTAGATGTACGCCCGATGTAAGGACGGGAGCTATTGTGTCTCAGGGCTGAGCCCATTACGTCTACAGGGGTAGTAATCCATGCAAGGAGGCATATGCATCGTGGCAAAGAGGGATTGGGCAGCCATGGCCACCATTTTGAGCCATAACTACCTCCCTTAGTGTACCTATAGTTAACCTATAATTAAGAATAGATTGGGAAAACCGGGACAGACCGTAAAAACCCAATCGACACAATAGAATTCAAAATTGCTACATGCATTAACAGAAAATGCTACAGGCGACAAGAATCATGTTCTTTATTAGTAGGAAGAGAAATTTTAGAAGAGAAGGGAGGGGGGATCTTGTTTTTCCTCTGTTGAGTTTGGCGCTGGACTAACCATAGTGGAGGGGACACTTCACTCTGGTGAAGAGAAAGGTGTGACGGGGGACCCCCCCCCCCCCCAAACCGAAATCCCAGTGAATTCCTGGAAAAAAAAAAAAAAAAAAAAAAAAAAAGGGAAATTAGCTGCCGACTAGTGTCAGAGCCAACACTAGCCGGATTTTACTTATCCTAAGGGGGAAGAAATTCGCCCGAAAAGGAAAAGTGAATTAAATTGCTTACTCTTAATTACTTATTACCATAGGCTGTCCACGATAAAGTGAGCACTTTTTATGGCCCTCCCAGCAGGCATTAACCACTTATAAATATATCTTATCACAGCCTCATCATTAAATGTTGAATGTGGTGAAATGTATATACTGTGTTTATTCGTCACATTGAAACGTTTATATTCAAAGCAGCAGCAGGAAGAAAAAAAAAATTAGAAGGGCCTTAAAAAGGGATCACTTTACCGTGAACAGCGTATTGTTTATGTCCTCGGGGACATAAGTTTAATTCTACTACTGTGCTACCTCGCAACGAGCATATCTCTGTAGCCATGGGCTGTAACAGAGTTTATTCCCACCCATAATGCTGCGAGTGCACGGAGCTACGCTTGAGGGTGGTGGGGGGATGTTCTTCTTTCGCAGAGGGGGCTCTCACCAACTGCTGCAAAGAGCACACTATCGCCAGAAGCCTCTGCAGTTATTTGCTGATTGACAGACCAGATACCGCCTTGGAATCGGCAGTGGCGAACGGACCATACATAGGCCTACATGCAGCTGGCTTGGGATGAGAGGAGTGTAACATACACTAACCTATATAAAGGCCTACGTAATACGTAATATGGTTAATTCTAACTATTGGGCAACTGCACAGGGTCTATATTTTACGGGACAGTGTTTTTATATTCAAGCTCATGGCGGCTTATGCGCTAGAAGCGACTTGGGTCGCTTGCAGCGCTGGGTTTTCTCCAAGTCATAGTCCCCAAGGGCAGTAATAAGTGGGTTATTACGTTCTTGGCACGAATTATAAAACTGCTCGGCCATTTTATGAAAATCATCTTGCAAAAGCTCCTGCTTCAGCTCGGAGTGCGAGTATTTAGTGGGGATATAGAAATGTGCATTGACAGCCTGAAACAGAATTACTCCATCTGCCACCAGTTTAAAAGCGACCTAATTGTAACAGAGCACCCTGCGGCAGAAATCTTACCCATGGTAAGGTTTATTCTACTCCGGTTGGCAAGCTCAATGCTTTTAGTTTAGCAACTAAAATTTTTCGCCACTAGGTAAGCGCTAGTGTTGCATTGTGTACTGGATTTTTTCTATTTTCTACGTTAAAAAACAAAATAATTGCAATAATCATATTTAAAATTAAAAAACTACTTAACTAGTGAAATCTTACCCTTTTATTATTCAAGTAGCTTAAAATTTTAATGTTAAAATTGACCTCTTTGGAACACTAGCGATTACCTAGCTGCGGAATTTTTTTCTATTCCAAACTCTCCCATAAGAGAAGTCGTTTTGTTCCTAATCTTAGTAGAACTAACCTTAGCCATGGTTACATACAGGACGATGATAATATTTCTTTGTGCATAAATTCAATGCGGCATTTTATGCGCCTGCCAATATCGCCTGTAGCTTTACCCTGCTTCTGGGCTTCAGAAAGACGAAGTACAAACCTCTGCGATACTGTGTTACAGGTGACCCTCTCAACAAGACCGGGTTCACACGATTCTTCGGCCAATGCCAGCCAGACAACTCTGGCTCCCCTCCTGGAGAAGACTGCGGCTCGATACATAAGAACGGCGGACTGAATGACCTTACCTGCAACTTCAAATATGCCTTCATTTGTGAGCAGGAGATATGGTAGTGTGGACTGCCAGTACGGTGTAAATCAACACTTCTTAACAGTTGCAAATAAATTAGTTGTATACAACCATTATAATGTTTTCATTTTTTTTTTATTCTTTCGTATTTAATTTATAACAACAAATTTTGTCCATTTTTTCTGTGCTGTACTTCAGTCAATAGTATGAACACACGCAAAGGAAGGAAAATCGATTCCACGAATCTACCACGGTAGGAGAAATTTTAGCGGCCTTAATCCCTTGTCACAATGTCAGTTTTTATCGTCAAATTATAGAAAATTGAATTGATTAGAATTGGATTCTCCTGCCTTCACTCAAACATCATTGGCGTAGTAACAAGTTCGGTTGAAATTTTTTGCTATTTCAGTTGTAACAACTGGAAAAAATTACGTTTTCTTTGTTTATTATTTTCGTAATATTATGGCCACGCTGGCAGTCATATCTATCATGCTGATGTCACATAGCCTCTACAAAAACAGCACTACATGACAAAAACCGCAACCAAAAAACGACATTTATATTTTCAATGATAACGCTCAAATTTACGGCCAGAAAGATTACTAACGCGACACGAAGAGTAGAATTTTTCGGAACCAATTAGAAGGCGCTGATTAACTACACTGGTTTCAAAGGCGGCGAGCAGACGGAAACATTTGGAATACGTGATGGTGACAAAGTGTTATAGCTAACGCATATAAAGGTAACATAATTATTTTTAAGAGTCAAATCTAGTAATTTTCAGAATTTTTCTTTTAAGCTGCATATTTGTCACCGTATGCAACGCTTGCCATACAATTTAATTTTGCAAGGTTGTACACTCTGTGCGTCGTGCCGCACGACACGAGGAAAATATAAATTATTTCTAACCCAAAATTGCTGGTCGGACGACAGAATTGTCGGGTTTACGTCAAATCTATCTTGTATTTCAATAGTTGTTTAGTTTTAAGTGTCGTATCGGGGCTGTCGTGTTGGGCTTGTCGGGACTATCTGATTCCGGCATCTATCATAATTTCAAGGCTATTGCTATTTGAGAAGTCAAATTTAAATTTAGCGTGTCATTTTCTTATGTTTGTTTTTATATAGCCAAAAATCAATGTATTTACGCAATAATAAAATTATTCAGTTGTAATTTTTTTCAGAGTGAAGTACTGTGCTGTCAGTTGAGAGTAGTAAGGCCGGGGGGGGGGGGATCCTAGAACAAAGGGGATGCCGCCTTTATTGATATCAAAGGGTTAAATTGATTGAAATGGTTAGTTAAATTGATTGAAAAGGTTAATAAAAAAAGAGTTAAATGTATCGAAAGGGTTAATTTTTTTTGGTGTGTCTGGTGCAATAGTGTACTAAGTGCCAATTTTATTAGTTTCTATCTTTTCTTTGGGGAGGAGCTCTGGCACATCCTCACCCTTGGAGCTCTGGTACACGAATAAGGTCCAGCGTGTTGGAGATGGGGTATATATGTGGTGAGTTTTTTGCGAGAGTGGTATAAGTGAAAATTTTTTTTGTCTCTCATAGACGGCAGTGGGAGATAGGCGATTTTTGGCAATAGTAATTAAACAGGAAGATAAAACATAAAGAAATGAGTACATGATTTTACTACCCCGAGCTGTATGCTTGAAATATAATTTACACGAGAGAAGTATAACGAACGAACACAACTTCATGAATCTCCAGGACAAAATTAATTAATTAACGAATCAAAAATGTCCCTATAAATTAAACAACAATCTTCCTAAACACAAGATATATGCAACACTACTTGACGCCTCTCGCACATACCTTACATGATACACACCTATCTGTGTGTGAGACTGGCGAGGAACTTTAGAAACGTAATCCACACGCTAAAAGAAATTAATTTATTAACACATGTAATGAAATCGCACCTCTCCCAAAACACATCTGTCCGGCTCGGAGGCTGGTGAAGGAATGGTGTCAGTGTATGATGTGTGCCAACTTATGTATATGGAGCTTGCAGGCGAGTTGAAATTATGGCAAAAAACTCTGAATATGATTGATTAAATGATTTACACACTACTCATACGCATCCTGAATTATATGTAGAAAAAATGTATCCCTACCAAGCTAGTATTAACGATGTACAATTTGAACAGCGAAACGCACAGACAATGATTTTGCACTTCCAGTTCATTTCTTTACATTTAATTCATTTTAAGACACCTGAAGAGTCACGTAATTGTGATTGTTTACCACTTATCGACACCAGGTTATTCATGTAGTTATAATTATCTCTCTCTCTCATGTTATTTAATCATAGTTAGAACACTCCCAAATTTCTCTTGTGTGTTAACTATATGTCATTTTCTCTTCCTGTTTAATTACTGTTACCAAAAATCGTTTATCTCCCACCACGTCTACGAGAGACAAAAAAAAATTACACTTATACCACACTCGCACAAAACTCATCACCTATGTACTCCAACTCCAACACGCTGGACCTTATTCGTGCACCAGAGCTCCAAGGGCGAGGACGTACCAGAGCTCCTCCCCAAAGAAAAGAAAGAAACCAATAAAATTGACCCTTAGTACACTATTGCACCAAACACACCAAAAAATTAACCCTTTCAATGAATTTAACCCAGCGTGATTAACCCTTTCCGATTAACCCTTTCAATCAATTTAACCCTTTGGTATCAATAAAGGTGGCATCCCTTTTGATCTAGGATCCGCCTGGCCCTATTACTGTCAAGTGTTTAATTTGCTTTATTGTATAATATCAATACATATTTACAAAATCCTTTGTTTTATAATATACAATTTAAATCCCTGTAGAAGAGCTCAGGATGGGATTATTTTACAAGTACTTAAATGAAGGTCGATGGCTTGCGCCTACAATCCAGGCAGATCTCTAAATAATAGTACATACCTACTGTGTATTTTAAGTAAAACAATATAAGTTACAAATATCACAATTACATATGGCACAAAATATGTACACGTAAATTGAACTATATACTTGTGTACAGTTACTACACAGGACTTCAGTTCAGAACAAGTGAAAAACGACAAATGGCTTGCCAAATAATACTAAATATGGTAATGTGATGTTATGCAATTTTAAATAGGGCATACCTCAGAGACAAAAAAAAATATAAAGGAAACGCAAATGCAGGAACAGGCACTTGCAATATTTTATGAAATATTACCATATGAACACATGATATGGGGACCCCAGTTCTAATACGGCAAGAGACTATCCTAGTTGGGTATTTTGTATAACCTCATTAGTTTCAAGCATTTTAAAAATATGTTTTTAAAAATGCATTGCTTTAAGGTTTACAGGTAGCTTATTGTAAAGTTGTAAACTATAGAAATGAAAAGCTTTCTTTCCATATTCTGTTCTAATTTTATGCAAAAATTTGTCATTATCCTGCCTGGTGCCATGATTGTGTCTACAGCAATCAGAATGTCTGGCAGAAGTAAATATGTAGACCAATAAATTAAATTCATACATGCATCTCATGAGCAGCATTCTGTTGGACAAGTATAGCTCTTTAATGCTTGTCAGTTATGATTAATTAAAGATTATTGATCTGTTTTGTTCAATCTTCAGTGGGTATATTACAGTTTTGCTAGCAGGCACTTCCTCCCCCCCCCCCACCAGATAGAACTTAAATACTGCAGATGACTGTTTACTAGGGAATTGTACGCAATTTTTTTTATTTCTATAGGCACATCACATATCCTTCTTAGAATGCCTACAATCGTTAGTATTTTCTGATAATTTGGTCTATGTGAATATTCAATTCCAGGTGCTCGATAATGTATAAACCAAGATACCTTACATACTTAAATTATTTATTTATTACCTGTTGTTAGTGTACACTCTGAATGTAATAATAAAGTGAGTTGAGTAAATATCAGAAAGTTTGTTTTTCTGGAGTTTAGAATTAGCATGTGTAACATGAAATATTCGTGTAATATGACCAAATATTCTAGCATGTAGGTTACTATTTGGTTAATATTTTCATCATGAACATACGCAAATAAAGTTGGAATCCCATGCAATTTCAGTTTATCTGACCATATCAAACACATTAAATAAGTCTATGAAAATAGCACCATCACACTTGTTTGTATCAATAGCTAATCTTATGATATTAACCAGGTATATGGCAGCAGTAATAATATTAAGATTTATCCTGAATCCCTACTGATGCATATAAAATAATTTATTGCTTTCTAAAAATCTAACTAGCCACTTTTGAATGGCTATCTCAAATATTTTGTCTAACACACTTGGTGCAGATATAGGCCTATTTTCCTATCACCACTTTTGAATATGGGTGTAACCTTCGCAATTTTTAATATGTCGGAGTACACGCCTGTAGAAAAGGATTCATTGATTACCTCAACCAGCAGTGGCGCTAGTAAGTTCTTGCATTGTTTCACTAAAGTGGGTGTTATCTTGTCATCCCCTGGGCATTTGTTTTAAAAATTCTGAATTATTTGTGTTATTTTCACATTGTTGACTGGGGCCAGGAACATAGGCTGTTTCCGGATTCTCAAGAAATGCATACTTGTGCATACTTGCCCCCGGAAATGACATCACCATGTATATACTAATGCTGTCCGAATTCCCAGTATAGTACACACAGGCTCTATACTTGGTAAGTATTTGAAATTGTATAATTACTGCACATACTTGCATACTTACGACAGTCGCCTCATTGTATTTCAGGTGTGAAAATTAATGTGTACATTTTGTGGTTATAAAGTCAGAAAGTTTTAAAAGTTAATAAGTATTTACAAAATGTCGTTCTGTTGTATGGGTTAGTAATTGTCAGTTTAATAAATGTGCTTCCAATTACGAATAAAATTCTGAGCATTGTATAGGCATCTGCAGCATATCTCCCAGGTGTACTAATGCATTATCGTTCCACATTCACCAAGTAACTGCAATCATAACCACGTGTGCCAATCACCCTGAAATTGCCAAAATATTACCCTTTGGGCTGGATTACATTGGTTGTGTTCAGTGCAAAGCTATTTCTTCAGAAGGCATGGCTCCACTTAACTGGAATGTAGTTCCACCTGATGAGATGAGGGAGGAATGGCAACGATTCATTACCCAGATTCCAGTTCTCAGCCTGGTCTGCAATTCCCCGCCTTGTATCTCCGACAAACGAAGTAGCATATCAGATTCATGGATTCAGTGATACCTCAAATCATGGCTATGCAGCGGTCGTATTTATAAGAAGCTCGGGCAGCAGTGACACAAGCACACATCTTTTACTTGGAAATTCTCGAGTAGCACCACTAAAAACTGTCACTCTTCCTCGTTTAGAGTTGCTCGGAACACATCTCCTTTTGAAATTGATTGAGAAAGCAGAAGTTATTCTCTCAAAGCACAATACAGTTGAAAGGATTACAGCATGGCGTGACTCAACTGTTAATTTAGCATTGATCAGGATGGCTCCTCACACACCGAAGACCTTTGTGGCAAACAGAGTAGCACACATTCAGGAAAGTAAAGTTGCTATTCATTGGCGATATATTCAATCACGATACAACCCGGCTGACTGTGCTTCCAAGGACTTGATACCTAGTGATCTTGTTGGGTATTTGCAGTGGTGGCAAAGACCGGAATGGCTGATATCAGAAGAGAGACGTCGGCTGATATGCGATGTGTCGGACCACTAAGCACTGCAGAGTTGGAGAATTCATGAGGGCTGTCTTTAAAGCAAGTTCAACAAGATTTATTTAAGGATGACATAGAACTCATTAGCCAAGGGAAGGTGTACTCACCCAGTCTTAGAAGACTATGCCCATTCCTCGATTCAGAGGGAATTGTGCTTGTGGGAGGACGCTTACAGAACTCCGATATCAGTTTCAGTACAAAACATCCAGTGCTGCTGCCTAAGAAAGTCATGTTATGAACCCGGTGATTGACTTCTACCATACCTCATACCTTCACGCTCGTGCCAATGCTACTTTGTCTGCAATTCATAAGGCACATTGAATTTTGTAAGGAAAAAGTGCTGTGAAAGCAAGAGTGTTCGCATGCAAACAAAATTTTCGGTTCAGTGATATTTCAACCCAGCATGTTATGGGGAATCTTCCCACAGAAGAGTATGGTCAGCTATAACTTTCCTTGCCGTCGGTATTGATTTCAGAGGTCTATTTGCAAGCAAAGCATCTAACCTTCGTAATGCTAAGGGGACAAAGGTCTGTTTGTGTTTGTTTGCCTATCTGAGTACCAAGGCAGTTCACATAGAAATTGTGACTGCTCTCTGTATAAATTCCTTTCTCAATGCTTTATACAGGTTCACATCCAGACGAGGATTGTGCAAGGACGTCTATACCGATGGTGGCACCAACTTTGTGGGTGCAAGTCGCTATCTATCTGAGTTGCATAAACACATCATGACTTCTATAAACTCCAAATTGCAGACAACTTGGCTGAAAAGGGAACACAGTAGCATTTTAACTCTCCATCTGCACCACATTTTGGGGGATTATGGGAAGCTGGTATAAAGTCAACAAAATATCACCTGAAAGGAGTTGTTGGCCAGCAGGTCCTCACATTTGAAGAGCTGACTACAATCTGTACTCAGATTGAAGCAGTGTTGAACTCACTGCCACATTGTGCGCACTTTCCACAGACCAGAATTATCTAGAAGTCCTTACCCCTACACACTTTCTTATTGGCTCATCACTGACTTCTCCGTGTGATAATTTTACAGACCTCCCAATGAAGTGACTGAACAGGTGGCAGCTAGTGCAGCACAGCACTTCTGGCAATGGTGGTACAAAGAGTACCTGCACACCCTGCAGCCACATAGTAGGTGAGCCTGAGTCGTGGTGAGCTCAAGGTGGACAACCTGGTGCTACTGAAGGAGGATAACCATCCTCCACTTAAGTGGCAACCAGGGCGGGTTAACATGTTTCACCCTGGCAGCGATGGTGTGCCTAGGATACTAACTATCAACCTGCACCAGGGACAGGTTACAAGACCTGCGGTCAAGCTGTGTCGCCTTCCCATTGACTGAAATTTGTGTACAGTGTATAACTTCGTCGTGTGGAAAATTGTAAACGTTGGTGGGCGGTATGTTAGGTTGTGTATCAGGTCTTACAGTTATTTGCAAACAGTTTTTCTTCCTAGTATTTTGTTGGGTTAATTTTTTGTGCGTGTGGTTATAATTCACTGATACCAACTGTTCCTTTTGTTTATTGCACTCGCCGTCATTTTTCACCATGGTGAACTTTGGTGTTTGAAGTGAAACTCAGTGTTGTTTTGCATTCCGTTCGCCCGGGCGTCATGCGGCCAAACTCAGTCAAATATGGTTAACAACTAGTGGTAGATACATATAATAATTGCACACATTTATGAAAGACAATGCAAACTGTAATGTACATAGCAGTGTACATCATTCAAAGTACTAGTAGACCCCACGTTTTAAGAGAAAATCTTAGCAAGTTACTGTACAGAAAATATAATCGAATACTGTCAGTGCTATTATATACTGCATGTGTCACCATCTGTTATCGATAAGTTTTTTCACAGAATGTGAATTTTCATTAAGATAGTCATTGCCACTATAAGTGCATAGAATGTTGGTACCGTAATCTATAGCTGTAATTTGAATTTTAATTTAAAATTATTTTTTAATGATATTTGGAGCAAGCAAACAAAAATATGTACATTCAGAACTCAACGGCACGTTTTCATTGTGAAGATCTGTTGATAAAATACGATAACAAATAAACATATAATGGGTGTGTTTACCATTTTTTATCTTCACATCTCTGGCACCCTCTTGTAGCACTCTTAAATCGATCTGTATGGGTCATTGCGAGCCGAATATTGAAACTAATCTTCAATTTGTAGGAATTCACTCCAGTACGGGCCCTGGAATACTAACTCGCATGGCTTCTTGCTGGCCGAGCACGAAGCAAACAAAGTATTAAGAGATTAGGGCGTCCGCCATTAGGCCATTCGCTTAGGGGGCGGGCAAATGGATCGTCACAGAGATCCAAGAAAGAATGTGACGGAAGGAACAGAGGACACGAGCAGGTAAAAATACCATTTGTTATGAATTTGACTTTTCATATTCATAAATAAAATATTCTGATGAGGGCGTAGCTGAATAATGAGCCATGATTATGTAGAGCACAACAGAAAATGATGGGGTTTATTGGATATGATGAACATACAATATCAAATCACGTGATTATTAATTGGGGAGTCTATAAGGAAATTCATTTTTCTAATTTAACCTGGTGTGATTATTTACCACTCGCCACTACTATTGCAAACTATTACTTATTCACGGTGCCAGAGGCTGTTTCTGGTAAGCGGTTATCGGCTGCCGGACATCCCCATCTCCGTATCTTTTCTTGGCGATGGCCTGATAAGACGCCACACCCATGGTGTGGCGTTGTTTGACATATTCAGCCCCGATTACTGGCCGGGGGAGGGGCTTCCTGCACCTGGCTTTTCGCAATGTGTTGTTGCAATCCCGCTCTTGCCCTGGTTCAATATTTGGAGGTGTGATTAGGCAGGCCGTCCGCCTAAGGTCTGATCACATCTCATAACATCTCCCCCAATGTTCACTAGCGAGATGCCCCCATCTCGCCCTGGAGTATATGCGAGTTTTGTAGTCGACTGGTAGTTGCGGGGTTCTTGTGGCAATAGGAATATGGATCGAGTTGAAGTCCTATTCGCTATGGTAGGAAGATTTTGACAGTAGCGAGGTATAGGGAATTGCCAATTGCTATCGAGCAGTCCTCGGGCAAGGTGAGCCGTAGAAATGCTGTACTTTGTTTTGGCTGTGGCTGTTTGGGCCTTGAACTTCAGTTGTGCTGGGTGTGCAAAGTGTCTTCCACATGAGAGCGCTAGATGCCCTGTGAGTGGTTCGCAAACACATCAGTCGATCTTGAGGTTGAGTCCCTAACGCTATGTAGCGTAGATAATTTGATTACATTTAATTATTTAAATAGGAAATAATTAATTATAATGAAATTATATTGTATAAATTGTAATTATAATGAAAATTAATAATTTCAACTGTAAATAAATAGAATGTCAAGATTAACTGCTCTCCCAGTTACAATGATTACTGTATTTATAAAATTATTATGAGAACCTGGAAAATAACTACATATAACACATTCAAGACATTTACATGTATATCACCATGATTAATTATGAGCTACATGGTAGCACATTATAAAGGTAGTGATGTAATAACATCGCATTCTTATTCATACATAACGTCATGGTGGTAGGATAGAGATAGGGTAATATCGAAACATAGCAGGTTATTAAATTACTTATTTAAACTTTCGTAAATTCTGAAAATAAAACAAGGGAGCAGCTGCATTTTGAACTACGTTTCTATATGTAGCTGGGTAATGGATGGGATAATTAAAGTAACATAATATCATTAGCTGTACTCTATTGTACACTATTAGCTACAGTTAACAACAATTTTTTTTATGAATGTAATGAACATGTGTCTGTAATAATTAATTAATTATATATATGAAATATGTTACAATTTTTTTCTACAGAAGGTAAAATCTGAAATTAAAGTTATTAATTATGAATTACTTTCGTTCTTTTTGTTTGCCACAATTAAATTCTGTTTTCTGTTGGCAACATTTATAATGTATTAATTATTTACAGAAATAATTGGTTAAATATGTATTTCAATACTTAACTTCTGCATAACATTGTTTTCTAATATTACAAGACTACTTTTTATTATTGTCATTTTTTATGAATACACTTTTCAATTCTATTGCAGAGGCCTCTTATTATTTGTTTAACTTTAAACCTATTAAGTGTTAAGTAAGTACGGAGTTTGAAAGTAAAGTATGTGAAGTATTATGTATATTTGTGTAAAATGTTATTGTTGCCTGCAGGGGAGGTGTGAATAGTGTGTGTAAAATATTGAAACCACCTGAATACAGTTTTACAACTCATGAGATGGGTTTAAACGGTAGTGCTGATGCTGTAGTTTGAAAGTGTAGCGCGTGTGTGTGTCAGAATAGGTGTCGTGTTGGCACTGCTATCGCGTACATGGCTCTTACGTCGCCCTAACGACGTTTGTGGGTCCGCCCTCCGTATGGACTTCGGTAGGTGTGACGTCACCACTGGTTACTGCTGTTCTGAAACTTACAATGGGATTTATTAACAAAAAGTATTCATAGTTTGTTTACACACCTTGTTTAAATCTTAATTTAACTAAATAAGTAGGCTTTAATAGTTTATGTGGTGTATTTTTATTTATATTAGCTTGTTTAATTAATTCTGTTTTCAATTATATATGAGTTTTATTATATCACTGGGTGTGTGATATTGATGGGTATGTCCGACCAGGGGTGAGTTATTTCCTGAGGCTTGCATTAAATAAATTTATTTCTGAATGGTCTTCGTCATGGGTGAACATCTTTATGTTTCTAATGGTACTGTTTGATACTGTTTCATTTCTTAAGCAATATCTACGAATGGGAACGGTTATACAATAAGTATTTGTAAACTAAATTTTTATCTGAAAAATAATTAATATAGTACCCTGTGTGCATGCTGTTCAGCTTCAAATTAATAACTTAACACTATGAATGACATCATATATTGACAATACTTAATGGCACGTATTAATCAAGAGAGTAATAATGTATAAGATAGTAAACGAGATTAAGAGAGAGGGAAGGAGTTATAAACATTTACTACTTAATACTACTTCCACACAACGGTTGGCATACAGGGGTAGGGGAAATCTGCACTCATGACTTACACCAGGGTGCTCGGGAAATGGCAAGTGCACTCGTTTACACCTCCAAGGTTGCGCCCCTACTGCCTGAAGCTCCTTCAAGGCCAGTAGAGTAAAGAAGAAAGGCCCACCTGAACGGGTCACCACTCCGTCAGGGGCTTATGGAAAGTTGTACCGCACCTCATACAAAACGAAAGGATTTTGACCGTCTGGGTAACTAAGTACTCATATCAATTATGTGAAATGTATATAACCTGCAGACTGACTGTTACAGTCGAAATGAGTTTGTCTCGAGCATAACTCCCATCTCGTAATACAGCCTTGACATTGCATACAATCATTAATTTTTCATGTCGGATTCAGCAATCAATCTGCGCATCAAATAGACAAAAGGGATCACAGAACTGCTTGAACCCAACGAAAGTCATTCTGCCCCGTGTCCGTATGGCAATAAATTGTAGGAAGTGTATGATCATAGTCAACCTACTGTGAACTTAAATGTAGAACAGTAAAACTGAGATTAAAGCGAGTGCAAAGAGTTACTAATGCCTGGAATGCGCCGGTACGCTGTTTCGCAAGCACGGCTGTAGTTAAATCGCCAGCAATAGCTGGTGTGCTGAGAGACGATCTGAACGTCAGAGCGGGGTGGGGGGTTCTCAGCCCACCCACCGTCGAACGAAGTGCTGATAGGGAGAGAAAAGAGTAGGTGGGAGGAATGCTACTCAGGAAATTGGGTTGCGCAGCTTTTGACATTCCGTATGGTCACTATAAATTCGAGACTATTTTTAATTAGTCAAATACAATTCTGAAATAAACTTATATCTTATTTCTACACACCTTTCTTAAAGATATGTTGAAAACTGGAAACCATAATAAAATGCTATACCTATAATTACGGACAGTAACATCTTTTGACATTAATACATCCTAAATGGAATTTACTGAATTAGCATATATTGTTTGTTAACATAATGCCAATTGTCACGTGATTATTAATTACTATAACAGTAACACATTTAGTTCAAATAACTAAATGCAGCGCTCACAGGTGATCTATAGCTTTTGTTAAATTACTAAAATGTTATTTCCGAGTTAACTTCGTGTATATGCACACAGTCACGGCAAAATATTAACGTGCATTACGTGTAATGTGCTATGTCGTGGAAAAACAAATGTTATAATGTAACGTAACCGTAAGAACTATCGTTAATTCAGGCATTTTTAAAACGTCATTAAGCTGACCAAAATAATGTTGTAGGCATAAGCTGTGAATATTCGTACGAAGTGTTTTTTTAAATACACCTAAGACAGAATTCTTTGATAAGCTGTAAACAGTAAACAACACATTTGACAGGCATAAAAGTAGAAGTCACATTTCAATGTTTATTTTTAGGTGTAGCGAAAGTATAACGAACACATGTACACACACAATGGCATGTAAACATTGATTTTGACAGATGCTACATGGCAGTCACATGGCAATGTTTGTTAACATTTGGCGGAAGGATACGAAACGGGCCTGCAAGTACATATTTAGCAGGGCTCCGAGAAAGTTGCTTCCAATGGGGAATGGACTATATATATATAATATATATGTGTGTGTGTGTGTGTGTGCGTGTATGTCACACACACATTATATATAGCGGCGCGCGCGCGCGCTATTAGGGACTTGCAGTTCATACTGAATTAATTTTAATACTGTTTATTATTTAGGTTTGAAATTATTGCTTTGTAATTGTATATATGGAGCTGTAAAGGTTAAGTTATTGTTTGAAAATGATAAGTTTTATAAATAGATATTATGACGTCTTAATTATACTGCTACTGAAAATATAGAAATATTAATGTTGAAAGTGGACGTAACTGAAACTTTTATTGTTATTATTATTATTCCGTAAATTAGCGTGGGTGGGTGGGGAATTTATTGAAATGAGGGTGTGGATGGTAGAGAAACTGCCTCTGCAAGGCAGCGGATAGTAGGACCAGACTGGTGCCTACACCATGTTATGAATTTTACTTAACATATTCATTCATGAAATGTTCTGATGACGTAAAGATCCATGATTATGTAGAGCACAACAGTAAATGATGGGGTTTAGTGGACATAATGTACCTGTTATGATTATTTACCGCTCACCACTACTATTGCAAGCTAATTGGAAAGTCCCCACCTCATTCACGGTTCTGGAGGCTGTTTCTCGTAAGTGGTTATCGACAGCCGTACATACCCATCTCCATACCCATCTCTTGGCGATGGCCTGATGAGGAAAGATGCCGCGCCCAGGGTGACGCTGGCCTATATCGGTGCGTTTGACATCATCGGTCCCGATTACTGGCCGGTGGAGGGGGTTTCTGCACCTGTCTTTTCGCAATGTGTTGTTGCAATCCCGCTAGTATTCTGGTTCGATTTGAAGGTATGATAAGGCAGGCCGTTCGCCAAGGCCTGATCACATCATAACACATCGTACAACTGCCTTTCAGGAATCAGAATAAGGTAGGTGAGGTACTATTGCCTTTGTCACACACTCGAGTCCTAAAAACGTGATGTCGTTGGAATATTACTGTTTTCTTGCACGGTAATATAATATGAAGAAATGAGAGAAGAATACTTGCACGTAAATGGAAAGTATTCGGTTAAACGGACCAAAATGCAGCTATGAGTATTTAAAAGTTATCTTAATCAAGGGATGAGAGTGTTCCCACTCCTTGCCCCCCCCCCCCTCTTTGTCTTCCCAGCGTCGACGCCCATGGCATAGAAATACTATTTTTTTTTCTGTAACTGCAGTTAAGCTACAGTACCTTTGAGTCGTGGTGTGATATTACACCTCTTAGTGGAATTGCATAGGCTATTCTGGCATGCTGGATATTGATTTCAAGGACTGCTTTCGTGTCTACTTTGACGATAATCCTCAGATTTGCAGCAATGCTTAGTTGTAATAATTTACTGCTGCGTTTGTAAAGATTATTTGCATTGGTTGTCCAAGTTTAGATGATGTTCGCACTTGTTGGAAGACAGTTATTATTATGTATACTCTTTTCCCTGGGAAAAATTCGAGTTGAATCAACTACAGATGTGAACTTAAATATTGGCAGTAGTTTGTTTTGGTAGGTTAGATATATTTAAGACATTGTTCATTTAATATTTTCACTTGGAGAGAGAATTAAAAAGAAAGTAATTTTTAAGTTATAGCATTTTTATTCAATAAAAACTTTTTACACAGATTTTTCGATATATGAACAATATTCTACCTCAAAGCAGTGGTAAAATATTTTTGATTATTGCAATATTTCATTAGTACATGTGTGTGTTTATGCACTTACCAAATCAAAGTATGGTTGAACCAACAGTCAGAAGTGATTAATTAAAATACTATTTAGATTTAGCGATCAAACGATTTCATAAAAATCATTCTGATCAAAACTGACGTTATAAAACATATACAAAATTTCAAAATTACATTTAAAATCACATCATTTGGAATATTAAAAATGCACACTTTCTATACATATAAATATACTTATAAACAAACAGTTTTAGTACAAGCTACTTCAGTTCAAAAATGTCCTTTCCTTATTAAAACTGACAAGTCAAGCTTTTCTGATGCAGAAAATTATTCAAGACCAGTTAATGTACACTTTCCAGATGTTAGCTTCGTATGCAGAACAGTCTGAGCAACTTAAACATGATTGAAAACTTTTGGAAAATATTGAAATCCACGCTTTATGTATTACTCAACAAATTTTTATTACAGCATTAATTATCGATAGGTATTAATGCAAATTACTTATTGATTTATGGTGAAATAAAATTTAATAAATTTCACCATTCAAAATGTTTTGTATATAAAAATGATTTGGCCTGATTTCATAACGAATACAAAAAAACAGCAAAAAAAAAAACACAAATTTATTTTGCATCATCAGATTACTGTTTAACTCAAATATTTTTATTAGTATATATTAATGCAAAAATAATTTTGCTTTAAACTTTAATATCATGTACATAAACGAACTGCATCAGTCTATCTTTTCGGTGTTCCCCAAAAACAAAAATAATGCAACAAATCTCAACATTTTCTTCACAAATTTGTTAGATTGCATAAAAAAAATTATAAAATAAGAAAACAGTGTTTTATATACAGTTTGGTAACTATACAAGTAATCATCGTACTGCTATAATTATTTACAAAACGTGCGAGACTTTTCTCATTTGATAACAAAGTGGCCTTAACTCTCGACTTTTGAGAATGTCGTTTCAGGATCGGTGCCAGTAACATACCATGCTTCACATTTTCTATACATATTTTTAAACTTAAGACAAACAAATCTAGTATAACACCATTTTCTCATTTCTGTAGGATGTACATAACTGAGTGGAGAATTTACTGGCCGTAATTGAATCGTGTTAAATATTCATCTTATTCGCGATTTTTAAAACGGTATACCACTTGTCATGTAACCACCACTGAAAATTATTTAATATCAGAACCAACAACTTAAGTAAAAAATAAGGTATCTTACAGACGAATTATAGTAGTTCTTAAATTATTACTGCTCAAAAGTCAAGAGGCATTCTCCATAAGCCTTACAAAATAACTATTTCATCTCTGTACTTACAGAAACCTTCAGTTCACTTCAAAATTAAGCACAACATAAATAACTATTATGAACATAGAGGATAAAAGACTAGAATTTGTAGACCCTCTCACACAGCATACTGCCAGTAGTAAAACATATTCATACAGACAACCTGTACGATTTAGTATTTGAAAAATAACACCTCCATTGGAGTCTGCGCTGCATTGCAATGCTTCGAATGTAGCAATATAACATATTTCTTACTTTTTGTTTTGTGAAATTTTCACACAGCCTTTATCAAACTACCTAGCAGAATTGTTACAGAATTATTCTGAACAAAACACACCGCAAGAAGCAAACGATTGTTTGGTTTTGTTCTAAATGTAATAAAGACATAGTTTTGTTGTTAGAGGAACAGAATAATTTCCCCTCCGAAATCAGCAGTACCTAACCACAGAACATATAAAATTATACTAAAAGAGGACATTGTACTGAGTATCGAGTATAAGAGTAAAAATGTGTCAACACACTTGTTACGAACACGTGAACACTACACTGACGCCACGTAACTTGCTCCTAGAGCGTGACGACACGCAGGCAAGCATGACGTGTGACGCGACATGCCACCTCCTCGCAGCACCCGGGGGCTGCAGCAGTATTACCGGAAGGCTGAGCCGACAGTCTGTGAGTAGGAAGACGCACCCGCCTACACGGTCAGATCCTCCCAGTCTTCGAGGGCACGAGGACTGAGGAGGACGCGGGGAGCGCTGAATGTCGCCAAGGCGTCGTGGCAGCGTGGACTCACCGGATTCTCTTGTAGGTCGACCTCCTCCAGTGAGGGTGCGTCTCGTAGCCTCTCTACCTCCACGTCTGAAAACAACACTTTCATTATCAACTGCCTTTCAAAATTCAAGAACCGCCGACAAAGCAAGGATTCAGTTGTCAAACAAACCACTTTTTTTTTTTTTGTTACTGAAACTAAAGCTCTTTTCTTTATCTAATTGATAGCTTCCTTGAATACACTGCCAAAATAACCAAGTACCAGTAATCTCCCTCACTTAAGGGGTAGTAAACATTCCATCTTCGATTTTTCTTACAAATCTTCGTAATGCAAATTTATGACCAAACTCAAAGAAAAAAATTAAATCTAGACATGATATAGAGGACGACTTAACGAATTTTTTTTAATTTGTACGGTTTCAATTATACTTGTATGTTCCCATGTGGGATTGATATCATTAAATAATTAGGTAATATTTGATTACTGTTGCAAATGTGAAACTAATCATGTAAGAAAATAAGTCGGATTTCTAAATAACTATTAAGGTGTTCCCTACGCCTTGACTAGCTTTGTTTTTAAATATTGACTCCCAAAATTAAGTTACGGAGGAAAATACGCAAGTCCAAGAAGATGGCAAGGATACTTCCCCCTTAACCCTTCACAAATTCGCTAACATCGAAACCAGATAAAACGTCAGGAATGTTGAAGTAAGCATAATATTTACTGTCCTTGGCCAAGTATAAAAAAAGTATTGCAGTATTATAAATTCCAGCATCTCACAACTAGGCCTGTATGTTCAATTTGCTTTATTACACAGATATTTCAACACCCAAGTGATGCTCTACAGTGAATATGCCACCCACTATGGCTATAAACGAAGGACCACCCTCTCTTATTTCCTCCGTTGAAGTGATATGAAAAATCCCTACGGCTTGTTGCAGTGCTGTTAGTGTACATAAACGTCACGTGTACATTAACGTCACAAAACTGAGCCTGTGGCAACTAAACACACATTCTCGTCATTAAAAAGTATACAAAATAAACGTGTTTTTATTTCTATAATTTCTAGAAAACCCCAGCAATTGCTTTCGATTTCTATAAATCTAAGGTAGAATTTTACCTGTATTTTATAGAGAATAATGAAATAAAAAAATTAATGGTTAGTTTGGAACAGTGATCCTTCGCATCATTTAACTGGATGAGTTTGGCAAATGATCGAATCTAATGTTACTTGAAACTTTCAGAGAGATATTTACAACGACGGTGTGGAAGGACAGGACGAGATATGCCGACGCATGTTAAAACAGGTGTTGTTTCTCGTCAGATCAACGTACAACTACAACACCAACTATTTTAACTATTTCGTTAGTTAAACATTTACTCGATTTTCAGCTTATCGTATAATGCTATCGAAAAATGTAATATTTAAGTACGAAGAATTACTTTGATTCAAATGCAAATAGTTTATGCATATGGGCCAGAGTCGTATCATACCACAGAGCCCTCTTGTCACTGGAACTCTGAATTTAAGGCAGTCGTTTTTATTCACACGTGATAGAAGTTTAAATCCGTGTTTTACGTTATCGTGGCTACGTACATCGCCACAATGGATCGTTTCGTTCAAGGTCACCAAAAAATTTATTATTTTATATTTGTACGTAATATTGTTCAACTTGTACACATTACATTTGTAAGTACTATTTTCTAGCATAAAAATTATACCGTACAGATTTTTGCATAATTGCATGTGGAAAACTCTCTTTCAGTGTTTTTGGGACACACAAATAAAATAAATGAAAATATCTACAGAAAAAAAAAATTAACGAGGGTTACTGATGTCTTAATTCATTTTAAAGTATGCTTAGAAAAGTTTGTTTTATAAGATATTATAAACCGATAAAAATATTAAATATGAAAAACTACTCTTATATTAATTAATTTTTAAAAATTGCAAAAACATTCAATTGCATGGTTTTTAATATTTTTTAGAGTATCTAATTGTGTCATATTGACATGCCATACGTGGTCTAAAATCTTCCACGCGAAGAAATAATACTTATAATTCAAAGAAATATAAAATAGCGATGTTTTTGGCGAGCATCACCCTTAAGCTCCCAAGTTGGCAGCAAATTAGGAAAAAATAATTCCAAAGACTTTTGCATACTAATAACATATTTACATCGCTAACATTTACACTAGAGCATTAATAAACTGATCAGGCCCATTGCTATGTTCATTTTACACGTCAGCAGGATATATGAGAAAAGTAGGTCTTAAGAAGGACTTTCAAGATGGTTCAATAAACCATTAACAGTCTATAGTTCGACTTACTGTACTTCACATAAGTCGGAGACAAAGGACCTTATGCACAGACTCGTCTAGAAATGGAGCACCACCAACACTTCCTACAGTGGAGATACCAAGTGTTACTAGATTTCGTATGCTCAGTCCGTTTTGTTTTAAGCCTAGTGCGACTTCATGAAGTTTAGTATGGATGGTTATTAAATACGAAGATACACGAGCTTGCCCGAACTCAATTACGTATGTAGATCTCAGCCAATAGGGAGTCGCGGAAACGATGACGTCTACTTCTTCTCGTAAGAAATAAAATGGCGAGGTCCGCTCCTCGAAATACGCATATTATTCTTATACTGTTTAAAAATGCCATCTATTTGCTAGGATCAACAGAAAAAGGGCGTCAAATTTTAGATACTACCAGCCAACTAATTAATATATGCGGAATTGCCATTTCTAAGATGATGTTAACGAAAGTTCATGAAACAATATAATTACGAGATATTTTAAAGGGATTTATGAGGGAAGGCAATCTGTACACGAATTACAAATTATGTTTGAGAAACGAAACTGTATGAAAAATTCAAATATAATCGTATATGTAGTGTTCCGGTACCATAAATGCATACTCTTAACAGGAATGTATAAATATGCAGCCCTATGCAAACTGGAATCTTTAAATCTTAATTTAATACGCATCTTGTTACCGAAATTTTGCAGAAACTCTCCACTAGATGGTAATTAAGGAAGGTCGTTCGGCGACTAGATTTCTACACTTAAAAAACAAGGCGGACTAAAGGCCTGTCTACAATTGCGCTATCCCAACCTGTGTCTTAGGACAAGGATGTGCAAGCTGCCGCGTCCCAAGTCAACCTGTGTCCAAAGTTGAAACATTCGAAAAACTGAGCTTTTGTCCAAGTTGTGATCTAAGCTGATAGAAAAAGAAGACTTCAAATACTTTTGCGCGCATTCGTGGAATGTTTACGTTATTAATGTGTACAACGGCTGTGCAAAGTGGGCTTTCTCAAAACAAATATGATGAAATGCTAATAAATAATTAGTTGTGTCTTCGTACGGTCTGGCAGTTTTATTTGAAGGCTAAAACTTTTAAAACGTTTAAAAAATAAAATTGGGATGTCAATTGGCGAACTTATTTAAAATAAAACCGTTAAGGCCAATGTTATAAATAAATATTCAAATCACCCATTTCGTAAACATTAAATAATCAATAATTCAGCAAATTTTAACATCACTACGTAACAACAAATACTGTGCCGAATTTACTGCGACCTAGTGTCAGATTCTGAAAGCTCACTTCGGACACAACGCATTTGTAGACCATATTCGGACTGCGTCAATGTGACGTCACTTGATGCCGAGTTTCGAGCACGCCCGCGTCTACAGGAACGGTCGATTGTAGACCGGCCTTAACACTCAACGTGACTGAGCATACGTGACGAGCAATCTAGCGACGATTTCCCTTCGGTTCTAGCGGCTGTGGCGACTAGATCTTCTCCGCGTATGGCCCAAAAGGTAGTTGAAAATGTGACAGTGACGTACCGACAATGTGGTTGTTGTTCGCGCGCAGGTGCGTCAGCTTGGGAATCTTGAAGACGACTCTGGGTAACGCGATGTACGCGTTGTGGGAAATATCAAGCCGCGTCAGCTCTGCCAGGTCGGACAGCTCTTCCGGCAACTTGCTCATCTGGTTGTGGGACAGGTTGAGGTCTGCGAACACAATGTACAGTACATACACCTCAGCACAATCTGCTAACAAACCTACACGGTAAAGCCCCTCTCACACACTCCAATTTTCACCTTCAACTATATTTGACGCCAAAATTTAAAGGCAAAATACGGCCATCAAATTTTTCCTTCCAGCAAATTTTATTAAATAATCTTGAATGTGTTTGAAAATTTGTCACACTGTCATTTTCTTTATTGGAAAATCTAATTCTAATTATCATTTTAAAACATTTTTTAAATGAGATATTGATTTTTTCTCAATGCAGTCCAGAAATGTAAGGAAAGTTATAATTTATTTTCGCTTCTTTACTAAATTCAAATTTTTCTATCGGAGATGTTTCCTGAGCAATGAAATTTATGGCCGGAGTCATACTATGCGTTTGTGCCTCTGCGGCTAAACGGGATGCGGTTTAACGGGGTGGGCAAAACACGTTTGTGCCGCTGCGGCTAAAAGGGATGCAGTTTAACGGGGTGGACACAACACGTTTGTGCCGCTGCGGCTAAACGGGATGCAGTTTAACGGGGTGGGCACAACACGTTTGTGCCGCTGCGGCTAAACGGGATACGGTTTAACGGGGTGGACACAACACGTTTGTGCCGCTGCGGCTAAACGGGATGCAGTTTAACGGGGTGGGCACAACACGTTGTTGTCAATGTGAGGTGTCGCACTAGTGTGGCGTTCACTAGTGTCACAACTCGCATTTACAACAATGTGTTGTGCCCATCCCGTTAAACCGGAGCGTTTTAGCCGCAGCGGCACAAACGCATCGTGTGACACCGGCCTAATGCCTGTGGGTTCATAATATAATGTAAAATATTCATTAAAAATAGCATTCATGCCCAGACAACTTCTACATAAATTAATTATCTTCATTGCCTACTTCGTTTCCAGCAATTGTTCGTTATTTTAAAGTTTCTTGACGTCCATTTTCGTTGTGCACGATACTCATTGACTGCGGCCGTCAAACATCAAAGAAATTTTTGAATCGATCCAATATTCAAATGTTTGATTGAAACTGAAGCCATCCAACTTTCTCAAGCAAATATTGCGGCGTCTATGGCGTTTCAATGACGTAACTGTCCAAATTTATTTGACCAAACTAATTGGAAGCAGTTTGACGGAAAAATTTGACAGTGTGACAAGGGCTTTATACATCAAAACGCTGTTAAGTTAAAAGTGATAAGGTTATTCGTAAAATAACACATTACTCAGCAAACACTTAGGCCGGGAGAAGCAACGCAGAATGCAACACCATCTAATCTTTGTTCCATGCGCAACACGCACAAGAATTTCTTATTGTCGTTCATTAAACATCGCAAGCCTTCGCCAATCTTACAACTTGAAGTTTGACAACTGCACTGTAGAATACTTCCCTGTTACAATCGTGCTTTGTTACGTTTGCTCGCGTATTCTATTGTTTTATAAACAAGTGTCCTACTTATGGTCGGAAAACTCATTGATGCGGAAGTGAGTATCTAAGTATTTCTGACATAATTGAATGCGGAAACGCTTCAAAAGTGAAAGCAGCATCATAAATATAAAAAAAAACATTAGTTTAAAAAAAAATGCATTCACACATAAGCGAAACGAAAAAGACCTAACCGGAGCCTTCTACACACAAAAATATACACTTTTGAAACGTTTCCGGAAAGAATTCCAGTAAATATAGAAGGCAGAAACGCATTCGTAAACGCAAAAAGTTGAATGTACGTCAACAGATGCGTTGCGCGCCCTTTGTATTCTTGCATACCGTACGTTCCTTACTTTTTTGGCACTGATGATTGTTTACGTTCGACTTTTTTTAATTCTTGCGTCGCTGCGTTTCTTACCTCCCTGCTTTTTTTTTTTTTTTTTTTTTTTCCCCCGTAATCCCGGCTATAGTATACTTTGTAAAAAAAAATCACACGAGTACTGGTGCATGATCCTCAACGTAGTGTAGCTATGAGGGTCTGATTTTTCATCCATGAACACTAAACACAATAGTTAAATAGTCCAAATTTTTGTGACGGGAAGAAATTTACGTTTTGTAATGACATACGAAAATTCCAGCAAGAAGCGTACAGTTATATAAACTTAACACAAAACTGTTGTAGTGAGAAACAGCTTATGTATTCAAAATTCAATCTGACAAATTTGATGCTGCTACAGTAAATTTACTTCCTGAAGAGAAGCAAACGCGAAATTAATGTTTCTGACCACTGGAGAAAGGGCTTTGTAATAGAAGTAATTTTCCCATTAAAATTGATATAGCTTATCAAGGCAATCACGTCAAATTATATGGATTTGATGCAGCATTCGTCAGAAACAGTTCACCATTTCTGGTAGCATTCTCCCAAATACACGGAAACTACCAACTTCTTGATTCTAAAATTGAAATAAACACGTCCCAGTTGATGCTGCTGTAAGCAAATAAATTTATTTATTTATTTATTAAGGCAATGTCAAACCGTTAGTAAAACAAATTGGTAGCGGGACTAACGTTTCACTGATCAAGTCGCCTTCGATGTATTTTAAATAGGGCTTGACAAAGAAAAGTCTGAGAAGTGGCAAATCAAGCCAATTTTTTGCATTCAGAATTTGAAGAACCTCCATTCAAACCATACACGTGCACACTATGAAAACATATTCCACAGTTATCTTCCATCCCTCATCCGTGCTTGAAGTGACGTTGAGGGGAGGGACCGCTGATCAATACTTTTGTTCCAGCTAAAGAAATATTGTACAGCATAGCTCGCCTTTCAAGCCAACTACAGCAACGATGAAACTTTGCAAGTGAGCGGAGGAAGCGAGGAAATCGATTAGATTGGTATTCATTATCGCTTCAGTTTAATGTCCTTCACCTAAAAAGGGAAAGGCTTATGTAGGACAGCAAGTCTAAATTGAAACTTAATAAAGGGTATACACACACACGAGTATTGATAGGTTGCATATGAATGTACAACTCGGCCACATAACTTACTGTCTTACTTAATACACGAAAATTCCAGGCACATATTAATTTAATTACAATCTTGTTACATTTAAATTAAAATCATAAATTTGTAAATTAAATCTTTTTAGCTATTTTAATTTTCTCTTCCAACAACATTTAACAAATTATTTATATAGTTATTTTTCCTATCTACTCAAACATAAAGTAACCAGATGATTATTCTTTCATCTCTTCGAACAATATTTGACAAATTACTTATTCTTTAAAAAATAAAAAATTACATATATATTCTTCTCAAATACAATAAAATTTACATTCCTAATGACTCAATTATAATCTCTTCATATTAAACAAACATCTTGCAGCAAATATTATATTAAATCATCAAAATATTTATATCATTAAACACACATCCACCCTAGATGTGGTGAGAATTGATTCTAAATAAAATTTTGTTCTATTTCACATTTTCCTTACTTATGTTGTCTCGTGTCCTATGATTGGCTGCGCCTGACCATACCACATATCTCAACCAATCAACAATAGCGAAACGAGAGACAATCAGGATAGTTTTATGTTTAATAAATAGTTAATTACTTTATGGCTTCTAAGAAGAAATGAAAAATAAGAATCATTAATACTGAATACTGTCCATAAACAAATGAATCTCTACGTAATTAAATATTAAAATAATCCAATGAAATTGTTCACTCATATTGATAAAGTATGATTTGGAAAGATATCAAAATAAGTGACAACATATGCAAGTACTCTTTAATCATATATAACAATAATAATGTCTGTAACTATGTAAAAAATATACCCCAATCTCTGAAATGTTACAACCTCACGTTTCTAAATCCAACTGAAACGTTAATTTTTCATATATTCCATATTTTTATATTTTACAGTTATTACGACGAATAGTGCAGATATTTACAAAAAACACATCTCCCTCTACAGTTACACATCTTCAAGGGCATGCATGAACAAGCTACACACGCAATTATTTGCACTGGCCAGCAGTATTTCAAGACGAAAGCACAGTTACTAATCGATTATTTTTATGAAAGTTTTCTAAATTTACGCCCATGTTAGAATGAAATTAAATCAGATATAGACTGTTCACGGTAAAATGAGCACTTTTCAAATCCCTGCTTAAGATCTACTTGTATGCACGTTGTGTATTCTTCCGCCTTACGTAAAATTAATACTGCCATGCACCTCATCACTTTATTCGCGCGTCGGTCAAGTGAAACTGTGAAATCATTAGAGAAGTATATATTTTACAAATCTGCTCTTTCTTACGCTTCGATACAAAAAAAGACAAAGCGAAAGAAATCGTTTAAGTTATCACAAATAGTTACCTAACACTTTTAACGGGGTAAAAATTCAAAATTACTAGCTTAAAAAGAAATGTAAACTAGGTCTAGAGGATGACAATCGGCCGATAACAACGCGGAAGCAAAAATGTTGTCGTGTGATACTTGATTTAAGACACAAACTGAATTAAGACTTATCACTAGGTCAGTTAATCATCTCTTTGTCGATATTTTCGATATTTACAGAGTGAGCTTCCATAAAATTACTTCAGATAATTCTCCCTGGAAATATATTTCTGTTGTAGTGATTTGGTTTGAGATATTTGTAATTCTAGCCAGATTCAATTGACGATGTCCGTCAACTGGGTTATTGTGAGGTACTATTCTACAAAGAGTGGAGAAAAATGGTTGGGTTACACCTGAATGCGTAACATATTTTGAAGTTTGTGAGCCAAGTATACAGATAATTCCTACCAACATGTCAATACGAAGTCCATATTCACTTTCAGAACAGGAAAAGTAGAAAAGTGATTAACTTTATTTATATTATCAGTGCCGAAACGAAGTTTACATGTCCCAGAAACCAATTTAATTCCAGTTTCGAACGTTACTGGCGAGGACCAGTAAAATGTATGTAGGTCTTATATCAGTTTTGAGTTTCTCTTATTATTGTAATCACTCATTTAACCACTTATTTTTTTAACGAAATAGTTAAGTTTACATGTTTGAATAAAATTTACATTTTTTTTACATTGAAGAAAGTTTTAGGAATTTCACACTGGTGAGCCAGGTTAGATGCAAACAATAGCGGAATTAATTTGCTTTTATGTGCTGTGGGGAAGAACTAAAATTTACAACTAAATATTTTAATTAACTAGACATTTCTAAAATTTACGAAAACAAAAGTTTTTGCGGAAAAAAAAATTATACGTAACAACGCAGTTGTGAGGTCGTAATCGAGTAGACAAATGATGTCGGCTATTTCTGAATTCCTGGACAGGAAAAAAAAGGGGGGGGGGGGATCTAGAGACGGCCTGCTGTCATAATATGAAAATGCGAATGGGGAGCACAAAACGTGGGTAAGAGAATCCTTCCTATGCTATGACCCGTGGAATGAGTGATCCAGAAGGAAGACAGTTAACCAGCTGTGGGTCGAAATGAGGCGACTTCTACAATGGAGAGCGATGAAATGCAGCAATGCGAGAAAATCATACTGGCAACGTCCGCTGCGTTTTCCACTATCATCCACCCAGAATCAAACACGCATTCGAACGATACGAGACCGGCATCGACAGCACCCTTATGAACGCGATAAAATCTTGACAAAACATATGCAGGCGAGTACTTCAATGTTCCGATATTAGTATGCCGATTGTAATAACACAAGAGCTGTACGTTATATTATTCTTCATTTATCCCTCATTGATACCCCGTATCAACCGAAATAAACCTGAACACTTTGATTACAAGAAAAAGAAACAAATAATGCACTTACCGAACACTCCTTGAGGAAGAATTAATCATCGCTAGATGATAAGGCAATGCATGCGTTACGCCTACAATTTATGGCATGTAAGATAATTGGGGCATTCTCGTGATCGATAACATAATCTTTACATACGCCATAACTATGACACAATCACAAATAAGTGTTTAACGCCCACAAAATGTACTTTTGTAGTTCATTTCTAAGTAATTTCTTGAGGAATTAATAAAATCGCTATACAAAGAAAATTAATTCTCTTTCCGAAAAGTATGGACGAAACAAATCATCATGAAAGTTACGCGTTAATTTATTTTAATTAAAGATCCTTATCTGGAGGCAACAGGAAGATGGAACAATCTACTAAAATTCTTATCGAACAATGAACGAAATGCAGTCTCCACATTTCGCTTAGTTACATGAGGTTATACACTGAAAACACAAATTTCCAATCTAGTTTTGGGGTGCATCAGTTCCAATGAAATCCGAACATTCTCCACTCAGATACATACCTTGAGCAAAAATCAGCGAAGGCCAAAGAACTTTGGCGAGGCACTACATCTAAAAGAAACAATTTTACGGCGAAACAAATAAATGTCCCTGCGGTGAGATGATGTGCATATGGGTCATCGATCCACTCCGACATAAAAAAAAGAAGAAGTGCGATTTAGCCGGGTGCATTATGGTTGTAAGATTTGCTCATATATAGTCTATGCGAGGCTTAGTACCTAGTTCCATTACAACTGAGGACCACAAACTTGTTGACGACTCCGACATTTTTTTTTTATTTACTTTATTTGTGTAGTGAATTAAGGCATTGGGCTTAACACGCACCTAGCATATTTCAATCCTAATTGCCAGTAATTAGTTACTTACAAACTGAGGTCAAAACTTAGCCTCCATGAGCTCCCTCCACCTTTACTGGTGAAACAAAGTCTTCCCACGCAGAATCGGATGATTCGTTGGCTGCACTGGCGAAACTGTTCTTGTTGTCCACCCCCCCCCCCCCTTTCTCACTCTCTCTCTGTTCCCCGCAAAATGTATTTTGGGACCCTTCCACCAAACACTATACATCATAGTGTTGTTTATATGTTTCTTTAATTCTAATGCTAATAAAACTTTAATTTCAGTTAAAGAAATTAATCTTTCTATTACTGAAAAGAATAAACTGAAAGGGTAAATGGAAATGAATAAACAAATGAAATGAATGTACACAAAATGACTACAAGTAAATACAAAATGAAAATGTTTCTAAACGTCTTCAAGAAATCACAAATATTGTTCGAAATATATCATAATACACTATCACGTTAACCCTTTCAGTCATACTGCCCTATCTTAGCCCGGATGTATTTACTATCCAAAATCATAAGCTATAATTCTGCCGTCATGATGGGCTCCAGGTAGCCATAAATTACAATACTACGTTAGTAATACACGTGATAAGTAATATTCTGTGCTCTGTGCACATTTGAATATAAGAGTCCATAATCGGCCAATATTAGGGGGCGCTCTAGCCTTGAGACCCTGCTCCCCGCACTGTGGTTGAAAAAGGGGGGGGGGGGGTGTCACGTCCTCGATTGACAGACGTACAGATATTTGCTGGGGTGCGAGAAGGCGGATCCCTGGACTGAAGGTTGCGGGTAACGTGCAAGTGCGGGCGTCGCGCGCACGACGGTGTTTTCCGGCCTTTCTTCCGCTCTGTAAGCCAATCACGGCTCAACACTCTTCTTCCGGCTCGCGGTCGGACGCGGTCACGGTAAACCCTGGGTCATCGACACGCTTCACCACCCCTCGGATCGGCGCGAGAACCTTGTCCCTACTTAGCCCGCGTCTCCCTTTCTATAGGCTATTCACGATAAGATGAGCACTTTTGAAAGCCCTGCTTCAGATCTAATTGTATGTACGTTATGATTCTTCCGCCTTATGTAAGATTAACATTGTCATGGGCCTCATCACTTTATTCATGCGTCGGTCAAAAGAAACTCTGAAATTATTGGGAAAGTAAATATTTAAAAAATCTGCTCATTTTTACGCTTCAATGTATAAAGAAAAACACAAAGCGAAACAAATAATTACATTATCAGAAATGGTTACCCAACACTTTTTATTCGACGTTAAGATACGGAACTACTTCCCATCCATCGTTACCAACTTTACTGGGCGCATGCCACTCAGGGCGCCCATTAAAATATATGCGGGTAGGGGCGGTGACTTTTTTCTAAGGTTGATTTCAAAAGTGCTCACTTTATTGTAAACAGCCTTTATAGAGGCTGTTCGCGGTAAACTGAGCACTTTCGAAAGTCCTGATACGGATCTACTTTTCTTCTCGTTTTGTATCCTACCGCCTTACACAAAATCAGCACTACAATTGACCGTCTCACTTTATTCATACATCGTCCAAGTAAAACCATGGCACCTTTTATGAAATAAAATGCGTTCATATACGCAAAATTCGTGCTCTTGTGTGTATAAAACAATAAGCACTGACTTGGTAGCCACAAATTTTAAACATTAGACTCGCGAAACAACGCCATGTGTTGCAACTATTTTCATTGATTCGCCACCAAACGAGAGGCTGCATACCGGTGTGTATTGTAGCACATAGGTATGTATAGTTATGGGCAGTGATTTTTTTAAAGGTTCATTTTAAAAGTCCCCACTGTACCGTAAATAGCCTTTAACTTATATTTTCGCTTTAATTCTTTACCTTTACTTAATTCAAGCAACTGCCTTACCCTTGAAAACTTTCTGCAAAAACCTGTTATACTCTCAAGACATTATGTTTCTATAAGTTTTATTTTCTACAGCCAGCCCCCGAGGCGCAGGCGACACTGTCAGTGCTAAAGTTTGCAGTACCAGTGAATCTGAGTTCGAATTCTTCGTCGAACAGGAGTGGTACAGTCAAATTAGTCTAAAGGACACCTTCCCGACACAAGCGGTGATTTTAGTGCCATCGGGTTCCAGTCTCGGCCGCGCCTAGTCCACACCGCTGGTATGCCGACCAGCAACGATTACATTGCGGAGGTGTTGGAGCCTGTTGTCCACTACTGTCAGGGCTAGCCTGGAGTCCTGCACCAACTGCACGTGGCACACGTCGACCGGCCGGTTCCTGGATGACCACCGCGTCACGCTGCTTACTTGGCCTGCGCGTTCACCGGATCTCTCACCCGTCGAAAACGTGTGGTCCATGGTCGGATTACCACTACCTGCGGCAGGACAGCTGCGGCCACACAACAAATGAACTTTGGACACGCATCGAAGCGGTTTGGACGGAGATACCCCAGATATTTCAACAAAAAAAGTTTGCTAAATGTGGTATATAGTGGTTTTGATGTTTTTCATATTTTACATCCCGAGAAGACTATCCGAAGTATTGCTAATATTCTTTCTCAGGATCACCAAACGGTATCAAGATTAAATACGTAGGATATATTACAGCAAACCTTCCGAGGCAAATGAAATTGTCACGGGAAGATCTATTGACCGCCAACAACAAACCACAGTATCTGCGAGAGGCCAAGTTTCGAGCTACGTCGGAGGCAGGTGTTTGACTGCTATCTCATAGACATACCAGTGCCTGATAGTCACCTAGCACTGCACAACTAATTAATTTTGTTTTGAACTAGACGAAAAAATATAATATTACGAATTATTTTTAGAACGAAAAAGAATGTCTTGGTACGGAAAACGATTGCTTTACAGGAAATCTGTGTCGCAGTGAATGGGAATACACAACTACGATGAAACCAGTGTTTCCATTGTTAATAATATTGTCGTCAAAATCTCACTAACAAGCAAAAAACAAGTGAGCAAGATCATATTTGAGAGAACGGGGACAAATGTGACAGTTCTTCTGTACACAGATGCTTCTGAGAACATTTTAATTCTCTCTCTTTTTGGTTTCCCTTTTAAAAAACCCAGAGATTATACTCATTTCTGAAGAAAATGTGTTTCTACGAAGTATTTTCGCAGCTGAAGTAAGTGAATGGACCACTGCTGAAGCAGTATCGAAGTTATTGGTTTTGTTGAGATGACTCATCGTACTCAACAACGACCTGTGCTCCTCATGCTTGGCTGGCTTAGAAGCCACGAAGGTCTTGATGTTATCTTGTTTGAAAAGGAGCTTCATGTTCACATGATAAGCCTGTTACCACTTTTGAAATCCAAAGACTACTTTGGGAAAATGTGCTCCATTAACTTCAGAAGCTCGATAACCTCGACGATCTACAGAGTTGGATGTTTTCAACTGCAGTGGCCTGTCTCTCCAAGTAATCAGAATCGCGACTGGTACTTTCATAACCTCTTATTCTAGTCAATCTGTGAGAATAGATCAAATCATCAGCTCTCGCTGCAACCAATATCTCTGAAATGCAACTAGAACACTGAACACAAACAGATAATTGGTTTTTACTTCAACCACTCTTATCGAACCACAGCTAGGACCTTCATCACGTCACATCTCGATCTCTCAGTTCAGTTTTCTTTAAAACACCCGATTTCGAGAAAATTCTTGCAAATCTCTCTCCTGAAAACAGTAGGGCCTGTTTCATAGGTTAAAAATAAAACAGCGAATGAAACAATCTGAGATCATTACACCAACACTTCACAAAGAATAACATAAAGCTGTTGAGAACACATGATCTTCGTGAACTCTCTTAGAATCAACATGGTGTTTGGGCAGAAGTTTTATAAAGATAACTACAGTAATTTCCTGGAAACTAATTACTAACTATTTTATGTTTGGCTTAAATGTATGGAATTTCATTTGTAGAAAATTTGAACAACGTAAATATTATTGGCAACTTGGAACCCGCTTTCAGCACATCAGAAGGACTTAGGAATACCTCTCCATGCATCTGGAGACCAAATGTTTTGGTGTTATTTTGCCTGCAGTAACGCATCTGCTAGAAAACTCGTGTGAAGTTATTCCGTTATTAAATACATTCTTAAGCGCACAAGGCCAACGGAACAACAACCGTGCGCTAATTCTACCACTGGTTGGAAATAGAGATGGAGATTTCACATCATACTTAAACAAACTTCGCACATCTTAACCTTACTTTGCGTACTTAAATATTTAAATTACGTTGTGTACGTAACGTAGCTTCACCTACTGAAAACCACACACATACGCCGTCTAGAAGCACGCCTACATTAATTTATGGCATTGTTGAGGATCTTTTAGCTTTTTGACGTGAATACGTCTTTAAATTTGCAACCGTAGTGAGAGGTAATCCAGAAAATCCGATGATAACTAAATCGGGGAATACAGTTTGGCATTGCAGCTCCAAATCTACCGTCAATATTCCAAATTCAACTACATCAAATTGCCAAAGGATCAAAGAATTACGTTGAGTGAGGACTGCGAAGAATCGCGCGCGGCTGAAAGGGTGGAGGGAGGAGGGGCACAATTTTGAGTTCATTTCGCCGCATCTCATAACTTCCGCGTAGTATAACTTTCGACTAGGAGAAGCTACGACGCTCGTTTAAGTTTCAATCGACAGCTTTCGTCAAGATCAATCGATTGCGTGTATAAAAACATTTGTGAGCCGTGGTCATGGTCAAATTATATGCGTTCAATGTAAAAAATTAAGAAAACTTAACACAATGTCGGCCTATACTCGTCAAAAAGCCACGTCGAAATACAGAAATCGTACACGGTTGGAAAGAGCATCTCAAAAGCAATCCAGTGATACCCATAAAACCCCATATGAACGAGTGAAGCGGTGCTGGGAACGTAAAATAAACAAGGCGTCCGAGCGCATCAACGTAGGCGTATTCACGCAAAACAAAGGGCCGTGTATCCAACACAGCCAAACCCAATATTTAACCTAACTTTCGACACTTTCCCACCAGAAATTCCCACCAACGAGACGCCAGAGCACGAAGAATGTGTGCTCCAGACTTCGTGCAATTGATGTGCGAGGTTGGCCGGCCGGAAGTATGACGTAGCAGGTACGCAGATGCTCTTCTATACAGGTAACGGAACAACTAGTTTGCGCATAACAGTGGGTAACGGAATACGACCCGTCATGCGAGACGGCACATCACATAACAGAGCACAGATTTCTCCTATGCCGTACCTATTCGTTCTTACCATGGGCCGCTTTATGTTTTGGCGTTAAACCACAGGACAGTTTTATGTCAAGCGCTTTAAACCGGGAAGAAGGCCAGTACCGCAGAAAATGGTTAGTTAAAAACATATGAAGTCAGCAATTACAAGCGAATGTAGAAACATTAATTTTTCCAGAAGCATATGGCGCAGTATTTTCGGGTTTCCGCGTCGCGACGTGTTCAAAGACGTCGGTTCCTCCATGGAAGCAAGCCAGCAGCGCCTCTTAAAATAAACCCTCCCCCTGCCCCCTGCCACCTTCCCTACGTACCCAGTCACCTGTTTCTTCTCCCCGGGGTTTCATGGGGATTCCCCACTGTCAGCTGACCTGCGATTGCACCACCACACAACGACGCGAGCGCAGACGGTCGGCCTGCAAAACTGCGCCTTCCTAGCCCGGGGTTAGCTGACATAACCTTGCATTTCATTATAGAAGCAAGCCACTTTGTACAGACATAAGGTGTCGAAGGTTGATTTAAGATGCGGAGCTACGACCAATTTCCGCGTGGGTAGAATACACAGGTGGAAAAATTAGAGTATGCGTTTTTTTTTCTTCATTAAATTCATGTTTTTATCTTTTTCTCGCCAACCATTTGACGTAGGCCAATGATTTTGGTACCAATCAATTCATATCGTCATTGCAAATAAATTAAAACCTATTTGGAGCAGATCCAACCTGTTTAAAAGGAATGAAGTGTTACCAACCTCTACACTTACATAGAATACTGTTCATTCATATAATAAAGCGTCATTTGGAAATTATATTAAAATAAGTGACAACATAAGCAAGTACTCTGTAGTCATATATAATAAATAATAGCTACAATAAGTTTTGAAGGGTGAACAAATAATAATTAAATAATCAGAAATAGTTATTTTACTGTATTTGAGAAGACTTGGAATCATAATAGTGCTAATTTTGTTGGAAGAAGAACTGATTTCATAAAAAAATATTTTAGATGATGAAAAATGACGATGTATCAATTGATTTAAAATATTCAATTGGAATTTAATAATAAATGTTACAAACGGCGCCCAAAATGATAACTGTACATTAGTGAATTGTCTGAAATGCAACACTGTGCTACAGTGTCACGAACTCATTAAGAATGCTATTCCACGCGAGATAGCTGAAAAACCATCAACACGATACAATAATCCGGTGAGAAATTAACCTTCGACACATTCTCTACTCGCAAAATCCCGTCTAGAACGATCCCAATGAAGAAAATCATAAAATATGAGGTCTTTGCCCCCCCCCCCCTCCCCTAGCCCCCAAAAATTTACATGCAGAGAATATTATCTACTAAATGGCAAATGTACTAATATCGTATTACAAAATTTAATATTTTGCATTTCTGCCTAACCGTGAACTACATACTCGTCGCGCACCATCCGGTTAGGATTTCCACAGCTTTGCCCACTCGGTCATGGAACAGAAATGAAGAGCGGTGGCGTGCGCTTTGAAAAAATAAATTCCCTATATCCTAGGAAATAAAATATTGATACACAAGGATACGTAAAATTCCCGTGTGTCCACAGTGTTCCGAAAAAGCGTGCAAAGGAAAATTAAGCAAACTAGAAGTTTTACTCCACTTTCAACGGAGAATCGAAAAAAAATGACAAGAAAGGAGATCACGATAAGAGCGTAATTCAATAAAAAAATGACTTCTTGTAGGTATTTAAAGAATACATGAACGACATTTACAGTATTGTACGTCACACTTGCTCATATTTTCAACATTGTCTCCTTAATGACCTACTCTGATTCCAACGTCGCACAAGTAAGAAGACTGACTACGTTTTTCATAAATGAATAAAACGCCCTAACATTACAGCCGACGAGATAGACAATATCTTGGTGACTTTACGTACTGTAATAATAGTGTGTTTATATAATTGAGTGGCACTGCGAATAATTAAAATCAACACACGAAAACTTTTGTTATCAGCAACCGACCTTAACTTGGGACGTTACAAGGATGACCACTTACGAAGACACGTGATTTATTATTTCGATCGAGCATTTTAACATTCCCACTTTTATGCCTGCAGGCTGCACGAGTTAGATAAGAAGGAGGGGGAAGCAAAGCTACGTGATTACATGCGAAACTAACTTAAATATGCATTCAAAAATTGGATTCGAACTCTCGACCACGTTTGTAGGTGCTACCTTATCTAATAGGGGACAGGTTTTTCCCCCATAAAATTAGGGACATAAGTTACAACACGTTTTGGCTATAAGAAAAATTGCGTAGTTTACATTTTTCTTTCAATTATCACGGGCATGATGTACGTATTAATACGGGCACACTGTTCTTTGTTTTGTACTGTCTGTAATGTTGAGTAAATTCACTTTATAGTTCAGTAAAAAAACTACAACAATGGGGGTCAAACGAATTTACAAATATAGCCGACAGTATTTCGGCTGAATCAATGCATTACAGTGCTCGAAATTACCAGTTGGGACGTCATGGACTGTAATCCCACCTCAGACATGACAGAGTATTTAATTTTTAGATATTATATTATCATAATCATCCATCCTCCCAATACTTCCCAGGTATTAAAAGGGGTAGCCCACGTTAGAAATAACAACGAAAAAAGTAACACAGGTAATTAAAGCATGCAGTTTAAACTGACGAACTTTAAATTTACGATAGCCGATTTAAATATTGCATACGTTTACGCAGGAATTTTCATTACTGGTGTAATCAACGTATATGTTCAAGAAATTTTAATACATATATTCCCCAAACTACAATAAACGGAAGTAATAAAAAAATTATTTCAAAGGAAGCATTTAGAGTCTGCAATACAAAGCATATTATTCTCCAATTTCTTGGGAATTATTTAAAGAAGAATGCTAGAATTGTATCAGTTAGGAGCTCCGATCTTCAAGAATAAGTTAAACTCATGGTTTGCTTACGTACCTGTTATCAAAGAGAATTTGACCGCAAATTTTGGTGGGATTTTGGTGATAACATTGCTGGACAGGTTGCACCCTTTCAAGGCTGTGTGGCGCATGAGGTGGTATACCGCATCCGGTACTTGCATCAGTTGGCATTCTGATAGATCTGCAACACAAAAAGCAAGAAGCTCGTTAACAGTAAACAAAAACTGAAATTTTTATGTAATTGCAGAGACCACTGACAACTCAGCTAGATAAACTGAAACATATACGAACAGTAACTAATAGCGGGAAGGGGGAAATACATAATTTGTTTTAATTTTCAAAGGTAAATACCAATAAAATTACAGCTGATTTGCGGTTAATTAAACACTTTTGATATCAACCTTTGAAAAAAAAAATCCCTACGTATGACTGCGTAAATTTTAAAGGACACACTAACCAGCATGCTCCCAGTTAAGTTGGCAGTGACGTAGCAAAATTAGTTCCATGTGTCTACCTCAACGTCGCACTAAAATATTGACGTTTTCATTCGTGAAAACCGAAAATTATTACAAGATATTCGGAAACTACATGTATAAATTTAAATCACAGCATCTGTGGGCGAACAGAAACAAGAAACTCTAGGTCACAAAATGTTCGGAAAGGCCATTTAGCATGTTTATATTGAAGTTGAATCTCGGCAAACGACGCCGGGTGTCCGCAGCCATATGTATCGGCGTGCACAACAAGTTGTATGACACGAAGGCGAACGGCGGCCAGCACCTGTACATAGGCCACCATGATCACGCAAGCTCACCTGTCACTGCAGTGACGCCTATCAGCGGGACAGTGGCAACCCGTTCGACAGACAGGTAGCGCTGATCGTCGCGTGCAGAACCGCCCGTGCATCAGTTCGCCTTCGTGTCACGCAACTTGTTGTGCACGCAGGTACATATGGCTGCAGACCCCCGGCGTCATTTGCCGAAATTCAACTTCAATTTTAAACATGCTAAATGGCCTTTCCGAACATTTTGTGACTAGAGTTTCTGGTTTTTTTTTTTGTTCCCCCACAGATGCTGTGGTTTAAATTTCGACAGGTAGTTTCCGAACATCTTTTATACCTAATTATAATGAACATAGCAGCATTATATTCACACTCATTGCAATTTAACGTATTTCACTTGATCAGGACATGAATTAAGTGATATAGTCCATGACAGTGTTAATTTCCCACGTGTTAGGATACAAAATTGATATGAGAACAGATCCTAAGCAGGGCTTTCAAAAGTGCTCAACCGCGAACAACCTTTGCTAGGAATTTTTCGCTGGATTGACAGCCGCGACCTGCTCCATATCTTCTGGGAAACGTAATGTTCAGTACAATTTTACAAATTTTTGTTTTTACGCCAAATTTTTTCCAGTAGAATACTTTCATCCCCAAGCATTAACTTTAAAAAATATATACAAACATATTTTCTGGAGAGGGACTGCATCATCCCGCCCCCCCACCCGCACCTTCACCACCTACCCTCCATCCAACGGTAAGCTGTCGCATGCAATTTAAACATTGAAGTTAAGTTTTATTGCGGCCATTTATTAATGAAAAGAGATTTTATATCTATGTGCGTACTGCTAGCCCAATTTTGACTTCAAAAAAATGAAAATAGAATTATAAAAACTAATAATTTCCCAGAAGAAAATCGCAACAGCATGGCATGTTTTGGTATAAGAATATTTCTGTTTGAGAAGATATGCTAACAATGGCGGTGACGTGATTCGGCGAAATAGTGGTACGTTTCATTATTTAGCACCTTACTGGTACATTTACTTTAAGGGGGACCCTCCCCTGCTATACTGATTCTTGGTTTTTATATTTTACGTTAAAAAAAAAAAAATTCTGAAAGTACCCTTACGCCCAACTAGCTATTGACCTTGCACAGCAGTACAGACACGACGATTAAACTGCGAACTTGTTATGTTACAATATTGATTGCGCCAAATGTTGGCAGAATTAATATTGTGATGTAATTATGAGTCAGTAATTCCCTTGTCTCGGTACAGACAAGAACTCCTAGTTACTTCACGATATTAATTTTGTCAAAATTTGGCATACTCAATATTGTGACACAAATACGAGTTCGCTGT
This sequence comes from Dryococelus australis, assembly GCA_029891345.1. NCBI lineage: Eukaryota > Metazoa > Arthropoda > Insecta > Phasmatodea > Phasmatidae > Dryococelus > Dryococelus australis. The sequence continues at coordinate 83,621,830 of CM056999.1, read as the reverse complement.
TTAGTGAAGACATTTGGACGGCTCTTAACATTGAGGTCTTGAGAGCCGATGAGGGTGACTGATATGTGTATGGAGCAGCACCGGAATGAAAGGGCGGGGGAAACAGGAGATCCTCGAGAACGACCTCGTCCGTCACGATTCCCACATGGGAAAATCTGGAGTGACCTGGCCGGGGATTGAACCCGGATCGCCTTGGTGGGAGGCGAGCAGGCTAACCGCTCAACCACTGTGGCCCCAGTTCACTGTTTAGTCGTTATGTCTGTAATGCTGTGTAAGGACAATAAGTAATTGATATAGGGTACTTTCAAAATCTTCTTTTTTAAAACCATAAACAAGCAAGCTAAAAAAAAATACGGCTGAAAATGGTTCTCCTAATGAATATAAGCTGGAGTCACAATAGCCCCACGACACGACAGATATATATGACGTCAGAGCTCGACGGAATTTCGTATTAAATTCTATTCAGTGTTCACAATACCCCGACGAAATCTGCCCTACAAGTATGTTAGTTGGCTGTTGGAAAATTCTAGAACGCCAAGTTACCCTAATAATATCCAATATTTAGTTCTTAAAGCTCGCGATATAGTGAATGATTATTTTGCTTTTGACAATATTTGAATTTATACAAGAGATAAAAATAGAAACAAACCGGAACGTCATTTTGGCGGCAAGGTAGTTTATTATTTACTACTATAGGGAAATACACGCTAAATTTTGTTTTCTAATGTTGTATTTACATTTAATGCGTGCCTCAACGAGTCCGACACGATGGAACGTATAGAAATAGAATATACTTTTATCAGGCTGCCGTGGCTGCATGTTGTCGGACTGACATCACAGCGACCTTACTTTTCATTGACTGCTACTCAGATCAGATTTTGTCGTGTCGAAGTAGTCGTGTCGGGTTCGTCGGGGTATTGTGACTCCAGATGTAGTCTCAACGCCGCTAAGATCAAAGCTTGGATGAGGCGCATAAAATTGGCCGGGCGCAAATCTAGGACATCTAGGAAACGTGCGTAGGTGAAGGTGCGGAAGATAATTATCGGTCAACGTGTGCTTTCTTGGCACTGCTCACGCTCGAGGCTATTATTAATCCCGATGCAGACTTCTTCAGTCAAAAGAGATGCGCGCCAGGTGTCGCTTGGCCTGGTTTGTGCTATTTCTGGACGAATCGCCCAGTGATTTGAGTCTTGCAGAAGATAAACTCCTGCTATGCTATTTGCTCCATAGGCTGTGAGCCAAAAGTATGCAGGCTTCAGACTGCTAGGCACAGGAGTGGATCTAAACTTTCGGTTGGGTGGTGAGCGGCGGTAATTTTTTTCTTCTACAGGTGCAGATATAAATTTTCGATTAATTGCATGGAAGAGGAGTACTGCCTTATTTTAATTTTAAGCAATAATATAAAATTAATTAAATTAAGTGATTATTTTAAACAATACTGATACCTCATTTCAAGTCATAAAAATGAGGTGTGGCTGTGTTGGGAACACGGCCGTTTGTTTTGCGTGAATACGTCTACGTTCTTGCGCTCGGAGCCTTGATGTTTTATTTTATGTTCCCGGCACCGCTTCACTCGATCATATGGGGTTTGATGTGTGACACTGGATTGCTTTTGAGATGCTCTTTCAAAACGTATACGATTTATGTATTTCGACTTTCTTAGCTTCTCCTGGTCAAAAATTATACTACACGAAAGTTATGAGACGCGTCGAAATGAACTCAAAATTGCGCATCCCCCTTTTTTTCCCTCCCTCCCCTCCCCCCCCCTGCAACCCGCGATGCTTCTCAGTTATCACTCAACGTAACATATTCTTTGGTCCTTTGGTAATCGAATTGTGCAATTGAATTTTGAATATAGACGATAGATTCGGAGCTGCAATGCCAAACTGTATCCCTCGATTTTGTAATCATCGGATTTTCTGGATTGCTACCCACTATGGTCGCAAATTTAAAGACGTATTCATGTCAAAACATCCACACGAAAGTTTCATGTCAATGTAAGGGATTTTTTTGGGGTGGGGGGGGAGAGTCCCCTGTGATCCCCTCCCCGTCTGGATCCGCCTCTGGCTAGACATTGAGCAGCTCTGTTTCCTTACGCCTTTCTTTAATATTTCAAAGCTGTGACCAATTTAATAAGGTATCAAAAAGCAAAATTGAAGCAGCAGAAAATTAGGATGAACAAAACTAGGGCAGTCATGACTTCGCAGTCACCTGCAAGTAAGTTTTGCAAATTCTGAAACACTGTTACTAGAAGCTGCTTAAAGGTACACATTTAAAAACGCATATCAAGTGAAATGCAGCGATCTTCATTTTCCTGCCGAAAATTCCTGTAGGAGCCATAAGTGATGAATTTTCACGCATTCCTCTGCACTTCCCGTATTGAGCTCGTGCAGTAGACAGCGATAAAAAAAATGGACACCATTGTTCACAAAACTTCACAGGATCAAAGTTGCTCACTACCGAATCAGACGACTGTGCAAGCAACTTCATTCAACCTTCGCGACTGAGCTAACAATCAGGAAAAAACATCTAAGTAAAAAGACACCATTCCAAAGTTCGGTGGCGTAATTGCCTGTTCTTTTTAACACGTATTGAATCGACTTTAGTATTTTCATATACATTTAACGGCAACTACTAATTTAAGACTTCAAAATTGAGCATAACCTGTCAATATAAATCCTACAAAGAATAGTAATCTGTAGGCTACAGTTCGAGATTTTTCCGCAATATATTGACCTTTCGATTCTCATCTACAGGTTCGCATGAAATACGAGAATTTTCACTACTCTGAATCGAATTTTCAGCTGACTCAGTCTTTTCGTCAGGTCGATCATGGACCAGTCACTGAAAACTGACCTGTCAAATTTTATTCCAGCACTGATTTTCCTACGACGCCTCGCATTATTCAAAATATGTTTTCGGACGTAGCACAAGCGTCTGCGATGCGCGGAGATTAGGGAGATAAGTGTTAAAGATCCATGTTCTCAGTTTACGGAGTGCGACCTTCTCTACTGGCACGCTGCAAATATTGTTCCCGACTGTGCACACGATAACTGGCACTCAAGATTGTTCTCCGGAGCCACAGTTAAAAAATCGTCCATGCAGCAAGAATTTATAATTTACTGGAGAACACTTACTTTGATTTCGTCGAAGCTGTCAGGGCACTGTGACAGATCTGGTTTCATGAAACACTAAACCAAAGCATGTGTGTGGTCATACAAAAGCATATCTGAGTAACACCCGAAACATCGTAGGTTCAATTCCAACTGACTTGACTGTAAATTTTTTTTCTATCCTCGTGAGGCTTCCCAATGTCTCATCCACTAAAGTATCTCCCTGATTAGTCTCTTGGCATGTGAGGAATGGTGTTACATTTTCAAACTCTTACCCATTCTTCGTGTGGTTTGCTATTCTGCTAGTTTATTGCTATTTATATGCTAGTTGCCGTTCGTGTTACCGGGAGCACTTTTTTATGCTGTTCTGTTGGCGATAGCAATTGCTATTTGTGCTATAAAAATCAGCTATTTCTGCTCTTGCTCGCCGAGGTACAGCAGAAATATCAAAACCAGCAAAGTGGGAAAAAATGGCAGCCTAAATAAAATTACAAACGTTCAAGTGTCTTGAGAGCGACGATTGCAAATAGTAATTTACTTATACGAAAGTTGAGGATATGTTTGGGTATCCTGTAAGAAGAAGTCCAAAGGGAAATAAAAATAACTAAGACACATTTATCCTCGAAAGTAAGTTATCTTGAGTGGTCAAAAATTTTAATATACGTGAATTACACAGAGGCAATAATGATTATCAACTTTTTAAAATAAAATTTCGTTTATGTATTTTTGACGTTAATTTACTCCTGTTAGTCGTTCGTGTCGTCCTACTGAAAGTAACTGCTGTTTATGGTACTTTTCGGCTAGTGAAAAATATCACCTGCTCTCAGATAGTAGAAAAAGCATACCACGCGAACAAACCTCATATTCTTTACCGATCCGGTTACCATTTTACAGCACTAAACACATGTTCTCCCAAGAAGAAAGAATGCAAAGCTGGGTTTCAAGCGAGTACCTGAAGACAGATCGGAATAATGAAATGTAATAAGAAACATGATTAACTGATATCCGGCACTAAACGGTAATACGCAATATCTTAAACCACGACTTGTAGTAATCATTTAGCATATGACATTTTTGTTTATGACAGCCTTGTCCAGCAGGAACTCGAACCCGTGTCATCCAATCAGAGTCCAGTTACCTTTGTCAGAGACCAGCAAACACTGCATGTAGTGTCAACAACTGCTCGTCTGTCAGAATTGCTGTTTACGGTCGTGCACAACACGCCATCGCGTTTAGTATTCCAAAACATTGCAGGAGGGCGCAGTGGTGTACCGGTCGGACCGCTCGCCTTCCACCGCGGCTGACCGGGTTCGATTCCCGGCGGAAATTATCGCGTGTGGTGAAACCTGACTGAAGTTTCCATTGGCCGGTAGGCTTTCTCGGGTTACTCTAGTCCCCTCCCCCGCAAATTGCATTCCATCATTGATACTACGTCGCATTTCACCCACATCAGTGCTAAGACCTCAGCAGTTAACCGCCATCCATACTATATACAGGATGGTCCACATGTTTTATCACCCCCTGACAATGTCATGCCACCCGTTACATACATGCATAACAAGTGATAAGACGCAATATAATCCAATACATCATAAGGTATTCTAATAATCAGACAGATTTTAAGGGGAACACAAAACATGTGGGCCACCCCTACACATTGAAAAAAAAATTGATATGCTTCATGGAGTAACAAGACATGTGGACCGCCCTGAACATAATATTATGTGTCAATAAAATTGTGGACCGACTGGTGCCGCGAGAGTAGGCAGCCACGCATCGCGACTTCCACGAACTTATTGGATGTACTACGTTTACGTTTATATACACATGCGTGTTTGTTTATACACATAAATCACAAAAAAAAAAAATCACCGTGCCACAATACTTTTGGGAATGGGATATATTATCCCCATTTCAAAATACTACAACGCAGCATATACACTTGCCCCCAAAAGTATTGGCACGCCCCATGTTGTTATAATATTGTGCTCAATGCAATACTATTTAGCATGCAAGATATACATGTAGACAGAGAGATGGTAGGTACCTACACAATGTTACGTACGACAGTATGTAGGGACACGATAAATGGACTGTTTGGAAATGAAAATGCAGTATTAGATTCGCCAAATAAATACTGGCACAGTGGAGCCCTCATAATGTTCGGTCTTGTAAACAGCATGGAACACAAGGCAATGTACATACAGTGTCTGTATCGTTACTACGGGTTGTATACCAGTCAGTCTGAATGTAGATGTGGTGCCGCTCAGAACTGTCAACATGGGACAAAAGAGAGGAAACTATTCACCCTCCGTTCGTGAGAACGTTGTGTTACTGCACTCACAAGGCAGAAGATAGAGAGAGATCGGTAGAGAGACGATTTATAACACACAAATATAAGGAACAAGGATCCACACGAAACAAACCCAGAACAAGGCGCCCACGAATGTTCGCACATCGAGAGAGACGCCTATCACACGTTTAGTCCAAAACAAATATACAAGAAGTGCTGCCTCGTTAGGTGCGGACGTCGCAACAGCTTCTAACAAGACGGTAAGTACATAGAGAGCATGGAATGTCTTGAACATTGCCGAAATTCATGGCAGATGCCCCGAAAGAAGCCATATATTTTGGATGTGAACAGGAAGAAATGCCTTTGTGTTTTCCAAGGAATTTTGTGGAGAACCACTGTAATTCTGGGACCCTGTCGTATTCTCAGACGAGTCCAAGTTCAACGTGTTTGGTTCTGATGGATGAAAGAAGTGTGGCGGAAACCGAACACGGAATTACACCAACAACACACACTGCCAACAGTAAAGTATGGTGGTGGACATGTTATGGTTTGGGGGTGCATAGCATCATAGGGAGTTGGAAATCTAGCCTTTATTGAAGGAATTATGGATCAGTACTAATACATTGGTGTGTAACGGGATAATTTGTCAAACACTGTACACAAGCTCGGCCTGGACGGGGTTTCCGTTTCCAACAGGATAACGACACCAACACACTGCTTTAAAAACTCGCAAGTGGCTACTATATAATGCCCCCAGACGACTTCTTACTCCACCACAAAGCCCGAATTTGAATCCTATTGAGCATTTGTGGGGTCATCTTGGAAGGGAAAAGGCGGAGCGCCTTCCGTCAGGCAAAGAAGAGATTAAGAGGGATCTTGAGGATGGATGGTCAGAAATTGCCCCTGAAACGACGAAAAAGTTGGTTCATTCAATTCCGAAACGTTTGGAAGCTGTCATACGTGCTAATTGCTTGTATACACGATACTGAAACTGAATCACAGAGACCTACAGTATACTACGCCAATACTTATTTTGCAGTGAAAATGTGGATTGTTTTGTGTAACTACTCATTTTGTGTCGTTGCTGAAATATATTTTTGTTGTACATTATATTACGGAATACAAGTATTATATTATTTCATGTTTCATTTTCCTTTACACTAATACTATGGGGAAACAATGGGTGTGCCAATACTTTTATATTCCACCAAAATTGTTAAATAAACGATTGGTAAATGGAGAGGAACAGATGAATACATGCCGTGGGAAGGGATTTACTTGTAAACAAACTGGAATTGCCATTTACAATGCGATAGTGTGTATTCTGATATATCAACTTGACGGAAAGTAAATTTGAAGATTTAACAGACTGCCTCTCGCATGCCACCGTCCGATATAAGCCGTGTTCGAACTGATCAATCTGATTATAATTGTTATCACTAAACACATTTCTTCATTTAGGAATAAGTTCATTACGTATTGCCGGGCACATTTTGAGGGTCTGAATAATATAACGATGATTAAGGGCGCGTTTACACGGCGATAGTAGCTACCAAGATAGTAGCTATCACAATATTAGTTATCACGAAAGTGTGTGAAAGTAACTGTCGCGATAGGTCCTGTTTATACCCACGATCGAGACACGCTATGATAGTTAAACTCAAAAAGGACATGTCCGACAACACTTGTGTAAATACATTGATTGGCCCTACATTTACATCCTTATGTCAGGGGGCTTGATATTTGTTGGGGTGGTTAAATGTCGTGACAGGATATTAATGACATGTGAACATATATTGTACCCGTGGTTTATTATATGACAATAAATATATTGTCAATACTGTCGTGTCACACAAGGCCTGTCATACCACCACATAGTGTAAGAACCGCAACAGATATTAACCGAATCAAAATAATGCCGCAACGTTATGGACAAATTGGACACATGTACTAATTTGTGACCCACACTATCGCGATAGTGATGCTACACGGTTTACACTATGATAGTTACACGTTATTTGTATGTTCTATCACGATAATTGCTATCAACTAACTAGCTCGAAGTGATATCACGATAGTGCTATTGCGACGGTGCGACAGTTAACAATCGTGCAGTTTACACGGCGGTATTATTGCGATAGTACATCTCGCGATAGGAACTATCGCGCTTTGTTATCGCCATGTAAACGAGCTCTAATTTCGTCATTTGATAGTTTCGTAACTTAGCAAGATTTGTGAGATACATATATAATATTTGCACAGGCGCTAATTAACAAACAGTTATATTTTGTAAACAAAATCTGGTCACATAAGAATTTTGGTAGCCAAGCCTGTCAGTTCGAGCACGGCGTCAGTAGTGATGTACTGTACAAGATCTCACGGTTGTTGGCCAAGCAGCCAGCACAGGCTGCGACGATGGCCCGACAGTGAAAGTGGAAGAGTCGGGCAGGCAGAACTGTTAGAAAGTGGCTGAAATGTAGCCAACCAGCCAGCTGGTATAATGATGAGTCTTTCCTCACAACCGGCTTCACGCAACACATGAAACACGGGTGTGGACAGTGGGTGCCAGATAACACCTGAGCACAAGCTATGTTGTTCCTACGAATTTACTAAGGTTCGGATATTATTTTTCTCTGTTCACAACTTTTACCGTCAAGATGGTAGAAACTATAACTTTTAAAGAGATAAACTGTAACCTCGACTAGGAAACTAATATACAAGTATGATCAACGCCGTCTGTGATATAGCAAAATTGCAATAATTCATTCGGTTTGACCTAATGGGCTGCGTGGTGCAACAGTAGAGTTGCAGCACGTATGTACAGGGATAGGTATCCAAACAGACTTGTGCCACGTCATTTAACATTCACAGCCATTGAAAGGAGGCTTCACGAACAGGGGGCATTTACGGTGAGTAAAAGAGTCACGCAGTGTATTTACATGGTGTCAAAGCGATCATTGAACATTATGAAATCGAGCGTATCTGTCTCAATACCGTACATGTTACAGGTGTACAGGCCTAATGTTGGCGCCCAAGGTCGGTACGAACACCTCACTTTGAGAAGGAGTTGCTGCTGAGGATCCACGAGTTGCCATATACCAGCGCCCGTCATGTGGCGCATTCAGTCCGCACTGGACACATGCATGTATGGAGGGTTGTGCATGAACAGCTGCTCCATCGCCGACAAAGAGTGGAATATTTGAAGGTTGGAGACTATCCACGATGTTTACAGTTCATGCAGTGGTGTTTACATCTATGTGCAGTAGAACCACATTTCCCAAGTGTCGTGTTGTTTACCGACGAAGCGCGATTCACAAGAAAATGTTAACGTATGGCGTGGTAGTGTAGGTGACAATTTAATTGGGCCATACATATTGCCCGCTCGCTTTAAATGCTGACCGGTACCTCGTATTATTGGAACAGGTTTTGCCAGAATTGCTGGAAGACGTTCCATTTGATATTCGACAGTAAATGTGGCTGCAACATGACGGTGCACCACCGCACTTTGGTGTACATCTTCGAGAGTACCTTGACGCCACGTTTCCAGGTAAATGGATAGGCCGCGGTGGGCCGATTTTATGGCCTGCGAGGACCCCAGATCTTACAACGCTCGACTTTTACTTATGTTGTGCTATGAAGTGAAGTGCTCGGTGCTCTGTTATCTTGTCCCTTCGATAGTCGTAACCATTCGTTTTTGGGTGTTTGCATGTTGCCGGCCTGCCAGGTTATGAACATAATTCTTTTCTAATTTCAAACTCAACCACTCCAAACGGTAGGTGTTGGTTGTTTACACAAGGCAACCTTTTTCGTCAATTGAAACATGCGGATTCATATTCCATCGATAAGATCTCACATATGCTACCGAGTCATGTCGAAGGACTCGCAATAAGAGTAGTAACCATTATTATTTCCGTGAATTAATTTGTTGACAGCGAGAGGTTTTGTGGTGTTTGTAGATCGTTTGGCACTTACACGTTATCCAGAAACGCAGTGTTCTATCTTACATATTTTCTCCGCTATCTGTAATAATCTGGTGCGCCAGGTCCAACTTCAAAGACGTGTACCGCCCTTGGAAGTCGATTTAGGCCATAGGTCGTACACATGTTTTCGAGTCTATTTTCGTGATTAACCTGCATCCGAAGTTTGTCGGTTGAATTTAGATACATCCTGTGTGTGCGTGCATGTGTGTGTGTGTATATATATATATATATATATATATATATATATATATATATATATATATATATATATATATATATGCACATGCACACACAATATCTTGTTTCCGGTACACTGAAATATTAACTAGCAAATGTTTGAGCATGTTACATTTACCGAAAGAATTCCTAACGACCTGTTCATCGCACCAGTGTAGTTTTTGTTACTTCATCGTTAAAATGAAGGGGGTTTTTTTTTTTTTTTTTTTTTAAGGCACCGTTGCTCATAACGGATAAAATATCCTTGGGTGGTGTATATTGGAATTTTTTTTTGTTTCCTTCTAGATCATTTCGATATACCAAAGATATTTTTATTACAAAGAAGCATTCATTCCATGGTTAATGCTCGAACATTAATAAGATACGTCCTAATTGCAAACATGTTGAAAGAAATTCGATATTCACTACCTACAAAGAAAATATTAAAATATAAAATTATAAAATAAATCTAAAATTATATTTTATACACGCACCTTAATATTTATTTATTTTGTAATCGACGTGAAACGCAACAAGTGACTAAGCTAGTAATCTGTTATCACGAAAGTTATTTTTAGCATAGGGCGTACCGAAGAGCGCATTTCGTGTAGTATCGTAAGGATTGTTGCTAACGTTAAAAGACAGCGCGCGCAACAAATCACAAATAATGGCCAAGTGACTCGTTCTTGCTCACCTAGCACGCCGGTCTGCTGGGCGTGTTCGCAACGATGCACAACCCTTGTCACAGCACTTGCCATATCACGGAACAGCTGCGCCAGCCAACTGGCACTTGGCATCCGCGCCGCGCCCACATCAGCGCCCGTTCCACTTACCTACTGAGGACGTAGTTCACTTATTTGGCGCTAGATAGCCCTAGTTTGTTTTATTCAAACAGACGTCGAGAATGCGGCGCAATCTTATTATATGGCTATAGGCTGTTCATGGTAAAGTGAACATTTTTGAGGCGCTCTAGTTACTTTTTCCCTAGGAGTCATTTTTAGTCGTTCCACCCCCACCCCCCTTTTTTTAAAATAAATATTGCCATGTAAGTAATAAACACATTGTACATATTTCACTGGACTCCAAAGTTAAAGTCTAAAGCTACAATAAATTCTATAGCTATTGACTACCGTAAATAGCCATGCACACTTTTATGCCTTTCGTTAAGTAGTAAACATAGCGCATATAATTTAAATGGGATTTAAAAAAAATGTATGCATATATTTTTTTCCAGAAAATTATTTCGGCATCACCTGGCACTTCGTGATTGTTGATATAGGCTATTCTCGACAAAGTGAGCACTTTCGAAAGCCCTCTCATTCGGAATAATAGTCGATAAATATCTTTTAGTTTAGCTTTGGACGTTAACTTCCGATTACGATGGAATATACACGCTGTGTTTGTTACTTGCATGGTAATATTTATTTTAAAAGGTAGTTAAAGGATAAAAATGGCTGAAAGGAAAAAGTAACTAGCGCCTCAAAAGTGCTCACTTTACAGTGAACAGCCTACAGTTACGGTACCAAGAAATATTTTTATTCGCACAGAGGCATTCAATACACATTCAGAATTTGATCATGTAACACACACAATTTAGTTCGTGACGTACGTAAACGGCTGTTTTGTAAACTGCCTGTAACGGAGTCAGCTTTTCCTTTCCAATCTACGAGAATAGTGTCCGTTCCAAATTCTGGGTTGAGTAAGATATGTATAGGCTGTTGACGGGTAAAATGAGCACTTTTGAGGCTCTTGTTACTTCTTTATTTCAACCATTTTTGTCCTTTAAACCCCCCTTTTTAAATAAATATTGGCATGTAAGTAATAAACACAGTGTGTAGATTCCACCGCACTCTGAAATTAACGTCTAAGGCTAAAATAAAATATATTTATTGACCTTCCTTCTAAATGAGAGGGCTTTCAAAAATGTTCACGTTACCGTGAATAGCCTATACCAGGAATTTCTTTAACTTACATACGCAAAATAAAATTTCCTCAAATTGGGGTAAACAGTCACAGCTATTTAACAAGAAAATAACTAAAATGAAATTAGCGAAAAGAGGGGAATAAAAAAATTATTGATGATACTGTACTCTTTATCTCAAATACCAGTCAGTTTTAATAAATATTATCAATTTATTTTCCACTTCGGGTCCTAGCAGGAAATGGGTTCTACATTTAAGTGAAAGTGGAGTTAACGCTATGCCTTAAGTTATGCAATACAACTGCAGTTGATAGGGACACATTATAAACTTTTCATGTGAGTACAGACGTTGGTCTCGCGTTTTTTTGTACAGACTTACATAGGTTCTTCCAGTGGAAGTTTCCAGGAAGGTTCGCAGCATGATTCATGAAGAGAAAATTATAACTACTTCCATGTAGGGCATTATTCCTTACAGGGGAGAGACCTTCTCGCGACGGCCGCCGTATTGTAGGAGTCCACTCCGCTACCTTGTGGACCCACTTCCTGCCTGGCTCCCAGCTGCTCGGCGGAGCCGGGTCAAGGATGTTAAGATTTTCTTCCAGCACTTCAATGTCGAGATACATATCGATCGGGTCGCACCCGTGTAGAGTCAGCCTTCCGCGCTCACCGCCTCATTTTTCCGAACTTGGGGGGAAATATGATAGGGCGCACAGCTGTGCGGCAATTTCCAAAACAATGCGCGGGAGGATACAACCTGCATGCATTTCTTACTTGCATCACTCAACTGTTTCACATTATCACGATTCCAGCGACCACTTGAAGTGTTAAATCGATAAAATAATAGCAAATATATCCACTTCTCATAACCATGGTAGCCTAAACATAGGTACTTACCGAAATCATGACTTGTTTTAAGAACAGGTTTCACGCTGTTATATAACTACATATCTTTATATTTTCGAGACGCGTGGATATGTTTTCCCTGCGACACAAAACCTTAAGTGAATTATTAATGTCTGTCAATGATAAAACGATAACAGATTCTTGGGATACATTCGCAAATTCAGATTACCGACCTACGATGCTTTTTTTAATCTGTAGAAACTACAATGAACAATCAGTCGAGCTGTACCAAGTGTCCAGGACTACTGCCATTCAAAAAACCTGTGAAAATACTTTACTCAGATGTTACGGAAAATGTTTTCAGATATAAATATCTGTGTTCAAAAATTTAACGCAGAGTCCTATGTACTGAAACGTTTTCTGTGAAATCGTTGCTAGCGAGTAAACGCGTGTCTCGGTAAATAAATGTTCTGGAAATACAAAGTTTTGCCAGAAAGGATTAAAAAAACGATTGTCTATGTCACTATCTTTTTACTTTTATAATATTAGTGTATTAATGGAGAAAAAAATTATGAAAGTGGTCACATATCGTATTTTTAAAGCTTGCCTATGAAGTTTCTTTAAGCGGCAAGAGAAAACTAAATTATACGCAGGTAGTTTGATCCGTCTACTTTCATCACGTGTAATAAAACCCTACAGTTACATATCTAGTTTACACAGTAAAGCGTTAGGGCGGAAACACTGCACTCCTTGCGCATAGGAACGATGAGGCACTAGGCGTGCGTGTTAGTGTCGCCCGTATCGCTCCCTCGCTTCTTGACCTTGGACGTGGAGCTACATAGTCCTCTTACCAAGCTACGAAACTAAGGCTAGCCTCAAGGAATCTTGCGACCGTTCCGGACTGTACGTTCGTGGAGGTCGTGAAAACGAGCGTCCGTTCAATTAAACACGTGTAAAGCTCAGGATGTCCGCCTTATCGCTTCTTGTCTCCATCACAAATATACTAATGAAGATGCGAAAGGAAATGTATCTTCGGTCGTAACTTGCAGTTGAGGTTCGTTTTCGAAAATGCGACTGGCTATGCCTAGTTGAGAGGATATTATGATGCAGAAAATGTGTAACCGCTCCTGTTGTTGTACGCCTAACATCTGCATTCATCAAAGCAATTTGTAATTTATTCATGCAGATTCCACACAGGGTAATATTAAAAGCAATCCATTACTATTTACTTTAAGCAATACGATTTTTCTGCTAAATCATGGCTGAGCCCAATTAAAAATAATAATTATATTTCTGCATTAAAACTAATGACTCGAAAATAACAAATCCTAATTTTCCCCATTTTACGCGCTGTCCTTTCTGAAAGGGATTGTGTTTGTTTATGTTCTGTAAACATAATTCAATAATTATTGGTAGAAGTCTGACTCCACAAACCACATGCTGTTAATAACGTTTTTCCCGCGTTGAATCAACCGGAATAAGTAACCCGCTAATAACTTCTTAAGAATTGGTACATATGCGATACCCATTAACAGTTCTAAAAAATCAGTTTAATAAGATGGATTGAAACATGCATATCATATCCTTTGCCCTTCGGGGAGTACTTGCTAACGCAACAGCATATTCATACTGTACCCAACTCTCAATCGGAGGTTCTGAATTACATCGAAAACTGGTCTTGGATGTTTCGAACGGTGCGAGCGTACCAGCGAGTCGGGAAGAACAAATAGGGGGCTGCCGAAATTTATAAAATAATTTAAGTTTGTAAACTACAGGGTGGTCCACATGTCTTGTCACCTCCTTAATTTTCCTTGAGTTTGTTTATGACATGTCATGCTCTATGTCAGATGGCCGACACGAGCTCCTACAGTGTTGAAGAGCGGCTTGTTGGTAGTGTTTGGGCACATGAACGTCGACATACTGGAAAGAGCATAGAGAATGCGCGACGACTCTTCACGAGACAATTCCACAAAGAAGACCCTCCTTAAAGGATAACACTGCGTTGGCAACACAAGCTGTTTCTGACGGCATCAACTAAAGACACACAGAAGACAGGACGCATGTGCGGCGGTGGAGGCATGTGTGCTCCGATCTCCGAAGAAGTCACTACACAAACCAGCATCCGAGCTTGCAATACCAACAACCACAATTTTAAGACACGCGAAAAAGGATCTTGGATTGAAATACTTTAGGCCAACAGCTGTCAATAAGATAAGCGATACTGACACGAACAAACGACATTCAGGATGCGGAAGATTGGTTGCGGTGTTTTCGACACTCCCACAGCGTGGTAGACTGTTTTTCTCCGATGAATGTGTAATTTACCAGAGTGCACGCGCTAGGAATGTTTATTTCTGGAGCAAGGAACTTCCCTATTATTACCAGGAGCTCGAGCATAACTCCCCACGCGTGATGGCCTAGGCCACTATGTCCACTAAGCACTTGATAGGTCCCTATTTATGGATTATATTGCGTTATTACTGGTTAGGTATTGGTGAAAAGACATTTTCAGGGGCGACAATACATGTGAACCACCCTATAAGAAAAGGCGAAGTAAAAAGAAAGATTAGTTTTGCATACACACAAACAGGTTATTGTATGTAACTCTGCATTCAAGTGTACGTATGATGATGTTTCTCTACAGACTCTAAAGTGAGCACTTTTTAACAAACCTTTGACCAAAATCACTGCTCATATGTAAAAAATACGGTATGCTACCGTGCACACTGCTATGTGCAGTAGGTGAGAACCGTTCTTAACTTTTGACTTTGTACTGCGAGTGTAAAGTTAAAATTTATGCCTACTTAAGTTAATTGTTTTATATGTACACATTGCAATCTAAAATCCGAATCAGTGGTTTCGATCAGTATATGTAATTGCTTTGCTGAATCCTCAGGTGATGAGCTGTTATTTACTGGCGAATCAGCTGAGTGCACCTATATTTCACTGCCAGGCCAGTCGCAATTCACTAAGAACTAGTGAAAATCACTGCTTAATCAGTGCATACCAGAAACTAAAATGACAGGTAGAATTTTACCGATTCAAATGTAGCAGTTTTAACAACAGATCCGCAGTCAAATTCGCTGATTTGGAGCAGTTTTGACTTTTTCTATTTCCGAGTGTAGAGCACTATTAACGTGCATATTAACAACACATTTACGTTCCTAGCTATTTCGCGGTTTTACTTGAATGGCGCGCATGAATTAAGTGATCAGGTCCACGGCAAAGTTAATTTTACATATTGCACAAGGATACAAAACAAGAAGAAAGGTATATCCTTAGCATGAGTTTCAAACGTGGTTCACGTAAATAGCTTGTATACTTGTTGGTCTTACAGTGCAAAAGCAATAACGATTGTGTGGCACCACCATAAAAATTACATAAGCTGTACCTGACTCTTCCCAAGCACATTGCAAAGGGATTGGGTGGAATGGGAGGAGGGAGGTTTTCACCTTAATTTTTATCTTATTATCTTGTTGCAAGCAATGACGGTAAAGTTCCTTAATTGGTGCTTTTCCTAGCAATTTAACCAATGATATGCTGGGCTGTCACTCGCACAAAACTGTTGGCCAATAATCAAAGCATTCAAACGGAAATAGGTTTTCGAAATAGAATTTGAAATGACGGTGTAGTCAGTAGCAAAAGAACCTCTTCAACTTAGGAGGAAAGCCTTTGGGCACAACTCTCGAAGACATTTGAGCTTCTCGCTATAAGTTTAATTTTTGGTGCCATAAAAACATAAATTGCATGCAGCATAAAATACAGAGAAGCAAATATGGTCATAAGTATCAGAAATACATTATAATAATTCATTAGAGATTGTATACTAGTAGAACATACCAACGCATCTCTGTGAACAAAAACAGTTTGGGTGTGCACTTACTCTCAATCGGCGTATTTTAAAATTCACAGGTACATCCACCAATGCACATCGGACGTTCGAAAAATTACTGTTTCGGTTAAGTCCGGTTGAACCAATTGATCCACCCCCTTTAACCGGCCTGAAAATTCTGTGGCTCTGGTTGATATGCATCAAAACATCAACCGATGAATTTTCGAATGCTTTCTCTGAAAAATAAAAGTTAACACATACGAAACTCGTAATTTTCAAGCATTCCAAAATAGACAAAATAATTTGGACGCCGAGTATTACAAATGGGAGATGAAAACTTTACAATTTGAGTATAAAGGAATTAATATGTCTGGAAGAAGACGAAAATACCGTTAAAAATCAATCCAATGTTTGAAAAATGTCTCAACCGCTGTACACCGGTTTATCAACCATTGGTGGATTCATCGGTGAATTTTCGAAGACACAGATTCTGATGTCTCTCCCCGCATCTTCTGTAGTTGTTTCGCTACTGGTTATGGTGTAAATTAATTCCAAGATGGCGACCATCCCCTCCCGGGCGCGGGAACGCGGAACTGGAGCGCCAGCCGCCACGCGTGCCTCACGTAACTCTCGTTATCGCACAGGCGACAACGAGAGCAAGAGGAGATTCCCCCGGTTCAGTTCCGCACTCGCCTCTTCTAATTGGCGCACGCGCAACGGGCGTCTGCTTTTGTTAACGGCGCGTGCGACACGGCCACTGGAGCACGCTTTATATAAACCCGCCGCCGCGGATGTTCACTTTCCCCTCGGCATGAGTGACTTGGGTAACCGGCGTCCGGTGTGGGTGCTTTCCGCCTCTCATGTTTCGCAACGTGTTACGTTCTCTTGCAGAAGCTGAACCAATTACCGTGTGCGAAACAAAAGTAACACGGTCGCTACGTCTCCTTCGCATTTGAACGCTCAAAAAACAATTTATAGGCTACCATTTTACAGTTATTGTTTCAACAATCCGCAGTACTGGTTTTTTCCAACGACTGTGGGATGGACGAAAAGATAAACACACACTAGCCACTCCAGATCAATCCTGACTGAGTTAATCCGTAGCTCGACCAGATTACTCACCCATTAGATTAAAAACCCGAATAGCACTGGTGGAAAATAACACAAATTATTGTAATGGTAATTCCGGACTTGCGTTACCCACTTAAGGGGAAGATATACATGCATATTGGATTTGCTTTTTTACCTCCATAACTTAATTTTCGGAGTCGATACTCAATAATAAAGATAGTCAAGGCGTAGGGAACTTCTTAACAGCCATTTAGAAATCCAGCTTATTTTTCTGACATGATCAGTTTACTAGGCCTATCCAAGTGGGAAAATCCTTACTACTATATAAATACGAAAGTGTCTTTGTTTGTCCGTCTTTCACTTAAAAACGGAGCAAGGGATAAACGTGATTTTTTGCACAGAGATAGTTGGAGGGCCGGAGAGTGGGGCCACAGTGGCCTTCGTAGCTCAGTGGATAGAGAGATTCCAAGTGGGGCCTTAGTAGCTCAGTGGATAGAGAGATTCCAAGTGGGGCCTTAGTGACTCAGTGGATAGAGCGATCCGAGTGGGGCCTTAGTGGTTCAGTGGATAGAGAGATTCCGAGTGGGGCCTTAGTGGCTCAGTGGATAGAGAGATTCCGAGTGGGGCCTTAGTGGCTCAGTGGATAGAGAGATTCCAAGTGGGGCTGCAGTGGCTCAGTGGATAAAACAATATCAAGCGGGACCGCAGTGACTCAGTGGATAGAACTATGTTAAGTGGGACCGCAGTGGCTTAGTGGATATAACTGTATCAAGGGGGCCGGAGTGGCGAAGTGGATATATATATATATATATATATATATATATATATATAATATATATATATATAATGAGGCCTTAGTAGCTCATTGGATAGAGAGACTCCAAGTGGGGCTGCAGTGGCTCAGTGGATAGAACTATGTCAAGTGGGGGATCGACGTACTTATGCGAAATTTAGATGCATCGCAATTATGTAACACGACGAGGCTTAATGCAAAAAAAACTATATATTTATCCCCTATAAACACGCAAGCGGAGCCGCGGGTAAAAACTAGCACATGTATAATTGAAACTACACAAATTTCAAAACAATTCGTTAAGCAGTCCTATATGTTATGTCTAGCTTTGATTATTTATACCTGGTAAAAATTTTTCATTACGAAGATTTGTAAGAAATCTCGGCAATGGAATCGCTACTACACCCTTAAGTTTATGAACTTAAGTAGTGTTTATTCCAGGTTACAAGAAGATCCACGGCCTCGCTGAAGATGCGCAAGCGGCGATGAGGTGCCCCCATTGTAAGCTCAAGTAGGCACTGCAGTAATATTTTAAAGCCCTGTCACCGTATGTCAGCAATTACATAACAGTGGATCTCTGATTTAGTCTAATCCTCGCTGTTGTCAGCACGATGGTTTGCGATTTGAAGTATTCTTCCATTGGGTGGCATCAACGTCCTTATCCCTCCATTATCTCGTGCAAACTGTTGTAGGATGTCCACAGTAAAATGAGTCCTGCTTAAGATCCAATTGTATGCACGTTGTGTATTCTTCCGCTTAATCTAATATTAACATTGCCGTTGGCCTCATCACTTTATTCATACGTCGGCCAAGTGAAACTGTGAAATTATTAGAAAAATAAACATTTTATACATCTGTTAATTTTTACACACTGATGCATGAAAAAAAAACAGAAAGCTAAATTAATAATTTAAATTATCATAAATAGTTACCTAACACTTCTTATTCGACGTTATGACATGGAACTACATCCCATCTATCGTTACCAACTTAACCGGGCGCATGTCACTCAGTGTGCCCGTTGAAGTAATATATTCATGGGCAATGACTTTTTTCTAGGTTGATTTCGAAAGTGTTCAATTTATCGTGAAACAGCCTTTACCCAAATTTTGCGCCGCTGAAAACGCGCCACTCTTCGATCTCGCCATCGCGTCGTCGTTCTGGCGCGCTGTTTACAAAGGAAGGACGAAGTAGCGTGGAAGCAAGGAGACGGGACACAAGCCGCCGGGATTGCGGAAGCAGGCAGGAAGGCCGCAGGCAACGAGAAATGGCTCCTGCCGTTTCGGAAGCATCACCGTCATCACCGCCGCTGTTAGATTCGTCAAGAAACTACGAAGACTTTCACATCGGCTGTCGGACAAGGTGGCTACTGTCTTGTTTCCCTTGCCAGTTTTACGGTATAGCGGCCGCTCTTTGCTCCCTATGGACATATAGACAAGACAACCACGAGATTTCTTTTAATAGAATATTTTAGGTTCTATTTCAAAGGACGCACACTTGCGGTATGTTTTTGTCATAATGAAGGGGTACACTTACTAAAGGCTGTTCACCATAAAGTGAGCAGTCTCTAAATCAACCTTAGAAAAATGTGACTGCTCCTACATGCATATATTTCAATGAGCGCCCTGAGTGACATGCGCCCCGTAAAGTTGGTAACGATGGATGGCAAAGTAGCTACGTATCTTAACGTCGAATAAAAAGTGTTAGGTAACCATTTCAGATAACTTAAATTATTTCTTCCTCTTTCTGTTTTTTTTTTAATGAATCGATAAGTAAAAATGAGCAGATCTGTAAAATATTTACTTTTCTAACAATTTCACAGTTTCACTGGACTGACGCATGAATAAAGTGATGAGGCCCATTAGCCTACAATGATAATCTTACATAAGGCGGAATAATACACAACGTGCATTCAATTAGATCTTAAGCACGGCTTTCAAAAGTGCTAATTTTACTGTGAATAGTCTATACTTAACTATCTTCTCGGAATAGGCAGTCTGGTAAATGGTTAAAATGAAATAACAAAAAATTAATTCGTTTGCTTGATTTATTTAATTATGCCATTAAAAAATGTGTACCAAGCTTTTTCTGTTTTTTTTTTTTTTTTTTTTCAAATCTATACGAACATGTCACTTTTTTTTTTTTTTTTTTTTTTTTTTTTTTTTTTTTTTTTTTTAAATATAATTGCATACGTCTAGAATCGAAATAACAATCACAATTGCCTCTTCATTATTTTAGAGTGCATACTATACAATATAAAAGAATCAATTGTTCACAGCCACGGAACCGCTTCTAACATACTGTAAGTACACTGTGTTCGTTTACCTTGTCAACACCAGGAGGCACTATTCTACAGAATCTGCAGCTCTAGTTACGCGGAAGTACGTAGGGCTAAGTGACGTTCCAGCACGAAAGGAATTACTACAGAAGTCAGCTTCACTATGATTACCTAGACGTTTTGCTCATATTAACAGGCTGTACGTTTACTATGACGCTGGTGTGTCGAATAATTGCCATCATTAATCCAATCAATACAATTTCCTTGATCTTTAAAAATGTGCACCGTGAAATAGTTTCCGCGGCTTAACCCTTGCATCGCGTTAACAAGAAGAGATTCTTGTTTAATAAAACAAAAAAATTGCTCCATTAACATAATACAACTTCTAACTACGCAAAAAAATTCTGCGCTGAGCATTAAAAGCGTGGGAATTTCTTTCCCCGTTGTCTAATTTTTCTTTTATTTATCTTGGTGTGGTTTTTAAGTAGATAATTGTTTTGCGTAATTATATTAGTTTAACATATGTATATCCTCCTATACATATCTCCTCGGTTCAATTTGGAAATCAACGTGGGCAATAGAGACAGTAATATTACATTAAGAACGCAAGTAGAGGTGGATGATTATTCTTCCACCCCACAACGAACTGGGCTCGATTTCCTGCTGGTTCACGCCAGACTTTCGCAAGTGAGATACGAGGCGGACGTTGCCACTCTGCTTTCTCAGGGTGCTCCAATCTTCTCGTCCTTGCATTCCGGCGCTGCTCCATACTCACCTCCATCACCCTCATCGGCTATCAAGACCTCGCTGTTAAGAGCCACCCAAATCTCTTCACTCATTCTACCTTCGCTCTCCCCATCCCAATTTTTTCCCCCCATATTTCTAACAGTTGTTCTGTATTTCCGCCAATTCCTTGAGGTTCCTTACGTGCAAAGTTTTTTGTGTAATTTATGAAAACTTTCAGGACGGGCAATTATTGAGTTATATGAAAGTTACATCAAATTTTGAGCCCATTTAGAACAATCCATTTTCAGTTACTTTCTTTAACACAGGAGAGAGCAATTGTGTCAAAACTCGGTCCCAGATCCACACCTTGTTACGAAGTGTACATCTTTCTCCAGTTTTATTCTCTTTATCAGTGTGTTTTTTCCTTTAGTCTCCTAGAAAATATTCGCCTTTTCTCGATGTGCCATTGGAGGGTTTGTTATGATTGCTTAAGATGCAGGTAATATGTGATGAAATTATTTGAAAAGAGCGTAAGTACAGGATAATTATCCTGCGATATTCTCAGCACGCAGGAACGCTGTTGTAAAGTTTGTTATGACATGAACAATATTAAAGCATTCCCACAAAACAACTATTCCCCTCAGACGGCTAAAATACTAACCGGTAATACAGGAATATTCTGATGGAAAAATTCTAATTGCTTTATAAACGTGTTTTCTGTACAACTTAAGTTGCATTTGACTTCCGATAAAATCTGTTCAGACCAGAAAGAAAAACGAAACAACGAAGTTGCACAACCCTAGCAAGCATAAAGAATGAATATCGACTGTTTACTATTTGATCTGATATTCAGTAAAGTATATGAAGCGTATAGCGACCAACCTCCCCACTGCGCGAATTTTTCATTTCGCCACCCGAGGCGTTGGTAGGTACTGCGCGAGATGGGAAGCCGTAACTTGCAAAGCCATACACTTCTGTCATATCGTTGGCTCCGCGGCAGGCTCTTTTAAGGACATAGGCCAGTGGTAAGAGAATCCTCTTCATCATTTACCGAATTGTATATGAGGAGTATCGTATTATCAATGCTTAGAGATGTGACTGGACCAATATACAGGAGACGTAAAAACCTGTATCTGTACGATGTGACATTGAAGTTACTAAATTATAAATTTAACTAGCCTTTCTGGGGCATAAGATCAGAACGGAGAAACAAAATTAAAGAAAACATGTACGTACAATATGAATCATTTACGGAAGGCCAAGTTCCAAGGCCGTATCACACACAAACATGCTTGTGTTTGGGCAAAAAAAAAAGTTGTTGTGGTCGCGGGGAAAGAGAAAAAAAAAGGGGGGGGGGGGGAGCGAAAGCGGGATGCCTAAATAATATTTGGTTCCCCAACAGACCGATTCTGAACGTTTGGTCCAGTGATCAAGACGTCAGAGTGGTGGATCGAAGATCCCCCGTTTATACACACGCCTGGATTGGAGATCGTACAAGCGTGGAAAATTTTATTTTCGAGTACAGTACTTCTTAAATACTTCGGAAGGAAATGCAGGCATAGTCCAACTGGGGAGGCATGCTCTGTAGCAATGAAAATTGTAGAAATTCCATTACGACGCATTAAGAAACTGTTTTACGAATTAATTCTTCTGTAGAACCTCCTGCTTTCAGTATTAGGGAAACACTACTTTAAAGTAAAGACACTAAGTATTCGATTAGCAAATTTTATGTGAATATACGCATTCATAAGGGAAATATAAAAGTTGTTTATAGTTTTACACTGAAAACTGCATTTGCAGCATATTGTGCAAGTTTTTTTTACGTTTATGGACACTTATCACGCTGGTACTGACAAACTAGAAAAATTAACATTTTTGGCTTTCATTGTCTTCAAGGCAACGTCTGCAGAATCAGTCGAACTCGAGGTAAACACGCCGGGAAGACAGGTGCAGTTTTAGTCGAAACAAAAGTTGGTTACGTTGCAACTAGAGAAATTGCAGCTCGCGGGTGTAACACCTGCTGTCATCACACGTCGTGAGAAATCGCCATGCAGTCGGCGGCAGCAAGGACTGTGGAAAATTAACGCAAACGTCAATGCATTACCAACTGTGGTTGAACTTCTCTTAACATTGCGATCGTTTAACCGACTGTACTATAGGCTGTTCACGGTAAAGTGAGCACTTTTTTAGGCTCTTCTAAATTTTTCCTTTCATCCAATGTCCATCTTCCTGCTACTTTAAAATATAAACATTGCAACGTGACCAATAAACACAGTGTATACATTTGACCACCCTCAAAATGTAATGCCTGAGGCCGCAATAAGATATATTTATTAGTGGTTAATGCCGGTTGGGAGAGCCTTAAAAAGTGCTCACTTTACCGTGAACAGCCTATAGTTCCAAAGTTGGACATGGGAGTAAATTACCATCGAATACGGCAAGCTGTCCCACAGATAAATTGATTTGCATGTTCTTGGCTTCTGGGTTGTTGCCGCGTCACTGTTGTATTTTGTCCCGACGGTTCGGAAGATATTGCAGCCTCCAGATAGAGACGACAGTGAAGCGGGCGGACAGTCCTTAAGCCAGATGGAGTCGTTACTACACCTTTAATTGGGTTGGGAGTGTACCTCAACTATCGTAGCATACATACGTAGCGAAGTCACATTGCACAGTCTTAATTATACTACACTTTATTATAGGGGTATATATGACGCTAAGAGAATCTGTTATGCAACAACACTTTGCTGTGTGTTTATGACATGTAATTGGGTTCCACACACACTATTACAGTTCCACAGCACGAGTTGGTGGCTGATTCAGCATCATTCTCGCTGCATTACTCTGAGATTCGTCCGCCCCCTGGACACAGACGCCGGGGAGTTATTTTGCTTTAGGACTTCAGACCTCCACTGTGTGTTGATGTAAAGGCTGTTCACGATAAAGTGAGCGCTTTTCAAAAGTGCTCACTTAGAAAAAAGTCTCTACTCCTACCTGCATATATTTTAACGGGCGCCCTGAGTGACACGCGCATAATAAAGTTGGTAACGATCGATGGGAAGTAGTTCCGTACCTTAACGTCGAATAAAAAGTGTCAGATACCCATTTCTGCTCATTTAAATTATTTCTCTCTCTTTCTTTTATTTTTTATGTATCGAAGTGTAAAAATGAGCAGATTTGTAAAATATTTACTTTTCTTATAACTTCAGAGTTTCATTTGACCGATGCATGAATAAAGTGATGATGCCCATGACAACGTTAATCTTACATAAGGCGGTATAATACACAAAGTGCATACAAGTAGATCTTAAGCAGGGCTCTCAAAAGTGCTCATTTTAACGTGATTAGCCTATAGGAAGGAGGTGGTAAACAAGTGGCTGGCAGTCACTTCGTGTACGTAGAGGTTGGCAAGCCAGCTCCCGCGGGACGATTGCCCGCCCGAGGTACAGCGCAAGGAGAGAAGGCGACCGACCTTCTGTCATGTACTAATACGGTAGGGGAAAGGTCACTTAATATTTCGGAGCGCACGACAACCTTGGGATTCTCTCTCCCTCTCCTCTCTCTCTGGTAAAGGCTGTTTGTTGCTTTGTCCGTGTCCCTAGCCACCGTCGAGCGCGACACACTGTGAGATTTTCCGACGATCGTATTGAATACAGAACTGAGTAAAACACTTTGTTTTACTGCCTTAAACAAATTCCTAAAGGCACGGGCGAGATACAGGATTGAGAACTATCCTTACTGCAGATCCTTACGGTATAGGCTATTCACGGTAAAACGAGCACTTGTGAAAGCCCTGCTTAATCTCTAATTGCATGCACGTTGTGTATACTTCCGCCTTATGTAAGAGGCTCATGACAATTAACATTGTTATGAGCCTCATCACTTTATCCATACGTCGGTCAAGTGAAACTGTGAAATTATTAGGAAAGTAAATATTTAACAAATCTGCTCATTTTTACACTTCGAAGCATTAAAAAGCACAGAAAGCGAAAGAAATAATTCACGTTATCAGAAATGGTTGCCTAACACTTTTTATTCGACGTTAAGATACGGAACTACTTCCCATCCATCGCTACCAACTTTACTGGGCGCATGTTAAAATATTTATAGGTAGAGGCAGTAACTTTTTCCTAAGGCTGGTTTCAAAAGTGCTCACTTATCGTGAACAGACTTTAGCAATTTTATTTATAAATAGCAGCAAATACTATCATAATTTACTACAATGACAAGCTGCATGACGACTGATGGTTGTTGTGCAACCTCATATAACAGATAAATACTGATTAGAGATACAAGCAGGCGAATGAAGTTAACACCGTAATTTAGCAAAGGTGTTATCTGGGTTATGAAACGTCAGCATAGACTCACGCAGAATATTTGCACGTAAGAGAATGCGCATGATGCATTCCTTAAAAGAAGCGACGATTGGCGACAGTTTGATTAAATCTGTAATCACCTAAAACTCGCTGTTTTATTAAAACCTTAGCTGTCCACAAGCAAATCTCCACAGGACGGGGCATCGACTTGGCGCCTGATGATTTGTTCGATCTATTACCCAGGTCTAACACTGGCGTTACGTACATATTTGTTTGTCGTAATGGACGTGTTTACGAGGTAGAAATACATGGTGCTCTCAAATATAATATCTGGCTGGACTAACCTCGGGGTCAATCCGTTTAATGGGTCTACTATAACAATACACAATCAGCTCTTCCTGGTTTCCGGGTGGAAACATTTCATTCGTAATAATTTTAACAGGATGAATAATACTTAGAGAGAACTATTTAAGAAATTAAGGGGGGAGGGAGAAGCGGGAGCGGACAAAAGCCCCAACATCAACTTTATATGCGAGCTGCTACAATAAGTATTCTGTTCAAAGAAGAGCATCTTCTGCTTTCAGGTAATATACTATGTCTTATTGCAAACGGATATTTTAATTACTCTTTAATTCAACACGTCTTATTAAAGTCATTCGGAGTATCAGAATTAGGAGGTCCTGTCATCTTCAGTCCTGCTTTGCACAACCACAATATTTAAACCCCAAACACTGACCCCAACGGTAAACATTACTTTCTTTTTTGACCCCGTTCTAGTTTCTCTTCATCTGCCGATTTCGTAACATTCTGTCACGTGTAAAAAGTTGATTTGCTATTGGATTAACGAGTTTCCTTGACATTCAACTGACATCGTGGAAATTGTTAAAACAAGTCACTACTGTTAACAGCAATTCTTTCTCGACCGCATAAAGGAAGAAACCCAATTTAGCGGCCTTCTACAAGAAAATTAATTTTTCTAACACGACGTTACGACGTATAACTAATTTCTTACTTCACTTTCAACATTACCGCAAGTTTTACAACCAACGTAATGTTTTTTACATTTATCATTTGGGGCAGGAACATTGAAGTAAATAAATACTTACGCAAGATCGACCGAAGGTACTAAAAGTTTTCTGTAAGCACTTAATTGACTCGGGAATCTACTTCCCGAAACCGCAAAGAAAAGGAGGAAACATAAATTTAAGCTGCAGAGAGTTACGAGGGCAACGGAAAAGAAGCGCTTTTCCCGATCAAACAGGACTGCGAGAAAATAAACTGGGACTGGAAAAGTGGTTGGTATCAGTGACGTGGGTGGTCCAGAAAATGTGTGAGCATCATACAGCCAGGCTGAGGCTCAACAGTTCATCATTGAACAAGAGTCCACTAGAGAAAGTTAACAACGGTTATTACGGGCAACATTTCAATAGGAAAAATGTATCATGATGATGGACCCAATAATTTCCACTGACGCATAGACGAAACATTTGTTGCGTTTCAGCCAACTCACGGCAGCTATTGAACGTCTTCACTTACACGAAACAACGTCACGATAGCTACGCATATCGCCAAGTTTAGAAATAAGCGAAAGTCACCGAATGTCAATTTGGGTTGGATCTGTAAGGCAGTGTTGATGTTCCAACTTCCCACTGAAACACTCGCAGAAATTTGGGCGTTTGCTTCGCCAGGTTCGTTTGATATTTCTCCGGAAAGAAATGGCATCATCACAATGACGACCACAATTATGTCTCCCGATTCTATAAAAAATATTCCACATTTGTACATACTGTATAGTGTATTCGCGGTTTCTTCACGCTGTTTTAGTCAAACCTTTGAAAAATCACACCACGTATGACGTGTTTAGTTTTTTTATGTATCACAAGCGTTTTGCACTTATGTAAACTTACAGTATCCTATATTTGGTTATATTGATTTTTTAATATTTCATCTATGAATTATCATATTTAATTTAATTTGTAATTAACATGAATTAAAACAGTGATAAAATATGTGTGTTGGTAATTCTTAGAAAGAAATGTTCTTATGTAACATATTATTACACTTTGTGGGCATGAATGCGGTGGATTGTCCCTTCAGTGTAATTTTCAAGACTCGGATAAGCTTTGTTTGCATGAGACGGAGGAATATCCTGGAAGTAGAACTTCAGCAAGGCTTCGTTCGGAAAAATTGGAAGTAACCGTGAATGGAGTATACATAGATTTCGCCGAGTTCAAATGTCGCAGAGTATTGTACTCAGGACTTCATTGGGTTTTGAATTAAACATATGTATAGGCTATTCACGGTAAAATGAGCACTTTTGAAAATCTTGCTTAAGATCCACATGTATGCACGTTGTGTATTCTTCCGTCTTATGTGAAATTAACATTGCCATGGGCCTCATCACTTTATTCATGTATCGGTCAAGCGAAACTGTGAAATTATTAAGAAAGTAAATACTTTACTAATCTGCCCATTTTTACGCTGCAATGCAATAAAAAAAAACACAAAGCGAAAAAATAATTTCAAGTTATCACAAACTGTTATCTAACAGTTTTTATTCGACGTTAAGATATGGAACTATTTTCTATCCATCACTACCAACTTTACTGGTCGCATGTCACCCGTTAAAATATTTGCTGTCAGGGACAGCGAATTTTTCTAATGTTCATTACAAAAGTGCTCACTTTTTCGTGAATAGCCTTTAGCAATATTTTCAATGCCAGTGACGCTGGCACTACAACAGAAGTTATTTTAAAACATATTTTTCTGGCCTAAGATTTTATTGTTACAAACCAAAAATAGCGTTGATAGACCCCTCCAAATGCAGCAATTAGATTTGAAAAATTCAAGGAGCCTAGAACAGGAATATGCTTTGAGTAGCACCGTTGGCCTGTTAACAAACCAGAGATGTCCGAAATACACATATAAAATGATTTTGTATGTGGGAAACAAAAAAATTCAAGGGTGTTACGTAACGCGTATAATTAGTTGATAAGTTTCAAATGTGGGAGACCACTTCAGAAACGAGGTCCCTTCTAAACCGAAAATATTCAGTTTACGTGACAACGCAAGTCCAAGACACAAACTTTTTGAGAAGAGAGGAAGAACAAAGCTGTCTTCGGAACCAATGCATAACACACCGTAGAGGACGCAAACGACAAGGCCAGCAGATGTTGAAAATCTCGTAGAGTTTATTGTAAGGAAAACGGGACCTCAGTAGTCACGCGGGGGCCACGGTTGCTGAGCGGTTAGCCTGCTCGCCTTCCACCAAGGCGAAACGGGGTTCAATCCCCGGCCGCATCATTCCAGGATTTTCGCATGTGGGAATCGTACCGGCGGGTTTTCTCGGGGATCTCCCGTTTCCACCACCCCTTCATACTCGCCTCAATCACACTCTCATCGGCTCTCAAGACCTCGCTGATAAGAACCGCCCAAATCACTTCACTTCTGTCGTCACGCAATTATCTCACCAACCCACGGCGATACGAGTTCAAACTTGGTGCTTATGTGTCGGAACTCAACACATGTAGGAAATGTGAAAAGCCGATGACAGGTAAGTCTTCTCGGGATACTTCCATACTTCCTCACCACGACGGTGCCGTGGTGATGTAGTGGTTAGACTACTCGCCTCCCACCTAGGCGAACCGGGTTCGATTTCCGGCGAGGTCGCTCCCAGATTTTCGCATGTGGGAATCGTGCCGGACGAAGGCGCTGGTCGGCGGGTTATCTCGGGGTTCTCCCGTTTCCCCCGTCCTCTCATTCCGGTGTTGCTCCATACACTTCACCCTCATCGGCTCTCCAGGCCTCGATGTTAAGAGCCACCCAATTCTCTTCATCACTTCCACCACGACATCCCACTTCATTTCATTCCTGAAGGTTGCCTACGGGCTCCAACATGAGAACGCCGTCAATTTCGTGAGTGCTACCCTTACCCTATGTCCTCCATTTGCAATTTACGTGGTTAATGAAAGGGTCGTTATTTTAAAGAGACTATTGTGACCCATGCGTGTCAGTAAACATTTAGATTATTACACATTTCGATGAGTATTCTATCCTGAATAGCTCCCTACCCTGAATTAGTTTGTGGTGATAATTTGATCTACATTGCCTTACAAGATATCCGACCCGAGTTTATAATATTTTTTTCTAAACAAATATTGCAACTTACATATCGTTTTTGTACAGTTGAAAACCCTATCGATTGTAATTAATTTTTGAAACAGGTAAATCATCTACAATTTGGTTTAAATAGTTTCATGGCAAAAAAATTACATAAAGCTGCACATTTTTTCAACCATTTTTGAAAAATTTCCACTCATTTTTATTTGTGGAAACTTATCTTTCTAGACAACGGGGTTTGCATTCCAAAAATAAATTTCCTTTAAATCTGCTGATAGTACAGTTTAAAATTTTTTCTTAGCCTAGTCCGTTACCAGGGGACTTAAAGGGGTGTTCCTACAGATCACGCCCGCTGTTTGGGCGGGATAGGATTTGCTGAAGCCCGTTGTTCAAATCACATTGGAGTTCGAAAAGTATATGTGTTAAGAGTGGGATGGACCCCGCGTTTTTTGTGAAATAGTTGTTTGCGCGAATACGCGTATCTCGGTAAATAAATGTTGTGCAAATACGACGTTTTGTCAGAAAAAAAAACTTTATGTATATACACACAAATATGCCTTTAATTTTTTTTTACTTTTGTCGTATAAGTGTATACTTGGAGAAAAAACCGTGAAAATGGCCAAATATCGCATTATTAAAACGTTGGTTATGATGTCCGTTTCCCCGATCGCTTTTCATTGTGGAGGGGAGTTTTATTAAAATACTCGTCCGAGTTTTTCCGCCCGACGCTTTTCATTTCCGTTATGCACGAGGAACAGCGTATAGATGCAGTTTGAACCCCTCTGAAGTCTCTGCGAGTGTCCTTTGACCCCTCTACTTGACTGTGCCGATACCTTTCTCCCGTCGGCGAAGTTACGCAACTGAGGGACACTGCCATCTGTTTATAACCGAATGTACTTACGTTATTTAACTAATTACTGTTCATTTAGAAAATGTATACTTCTATTTACGTACTAACGACAAAATTCTATTTTAAAAGACAATGTTGAAAGTTAAGATAAAAACTTCAGTGTTGGCAATTTTCTGATGCTTTCAAGGCCAGTGCTGACAACTGATAAATGATACGGCGATGTTGTAGACTGCAGATGTAACCATGAAAACCAGTAGCAAGCATCTTGTTGGCAACAGTGACGAGCGGAAGTGCGTTTGTCCTGTCGCTTGCCGTGAGGAACGGACAAGCACAGCATTGTCGCCAACTGTTGCGACACACCCACACTCGACTCCACGGGAGACCGGCAGACAATTTCTGTACATGCGGACTTTGTCGCCGGGACCAGGCGGGAGACACTAGATAGGGCTTACAATCGCGTTATTTGAAGTTAGTTCCTGTGTAAATACCAACATAGACATTTTACCACTAGAATTAATTATTTTATGGACCAGATCGGTTTTGAGTCAAAACTATGAGTGCTTTGTATCTCGAACATACTGATTTAACCTACATATAGTTCAGGTGCTGATTTAATAACTTACGGGGAGACATATTTAATCGCTTTTTGCACTGCTTGTGCAAGATTTATTCTATTCTGTTGGTCACATTTGGAGGTAACGTAAATATTTCAAACACAGGGCTAACACAAACAGCACAAGTATATATTTAATTATTGCCGAAAACAGCATTCGGCAACTAAATGGTGTGTCAAGTAGGTTCTAATTAAGCAATTTTAAAACTTCGTTCTAGAACCTTTCAAGAATAATGCAAGCTGTAAGCATGCTGTAAGATGCTACCCGGCAATAGCCTTAAAAAAAAAAAAAATATCGTTTTTTGTAAACACGCCATTTTATTAAACGTTGAACACAGCGTGATTATTAACTACTTCAACGAAGCGTGTTTATTACAAAATAACCATTTAAAAACTATTATTTTTGTTTTATTATACTAGGTGATTATTTTTCGTAACGTGTGTTTGCTGTTGGTATTAATCCAGGCACCTATCACCCACCCATCAGCCCTGAAAATGACTTTAAAATAAGAAGATCGTTACAACATGGGAGTGTCCGCTCTTGTCTCCTTACTTGCTCTGTGGTCGGGACTGTGCACCTCAAACATAAAGTTAATTAGGATAAAGCAGCGCCATAATTTGTCGTATTTGATTCACGCTGACTTTTCGTTGTGTGGAAACACTTCAGCTTTTTTGCCAAATGGGAAATCGTGGGTTCAAGTACTACCTCGTGTGAATGTTATGGGTAGGTGTGAGCATATATGTACATGCATGCACAGGCGCTTTGGAACTATAAGCTACGTTGCCTACAAACGTGAACAATTTAAGTAGCATTTCTATAACACTGATGCCCTCATTCCAAAAAGGGTTTATGTGACTGCATCTTAAGACTGGTGTTGGGCAAATCGATCGCTGTACGGCAAGATAAGGACAACTTGTGCCATCAATAGCTACAAGCGTTGACTGTCCGTCAGATTATAGGAGAATCAAAATATCGTCAATGATTACCTCTTTGCTCAAATAATGAGGCAAGAGAACATAAAACGTGTTCTGCAACCAATAGTACATTTTGATATAGGCTGTTCACGGTCAAGTGAGCACTTTTGAGGTCCTAGTTACTCTTTCCTTTTAGCCATTGTTTATCCTTTAACCACCTTTTTAAATAAATATTGCCACGTAAGTAATAAATATAGTGTATTTATTTCACCGCACTCCGAAATTAACTTTTGAGGCCACATGTTTATTGACTATATTCCAAATGAGAGGGCGTTTGTTCAAAAGTGCTCACTTAACCGTGAACAGCCTATAACACACACAACCCTTCTGGTATATATAGCGTGGAAATCAGCTGGAAGTTGCTGTAGAGCTACATGAAGGTTAATTGTACGTTCTGGTGGCCAAGAGACAGAAAGACTTTAGTCACGCAGGTTTTTTTTTTACATTTCAGGCTCACTGACACAACAAGCTGATCCAGAAAAAAGGCCTGACTTGAACCCATATATCTGGAGACGTAGTTCGTTAAACTGAGCGCATTATCATCGGGGTCGACAATATCTCTGCCGGGTAAATTAGTTCTTATATGCATCAAAAATTGGGTATTCAATTATTTTAATAATCATAAAATGTCATCCAATTATCGAATTGAATAAAATTGTTCATAGTTAGTTCTCAAGTAGCTTAGTGGAAGACAAGAGCTCAAGTTGGGCACTTCGGAGGCAAAGAAAACTGTACATTTGCATGACTTCGAATAACGACACAACAGTTGTTATGAATTTGTAAGTGTTAAAGGGTTTTCTCCGATACGATAGAGCTGCAAAGCCAGACATGAGAATATCGCTTATCTAATCTTAACCCGTGCCAATTGTCCCCCCCCCCCCCCCGACCATCAGAAAACAGTTTCTGAATTATTGGACTTGGATTTGTGCAATAGCTTTTATCATGCATGCGTAGCCGTCTACGCGATGGACAGTTTGTCTATCCATATTTCATTTGAGAAGGAAGGAAGGACCGCCAAAATTTAAAATTTGTCACTTGGCTCTTGTGTCTGCGTATACGAGTAACGTGGGTTAAGCTAGCGCTGAGTAAGTGCCACATGACTGAGAGAGGCTGAGTGAGTATCAAGTTTTCCCGTTTACGAATACGCCAATTAAGTTTCATGAAAAAAAGGTTCCATTTACTCGGGCCGTGTCCGAATTGGCAGATTTAGTAGACAAAATGATCACGTGGCCCGATTTTGCATACAAAAATGGTGACGTATTTGGTAATTTGGTATTTCGTATCTAGCAGATGTTAGCAAAATCACAAAATGACAATATCAACGCCATATTTGTTTTTACTTTAAAAACACATGCGCGAATGCGTAAATAAAATTACTTTTAAAACTAATAACTGTACATAAAATACACTAGGCATGTTTTAAAAAGCAAGTAAGTGTTGTACTCTGTGTGTGTGTGTGTATATATATAGACACACACACACACCGCCAAAAACATTTTTAAAAGTCACTATTGCATAATTCATTATTTTATTATTTATTAACGTATTCGTAGTATTCCAGTGATGATTACAGAAATATTACGAGTGTTTTAAGCATTAACTTTAGATAAAAATATTTTGCACTGTTAGTGTTGCCGCGAGTGCTAAACAAGTGACTGTCGACAACGTCCGAATTGATACCTACCAAATCACGAATTTACAAGACAGCGAAATAACGAAATTTGTCAATTCGGACACGGCCTCAGAGCACTGCAATTTACCCAAAACCCTAGTCCCTGAAGTTACATCGACGGTGGACGAAGGTCATTCAGCTCGCACATGCGCTACGAGGCGAACCCCCCGGTTCCAGCCGAAGGCGCGTGCACCGAGAAGTGGGTCACAAAGTGACGAGAAAAAAAAAGGGGGGGGGGGGGAGATCAAAGAGAGACTGCCAGATTAAATGTTGGCGCGTTTTAAAATCTCGCTGGGGGAAAAAAAGGAGGAGGGGTATGTTTCCGGGATGAAGAATACTGAACGAACTTGCGCTACGAAGTTCTGATAAGCTTTTCCCCAGAGTTTTACGAATCGACTGCGTGTTCTCTCGGGTAATTTGAGCTAGGTACCCCAAATTTGAAGTCGTCTATCCTGGCAGACAGGATTGCGTCCAGCGTAAATTAGTTTCCACATACGCGGTCGCTTTGGTGCGACGATGAAACCAATAAACATTTCGAAAATTGATCCCGGCACACGCATTACAGTAACAAAACTGATGTGTTCTTTTCATTCATTTATCACCGTAGTGATCTCATGTCAAAAGACGGAAAAACTGTCCCGGGAAACTGTTGTAGCAGAAGAAATATCTTTTAGAGGTGAAAGTTAGGTGGCAGGCCCAGGACAGGTTTTGTATATGCCGAAAGTTAAAATAAAATTTTCTCTGCCGCGACAGACTATTGGCCCAGAGTCAAACATTCTTGTTATCTTTTTAGTTTTTGTAATTCCTGTGTAAGTTACATGCCAGGGACAAGTTGCCATAACTGTGACCTACAATTACTGCAAATGTAAGTACATGTTATAGTGGAATATTAAGATATTACAAAGATGTCAAGAGAATAAGTTTCGTACATACAATAAAAATAATCCCCAGGTGGGTAGAAACCAAAAATTAACTGTAAGGAACAAGTGCTGGCTTCAGACACTGAACATTCCCGTTAATGCGTTGCGCTGTCAATAATAATAATAATAATAATAATAATAATAATAATAGCACCGGAATCATGCTACGAAGCAGTATATATTTATGCTAAAAATGTTATGAATTTACATAAACACAAGTCGCAACTGTATGATGCCGTCCTAACAAAAATACATTTCAGTCCAGCTTTTGGAATATGGATCGTTATTTTCTGTCGCGGCGTACCGAGTAATTCCATAATGAAAACCCGAACACAAAAAAAAAGCTAGTGATATGTAAATCAAGAACCGCGGAAACGAATTCATTTGAGCACAGAAATTTAAAGCTGATAATGGTAAGTGAGAACTAACAACATCCTCGCATCCCAATTTATGAAATTATTCGATGAAGGCATATTCCATAATGAGTTTCAAAACAGGTCGGTACTTAAATCCTCGCCCTGAGTTTGTATATAAAATCCTGAAATAAAATGATTTTTTTTGGAAGAACAGCATTGGGTAAAGAGCGTATTGAAACTCGTTCTTTGTGTGATGAACGGGAAGTACCTGGCACCGGAGCGGACTGTACGTAGGTACGAGAGCAGTGTCAACACCGCCGCGTGGTGTAGCGGAATTACAACTGCGCAGTTGTCCCGGTGCACGCGCAGTTGACTGACCTCAATAACCAAACACCCCCTCAACACTGATTAGAAACGCCTGTCGGGGCTGCGTCACGATTTCAGAGATAGACTAGTGACTGGATAATCGCTGGTAAAATATCAATCATTCGATTATTTAAATATAATCGATTTATCGATTCATTTTTAAACAACTCGATTATTCATGATTTTCAGCTGCCTATACATAAACAAAACAAAATATTGCAGACACCTACATGTTTCACGTTTATTAAAAATAGAATTTTGAAACAAATGTTCAAAATAGCAGAAATGATTAAAAATGAACAGAAAAATTTTTGGTGAGAATAGTTTACAAAAAAATTATAGAAATACACAGTATTTGCGGTCAATTTTTATGTATGGATTAGAACAAGGCAATCGATTAATTTTACCGTTTATTAATTCGATTAAAATAATAATCGTAATCGATTCTATCGAATTACAAAATTATGCGAATATCCAAACACTACGACAGACAGGCTTGCGAGTTCAGGAAGTTCTCGTTCTGTCGCTGACCCCCAACCGTCCTTCCTTTGTCTGAAACAACGCCGCAGCGTGCGTCGCAGAAAACGTGTCAAAACGGCGCAAGTCGCGCAGGTAAACAAAGACTTGTTTCTTATCCACTTATCTGTACGTAATTCGTTCAAGTGTTTGATAACACGTAGATGGCTGAAACGCAAAAACTGACGGAAAATTACACCAGTCATCGGTTTCGAAAAACTTTCTTCCGCTTTCATTCCAGTCGTTGTGACGTAACGCGCGATTTACTTCCGCATTTCGTTTACGCCGTCTTCAGAACAGCCAGTCTGCTTGTTTGTTTTATCGCCACCTAACCACTGCAATCCACGAGAACTAAAGTGATTTCGATCAAGTGTTATCGATTTAAAAAAAGTGTTAAACTCTGAAAGTAAAAAGGTTATATAACTAAAATTTTAATTGAGAGTTTGTTAATATCCATGTGACTAACGTGATTTTAAAATTATACACATTAAAATGTTTATACTTATAATATTCACTCAACAACATACAAAAATACCCACAGGAAACTGTAACATTTTTTTCCCAGTAAAAGTATTAATAGTCCAAAACATTATGAATGCGCATTACACTTAATTATTTTTCCCGCTATTTAACATACACCAGCACGTTAATCTCTCATTAGCGACCACAAATACTCCCCTTTTTTTAGTCCTCCCAAGTCCTTTAATACATCACAAAAAACGACATTTTGTTCGGGAAAAATTGATTTATGGAATCGAAACACACACACAGTTGTTTACATACCTAAATTGTTGTTTTCTTGCGCGTCGTTACACCTTCCAACGACTCTAATGATGGCTCTTCCTGCCATGCGCGTGCAGTGCATCACCGCTGGCAGATTCGTTTCATTGTTGGTCTGGTTCGTGATGTCAGCTCCAAACTGCGGCGGCTTCATCTTGCGTCTTCAGAACGACTGGCTTACTGGCTGATCAATATACGCTCAAAAAAAATGTAAACACTTTCTAGCACGATCGTATATCGTCACTCCAGTACCATTCGCTCCTGACGAATTACGCAAAATCCTTTCGTGCCGCCATGCCTCTTTGTTTATATACCATCAGCTGTTTTCCTTCCTTTCAGCTCCCCCTCCACTCGCCACCCCCCTCCAACAAACCATACAGCTGTTCCCAATAGCCGCGCCGCGCTGCGCAGTGAGCGAGTGCGCAGGTATGAGCCAGAGCGATGACGTCACAACGGGTGAGGAAGCAAGGTGGAACAACGACACAGATGTAGGATTTTAAACCTCTGGCAAATATTCAAAACACTGCTCTGTCTTATTCTTACATGAAAAGAAAAGTAGTTTCCTTCTAGCAGTATTTTTTAGAGTGACTCGCATTAATCATTCGTAGCTTCCGAGCCAAAACATGAGCCAACAAACTCGATATGCTAGATGGGTTACCGTATACTTTTATAATATGTAGTAAATAAAAAAAAAAAAGTGCAAATTAATTTTGCATCTGGTGCATTTTAGATTATGTATCGTATAAATGGCGTCAGGTTTTTACGGCTAAAATACGATAACACAATTTTCAAAAATGGTATTAGTTACATGAAATGCGACTGTTTACATCAATTCAAATTAAAGTTTACAACAGTAAAAATCAGTACCTATCGATTAATAGAATTAAAATATGTACCCCTGGTGGGACTCGAACCCACAATCCCCGGTTTAGGAGACCGATGCCTTATCCATTAGGCCACAGGGGCGTTCGTGTTTTAGTTCTCATCTACAATAATATATTTTATATTTATAAAACCTAATGTTTTTTAAAAAAATTCTATCACAGTAACATTTCTTTGAAAGTTGATAGTAACTTGCCTAAATGATGCATACTTTTTAGTTTCTGGATAATTTTTTATAAATTTGAACTATAATGTGCAACTGCCAAGCTGACATACTGGAGTTCAGGTAACGATTTTTCTTTAGACAGTTCCCACCAGTTATTTATTTTCAGAAAAATTACTTTTTCCGGGAAAATAATAGTTTGTTTGTGCTAGTCTATGGTTTACGGCAACATCAATGCAAACCAACTGGTTGCAGGAATCAGCACGATTTTTCTTTCCGTGTTTTCTGGTATTGTGTAGTTCACGTCGCTACAGTACATGTTAAAGGTTATTTTTCATGCATATACGAAACTTTCTGATGACGTTATAAAGTAAAATGTTAATAGTTTCTTTAAGTTTGTTGTAACGTATTACAGTGAATATGGATATATGCTCCTTCTCTTAACGATCAAAAAATAAATAAAAATACACAGTGATACAAAGAATTCAAAACATATGATAATGCAATACACCAACACAGCGAAGTCAGTATTAAGAATTAAATTGTGTTTCAACATCATTGATCCAAACTTCAAAAATATATTCCCAGTTACTTTTTTTGAATCAAACCTTTGAAAAATCATCCCAAGTATGAGGTGTTTGGCTGTTTCCTAAATATATAATGTGTCACAATAGTTTTATAGTTGTGCCAACATAAAAGTATCTTTTTTCAATTGAATTTTTACTTACATTTTATCAATAAGTATAGTATTTAATTAAAAAATAATATGAATAAAACAGAGATTTAATAGGCGTGTTGGTAATGCCTAATAATAAATAGTATTTATGCAAAATTTTATTACATCGAGTGCGCACGAATATAGTGCGCTGTCCATTTTGTGTCTTTTTTTTTTAGACTCGGTTAAGCTTTGTTTGCATGAGGCGGAGGAAAATCGTGGAAGTAGAACTTCAGCGGGGCTTCAGAAAAGGGTGGAGTAACCGTGAATGACGTATATAAAAAATATTTAAAACTAAAACGAAAGAAAAATTTCGTTATTGACACTTGCCTTTATAGTAGAGAAGAAATTAAAAACTATTAAAAATATTTAAGTAAAGTTATCAAAAAAGTTTTGTAGGCTGATTACAAAAAATATGTAACCTTATTGTATAGTTATATTTATTTGTAAATTATTGTATATTTAATATTAAAATGAAATTTGCATGTAAAACGCTCACAAATATTCGTCTGCAGCCTAGCAC
The DNA here is from genome assembly GCA_029891345.1 of Dryococelus australis. Classification (NCBI taxonomy): domain Eukaryota; kingdom Metazoa; phylum Arthropoda; class Insecta; order Phasmatodea; family Phasmatidae; genus Dryococelus; species Dryococelus australis. Next base: position 83,583,001 of record CM056999.1, on the reverse strand, counting down.
ATAGGCAATACTACCTACGTCCGCGTATAAAACGCTGCGTGTCAAGTGCACAGACGGCTGCCAATTTGTTTCTGGCGACAGTTTGTATGTATTCCTTGTATTGTATGTTTGAATGCTATTTGTGCATAACATCGTAAAATATGTGAAATGAAATTACAATTCTTTGAATAATGTATTATGTGGCCGGGAACATTAACCCAACAGCAAACCCGTATCGTATTAATGCTCCCCTCCCCCCGTAATGAAGATAACAGGAGATGCAAACCCTCTTGTTGCATACAATATTTGTACCGTCAGGAATTGCGAACGCGCGATGCTTGTTTATTGAGCAGTAATACCTACGTAACAGAAATGGTCCTCTTACTGCAACTGCCTAGGACCCACAGTTTGCACGATATCAGAACACAAATGTGATGCGGTGTGTGACAATGCCTGCTAGTTAGGCAACACATCAAACACCAACTGGTATATGCTGCTCACGGTTAATTGCGCACGTTTGAAATCAATCTTTGAAACATTATACTGCTCCTGTATACCTGCATGTTTTAACAGGCACACTAAGTTGCATGTGTCCAGTGCCATTGACAACAGCGGTGGTAAAGTAGTTCCACATTTCAACGTTGAATTATAATTATTACCTAAACGTTTGTCAATATTGGGATGATATATTTCGCTTTATGGTTTTTATTAATACATGCACATGTAAGTATTATAAAATGTCTAAAATACTTACTTTTCTAATAATTATACAGTTTCACTTGATTGACGCTAGAATCAAGTGATCAGGTCCATGGTAATGTTGATCTTATATATTGTTGCAAACTAATGTGTTGCCTACCTAGCAGGCATCATCACGCACACCATCACTTTTGCCTCCGTAAGCGGAGCTCACTTTGTGACACAAAAAAATTACATTTGAATGTCTCTCTATTTCAATGGGATGTTAGATATTTAGTGGTGCCAATTGAACCACTGAACATTACAAAAAGCCTCTTTGAAATGGAACGAAATGTAAATAATAGTGAAAAATCCTGTGTCACAAAGTCATCCCCCCATTTCCAGACTCACCTCCGCTTATGGCATATAATGTAAGTAAAAGTTCTACTTCGCCAAAAATAAGGTAATTTTATGTTAACATAAGTATAAAGCAGTTTTGAAACATGGCATATTTTGGAAACAACCAAACGTGTCATACATGGTTTGATTTTCCAAAGGTTCAATTCAAAAAGTGTGAATAAATATAGGACATACTATTAACTCCGCTACGCCCGTCTAGCGGTGCTCGCACAACTGGGCTTCCAACAAGTATAGGCTGTTCACGGTAAAATTAACACTTTTGAAAGCCCTGCTTAACATCGACATGTATACAAGTTGTGTGTCCTTCCACCTTATGTAAAGTTAGAAATTGTCATGGGTCTCATCACTTTATTCATACGTCGGTAAAGTGAAACTGAAATTTTTAGAAAAGTAAATATTTTGCAATTCTGCTCATTTCAGAACTTTGACACATTAAAAAAATCAGAAAGAAAAAGGAATAATTTAAGTTATTACATATGGTTACTTAGCACTTTTTATTCGAATATAAGATATGGAACTAATTTCCCTTCATCGCTACCAACTTTACTGGGCGCATCTCACTCAGTGAGCCCGTTAAAATACGTGCTACGCAGGAACAGTGGCATTTTTCTAGGGTTCATTTCGAAAGTGCTCACTTTATAGTGAACAGTGTTTAGAAATAAAATAAATGTAAAAAACTTTTAAAATAAATGCACTAAAAAGAGACAAATAATTATAATAAATACAACATTTGTAGAACTCGTAAGATTTGGTCTACCAGCCGTAATAAACTTTAATAGAAATTAATATGTTTGTATCAATTTATATTTAGTATATAAAAGCTTGGAGCAATGTAGAACGTATACCTAATTTGCGTAAGCGTAGAAAGCATATATCTTGCGTAAGGCTCTTGACTATTTGCGTCAAACTTTTATACACTAAATATAAATTGTTACAAACATATTAGTTTGTAGTAAAATTTATTACGGCTGTTAGACCACATCTTACAAGTTCTACAAATTGAGTAACTATTATAATTATTTTTCTCTTTTTAGTGCATGTATAATAAAAAGGTTGTTTTTAAAAGTTTTTTTCATTTATTTTATTTTTCACTTTTTAGTCTCCAACCATGTGTTTGTATCACGAATATGGCTTTCCCTTACTAAGAAAGATCCCTATAATGTATCGTGATCGACCAATAGTTTTCTTTCATTCCGATACACACTGTAGGAGCAAACTATAATAATATTTGTCAGAACCATTTGCCGCTACAAAAAAAAAAAGGTACGCGCACATCAGCAGTGACACTTCTAATCTCCATTTTACTGTTATTCGATTTTGTAAAACAAACTCAATACGACGTCACATTATTATTACCACCTGCTTTAAGTGCCATCCGCCGCGTGTAGCCCATGATGTATAGCCCGTGACGTGGGGAGGTGAAGCGGGTATATAATGCGACCGAAAGGCTGGCTGTACACAGTACGCCAACTAAACTGGTTAACCCTAGTTTAGACCAGGTCTGGCAACAGTCCTGGTACATAGGATGGCAGAAAAATGTAATAACTACGTGCTACTTTTTTCACAAACGCCACAAGATGAAATGACCGGAGAATAAGAGCGAGACCGGATCCTGACTTGCATCACCGTTAGGGCTGATGATGAAGAGTGATTCGGGTTGTAGGGATTCAACGACACACTTGCAAACCACACTACGACATGTTCTACAGATATCAATCAGGACACTACAACACGTCAGTCGGGAGGCTTGTGTGGAGCTTCACTCCCTCGTCGATAACACCTACACACGTAAATTTACTAAGATAGCAACAATGGTTAACAGCTATATATACGGGCCCGGAGCCCAGCTAAATAATATACACAGCAGCCTGCCGCCTGCTCAATCATTTGACCCAAGTTTGTCGGGCTGCAACTAGATTTGCAAACCCACTTAACGAATTATGGGAATTTCGGTTCTTGGTCTCGTGTCAGCACGGCCTTACGGGGGCATATGTGAGATCGGCGGTGGCAGTATACAGTGCGCTTCCTGCTGTCATGGGCAAGGGGAGCGATTTAACCGAGTTGCAAAAAAGGAATGATCATCGGCTTTAGAACCACGGAGGGCAGCATTTCGCAAATAGCGACGTTTGTGAACTGTTCACGTGCCTCTGTGGTAAAGGTGTTTCATGCGTGGAGAATTGCACCATTGGGAATAACAATCGTGGAAACTGCGGGGCTCTATGCGCCGCTGATGTCCGAGGCGAACGTCGACTACGACGGTGCGTGAAGGCCAACCGATAGGTTACAGTGGAACAGTTCACCGTCCAAATGAATCAGGGGGCATCCAGACACGTGTCTACTGCCACAGTTCAGCTAACCCTTCTGCGAATGGGGCTCCGTAGTAGACTGAAAGTGACTGCACCCATGCTAACACAGGTGCATCGACGAAAACGTCTGGAATTTGCTCGACAGTATGGCGACTGTACACGCTGCTGATTGACGACGGGTAGCTTTCTCCGACGAGTCATGTTTTCAGCTGCATAGAACGGATGGACGTCAGCGTGTCCGGTGAGAAACTTCAGAGAACAGACACCCTGCATACATTGCTGGATGAACACCAGGAGGTGGGGGGCAGTGTTATAGTCTGGAGAATGTTCTCGTGATATTCTCTATGTCCCATCATCCGTGTGGAAGGCACGTTTGACCAATTTAGTTATGTATCCATCCTCGGCGATCATCTCCACCCGTACATGAAGATTGTCTTTCGTCGGGAGAATGGGATCTTCCAGCACGATAATGCGCCTTGCCACACGGCTTGAAGTGTTCGCACGTAGCTGGAAGAGCACGATCAGGACTCCAAAGTTCTTCCCTGGCGTCCAAACAGCCCCGATCTCAATCCATTTGAACATCTGTGGGACCACCTCGATCGTCGTGTTCGCCGTCTGTCTCCTCAGCCACGCACCCTTCAACAGTTGTGGGACGCACTACAGACAGCATGGCGCCAGATACCTGTGGACATCTGTCAGCACCTGACCGAGTCGCTGCCAGCTCGTCTAGCTGCTGTCCTTGTTGCGAAGGGCGGTTACTCTGGATACTAGCAGGTGGTCATAATAATGTGATTCGAATGTGTACATCTCGAAACGAGGTGGCCCGACGAGGTTCTTTGGACACCGTATTTCTGAGATAAGGCTAAACCCGGGGGCTAGCACAGAAATGCAAAATCGATATGTTGTACAGAGTATTTTAATTTTTTTTTTCATATTCCTGTAAGGTTTTGCGTTTTTTTTTTTTGTTGGTTTAAATGTTGTCTGAATCCAATTTTATGAAAACTTGCAGACTTGTGCCCTCTGGAAATAGATTTGTTACTTTTTGTTACAATCAAATATGTAAAACTGTTTTAAATTTCATTACTGATTGATATATCATAATTTTATATACTGCACAATAAATTGTAAGTACATACTTGAATTTACATAGATATCCTAAACGTAGTAATTTTATTTTCCGTAACAATAAAATAGCTACAACTGATTTTTTCAACGTATCTAATTTTTAAACATTTAATAGCCTAATAAGTTTTAGCTGAAGGAATAGAAAATAATCCCTTTTTTTTTTTCACAGTTCCCCGACTATGAGAATGAAACAAATGGGAGACAGTAAATGGTTAGCACTTACAGGTGAAAATAAACGTCCACGTTTTGTTTTACTATAGTCCATTGTGCCACAGAGTATATTCTAAGCCCTGGGTGGTCACTTGTGCCGCTGTACTCAAAATGTGCTTTTGTAAACACTGTGATGACGCAAACTTAGAAACTTTGGAAATTAACGAATTTCTACAAAATTGTAGTTGGTATGCATTATAAGAAATTTTGTTTTTTTTTTGTATATGTAGTTGTATGTTTACCCACAGATAAGCTATGTTATATAAAATACGTGTTATTAATTTGTTATTAATGTAATTAATTGACATTGTGTTGCCATTTATATATTATGTGAAAACACAAAATGCTGTGTGCAGTAGAAACTCCTAAGTTTTACGTGTAATAGAAGAATAAACAGCAAACTGAAATATACGTATAGGTACCATCAACTAGTTTTAAAGCGGAGGAATTTATGTATAAGGTATGATTTTACATATTGTGTTGTGTGAAGCTTTTCCCTATGTTTTTGAGATTATCGTAATAATTATTTTTTTATTTTGATTGTGTATTTCTTACATGTTGTTTATGTGGTTTTTATTGTATATATTTGTTATTGTGAATATGTATCATTATATTTATCTTGACTTGTTCCATAGCCCTATAGCTTGGCTACAATGTGGGCTCAACAGAATGAAAAATAAATAAAATAAATAAGACATTTGATTATAATCAGTGATAATATACGCGTATAAAATTGTAATAATAAAAATTTACTAGATCTTGATTTCTTTCTTTCACACTGTTAGCAGCATATATGTATAATACTGCTGCCAAGTCAAGGTATTGAATGCTCTCTTGTTAACATTTAATACATACTAATAAAGGCTGTTCACGATAAAGTGAGCACTTTTGAAATCAACCTCTGAAAAATATCACTGCTTCTACCTGCATATATTTTAACGGGCGCCCTGAGTGGCATGAGGCCAGCCGGGTTGGTAACGGCGGAGAGTAAGTAGTTCCGTGTCTTAACGTTGAATTAAAAGTGTTAGGTAAACATTTGTGAATACTGAAATTCTTTTTATTTTCCTGTTTTTTTTTAATGCGTGAAAATGTAATGGTAAGCAAATTTGTAAAATATTTACTCATCCAATTATTTAACAGTTTCACTCAACCGACGAATGAATAAGGCGATAAGGCCCATGTTAATGTTAATTTTTCATAAGGGGGAAGAATATACAGCGAGCTTACAATTAGATCTTAAGCAGGGCTCTCAAAAGTATTCCGTTTGTCGTGAACAGCGTATAATATATTAAACTATTAAATTTTAAGTTTCACTGCTCGGTTAAAATTATTTGGAACCCTAAAGCTACAATTCTGATGCTATAGTCTATTCGCGGTTTCTTCGCACTTTTTGAATCAAACCTTCGAATAATCACCCCTTGTATGACGTGTTTGGTTGCTTCCTTAATATATTATGTATCACTAGCGTTTTGTACTTGTGTTAACGTAAAAATGCCTATTTTTTTTACTAAATTAAACATTTACTTATATTTAATTTATAAATTAAGGTATTTTATTTATAATTAATATGAATAACACAGGGAGAATATAAATGTGTTAGTAATGCCTAGTACTAAAATGTTCTCTTGAGAAATACCATTGCACTGAGTGCGTACGAATGGGGTGCGCTGTCGCTTTGGTGTAATTTTCTAGACACGGTTAAGCTTTGTTTGCACGAGGCTGCAGAATATCCTGGAAGTAGAACTTTAGAAGGGATTCGCTAAAGTTAGAAGTTACCATTAATGGGCTATACCAATGACTCCTGTGTTTGTGGTGAAAAAATTGTATAAACAACTCTGCTTTATTTCTCTACAAAACCAGTTCCCTTAAAATTTTTTTTTGTATTTCAAGAGTGTTTAAATAACCCGTAAAATCAATTTTCAAATGTTGCCAATTGCGCAGAACACATTATCTACAAAGTTCTTCCGGCATGTGAATTTTGTACCTAAACTGTACTAGGAAGGGCTCACGTCTTTCGGCTGGGGATGTACTGTATCGAGGCCAGAACCCTGCCGTCTACAGAAATAGCCCCGGTAGCTGCGGAGTTCGCGCGCCTTAAGCTGCGCACTGCCAAGCTGTAAAAGACGCAGTTGGAATCATCCTCAGAGTAAATGCCACTGAAGTGTCAAGAAGCCACGTGAAATACAGAAGAAAGGAAATTCGTGGTATAAACACGTCGTCATGTTTATGCGCACTGGCCCTTGAACGTTAGGCAGAACATTTCTTTCGAATACTAATCAGTCAACACAGGCATAATTGTCTCATGTATCATCAGCAATTTTTGTCGCCTTTGTAGTGGCAACTTATTACATTAGTATAAGTTTTTTGTTGTGGATAATAAAGGCAGTTCACGATAAAGTGAGCACTTTAAAAATGAACCTTAGGAAAAAGTCACTGCCCCTGCATGCATATATTTTAATAAACACATTAAGTGGCATTCGCCCATTACAGCTGGTAAGGATAGATGGAAATATAGTTTTATATCTTAACGTCGAATAAAATGTGTTCGTAACCATTTGAGATCAATTAAAATTCCTTCTTTCGCTTTCGGTTTTTTTAATGCACCGAAGTGTGAAAATGAGCACATTTGTAAAGTACTTAATTTCCCCATAATTTCACAGTTTCATTTGACCGACGCATGAATAAAGTGATGAGACCCATGACATTGCTAATTTTACGTAAGGCGGAGGAATACACAACGTGTATACATGTAGATCTTAAGCAGGGCTTCCAAAAGTGCTCATTTTACCGTGAACAGCCTATAGTAAGATTTATTTTGCTCAGGTTAGGAACAAAACGTGATTTCTTATGGGGAGTTTGGCATAGGGAAATTCCCGCCGCTAGGTGCGCAGAGTTCCAAAAGGTAACTTTTTATTAAAATTTTAAGCTACGCGAATGGTAAAAGAGAATGGTTATACTTAGTTACGAAGTTGTTTGGTAATAAATGAGAAATAAAATTATTCCGGTTTTTTTAACGTAGAAAATGGAGAAAATCTAGTATATTTTCGACACTAGAGCTTACCTAGTGGCGAAAATGTTTAACATTGATCTTCCCAACCATTTAGTAGAGGTACCCGTACTTATGGTAAGGCGGTAGTCTCGGTTCGATATGGAAAAGACGTACACGTAATGAACGTGTACGAAAGATTCTTCTGCCTTCATTTTATTGCTCATATTGTTTTGAGATGAACACTTTTTCAATAATAATACATTATGTGTAATATAAAAAGTTTTTTCGATTCCTATCAAAAGTTTCGTGCCACATTTTTTCTTACATTTTATAATTCCCTATCCTCTCAGGTTGAGTTTAGTAGCAACGGGAATTGCTTTCTATTTGTTCCGTAAACCAAGATTTTTTCTAAGGGATGTTAAATTTTTGAGCTTGGGATATATCCTGGTTGGCAAAGTTGTTTACAACTTCAATTCCTTGTCAGTTCATAATTTGTAGGTTATAGCCCACTTCATATTTAGCTAGAAGAACCAGTTTTTCACAGACCAATTATTATTTACGTCACGGCTCATGGTCATCGTGTACGTGTCGTGTAAGAAGCATCCACGACATGTAGACGTGTACGAGATGCGATGATTTATTTCTTTGTCGTTGGCCTTCAGTCAATATAATTGCAGGAGAAAAGAAGAATAAGAACTATTTTTAGTATTTATTAAATAAAATATTCTGTTGGAAAGAACAGTCGTGTTTTTATTTTCTTTTAAATTAAAAAAAACTCTTAAACTATGTTATTCACATTGTAAATAACTACTTCAATAAAATGAAGTTAATTTCTTATTGTGTGTGACTGTATGAACATAAAACAATTGCAATGGCTATGAACCACACATTTTATGTACACCTTATAGCTATACAGACGTCTCTCTTACGTACACAATATTTATCATGAACCAAGCCTTACATTAAAGTAAATCTTTTGTTTAGTTCTGTTATATTATTTGAAAGCAATTAAATTATGGTGAAAAATAAATACAACCACATTGATGTACATAAGACACATTAATCATAAAATATTATATGCATAAATGTACGTCAACTCTCATCTGGATTTATGTTTTCTTTATTAGCGCCAGACGATCGCCTTGTTACTGTATAAGGAAGACATTTTTTGCCCTCTTTCCTCTTTCAAATTTTCGGTGTTTATAGTGGTTGAGTTCTGGTCTTCTTGAAAGAAATTTAGGTATAGGAATAATACCAGAAAACGGTTGAATTTAAAATGCGTGTGGTCTCTGCATCTTCAGTTTTACAAATATCCCCAAGGCTATTAATAATACTTAGTACTTAACAACCTCGCAGTGATGCATAGAACAACTTCTAGAAATCTTCAAAGTAGATAATTTTAATAAGGGAGGATCAAAAACATGTTGGCACTTTCGGCATCACGTACCCTGAATAATGATTCAAAGTAAATTAGGAAACTGCAGTTTTTAAGTTAGTGAACAAGATAAGGAGAAAATTATGCACATGAGACCCATAAGTTTAATTGAAATTTTTAAACTGTAAAATTTTAGCTGTACACAATGATGTTCCACCCAATGTTAATCATGTTTGTAGGTGTACGTAATTAAAGTGGTGAAAATCGAAAGATAATTCTGTATACCTCTCTTATTTGGTATATATTATTGAAATGAACACTTTTTCAATAAAAATTCAATAAATATTCCATCTTATATTTATAAAGTTTCCTTGGTTACTATCAAAAGTTTATCACTACACTTTTCGTTACATTTAATAATTTCTTATCTTCTCCGGTTGAGTTTAGTAGCAATGGGAACTGCTTATTATTTGTCCCGTAAACCAAACTTTTTTCTAAGGGATGTTGTATTTTTTAACCTGGGATATATCGTGGTTGGCACAGTTGTTCACAACGTTCATTTTTCGTCAGTACATAATTTGTAGGTTATATAGCTTACTTCATATTAAGCTTGAAGACCGAGTTTTGCATATACCAAAAATTGAAATATTGGAACGATGAAAAAATGGGAAAGATCTTTAAAACGATTACCCTGAAAAGAGAGCATGGGGAGAAGAAAGAGAAAAAGTATTAGAGGAATAAGAAGAATGGTTATTTGCATAAACGTCCATTTGTTTCTAGAAAGTATTCATTATTAATGTATGTCATTTTTAATTTTTTCGTATAGGTTTAAAACAAATGTGTATTAAAAATAAGACTATCCTGGTTGTCTCTCATCTCGCCATTGCTGACTGGCGGAGAAATATGTCATGGTCAGACAACAGCCAATCAGAGGACATGAGATAACAATCAATCCCCACCGCCTCCAAAGATGGACATGGATACGAGATTGAGAAAGTTTTAATGGTTCTATATTTAATATAATTGATGAAAAATGTTTGTAATTTTGTATAATTATTAGTTGAATGTGAGGAATATTAATTTGATTGTATTTGAGAATATTAATTAATGATTGGTTGAATTCATGTGAAAAAATGAACGACTTTAATTAGATATTTGAGATGTTGAGAATTTCGACGTAATGATCGATTTGGAAGGTTACAATTGACGACCTGTTGAGATTTATTTGAAATGTAACAAGTTCTACTTTCTGGCTGTTCCTTCGTCTCCTGCAATCAAAGCTTTACCAAGCCTAGAAAATTACATCAAATTTATAACGCACCGCATTCGTGCGCACTCAGTTTAATAATGTTTTCCATGAGACCCGTGTGTTACTAGGCTAGGCATTACCAACACACCTCTCTGTTTTTACTCGTATGGATTAAACATTAAATATTGGAATTTATAGATGAAAGATAAATGAAAGTTCAATTCAACTATAAATTAGATAATTTAATGATAACAGAAGTATAAAACGCTTGTGATACATGGCATATTTACGAAATAACCAAACAGATTACATATAGGATGACTTTTTGAAGGTTATATTAAAAAAGTGTGAAGAAACCGTAAATAGACATTCTAATTTTTTATGGTAATGCTTTTACAGCCGTTATGATACTCACCTGGTTGATCTCATGCTTGTTAGACATATAATAACCAAAAATTATCAGGATAATTTTTAAAGGAAAGTTTGAAATCTGCTCTTCACTAATATTCATTAAGTTCCCTAATAAATCCAAACATGTAAGTTAAATGAGAAATTATCGTACCTACAAACATTGGCAATTGTAGTTAATATTTTGATCTTACGTTGCTTATTTCTAAGTAATGCATTTCTGCTGGCGATCTTAATATAATATCATTTTCATTTTAAGTAATTTATGAATCATATATTGTTTCAAGAATAATTTCATGGTTAGAAAGTTATGCTTTTGGAAACTAAAAAGGTAACATATTCGAACAAAAATAATTTCTATCTTGTTTGTGTAATTTTCATTTTGAATCTCTTTTTAGCCTTCTTCCCGAAGGAAAGATAGGACTATGAGATCACCTCGTCTGTATGGGTTGGTGTCTGCGTCTACCTCCCCTTAAAACTTTTGAACGCTTGAACCGAATTATACCACACTAGGTACACACATTGTACTTAGTAATGACATCCAACTTTTACAACTGTGAACCACACCGGGTGCTTATTTTCAAAAGGGCGGCTATTTTAAAATTTAGGGTAATATTTTATATCTCAGGAACCATTTCACCGATTTAAACGAAATTTTGTATGCTTACAGTACATCATTTAAACATTGCATTTAGAGATGGATGACGTTGATGGACGGCCATTTTATAAAACAGCACTACATGAAAAAATTAAGCTGTAACATTATAATTTCGAAAACTACTCAACCGATTTTTTTTTTTTTGCAAAATTTGGCATGTAAGTAATACTATGGCATACATAATATAAATGGCTAATATCCCTATTTTCAAAATGGAGGGAATTACATTTTTTTGCTTTATTTATTATATCGTTCGGCCAGTTTGACAAAAAATTGTATGCTGAAAATATTTATTACAAGCATCATACAGGGTTAGTCGTTAGTGTATACTAACCCAACATGAGCGAAATCCTTAGGATAAGTAAATAGGGAAACATATATACGACATAGGGCTTAAAGTGATTTCTTAGGACTGTAGATGCCCTGGAATGTTGCATCTGGGAATGTTTTGTTCAACCGGTTTCCAATTATTGGAAACCACTTGCGATTTAGCAACGAAAATTGGTATACAAGCAAACTTTTACAAGACAGGTTAGCACACAAAACGACATTACGGAGACTACGCCCCTTCATATATTAACTAGGGGTTGACACCCTCCAATTACTTAGAACTTTGTAACCCTGCTCTTGAGGCAGTTTTACATAACATGTTAGTAATCAGTGTGCAAAAAGCAATGAAAAAAGTCACCTTGGTAGTATTTTTAAATCCCGGCCGTTAATGCAGAAGTCACATGTTTAAAGGCTGTTCACGGTAAAATGAGCACATAATGAAAGCCCTGCTTAAGATCTACTTGTATGCACGTTGTGAATTCTTCCAGATATTGTAAAATGAACATTGTTATGGACCTCATCACTTTATTCGTGCGTCGATCAAGTGAAACTTTAAAATTATTAGAAAAGTGAATATTTTGCAGATATTTAGCAAAGTGAATATTGTACACTTCGATACATTTAAAAAACACAAACCGAAAGAAATAATTTAAGTTGTTACAAATAGTTACCTAGCACTTTTAATCTGTCGTTAATATATGGAGCTATTTTCCATCCTTCCTTACCAACTTTACTGGGCGCATGTCACTCAGTGCACCCGTTTAAATAAGCGCATGCAGGGGCAGTGACTTTTTTCTAAGGTTGATTTCAAAAGTGCTCACTTTATCGTGAACAGTCTTTACCATCCAGTGCAGGCATATTTTCCCTCTGGCCGGCCTGTTTACATATATGTGAGTGGTTCCAAGACCAAATTAAGTGCACCCCAGGTTTTTACGGCACCGTACTATTCACCGACGAAGCATCATTCATGAGGCATGGTGACTTCAACTTCCACAACGAGTATGTGTGGGCACACATCAGCACACATCCAGTACGGGAATCCCACTTCAGCATCTGTTTTCTCTGAACGTTTGGGCGGGGATTAGCGATGGGAAGCCGACTGGGGCACACATCCTTCCCGCACGGATATCTGGAACATCCCATCGGCACCTCTTGGACGACGACCTGCCACAACTACTTGAAGATGTAGATCTACCACTGAATCTACAAGACGACATGTGGTACATGCACAATGGTTTTCCACCATACATAGACCTACAAGAATGCGCTGTACTCAGCGCGATGGATTGTCCGAGGTGGGTCACTGTGCTGGCCACACACATCACCGGTCCTACACCCAGTCGACTTCTACTTGTGGGATCACTTGAAGGCATAGGTGTATGCATCTGACATGGACAAAGTGGAGGATCTCTGGCAACACATTCAAGACGCATACCGTACAGGCTAATCCCGGTATGTTGCAACATGTGCGCCAGTCATTTGAGCGTCTCGTTCGTGCACGTATGGATATGGGTGGCTAACACTTCGAGCATATGCTGTAATTATGTAAACGCTTCGCATCCCAAATAAAGCACTAATACTCGAAACCGGTGTTAGTATTTTTTTGACCACCCCACACTTCCACGATTTACTAAGATATCATTTACATGCATTAGGACATGAACCAGGTTGTCAGTTGATATGTCTTGCACTACAGTGAGTTATACAGGCTGCATATTTTCCAGGGAACCACAAATCTGCAGTCCAACTTAGGGTTGAAGTAAAGCAACTGCCTATGGAGCACTGCATCTGACTATACAGCGTGAAGAACTCATTATAAAAGTAGTACAGGCACCATGAAAATTGTCAGAAAAGTGCGATTTATGCTGCACATGAAAGAAAAATGTATATATTTTGCAACATTATAAAATATTTTACTAAAATACACCTTTTAAATGTAAAAAAAAAAATTTATCTATAAAGTCCGTATTTTTAACAAAATGTAAGCGCATTTCATTCTGAATGCTTTAGAAAGCAGAATTTGCAAGAACATCTTCGGCATGGAATATCGTCATAATGTTTACTATGATTGTGTGTAAGAAAATTGTAACAATAATGTACGAAATAATTTTTTAAATTTATTTTATGTGCGTCCATTTGTCACAAACATTTATGACTGAAAGTCACATAAATATAGTGAATTATAAAATTTATACGATACATTATTACTATGATTTTATTACGCATGATCACAGCAAATATTAAGAAGATCTTTCTTGAAGATTTTCTTGTAAATTCTGCTTTCCGAAGCATCCAAAACGGAAATGCGCCTAAATTTAGTTAAAAATGCAGACTCTATCGATCGATTAATTTTTGACATTTAAAGAGGATATTTTAGTAAAATATTGTATAATGTTGCAAAATATATACATTTTTCTTTCATATACAGCATAACTCACACTTTTGTGACAATTTTTATGGTGTCTGTACTACTTTTTTTTATTAGTTCTTCACACTATACAGTCAGGTATAGTACTCCATATGCAGTTGCTTTACTTCAACCTTAACATGTGATTTCTGCGTTTACGGACGGGATTAGCAGACACTACCGAAGTGGCCTTCTGTATTGTTTTTTGCATACTGATTATTAACGTGTCATATTAAACTGCTTCAAGTGCAGGGTTACAAAGTTCTAAGCAGGTAGAGTGCGCCAACCCCAATTTAATGTATGAAGGGGTGTATTCTCCGTAATATCGTTTTGTGCGGTAACCTGTCTTGTAAACGTTTGTTGGTATGCCAATTTCTTTCTTCAATTTATGGTCGCGTAACACATTTTCAGTCGCAATGTTCCAGGGCGTCTACCACCCTTAGAAATAACTTTAGGTCCTATGTCATATATATATATATTTATATGTTTCCTTCCTTATTTATCCTAAGCATACCATTCACGCTGGGTTAGCATACAATAACGACTCAACCTGTATATTTCAAAACTTAAGACACTTTTGAGCTATTTTTATAGCATCACACGAAGAAATAACGTTTTTTGTCCTATCACGGGAAAGTTCTACCAATCCCTACAAAATTAGGCAAACAAGTAGTACTGCAGTAGTCCATTTGTATGTTTCCAGTGGGCAATACATTGCTGTTATGCAGACGTTTTAGCTTAGTATGCTAAATCTACGAAAACGTATGACCAATTTCAACTTATAACTTTCTCTGCAGGCAGTATCTATTACCACCATAAAATGTGTCTACGCGGAGACTGTTTTGTCCACCATTTTGTAAGATAGCGTTACATGAATAACCAAGGTTTTCATGACATACCTCGGAAAAAATTATCCTATTCTTGCCTAATTTGGCAAACAAATAGTACGACGGCATGTGATGTGGATATGTAAGTTTTAAGTGACCCAGGCGCTTATTTTCAAAGTGATGGTTGTAGGGGCATTTTTGATTAGTATAACATATCTTAGACCATATAACTAATTTAAATTTAACTTTGCATGCTTCAGTATCTATTACAAACATCAAGTTTTTTCTACACAATGCCTGCTTTGTGCGCAGTTTTGTAAGATAGTGCCACATGTAGAATAAAGTTTTTGTGTCAAATCTCGAGAAATAATAGATCGATTCCTACCCATTTTTAAAAAGGATCAGACTTTTATTTTCAGAATGGCAGTTTTATAAACGTTTTAGCCAAGTGATGGTAAATCTAAAAAACAATTTATCCAATTTCGACTTAATTTTATATAGTTTCCATTACAACCATCAAGTGTGTCTAAACAGAGCCTTTTACGTGCGTCATTTTTTAAGTCAGTGTCACATGAAAAAATAAAGTTTTTATGTATATACTAGTAAACAAGTGTCCTATTCCTACTAAATTTCGCAAACAAGTAATACTACGGCCGGCCAAAACAATTTTTTTGAAGTGGGTTCAGGCTCTTATTTTCAGAATAACGGCTATGTAAACCAATTTCGACTAAACTTTGTGCACTGGCAGCATATATGCAAGCATCAAATAAGCTTATACATAAAATCTTTTCTCTGCTATTTTAGAAGTAGCACCACATGAAAAACGGGAAAGAAAGAAATTATTCCTACCAAATTCATGCGGCAAGGTACACGTTTGTCATCCATTTAATTTATATGACTACGGAGTTATTCGTATATTTTCAAAATAACAGCCTTGTAAATATTTTTGCTTAGTGTACCACATAGCCTTTTTGTCCGCTATTATTGATGATAAACACATAAAAAAAATGGATGTTTCATACCATATCTCGGGATGCCACATGCCCCAAACAATTTCGCCCGAACCTTATATGCTGGCAGTATCTATGAAGATCAACAATTTTATAATACATAACCTTTTTGTCCGCTATTAATGAAAATAAACACATGAAAAAATGGATGTTTCGTACCATATCTTGGGGACCAATGAACCGAATCTCGCCACATTTTTCATGTAAATAGTGCTGCGGTAGGTTATGTAAACTTACACGTTTTAGACGGGACAACATTTTTTTTTTAAATTGCGTTAGAATAAATAATTTAGATTAGTGTGTCATATCTATTTAACAATTCAACAGAAATGAACCAATTTTTGTATACTAACAGTATTCATCAAAAGCATCAATTATGTGAAAACGTATTTGGCCGGTTTTTTTGTAAAATAATGCCAGGTGATAAAATGGAACAATAATGCTATATTTCCGGAACCACTCCACTAATTTATTCAAAATTTCCCACACCAGTAGTGCTACACAAGGCCATGTACACTTACATTATTTAAGTAGGTTACACAATAGTTTTTCAAAATGGCGGCCATATCGATAATTAAGATATATTCGTCATTTATATTAATTCAACCAATTACGACCAAACGTGACAGTATATATTAAAAAAAAAATCGTATAAAGGACCTCTTTATCGGCCTTCTGTACGATATAGCCGAATGAGAATATACAGTTTGTATGGCGTATCTCGGGAAACAATCAACCGATTTTCGCCAAATTCTTCACATATGTAGTACTAAGGTAGACCATGTAAACTTACATGTTTTGAGTTGCTCAGGCACTTATTTTCAAAATGATAACCACGTAATTTTTCATGTTAGTAAGCCATATATACTAAAACATTAGACTGTTTACATTCGAAGTTGAAGCTCCAAATACTTCCTCTATAAAGCAGTTGTTAGTACATTAGCTTATGGTACGAAGTTTTCTGGAGTCGAGTTCAGGGTAAGGCATGTGTGCATTTGTAATTGTCTCACAACTTTTGCACGTATTTATGGGTCCGTCTCTAATGATATTGCTGTCAACGAGACGTCGAAGCCTTCTTACCATTTAAGCGTTTGAGAACTTCATTAAAAATTATTTGCTTCTAATGTGGAGGACGTAGGCTCATTAGTTATATCAGTAACTTCTTGTTAAATGGAATGACCAATGACTACAACATCAAATCGAAGAGAAAACCATTGCCAGTGAGAATATGGATTTATATTCTATTGTTATGCATATTTTAGTTCCCTTTGTTTTATCTGTTGGAGGAAATATTTGTTTTTCGAAGTTTTCCATATTTCGTAAACTAATTTGATAGTTTAAAAATTTACGTAAATTTTTTAAGTTTAAACATGCAGTAGATAAACTCATAAAGTGAATAATAAATATTAACCGGTTTCTCCAACAAAACTTCTAATCGAAATGTTGGGAAATGAAGAAAAAACATCAAAACGAGGGTCAGAAAAAATAAAGATATTCTCCTAATCTATGAATTAGAAAATAAAACGTAAAAAGAAAAAAGTTAAACAATAAAATACAAATTGGAAGACATTTTAATACGATTTTTGTCAGAAAAAATAAAAGAACGATTGTAAATGCCTCTATTATTTTTACTTTTGTCATATTAAGTGTATTATTGGAGAAAAAAATTCGTAAAAATGGTCAATCACATTTTTAAACCTTGCTTATGCAGTTTCCTTAAGCGACAAGAGAAAAGTACAAACATACGGGCGTAGTTTAATCTGTGGGCTTTCATCACGTGTAATAAAACCCCACTGTTACAGATCTAGTTTGCACAGTACAGCGTTACAATGGAAACACTGCACGTCTTGCGCATAGGCGCAATGAGGCGCTAGACGTGCGTGTTAGTGTCGCCCGTATCGCTCCCTCGCTTCTTGACCTTGGACACGTGGGCCCATCCCACTCTTAAACTTCACTTAAACGTCATTTGAAATCTTAGCAACCCTAGCTCAACAAATAAGTAATATTGATGTAAAATATTACAATTTATATGAGGTTGTGTATCAGAATATAATATTAAAGTTGTAAAATAATCTCGATGAAGAAATCTCATAACTTATAAATATGACAAATGCTTTTGAAATCTGATTAAATAAATATTTTTATTAAAATATGTAATTCGTCTAATTTTTGGAAACTTTATTTTTTATTGGCAGCAACATTTATTTTACAATACTTCAAAAGTAAATTAAACAACCAAATTTAATACCATGTTTTAAAACATTTATTAAATCAGTATTTATAAAAAATATTAATTACCAAGATTTTACAAATTATTTTTGTAATTACTGGAAAAAATCGAATGTACAGTATACCTTAACCCCGCAAAACTTTCAGTTTGTATTACCGTAGCTACATTACTCATTAAATCTACATTTTTATTTTAAAAATCTATGTTCAGCTGACTTCCAAAAATGTTTTTTTAATTGCCATTGTAATTTTAATTGCCATTGTAATCGATTATACAGTACAATCTAACACAATTAAACAACCAATTTTTAATATTTGGGTACAAAATTGACTACGTAAATACATACACACACACACACACACACACACATACATATATATATATATATATATATATATATATATATATATATATATATATATATATATATATATAACCTAAAATAAATCCGATTACAAAAAGTTTTTCATTATCAGTAAAATCAATTGTACAATATTATAGAATACAAATAAACAACCAATTTTTAATACTAAACATAGACCAAAGATGAGGTTGACAGATTATTCGTCTTCTATATATTGTTCTGGTCCCTCGACCAGACTCTTGTTACAATTTCAATCTCCACTATGTTAAACTCTCAGCTAACTATATAAATACCTGGGGAGCGAGCTTGATGGCGTCAAATAATAATTCAAATTATTTACAAAACTACTCATTTAATCTCAGCTTGAATTACAATAAATTATAGAATATTATAAGAATAAAATGTAGCTGGTTGCTTGAACGGAATCCTCAGAATGTTTCTACAGCAAAAGGACAATATATTATAACTGAGATACTATTTTACATTCAATTAGCTTATACTCTTAAATCGCGGCGTGTAGCTTTCCCTAACTGAACCGGCCTGCACTGGGAAACGGGATTCACCTACCACTGAATAAATTATCAACCACGCACGAAGCTCCTCCGTCGTGGGATGATCCTGATGTCCTCGAAGCTGACTGGTTGACGTCCTCCGTCGCCCGGTGTCTCCTGGTCACCGGCTTGCAGATGCCTGCCCTGGAGTCCGTCACGTCTGAGTATTGTAGAGAGAAGAGAGAGAGAGAGAGAGAGAGAGAGAAGAGAGAGAGGGGAGAGAGAGAGAGTCCCTCTCTCTCTCTCTCTCTCTCTCTCTCTCTCTCTCTCTCTCTCTCTCTCTCTCTCCTACAATACTCAGACGTGACGGACTCCAGGGCAGGCATCTGCAAGCCGGTGACCAGGAGACACCGGGCGACGGAGGACGTCAACCAGTCAGCTTCGAGGACATCGGAACTGAACACCTTTTTATATGTGCCTCTGACGATGCCGTTGCCACCCTGCAATTCGGCCTGTCCTCCACCGTCGGTGCCATGATGTCAACAGCGTGGCCGACGTAGAGCACACCTACCGGGGTGCCGCAGGTTCGGGTCCTGGTGCTCACAAAAACATATGGATTCATAATTAAGAATTGGCTTTTACCGACTTAAACCGTGTCACCACTGTATTCACTTTCAAACCGCCTTTAAAAATTTTTATTTTTACGATTTTTAAATTATATTTTGTAATAACATTTTTTAAGAATTTTTTCGCAATTTTTTATATCCGACATTGACTTATCCCAAAGGAACACAACTGTCAGTCACATGGTCAACAGTGATGAACACGTTTTTTATATCTCAATTTTAAAAAGATGAACACTATAATATGAATAAAATACTTTTATCAATTTGACTTTAATAAAACTTCATTACAAATTGGTCAGAGGAAGTATACATACATCTCAAAGCACTTGTTTTCTAATCAGTGTTCTAACCTCAAATGCAATCAACGCCTTTTTTTGCTAGACGTGTTGGCAGAAAAGCTGTTATACATTGAGACACAGAGATTGGTTGTGCGCAGTTAGCGAGATCGGTCTACCACATATTTAGTCTATGGCTCTAAAATCTATTAAAGCAGTATTTGTATTTAAAATAGTTAAAAATAATACAATATAATTTTCCACACGTACAGTAATAGCATATACGAACACTGTAATCCATCTGTTATGTGTTCCCTCTAGGAACCTACCTGTGGTGTGTTAAAGTAGGGCCAGATGCAAAAAACTACGAAAGATATCTCTCTCCTATTTTACATATACTGCACTGAAACAGGTCCTGAAAGGTCAAAGCTCGACCACAGAGTACTAAAACTACAGAGATGATACAGCCGCCTGTACTGTCCCAACTCCAGCTGCACACACCGGCAAGATGGCGTCAGTAGCCGTGTTGGAACGACATCCACCCGGCAGCACAGCCAGTCAGATACGAGGTCTGTTCCCTCGAGCCTCGCACACAATGAGCAACCAAGTTTGCTTACATCAAACGAACGATCACGCCATTACTCTTCTGTCTACTTACCTATTCTGCGCCTCGATCTTCCATTCCATCTCTTCTCCCTTTCCCATTCCTCTCCAAAACATAAGCTCCCATTTATATCACCTCAGCAGCTTGCTTCCATGTCTGCCGCACCAGCTCAACCTTCACCTACCCTATACCCATATACTTCCTTTCCTGTACAACCCACTGTAGTTACAGCCACTAAATCCATATACTGTAAATAAAACGTGCGACCCCGAGGATGAATGTATGTATGGCATGCTAAAACCTATATACACGATGCTTGTAAATTCCCCATACAAACTCCTAGGACTTGTAGATGAAACTGAGTAGATGATCTTTTGAATATGAACCCATGCCCGGAAACATACCGTTTCCGTGCCAAAACCATTTCAAATCAGGTATTTTACACATGACCGTCCAGAATACTCGCCCACACGTTTATAGAAAATCTGTGCTGGAATTCCTGAGAATGCATGGTATTATGGTTTTCGTCCGCCCAGACATGGCTGTTTTGAGAATAGAGAACACTGTTCCTATTGAATTTACATTCATCTGTGAAGAGAACGCGATGTGGAAACGGGCTCGTCGGTGTAGCGGTGCAGGAACCACGTGCGGAAGTCAACACGTGGTGCAACATCGGCTGGACTCAGACTGTACGCTATGGAGGTGGTAAAGATGTAACTGTTGCTTATGTAGAACCTCCCAGACTATGCTGGGGACAATACCCATTGCACGCGCAATTGTTCGCGTACTCGCCGACGGGCTCTGTTCAACATGATGCAGTACAGCCTCTTTCAATTCGTGAGTGCAGCGTCTCTTTGGAGCACCACAGTAGTTTCTGTCGGCAATTAAAGTACCTTATTCTCGGAGCCATTGCGTAATTGTGGCAAAAAGGGTATGCGATGGTGTCGCATATTGTGGATAACGCTCTTGATACAGCCGAAGAGCTGCTCTTCCATTACCTTCATTGTGTCATACACAAGGATCATGTTTGTGTATTCCGCAAATGTGTACTCAACAATGTTAATCGGAGACGCAAAGGTGCGTGAATGGGGCTCGAGGCAGGATAGATGTCACGTGTCATCAGGTGATTGTCTGGAATAATATAATGCCTATCCAGTTGCATACCAACAGAGGCACATCCGAGACATTGCTCTCTCCCTCAGCGGAAGTGGACGAGCGATACACCTGATTTGAAATGGTTGTAGCACGGAAACGGTACGTTTCCGGACATGGGTTCCTGTTCAAAATACGGTGTACTCAGTCCACCCTCTACAAGTCTTAGGAGTTTGTAAGGGAATTTTCCGAGCATCCTGTATGTGTACAGTTTCTGTATGCGAGCGCAGGCTCTTTGAACCATACTTAAAAAAAAAAGTAACGAGCAACAAGGGCGACACTGACATGCATACCTAGTGCACCATTACTCTCACGCGCAAAGTGCTGAACTGGTGCGCAATGTTTCTATCGTGCTACGTGTACCTACATGATTTAAGCGGTGACGCTATCATTTTATTGCTGTAAAGTCTGAAGCAAAGTTCAGTGCAGGTCCCTATACCTATTTCCAGCCAGAATATTATGGGGAAACCCCCCCCCCCCCCCTTTGACGTGGCGTCACAACTCAGCCCCTTATATTCAGAAAGTGAGCATCACGAAAGTTTGCTCTCGGGTTCGTGGCAATTACTCGTTGATAATTAGCAGCACGTTTACTGTACATGTACGATAGTATAGGTCGGTTCTTTAGCTTTATGCTTCACACACAAACTTTTGTTCTGATGTCATCAGGCCGCGGTGGGAACCGCGCTGCGAACTTCTGATTTCAAGCAGTTTAGTATGCTTAAGACCAGTGTAGTGACCGAACGGCTCATCTGATCGGAGAAATTCTGGGGTCAGTTTGTACGTAAAATAAGAGAGTAACTAAAAATATAACCAAAAATCATAAATAATAAACACATATAGTTACTTTCTAACCAACAATAATTTTATTTGCAAATTACAAACCAAATACGAAAAAATTACGAGTTAGGCGATAAGGACACTAATAATATTAACAACATGAATAGGGCTCGACAAGACAAATCTAATACCAAAAGGATGACTCAGCTACCTGAATCCATTCTGGAGTTATATGAAGAAGTTTACAATTATACGCAGCAGCGAAATGCGAACGTGGCGATTGCGTAATCATCACATGCCACATCACGTGACGAGTCTAAGACTAAACAACGACACAATCAGCGCAAACGCAAAAACCACCAAGATAGATTGCAACAACTCAGAGAATTAAATGAAACATAGACGTCACGTAAAAATACCTATGGCCGTGTAGACGACACAGCCCACCCCCCTTTTTTTTTTTTTTTTTTTTAAGCAATGTTGGAAGGCTCGGAAATAGAATTTATAATATGCAAGATGTATTTAGAGTATTATTTGTACTTTGTCTAAAGTTTGTTTTCTTTTACAATATCAGTATAACATGAACACATTTAGTAGTGTCGTAAAAAAAAAACGAGGATTTCAAACACTCTGCAACGTACGTATTCCAGGTGCCAGGCAGGTGGCGCCATTATATGTTTGCTTCTATAATAAATTTAATTTTGGTGCAAGTAGAACCTAAATCACATGCTGCATAGAAAGTGTTGGAAAGAGCATCTCAAAAGCAATCTAGTGATACCCATAAAACCCCATATGATCGAGTGAAGCGGTGCCGGGAACGTAAAATAAACATAAGGCGTCCGAGCGCGTCAATGTAGACGTATTCACGCAAAACAAACGGCCGTGTCCCCAACACAGCCAAAACCATTTTTTTTTCGATATTGATTGATATAGATATTGTATACAAACTCTAATGAATTATGATAATGTATATCTGATACATATACCGGGTGGGTGGGAAAACGCGAATAAGGAATGCGGGATTTCGACTCTATTGCCTAATGCAAGGCGAAAATACCCTAAGGTTAAATTCATTTCAGACTTCGTTTCTGAGGAAACCGACATGACATGTCTGGAACGAGTAGGAGCGAGTGTGTGTTGATGGAAGGCACGAGTGTGGTAGTGTGGCTGACGAGGCAGTGTCAAGGTGGAAGAAAGTATTTGGAATAGCGAGGGGATTGCCCGCGGTCAACATATCTCTCTCCGCTGCATTTCTTCGTGTGGCTTCAGCGGAAGTCTCTGGTGTATCGGCCAGGCAACCCGCCACAGTCGCCTGAGAACATCTTCGCGTGGCTACATGCTTCTATAGGCTGTTCACGGTTAAATGAGCACTTTTGAAAGCCCTGCTTAAGATCTACTAAATTACATGTTGTGAATTCTTCCGCCTTGTGCAAAATTAACATTGCCATGGGCATCATCACTTTATTCATGCGTCGGTCAAGTGAAACTATACGATTATTGTATTTCGACTTGGCTTTTGACGAGTATAGGCCGACATTGTGTTAAGTTTTCTTAATTTTGTACATTAAACGCATATAATTTCACCATAACTACACCTCACAAATGTTTATATACACGCAATCGGTTGATCTTGACGAGAGCTGTCGATTGAGACTCAAACGAGCGCCATAGCTTCTCCTTGTCAAACGTTATACTACGCGGAAGTTATGAGACGAGGCTAAGCGAACTCAAAATTGTGCCCCTCCCTCCCCCCTTTCCCATCGCGCGCGATGTTTTGCAGCCCTCACTCAACGTAACATATTCTTTGATCCTTTGACAATCGAGTGGTGTAATAGAATTCTGATTGTAGACGGTAGATTCGGAGCTGCAATGCCAAACTATATCCCCCGATTTTGTTATCATCGGATTTTCTGGATTGCCTCCCACTATGGTTTCAAATTTAAAGACGTATTCACGACAAAACCTCTTTGGGTGCTTATTTACTCTCATTCCGGCGTCTTTTACTAAGCTTAGGAAGAGGCAATGTGTACCCTGCTCTCCTTTCCCCTAGTTGTTACGCCATTGAGACTTTCTTTCTTATTACTACTGTTACTTTGAAAACTCGCTCCTGTTTATAAAGCGCGTATTTTGTTATGATCTTTGAGGACTTGTCCCTTCGTTCGTCGTCCTTTGTTTCCCGGCGCTAAACCATGCACAAAGTGCTCATGCCTCTGCACCACGTGAGCTCGAGCGACAGCAGAGGTTGTTGATACTGTGTAAGCTGCGAGCGGCCAGGAATAGAACTGGCCAGACGTCCTGGTGGGAATATTCCATTACTGCGTAGTTCCTAGACCTCGAGGCTAGCCTCGGCGCGCGGCCTGTTGCCGCTCCAACTGCGTCTTTCGGGGGGAGGGGATGCCCCGTACATCACGGCAATGCGTCGTTTCGTGCTACCGCCTCTCTGTCAGGTAACTGCAAGTTCCCTCGTACGTGTACTGTGAAAAGATATTACAAATATAATGAGAAGGACATCCGATGGAAAACGTTAGTAAGACGAGTTTATTTTTCACACGAGGCAACGTCATTGTGAATGTGTTAAGGTCAGTGTTAACTCTTTGTTATAAGCTGTTCACGGTCAACTGAGCACTTTCTTTTTGCATGTACGTTGTATTCTTCCATCAAATGTAAAATTAACGTTGCCATACCACTTTATCCATGCGTCGGTCAAGAGAAACTGTGAAATGATCAGAAAGATAATAAAGTATAAAATTGCCCAGTCTTAGACGCATTAAAATAAGAGAAATAATGGAAATGAAAAGGTTATTAAACAGCAAGGTCTTGAGAGCCGATGAGGATGAAACGAGGTGGATGTGGAACAGTGTCAGAGTGAAAGAGTGGGGGAAAACGGGAGATAACCGAGAAAACCTGCTGACCAGCAGCATCGTCTGGTACGATTCCCACGTGGGAAAGTCTGGGAGCGACCCGCCGGGAATCGAATCCGGTTTGGCTTGGCGGGAGATAAGCGCTCTAACCGCTGTGTCACTGCGGCCCCCCACATGAGAAATAAAAAAATAAAAAATTTCGGTGTTAACAAATGTTTACCTGAAACTTTTAATTCAAAATTAAGACATGAAACTATTTTCCCTCCGCCAATACCATCCTAACTTTGGTGAAGTGTTGCAAGGTAAGCTGGTGCTTGCTCACTCCTGTACATCCTCGGTGAACGCAGCAGGAGCCAGTAACCACCGTGCAGCCTGGGGAAGCTGAATGTATTCCGACCACTCACAAGAGAGCAGCAAGGGACCCATTACACACGTCCTGTGGCGTCAGGTGCCGAGCTATGTTGTAGTGGTGGAAGTGTATACTAGCAAGCAACAGGGGTACAGCACAGATCTACCGCCAGCTTACATTGCAACAGTTCACCACATGCCACTGGTATGCTTGTAGAGGCAGCGATATTTTTCAAAGGTTGATTTTAAATGTGCCGAACTATACGTGAACATACTTTAATTATTTTTACTTACTGCGATTTTACGATATCAAAACATTACTTCGGGAAACTAGCTGCTTTCGAGAAGAATGCTATGCCTAGTGAGTATAAAGAAAAGGAACATACGTATTTCCTTCCGTTGCTTTTGCCATTCAAATGACGTGGTCGCAATAGTGGTTTGCCAATACATCGTCCTGCTTAAACAGACTGACCGGTGCTTCGTACGTGACATCAAATATATGAGCGTTAGTTTTCCTCTTCTTCCCATGATGAGAAACTCATATATGAACTTTTCATAAGGCCTGTTTCTTTAGAATTTTGAAGATAAATCAAATTAAAAAATTGGGTTTGGCTGTGTTGGGTTTGTGACATGGCCGTTTGTTTTGCGTGAATACGTCTACGTTGACGCGCTCGGACACCTTGATGTTTGCTTTACGTTCCCGGCACCGCTTCACTCGATCATATGAGGTTTTATGGGCATCACTGGATTGCGTTTGAGATGCTCTTTCCAACCGTATACGATTTATGTATTTCGACTTGGCTTTTTGACGACTTTAGGCCGAAATTGTGTTAAGTTTTCTTACTTTTTTACATTAAACGCATTCAATTTCACCATAACGATGTCACACAAATGTTTTCATAATTGTAATCGATTGACCTGACGAGAGCTGTCGATTGAAAACTAAACGAGCGTCGTAGCTTCTCATAGTCAAAAGTTATACTACGCGGAAGTAATGAAACGCGGCGAAATGAACTCAAAATTGCAGCGTCCGCCCCCCCCCCCCCCGGCGTGATGCTTCACAGTTCTCACTCAACATAACATATTATTTCATCCTTTGGCAATCAAGTGGTGTAATTGAATTTTTGATGTAGACGATAGATTCGGAGCTGCAATGCCAAACTGTATCCCCCGATTTGGTTATCATCGGATTTTCTGGATTGCCTCCCACTATGGTTGCAAATTTAAAAACGTATTCACTTCAAAAAGTCTCCGTCAATTTACATTGGCGTAATTACGTATTGTCCAAGGGGTTTAAAAAAATTTATATTAATATTTTCTTCGAGTGTATTTATTATTACTATTTTTACTTCAGTTCACGGCCCTCGAAAGGCTGATTTTAAATTAACTGGCCAAAATCATAATGGTGGTAGGAGGAAAGGAATTAAGAATATTTATTTCACAAATTTGAGGCGTTCATTGTCAGTGCGCACTGAACATGCTCGACACATCGCAGCCCCTCTCAGCAGACAACCGTCTTGGCATGCGAGTGTTGTTATGTTTACGGAACTTACAGGCGCCAGCAGCGCCTACCCATTTCGCGCAGACGTCGTTAGGTCGATGGTAACAAACCTGCGGTGGTCATGTAACCTGCCAGACTGAGCACAAACGCTGTGCAGTTAAGATGAATGTGTAGTGAAAATTTTTTTGTGAAATAGTTGTTTGCGCGTATTCGCGTATCTCGGTAAATATATGTTTTGTAAATACGATTTTTTTGCTAAAAAAAAAAATATATATATTATCTACGTCTCTATATTTTTACTTTTAACAGATTAAGTATATTCATGGAGAAAAACATATACTTTGTTCCTTTGGCAATCGAGTGGTGGAATTGAATTTTTAACGTAGACGATAGATTCGGAGCTACAATGCCAAACTTTATCCCCCGATTTTGTTATCATCAGATTTTCTGGATTGCCTCACACTATGGTTGCAAATTTAAAGACGTATTCACGTCAAAAAGTCAAGGACTTATTGATTAAATTTAAATATGCACTTGACTTTTTACAACAAGAAGATTAAACATAATTAAAATAACTAAGTACAAAATATTAAACAACTCTTAAAACGCCAAATTTATACAATCGGGCATTGTTAGTAATCACTATAAAAAAACTGGGAATTATTTTCAGAAACTTTTCTTCTGGTCGCCAGATGATTTCAAAGTTTCCAGAAAAATTTATATTGCGTCTGACGAATACGTTTTTGCGAATATTTATTTTGTCGTGACGTACAAAATTAATTATGTGTTGGTCAAATTACAAGTAAATTTTCGAGATTCCTCTTTCCTTTTCCCAAATTTTCGCGCGTATGGTGACAAAACCATACGTATTCAGCTGGAGCCTTATTGCATATAGACTCCGGCATGAAATAATCCTCATTACGTTTTCATGGCGCATTCTTCAACAGCTCACACTTTGACGTAATATTCACCGCGTAGCGAAGAAACATTCCCGGATACTGCAACAAAGGTCAGGGACATAAATTGATTATGGTTTTTAGTGAAGAATTAGTTGGGTATTTGTCAATATATCCTATATTTTAGTCATACATACCACTCTTTTAGAAAAGAGGTGAAGGTGTAGTACTAACATAAGAAAATATCAACATGTAAATGAGCGAAGAGATTTGGACGGCTCGTAACATCGAGGTCTTAAGGGCCGATGAGGGTGATTGAGGCGAATATGGAGCAGCGCCGGAATGAAAGGGCGGGGGAAATGGGAGATCCCCGAGAAAACCCACCGAATAACGGCATCGTCCGCACGATTCCCACATGCAAAAATCCGGAGTGACCCGAATGGCGATTGAACCCGGATCGCCTTGGCGTGAGGCGAGCAGTCAACATGTACGTTTCTTATAAAACTCACACGAGGGCAAGAGCAGCTAAGAATAAAGAATAACCGCGAGGAATTTATAACGACCCTGGATGGTGTAATTTATTTGCAAAATCCGCAACCTATAACGACCCTGAGTGGTATCGTATACTATAAGTTGGCAAAACCCTCAACCGTGAGACGCCGAGAGGATAAAACAGCCAACGCTTGTAAAGGCTGTTCGCGATAAAGTGAGCACTTTTGAAATAAAGCTTAGAGAAAAGTCACTGCTTCTACCTACATATATATTAACGGGCGCATTGAGTGACACGCGCACAGTAAAGTTGGTAACGATGGATGGGAAGTAGTTCCATATATTAACGTCGAATAAAAAGCGCTAGGTAGATATTTTTGATGAGTTATATTATTTCTTTGGTTTCTATTTTTTTTGCCGAAGAGTAAAAATGAGCAGATTTGTAAAATATTTACTTTTCTAATAACTTCACAGTTTTCCTTGACTGACGCATGAATAAAGTGATGAGATCCATGACATGTAAATTTTACATAAGGCGGAAGAATACACACCATACATACAAGTATATCGTAAGCAATGCTTTCAAAAGTGCTCATTTGACCGTGGATAGCCTATACCGTCAGATATGAAAGAAACAGCGGGCTAAAAAGCGGCCACAATGGACCGCTGGCTGACGGACACTGACAGCGGTGCATGGAGGCGCGCCCGAAGGACGGCCTCCGCTCACGAGGCGACGCTATTTCTGTGCGTTGAGAGACGTCGTCGACGACGGCGGCACGTGGGTATCCGGCCGGATCGCTGCGTCCTCTGGAGCAGCGTTGCACCGCGGCGAGGCAACGGCCGTGCTGCTCGTTCTGCATCGCCTCCACCACCGCCAGAGAGCAGACGTGGCAATAGGTATAAAAATGTTAGGTAATCATTTGTGATAATTCAAATTATTTATTTCGGTTTCTGATTTTTAATGCATCAGATGTGTAAAAATGAGCAAATTTATAAAATGTTCACTTTTCTAATAATTTCACAGTTTCACTTGACCGAACCATAAATAAAGTGATGAGGCACGTGGCAATGTTAATTTTACACAAGGCGCAAGAATACACAACGTGCATACAAGTCGATCTTAAGCAGGGTTTTCAAAAGTGCTCATTTTATCGCGAACAGCCAATAGAACATTTTAGCTTTTGACTTTACACTTCCTTTCCTCTGATGAAACCACCAATCTATAATACTAAAAAAAATAGAAGTGTCTGTCCGTGATTTTCGAATTTTTCACTTTTAATTATTTTTTCATGTATTATAATTGATAACTAAACCATATCTAATCTTAATTTTTTTCGTGTCTATCTGTCTGTCCGAATGGATTTAATTAAAAAACCACTGAACATATTGACATGACATTTACATAGTATATATATATAATAACACCCGGACTAACTCAGTATTTGTTTCATCGAGATATCTCAAACGGTTCCGAAAATATGATGGTGATCAGGGATGTACATAGATACTGGATTAAACTTTTCTTAGGATAACTGAATAAAAAGAGCATTATTAAAAAAAAAGTTCCGTCATTTCTCCTTTCTTTTTTGTCTATGGGCTATCCTTTACTTCCCAAAAGCCGTGGTGGCTCAGTGGCTAGATCTATTCCAAGTGGACCAGTAGTGGCTTAGTGAATAGAACTATATAAATTGGGGCCGTAGTGGCCCAGTGGATAGAATGATTCCAAGTTGGGCTGCAGGGGCTAAGTGGATAGAACTGTATCAAGTGGGGCCTCAGTGGCCCAGTGGCTAGATATATAGGTATCTACTTCATTAAAACCATAAAACATGTGTGAATCGATGGCGGGATGTAATTTAATAACTCCATTAAACCTGAAAGAAGCAAAAACCTCAGTGAAACTATGGTGGGCTTTACTTTAATAACTTATGAAACCTGAGCGAAGCGAAATTTCTATTTCAAAAATAAGAAAACAACTCCTAAATTTCATGCGAACGAAGTCGCACGGGTCAACTAGTACACAATACAATTGTAAATGCAGAGTTCAGACAATTGAAGATCGGTTCTGCGAGCTTCATAAACATGTGTATCTTGTCATGTAAGTAATTATGATATTATCCAGGAATGCATTTTAAGTAAAAAATTTTAAATACGCTTAAAATTTATATTAAAAGTTTTATTTCAAATCAAAAAACTGATTTGTTTACTTTATTAAAATATTTCAATTCATATATTTCCTCTTCACATTAAGTATATTCATTTGCCATTAATTTAATTTAAGACGAGCTCTGTTTAATATACCGAGATTAAAATCGCCCTGCAATAAAATAACTACCTTTCCACATGACCTCTGTTAGATTCTCGGCAAATGGCTGCTGACTTTGACTTTAAATTTTCGAAATCGTAAAGTTAAGAGTGCTTGACTTTACCTTTGACAATTACTTTGTGTCAAGATCCATAAGAAACAACATGTCTGAAAGCAAACGCAAAGTCAAATGTTATAGTTTTAATTTGTGCAAGGGCCTTAAAGCCCTCCGCCACACTGTAAACTTTTACGTGGGGCCGCGGTGGCTGAGCGATTAGTAAACTGCTCGCCTCCCACCACGGCAAACCAAGTTCAATCCCCAGCTGGATCACTCCCGTATTTTCCCAAGTGGGAATCGTGCAGGGTGATGCCGCTTGTCGCCGGGTTTTTTCTCGGGGATCTCCCGTTTCCCCTCGCCCTTGGATTCAGGCACTGCTCCATCTCACGTCGTCGATTCTCGAGACCTCGTTATTAAAGAACCGCCCAAATATATCCACTCAACTGTAAGCTTTCCGTCTTCGAATATGTTTGACAATAAAATCTGAAGACGAGAAACTGCCATTAAATTTTTTCATCCAATAAATTTGATCAGATATCTTGATTATGTTTGAAAATGTGCCATACTGTCTTGTTTTTTTTTTTTTTGTTGGGAGGATGTAGTCTTAAATTTAATTTAATGCCTACATATTGCAGAGTTGTCATAAATACTGCTCTGAGTTGATGTTACCTCAGGAACTGTTTTTCTTGTTTATCTACTTTTTCACGCATAGGAAAAAAAAATTGTCCAGATTTCCAATAGCTGCCTATTAGCTGTTTGTTCCACCCTGCATAGACAAAAAAAAAAAAAAAAGTATTTTCTGCAGGAAACTTGTTAACACGTGATTTGGATGTCAAAGGTAATCCCCAATTATCAGGTTTGAAAAATGTTTAGGGAGTATGATGCAAACGTAAGTGCACGATACAGAAAGCAAACTTTATGCCCACAAATATAGGCTATTCACTATAACATGAGCGTTTTTGAAAGACCTGCTTAAGATCTACTTGTATGCACGTTATGTATTCTTCCGCCGTATGTAAGAATAACATTGTCGTAGGCCTCGTCACTTTATTAATGCGCCGGGAAAGTGAAACGGGGAAATTATTAGAAAAGTAAACATTGAACAAATCTGCTAATTTTTACACTTCAGTGCCTTAAAAAAAAAAAAAAAAAAAAGGAAAATAAATAAATAATTGAAGTTAACACAAACGAATACCTAACACTTTTTATTCGTCGTTAAGATACGGAACTACTTCCCATCCATCGTTATACCAACTTTACTGGGCGAATGTAACTCAGTGCGCCCGTTAAACTGCAGGTAGGGGCAGTGACTCTTTTCTAAGGTTGATTTCAAAAGTGCTCATTTTGTCGTGAACAGCCTTTATTAAAGTGAATACTACAATATAGTCTTCAAAATTACTTGAATTGCTCCGCTTGGCTGGCGCATGAAGTGCGTTGCAGAGGTGTGGTAGGAAACACGCGATTCAAACCCGGTGTGATATTTTGCTGCGGTGTCTGAACACGAAAAGCATTTCGTGCTCAAATACCAGTGTCAAGTACTCATTTCTGCTCCAAATAATTCTATTGGGGGAGGGGGGAGAAAAAAAAAGGGGGGGGGGGGGTGAAATAAAATGGTTGATTTCATCAGTTTTTAGCTGCTAAATTTTAAATACAGAAATTTCAGAGCTGTCTTTAGACGAACAACATACTTTCATATTTACTAGCGTGTCTTAAAAATATTGTTTCACCGCTTAAGGCCACGTACTGGCGAGTCGTTGGCGGAAAGGCTGCACGCCATCGCCTTTCGCGTAAGAGGTGATGAGGCACATGGTGAATGAGCCAGTCGGCCCTAAAACACTTTGACCGCCATGTGCATCAATATGATGCACAACTGTATTTTAATTATGGTCATATGCATCACATTTATGCACTTGGCTCTGTAACATATTCCATAGAGTTTTGTATAAAAATGCTAATTTTCTTTATCTCATTAAAATAA
Source organism: Dryococelus australis (assembly GCA_029891345.1). NCBI lineage: Eukaryota > Metazoa > Arthropoda > Insecta > Phasmatodea > Phasmatidae > Dryococelus > Dryococelus australis. The sequence goes on along the minus strand of CM056999.1, from coordinate 83,550,078 downwards.
AGCGATAAATACATTTAAAAAACCTTGAAAAAAAACACAATACGAAAAGTATGGTGACAGTGAAAGTATTTTAAGGTCATTTCACGCAGTAAAAATTATCTTCAAACTACCTTAAATTTTAAATTGAATTCAGTTCATTAAATTATATACAGCATGTTTAGGAAACACGTGTACAAACTCGGGCACGTGATTTGTGACCGGAAAAGAGAAAGATTAATATAGGACACCCATGATCCATCTTAAATACTAAGGGCTGTAGAAGCCCCTAAAACCGGAGGGCGACAAGCATACCACGTGGGATATCAAACAAAGTACTTGTGTTAGAGGAACACAAATTGATATACGGATTTATTTAACCAATATTATGGCTAAAAGGAAGGCATGGTCAGTCGTACACACCCCCATCGTGTAAATAATAGGGGCTGGCACCCTTTGATTGCGTGCAACATTTACACCGAGAAGTTAAAGTGATTGTGGATACCATTGGATGAAGCAGGACGTCGTAATTAGCAAATAAGCCTCCCTAGTTACAACTTCCTTGGACCCATCGTTTACGTGTAAAATGCAAACGAAGGGTACAGTGGTAGCATGGCCATGGCATGGTGAGTAGGTCACACGTACTGCACCAGGCTTAAACACACACATGTTGGTAGTATGATGCACGATGGTACACGTCGTACCGGTCGATGCCGCTGGTCGGCGAGTTTTCTCGGGGATCTCCCATTTGCCCCACCCTTTCATTACGGCACGGCTCCATACTCATCTCAATCACCCTGATCGGCTCTCAAGACCTCGCTGTTACAAGGCGCCAAAATTTCTTCACTTATTCGGCGGGGAATCCCCACTGAATTCTTCCGGGTGCAGGATGGGTTGCCTACTCACTAGGCCATGATATTGCTACCACTGTACCCTTCGTTTGCGATTTAACCGGAAACGGTGGGTCCTAGAGAGTTGCAAATAGGATGAGGAGGGGGGGTGCATATTTGCTATTTACGATGTTATACTTCATCCAATGGTATCCACAATTACTTTAACCTCACGGTGTAAATGTTGCATGCAATCAAAGTGTGCCTACCCCTATTATTTACACGATGGGGGTGTGTACGACTGACCATGCCTTCCTTTTAGCCAAGATATTGGTTTAATTAATCCGTATACCAATTTGTGCTCCTCTAACACAAGTACTTTGCTTGATATCCCGTGCAATTTGCTTGTTGCCCTCCTGCTTTAGGGGCTTCTACAGCCCTTATTATTTGAGATGGACCATGGGTGTCCTATATCAATCTTCCTCTTTTCCGATCACGAATCACGTGCCTGAGTTTGTACACGTATTTCCCAAATACGCTGTATGACGTCTTAGAAACTTAATAATCACGGCCATTTCATCTTTCAGTTTCTTTAATGTCTCGTTTTCCATCAAGATTTTTGTTTCGATGTTCAATATTTTCTTAAATCCGAGATTTCAATCGCTTATTGCAGCTTCTCTGACAGTATTAATGTAAGTAATCTAGTGGTAATAAAGTTGTGTGCACACATTTTAAATTTTTACGAAATAAGGACGCACATTTTTTGAGAAGAAAATGTACTATAAAACGAATAAAATTTGAAGGGGTTTAAACGAATTATTCTCGTGTAGTGCATGAGTCGTAGACACTTCTAAAAATTTACTTTTGGTATTTTTTAAACTGGTTTCATTAAAATGTTTGTGATAAATTTTCTTGTGGAGACATGGAAACTTATTGAATGCAATTCATTGAAAGGCAAATGAAATAATTTTTAGTGCAATAAATTGAATTCAGTAAATAAATATTTGATCGTGTGATATCGCCTTTACAGTTGACACGTTTAAAGGCATTGAACGCTCAAAATCGCTGCCGCAAGGGGGGGGGGGGGGAGGCCTTAATGTAGAAGTCGCTTATCAGCCCCACGCTGTTTTTTAATCGATGGGCGTGCCAAGTAAGCGAATTTTTTTACGACGGCAATACAGAACAACGAGCTACCCCCTTGGCTCTGTCGTAGGTAGGCCTACTCTTCACTTCCAAAGTACGTTAACACCAAATGCATTACACGAGCCCTGCAGTACGTGAACGAAGAAAGTCCACCGGTTTCAAATTTTGCGATGGGGTAGTCAAGCAACGTTCTAGTCGAGGCAAGTAATGTGGCGGTAATTCTGTACTCGTTCCGTCACTTTGTCCCTCTGGTCTGACCAGTAATTATGCTCTTTCTTTCTTCCTTGCATACAGGAGGGTTATACAATTTTTTTTTTAACACACGCAGTTGAATAGTTAACATCAAAATATCAAGTGACTCATGTCATTCGGGTCACAATCACAATGTTTCTGGGCACGTAGAAAATTGGTAACAGATAATTTATAAATTAATTATTTTTGATCTCAGTCACCTATTTGTGAGTAAAGAACACTGTCACAAAAGTACAATTTTTTCGATAAGCGAGGACACCCGCGAAAAATTTAGGTCTTTATTTAAGGAACTGATGTTCAGAGAAGTAAGCTAACGTTTCAAAATGCTTATGTACAGTACATTTCCTCCTAGAACCACCTAGTTAACGTTTATGATATGAACGAATTATCTTTATTATATGCTATTCACTGTAAAATGAACACTTTTGAAAGCCCTGCTTATCTACTTGTATGCACGTTGTGTATTCTTCCGCCTTATGTAATATCAAGATTGTCATGGGCCTCATCACTTTATCCATGCGTCGGCCAAGTGAAACTATGAAATTATTAGAAAAGTAGGCCTAAATATTTTACAAATCTGCTTATTTTAACACTTCAATGCATTAAAAAAACCGAAACAAATAATTTAAATTATCAGAGATTTGTTACGTTGCCCTTTTTATTCGACGTTAAGATACGAAACTACTCCCCATCCGTCGTTGCCAACTTTACTGGGCGCATGTCACTCAGAGCGCACGTTAAAATATATGCAGGTAGGAGCAGTGACTTTTTCTGAGGTTGATTTCGAAAGTGCTCACTTTATCGTGAAAGGCCTTTAAAGAGAGTCGACTTTATCTCGACAATGTTACAATAACAGCAGGCCAGTAATACGTTCATGTTCGTGCGAGGATAGTTCACAGACCAGCAGTTTGTGGTCGGAATGGTCGGCTAGCCGCGGAAGTTCCGTCTAGTTTCCGCAGTATAAATAGTCTATTTGCAGTCGCCGTAAAGGTGTTCTGGCGCAAACGTGTCTCAACAGACGTGGAGAGAGTGATGGATAAACACGCCGACTTCGGGCTTCTGTGTATTTTACCACCACTCTTCGGATAAGGCTGATGGAAAACGCAAAACGGTTCTGAAAAAGCAAGTTTTTTAAAATGCTGTTGGCGTCCTTGGTTCAAAAATTTGCTACGCATTTTTTTTTTTTGGTAAACCACCAAAGGGGTTCGGGGAAATAAAATCGGGAACCATCCAACATTTTAAGTACGTATCATCACCTACCAGTTACAGAGATCAGTTTAATTTTTCTGACCGAGACACTTAGTCTTCGCCAATTGATCAGTTATTGACCAAGAACTTGCGTAAACGACAGCTATAAGCTGTTCACGGTAAAGTGAACATTTCTGAGGCCCTGGTTACTTTATTCTAGTAGCCATTTCTTGTTCTTCCACCAATTTTTAAAATAAATATTGCCATGTATGAATTAAACGAAGTATATATATTTCACTGGACTCGAAAGTTGATGTCTAAGGATACAATTAAATATATGTAATGATTGATATTCCAAGTGAGAGGGCTTCGAAAAGTGCTCACTTTACCGTGAATAGCCGATAAAATCCTAAAAACCATTCCGTGACAGCATGTCGCACCTAGCATGACCACAGCCCTTCCAGAAGAAAGAAAAACATGTTTTCTACGCGCTGCCTTTCCGTACCCTCCGAAGACACAATTTCCGGATCATGTGGAGTTACCACCGGTATAAGAGCACGGGCGGATCCTTGTATGAAATAGGAAGTACAGGGACAGTTGATTCGTCTAAAAATAGGCGGAAGTGTAACATAGAAAGTTCTGTTTTGTTCTAGATGCGAAAATAAAAAAAAGAAGCTTTGTTAGTGAAGGCGGATATAGTATCCCCCCCCCCCCTTTTTTTCACCCTTCGCGACGCAACACGCGTCGCTGACAATGTTCGTGATACACGGAGCGTGTCTACAAGTTCCGCTTTCAGTCGCCACCGCCACGCCGATGGCTTTGACTCACCACGTGTGTACGTGAGTACGTGGCGTTTACTGTCACTCTTTGCTTTCGCTTTAACACACGCAGTTTCAAATAAACACCTTAGGAGAGAGGTTACGAGGGTCAAGGCCTGAATAGATGTTATCTGTGCTAAAGGTTCTGGTCTTGTACTATAGTTACAGTGCAGCTAACTGGCGCGCTCCAAAATACTCCGATTCCCAACCCCAACAGGAATGTATGGCTTTTTTATTTGTTAAAACAACTGTGTTGTTGTTCGTCTAAGAGTGATGTTCACATGATGCTGGGGATAAAATACAGTAGCATTTGGTGATTAAATAGTGTCGCAAGGTAAAAGAATACAATAGTATCTACATATTCTAAAGAATGTGGAAAAATTCGCAATGCAGAGTGTAAGCGAATTACATAAGTAGAATGATATAACCAATTCATAGACATCGGCGCCCGGCACCGGAGCCAGGCGCTCACCGGCCACAATGTTGTGCCGTCACCCGTTCGCCACTTTGGATCCATGTGACCTTGACTTTTAACTACAAAATAAAAAAAAATTGGAAAAATTTATAAAAAAATTCATCAATAAAATTATTAAAAAAAGTATTTTAAATTATTAGGAAATTATTTTAAACTCCAGTCCCACTGCGATCATTTTCCTTAACAATTTCTCTTTTTTTCCTAAAAATGTCCCTTTTCCCTCAGAGAAGCAGAGGAGGATTTATGACTTCGAGCCAGGAGAGCAGGACTGAGGACTCGGGACCCTTGACAATTGACCATTGACAAAAAATCCCAAAAAAATCCCCCCCCCCCCCCCAAACGAACAAATTCCCAACAATTTATAAAAAAAAATATTAAAAATGATTAAAAGATTATTTAAAAATTCCAGTCCCCGGCGACTATTTCTCCTTTAAAATGAAAAAAAATATCAATAATTTATAAGTCAGCAAGCATATTATGTTACTGCTAACACCATATTGGATGCAGGTGACCTTGACCTTGAGTTTGTGACATTGAAAGCCAAAACTCGAGAAAAAAAGACATAAAAGTCAGCAAGAATACTACACATTAATAACTACGAACACCATGTTAGACGCAGGTAACCTTATCCTTAACACTGTGACCTTGAAAACAAAACCCAGAGAGAGAAAAAAAACATAAAAGTCAGTAAACATATTACATTACTGACTACTACCATATTGGATGCAGGTGACCTTGAACTTGACCACATGACCTTGAAACTACACATCTCCAAAAAGTATAAAAATTTATAAATAGTAAATTATTAATATATTTTTAAATTCATTATAAACATTATCAAAACAATTTATTTAAAAACTTACATTTCCAGAGGTCCCGCCTCATCTATACTCATTCCGTCGTCTTGGTGTTTTCGTCAGTCATTTGTTTATACATTGCTGGAGGCTGCCGTCTTGGATTTTTTGCCCGTCAATTGTTTACCTACATTGCTGGACGTGACCATCTTGGATCTTCTCGTTTGTCATTTGGTTATACATTGCTGGAGGCTTCCATCTTGGTTTTTTCGTCAGTCAGACTTTGAACCAATAATATTTTACACCAACAACACATTGAGCGGACACCGACCAGCTAATCACCGAGTTACCACGTCGTTGCAGCTGGCCAATAGCATGAAGACATCGAGACATCACATGCGGGAGTTAGTCTCTTAACTTCTCTTTCGTATACACAAATCAAATGTAAACTTTTTTAAATTAATTCCGGTGAAACCAAATATACTTTATGAGGTCGTTAAGCTAAAACCCAAAGAAAAAATGGTACAATCTCCAGTTGCTCATACGCCAAACACGCACACACACGCGCGCACACAGAGAGTGAGTGAGAGAGAGAGAGGAGCGTGTGTGTGTGTGTGTGTGTGTGTGTGAGAGAGAGAGAGAGATAGAGACCAAAATATTCAAATTTGCAGGTGAGACTGATATATGCATTAAAAAAACTGGTAGTGTGGCCAGGAACAACATCCACATAAATGTTTACGAGGCGAAATGCATACATATGTACATACGACCCAGCGACGGGAGAAGGTGGAGGTGGAGGTAGTCATCCCACCGAAGTAGCACCGCACGCACCACACTTCTGCAATGGTCGATGCACAACTTGGACTTTTGAACTGAACAATGCAGTACCACGACATGCCTCTACCATGCTTTTCAATTGGTCGTTGTGCGACTTGAACTTTGTACAGATTGTCCGCGGAAGGATACAAGGAAAATAATTACAAAAATCTGATATAAGCTAGAAACGTACCTTCTTCGTTACATTCTGCCTTGCGAATTTACTGTGTATGATTCCGAGTGTTTATCCGCTACTGTCATCTGGAGTCTCTCAACATGTTCATTCGGGTCTTCGAGAAATAAGTAGTCCGTGTCGCTTATTGCAGCAAATGTGTTGGAGGGGTGTGTCAGTGTATCGAGGAAACCATCATCGTCTTCAACATTATCACTGTCACCATTGTCATTTTCATCAGTACTGTCTTTATGATCGTCTTCACTTCCTGTTTCGTCATTAATATCGAGTTAACTTTTCTTTGTAGGAGGTGTATGTTCATAATCAGTATTTAGACCTCGTAAAAGTCATCTTAAACACAGACCTACATGCTAGGCATCTATAAATGCATCTGATAGACATACAGTGCTCAAACGAAGTTGCACTATGATGATGGATATTGGACAATGAAAATGTTGGCTGGCTCCATTTGGGCTTGAGGTCCGACAATCAAAAGGTCCTCTCCCCTGGTAGCCTGTTGAGTAATCCACAATTTGTTCACCAAATATGGGTACCTACATGTGTCAACTGCACCTAGCTGAATCCAATTGGTAAGTCCAAACTGGCCAAATGGCAGGCAATTCAGCATGCTATCGAGCATCAACAGCAACACCCTCATATATCGTAGGTGCATGCTTCGCAGAACAAAACTTAATGTAATCTACAATGAACACTCCTGTATAGAAATGCATTGAGAAAGGTATATTTCAATACAAAACTGCCTTTAGTAAGACTCATATGGAGTATGCACATATTTACAAAGGGCAAAGAGTTGCAAGATTACACAGCATTAGTGAAATACAAAACAGAAGTTCATATTTAAATAATAATTAATTTTCAATCAGAAATATCACCTTTTCTAATAACATAAACCAACAATTAAAAAAAAACAGTGTTTTAAGATTTAATGTTTTTACTGCAGAGAGGCCATGAATGAAGGTTAACAATATAAGTAGATTGAGATATGAAATGATTGAGATTGAGATGTGCATTGTTGTGAAGGCATCCAGATTTTGGTTTTATTTCAAAGTAGTATTCCTTGAAGATGTTATATACATCGAGCTATTTGACCTTTGGAGTTCTTGAAATTATATAGCCAGCACAGTGAAGAATGGTCGGTTCTTACAGAGTAAAATGTCTGCCATAAAGGTAGGGGTGGATGTGCGAAATTGACTTCACCATTGCAAGAAACTCCCTGCACGTGACATAGTAATTTCTCTCAGGTTTGTGCAGCACCTTAGTAAGTATTCTAGTGGTATTTTATTCCCATCCTGAACCTGAGATTAATCAGTTAAAATGCCTACATCACTAGCATCAGCATCCAAAATGAACATGCCCTCACTTTTCCGGAAACCGAGGGCTGGTGGGGATACCAGAATTTACTTTGGCTTACAAAAAGCATCTTCACACTCTGTGGCCCTATGAAATTTCCTTTTTGCCTCAATCAATTCATGTAGTGGCTTGGTGTTCTTGGCGAACTCAGATAAAAATCTACTGTAATAGGTACAAATCCCAGAAAATTACGCACTTCAGTTTTGTCAGTTGGTGTCGGCCAATTTCTTATTACTTTGGTCTTCTCGGGGTCTATTATTAGTCCAAGGGCAGACACTACATGTCTCAAGAAATTAATTTTCTTTTGTAACAGGTGGCATTTCTTAGGAACTAGTTTCAAGTTGGCTGCGGCCACATTGTGGAATACAGAATCTAAGCATGATAAGTGCTCTTCAAATGTCCTCCTGTCACAACAATATCATATGCGTAAACTTGACAGATATCTAAAGGCAGGATTTTTTTCCATCAAGTGTTAGAAGGTGGCAGGGGCATTACATAGCCCAAAATACCTAAATTTTAACCGACACGTTCTTTTCCCTTGGACACAAAATGCAGTATTCTCTTGATCCTCTGGGGCCACCTCACACTGCCAGTACCCACTCTTCATGTCCAAAGTAGAAAACCATTGCGGACCTGCTAGGCTGTTCAATGTGTCATCTATACTTGGAGGTGTGTAAGTCTCTTCTTTTGTAACATTATTAAGCTGCGATAATCTACACAAAACTTCAGAGAGCCATATTTCTTCTTAACAAGTACAATGGGTTATGACCATGGATAAACAGATGGTTCTGTCACATCTAACTCCCTCATTTCCTTCAGAATTCCCTCAACTGCCTCGTGTGAAGCTAATGGCGGTCATCTTGGTGGCTGCTTTATGGGCCTGGCATCTCCTGTATCAATGTGGGGGCAGATCACATTACTCCTTCCAAAGTCATTTGGTCCAAACGATAAGGCATCCCTATTTCTCTGCAGTAATTCAGAGACAGCCTTCTCCAGTTAAGATTTTCTCTTGTTCGTAATAGCAGTTCATCCCGAGGATATTCTATTTATTCTACTCTTGAATATTCTAGAACATTTGAGAGTATCTGTGTGAAATGCTTGCAAACAACTATCATAGTCTCCTCCTCAAGGAGAATTACACTATCAGACAAATTTACCATTCTAACTGGAAAACAGGCCTAGAAGAGACCAAAGTCCTTATTACAATTACTTTACCTGGCAGGGTGCCAATCCTCTCTGCTGGCTCAATTAGACCCAAACGCCTGACAAATAATCCTTGATATCTGCTTGTAATAACAATTTTCTAAAAGCGGGTAGCACAATGGGTTGACTAGCGGGCAGCTGATTGGGGAGGACAAATCATGCCGAGTTGACAATACCAACCCAAGCCTACATAGTACGTACATCAAGCTCTATAAGACATGCATCCTCTATTTCTGCTATGTAAACATTGTGCTCTATGCTAAGATCACCAAGCTTTAGTGATCGCTGGGGAAGTGAGGAGATTTAGGGGGGGGGGAGAAGTCTGGTCTTACTACTATTATGGTGACCCCAGTGTCGACCACCATCTGGCAAGGAACATCATTCAGACTCCCCTTCACCGGTATTGCTACCAATCCTGTTTCACCAACCATACGTGTAAGAACATTGGGGCCTTCCTTCCAGCAGTCACCGACCTTCATCCCTCAAGATCGGTGTTTACAAGTTTACCGAATGTGCTGTATTCTCACCTGCCTCTTGCTACCTCTTTTCCTGCTGCTGCTTCTGCTTCTGTGGACAGTAGGCTCTCAGGTGCCCCAATTGTCCACATGACCAAACTCTGGCCATTTGGGTTGGGGGTGGCAAAGCTCTGTAGCATGGACAGTGTAAGCAATGTCCCTCATAGTCGTCTGCAACTCCTTCAGTGTCTTTTGTTGTTCTGCCTTCATAGTCTTCATTCAGCATCACTGTGCATACCAGACGTCGGGGTGCAGCCCCGTCTTGCTGACTCCACATCCACTGCTCGGGCTAAGGCATCCTGCATATTGTGGGGTGCAGCCAAATGTACTGCTTGCCATACCTCTGTGTTGGCAGTGGCATCCATGAATAAGCCGACTGCGATGATGTTCCATGCATCCTTGGAGCACCCTTCCAGATATAGTTGAGACAGTTGCATGATGACTCGCTGTAGCCCCTGCAGTGGCTCCCGTGGTTGCTGGGTGCAGCTTCACAACTGTGCATAGTGGACATGTTGCAGGTATCGGTGGCCAAAACATAGCTCCAAGGCCGACACCAGTGTGGGGTACTTCAGTCGATGTCGCTTTGGAAGAAATTGTAGAATGCTCAGTGCGTAGCCTCTAAGTACAGCTGCGAATTTGTAAGCCCAGTGTTCGGCTGACCAACCATTCAGGGTTGCAATTATTTCAAACTGGTGTTGGTAATCGTGCCAAGAAGTCTGTCCATCGTAAGGGGCGGGCTTAATTGAAATGCCCTTCCCCACTCCTGACTGCGCAACACAAATGCTGTACAGCTGCTGACTATCTTCTGAGATTGCTACATTAGTTATGACTTGTATGTACTTCTTCCTCACTTTTCTGGGCTGGCGATGTTGTCTTAGTAGAACTCCACTGCTGAAGAAATTCCTGACATTCCTTCTTCATTGCACTCGCTTTGTTGTCGACACTGTCCATCCTCCCACTGATACTGTCTATCCTATTGTTTACACTGTTCACTATATCATTTACACTGTCTATTCTTGTATTCACTAACTCGTTAATACCTTCTATTTTCCTGTCTACATTATCTCTATTATTATCTACTAAATCACATACATTAGTTATCTGGCTATTTACATTTACTATTGCTGAACTAGTTAGGTTATTTACAGCTTTGTTTACACTACTAATTTCCCTATCAAGGCTATTAACACTTGCACTCATTTGGCCACCCAATCCCTCAATGTTTGTTGTGCTTCCAGTTCTGCAGACATTTTTCTAGTTAACATTCACTCCGATGGTTGTACAAAACAATCTTAATTTTTTGGCCTACAACAATAACAATAAATTAATTTCATTAAATATCATCAATTACTTGCATACAGTCCAACTTAATTTACAATTAAATGCCTCTATCCCACTTCTGACACCAGTGTCGCAAGATGCGTTGAAAGACGTATCTTAGTTCGTGAGGATTGGAGGTTTTAATAAAAATAAAAGAACTACATTTGATTTCTAATTTATTCATACAACTATTATTTACAGCATTAAACAAACTGTCTCCACTACTACTCCTTTTATTTCTCAATGAATGCAATATTTAATGTCTATTTCAACTATAATTAACATAATTCTCTATGTCTCTGTTTTGTTATAGTCAATTGACTCATACTCATAATTAACATATTCAGCCTGTCTGTTGCCATCATTTGTAATGTCTTTCACTCACGCATCCAGTCTAATAGTCCAGCCTGCCAGACACACTCTTCACTGCTCTGATGCTCGCAGTTGCAGATTTTCCTCCTACTGGTCGTTTTCGGCACTACTAGTTGCTCTTCTAGCTCGTCGTCTATCGCTCAATGCTGCACAATCGCCCAGACTCCCGACTCTCATAAACTCTCTGCTCGGAGGCCAGACACGCTTTTATAGTCGCTGGCATTAATCTGTAAGGTTCGCCGCACCCTGAGTCACACTGAGAGAAATTAGGGCAGTAAACCACTACACATTTTTCAGATAAATGCAGAAATTCAATCTGCTGATTTTTAGGAGTGCACGAGTCACAAAAGGTTTATCATGGCACTAAGCGGAAGAATGCACAGCGGCTAACTAAAAAATCGCTCTCCTGTCATTTAAACTTTCCTTAGTCACTTGCCGCCCACTTTCGTATAACTTCTGTCTTTCTCTTCAACCTGCACATATATATAGCAGTGAGAATGTAACAATATGGGAGTGACCAGATTGTTAATCAGCTACAAATAAAAAAAAAGCAAATTGAAATACAAAATCGATTTTATATTTGAAAAACAGTTCATATAACCATTTTTTTAAATTTCCAATTTCAACAAATATATTACTGGAGACTATAAATATGTACATATTTTTCTCTGAAACATAATCTCTTCAACCCCTCAAGCATGCACATTTTGATTCCCATTCTAGCTCTTTAAATTTTGTAAATGTTTTTAAACCCTAAAAAACTTTATCGTACACATTTTAGTTATGCTGTTAGCTGCTGAAACCTGTTATGCCGTTGAAAACAACTGCAGCTGAAAGTATAACGAAATTCTTGTATAATTTATAATTAGATATAGCATCCTACAAAAGTGCTTTAGCTCCCTTCCAAGCTGGCCAAAATTTGTGTGAATTGCGAATTTTCAACATCAATCATTAATATAATCGGTTTATATCATTTCAGCAAATATAAAACTAGAAGCTGGTTAGAGCCTTTTTGTTCATAACTCTGAACAACAAATTAATTTATTATACTTTAAGCAAATACCGTAACTGAAAATTTACTGACAATATAATGTATGTAATTTTACATTTATATGAATGTTTAATTTAATACCATGCATGCCAAGGCAAGTATAAAAACATTTCTATATCATCAAAAGAAGTTAACCATTTATGGGTAAGCAGAAATAATAGTTGAATCACTACTGTAAAGATTAAGGTACTTAAGATTTCAAATTAATTTGAGTCACAACAAGAAAGACATGCATCATACTATTTAATACATATTTTTTTAACTTCACAGATAAGATAATCTCTACTATGAGTTCCACTCATTTTACATACTTATACATGTACATATATGGTTTCTATGTAAACTTCTCTTTTGGGTACGAGATGAAAAAAAGAGACTGTACTGATACGTGCGTTATCTCTAAAGTCTAGCAAACACTCAGGTTTCCCAGCACAACACTTCTATAATTGAGAGTAGGTAGTTATGAGGCTCATTAGGGACCTTGCTTTTATGCTGTTACCTGACGGGATGGACTTTTGTATTACTATAAACTTAAAGAACGATTAAAATAGAAACTTATTCATATTCTTCATTGGATTCACACTCACAATTCCTAACACTGTAAGCTTATAGAGCTATGCCACTGTAGTCAGGTCAGCATATTCACTGAAAATTATTGACTAATAACCTCTCCACACTTAAAATAAATAAATAAATAAACTGGTAGATTTAACACATATGAGACACACAGCAGTATGAATTTATTCCGTATTACAGAACAAATCTTCAGCAACGAGTACTTCTAGTATAAACACAGTTAAGGTTCTCTTTTGTGATAGTAAAGTATATTTCAGTTATTTTTTAACATAATCCTCAAGGTATTGGGGTGTTTTCTGGATCCTTTTTGGTCGGCAAACTGGGACACTTGGTTGAATCGAGATACCTATACTTTGATTGTGTTCTGCCCCAAAACCTCTGAAACCCTCTTCTAACTGATCACTGAGTCTCTCACTTCGAGTTGGCTGTTCTGGAAATGTTATTCTGCGTTCAGCTGACCAGTAGCTCTGCTTCTTGTTCACAGTTACATCCTTATTCATGTTTGTTGGCTCTTCTGATTTCTGTTCCCTCGTGACTGAGGACTTCTTCAGCTGTTAGGTGTTTCTCTGAGTCCCCCATGTTCATCTTGAATCAGCAATGATCTCGGGCTTCCACTTCCTGTGATGACTCTGGCATGCCTCCAAACATCTTCATCAAAATGAATCACATTATCATCTTTCTGAAAGGTAACACGCCTGTATTTAGCAGCTTCATCATAATGCGATTTGTTTTGCCTGTCTTCTTTTTGTTCTTGCATTTTATGAAAATTGTGTACTTTACTGGGTTGTAACAGTGTATCATGTATAGATAACTTGGTTCCGTCCTCCTTGTGAATAGAAGTTTGACTGGACTGTATGGTGATCTCAACACAGGAGTATTACGGAATTCCAACAACATGTCATGAATATTAAGCTGTTGGTCTTGACATTTTTTAGCATGTTTTTGCAGATCCCCACTGCTTGTTCAGCTAATCCATTACTTTTGGGATAGTATGCGCTCGACGTCTGGATGGTGAAGCCAAAACTGGCACTAAACGGTCTCATGTGTGCCGAACCAAAGGGCATGTTGTCTGCAATCATTATGCTAGGTATTCCATGCGCGGAAAATCTTAGATGCATTCTTGGACTGTAAGGGAAGCAATTCAATACATTCAGAATAGTAATCACACAGTACTAAGTACTGTATGACAGTAAGTCAAACTCCAGGATGTCACATGCTACCTTGTAAAAGCATTGGCCCCTTGGGACAAAATCGGGGGATAGAGTTTAACATTACAGCTCTGAATATATCGCCTACATTCAAAATTAAATTACACTACTCAATTGCCAAAGGATCAAAGAATATGTTATGTTGAGTGAGGAATGCATAGCATTATGCACAGCGGGGACTTGGGAGGTTTGTTTCTCAGTGTCTCCTAACTTCCGCGTAGCATAACTTTTGACTAGGAGAAGCTACGACGCTCGTTTGGATTTCCATATAAAAACATTTGTGTGGTGTGGTTATGGTGAAATTGTATGGGTTTAATTTTGAAAAATTAAGAAAACTTAACACAATTTCGGCCTATACTCCTCAAAAAGCCAAGTCAAATACTGAAACTGTATACGGTAAGAGCATCTCAAAAGCAGTCCAGTGATACCCATAAAACCTCATATAATCGAGTGAAGCGGTGCCGGGAATGTAAAATAATCATCAAGGAGTCCGAGCGCATCAACGTACACATATTCACACAAAACAAATGGCCGTGTCTCCAACACAGCCAAACCCAATTTTTTTTGTACTAAATTTTTCGTAGAGGCTAAATCCTGCTACAAAATTTTCTATGTCCGTGTGCATACCAGTTCAATAAAACAGGGTTTTGACCCTGGCTTTGGTTTTTGACAAACCTAAGTGTTGATTGGTAGAAGTTATCTAGCACAAGTATTTCCAAGGATGCAAGAACAATGATTCTTTCACCCCGGATAAACAACCCAACCTCAACTACAATGTTGTGTCCGAGTTTGAAGTAAAACATTGTAACCTTAGGTACCTTAGTTTTGGAGTTTGGCCAACCATTATGAAACAGTGTGGACAATACACTGTAAACCATAATTCTTGGTTTCTTGTTGAAACAGAACTTTTTGTCATTTGACATATTGACTGAGTGTACTACATCCCATAGGGATGTGTCTACATCAACAACTGCAGCCTTGGAGCACACTTTACTTAAAGCATCAGCAACATATATTTTTGAGTCAGGCACATACAACAGCTTGACTTTATACAACTCTAGTTTAAGCATGATGCTTTGCACTCCCCTTGATGGTATTTTATGGATTTTTTCTGGATGATAGATACTAAGGGTTGGTGATCCGTTTGGATTACCACTTCATTGGTCATAAATATACTGGTGGAATTTCTTGCATGCAAGAAAAACAGCAAGAAATTCCTTGTCTATGTAGTCATAACTCTCTTCAGTGGGTGAGAGGTATTTGGATGCATAACAGACTGGTCTGTCATCCTGTAGGACAAAGACTGTATCTTCATTGCTGCTGTTGGTCTGAATCACAATGTTTTGTGTCGTAAATGTTTGTAGGAAGGGCTCAGAGGCTAGTAGTTTCTTTAGCTTATCAAGACATGCACCACGTACGCTGGGGTCCTATACAAATTGACTATTATTTCACAACAGACTTCTCAGTGGGCAAGTGACTTCAGTGAAGTGGAGAATAAAAGTCTCTCAGATAATTGAGCAGGCCTAGAAACCGCTGAAGGTCTGATTTATGTGTAGAGGCATCATAATTAATAATCGTTTTTTCACTGTCAGGGAAAACACCACCACCAGTGAAGGCGTGGCCAAGATATTTAACTTGAATGACTTTGTGTTGGAACGTCTGTAGACTGAACTTTACATTGTATTTTCACACCCTGTCCAACACTTAAATTAGTATTTTATCAACACTTCATGTGCATGGGCTCCCTATCCAAGAACTCCAGAGGATGCCACCACCAACAACCAGAAGCTCCAGAGGCTTCTCTCAACAGCCACCAGGAGTTTCAGTGGTTCCTACCACCAGCCAGCAGTAGCTCCAGAGGCTGCCGTTAACGGCTACCACCAGCTCCAAAGGTTCTACAGCATCTGCCACCAGGTCTTCAACAGTAAGCCTGCAGACACCACTACCACACTCTCGGTTGTCGTTCCCCCTGGTTCAACAACCAGCCATTAAAAGTAGTGGCACCTTTTTTTCTTAAAGTCTCTGAGAGACATCCTGAGTTAGAGTAGCTGCGACTGAGTTGTTTTAATAGCCATCGAAGTCATTCTATACTAAATTAGATCAGGAGCAGGTCTCCTCCACCTGTTTTACTGTAGGTTACTTCCGACCACGTTTTGCTTGGAAGAAGATAGTACACACCACCTTGTCTATTACTGCTTAATAAATATGTATTGTTCCTACCCAAGTATTTTATTCAAGATGCGTACTTCCTACTCGCACAAAATGTCGACAAGCAGTCGACACCCGCAGTAAGACACCAGGGCTTGGGGCCAGCACCAGTGGTAACCAACCACCCCTGCAGTTGGAGAAACAGGTTATGAGTAAGATGGGCACGGTAAGGAAGCCGACCAAGTAAGTAAGGTGTGCTCACAGTCCCAGACTTTGTGCCAAGCCGGATGCCAACTCGACCTATTCCGCATAATCCAAGGCCTCGGTATTAAGACAATAACCTACAATCTTGATTCAGAGTGCACATGACCTAGCGCAATCCTAACCACATTGACCAAATATCGTTAAGTCTAAAGCAACATGCATCAAAGTTTATGTACCAGAATGAATCCTTCAGATCCAACACACTGAAGTATTGGGACTTGCCTAGCTTTGCAACAATGTCCTTCACAGTTGGTATTGAAAATACTCTTTCACAATGGCCTCATTTAGATCATGGGGATCCAGGCAGCGTCTCAGGGAACCATTTGCTTTCTCGACAATTGCCAACCTATTCACCCATTCTGTGGGTGAACTACATTTTGCTATAATTTCTAACTAACATAGTCTATCTAGCTCACATTGCAACTTAGCTCTAATTTTGAGTGGCAGTCTGTGTGGAGGATTGGAAATAGGCACACAATTTCCTTTCAACTTTATGGTGTAATTTTGTGCAAACCTACTGATGCCAGAAAAAAAAAATCTTTGTTTGCTGTAACGATGCTCTCTTTGGACTTGAGGTGTATTTCACTGACCACAATTTTCTGCAGAATACCTAGCCATTCACAGGTCCCAATTCCCAAAATAGGCACTCAGTCTTCACTGACTATCACAAACGTCTCATACTAACTAATGGTGCCAAGACACAAGTTCAATTCACAGCGACCTACTACTTTCATTGTTGAGTTGTTGAACGCGGTTAGGAAAATGTTTTCTTTCCGTAATTTCACTGAGGTTCCCGCACACACCAACAGGGAATATATCTTGAGAGGCAGGATGCTGACACATGCACCAGAATCCTGTTTAAATTTTATGGAAACATCAAGGAATGTTTCAGTCCTGCACCTAACCTGAGCACTACTGCATATGGGGTGTTTTGTGACGAGACTGCAGTAATAGTCTTCGAAAATCGGAGCAGTGTCCAGCATTTACACTTTCTTTAACCTTGGTCACTGGTTGTAGTTGTACTTCTCATGAACGAGTATGGTACACTTTTGTGAAATTGTTCCGTTTACCATAGAGTGCACATACTTTTCCACTCGCTAGGCATTTCAGTGGATCTCTAGGGTAAAAATAGCCACACCACTTGCACTTTATGTCCACTGCTTTGCGTTGTGCAGTTGAGGATTTACTGGAGTGTGTAAACTTGCTTTGTTTATAGTATTTAACTTTGTCAACAATGATGTGGTCTGGGCTTTCTTGGGATGGGTTCCTCACCTGGCTTGCTTGAGCTGCTGTTATTTTGGACATGCAAAACTGCTGAATTGTTTCCTCCAAACTGTCATCTTCAATTTTAAGTATTTTCTTTTGTGTTGGTCTATCTTGGGTACCAAATACAATACGATCACAAAGAATTTTGTTTGCGTTCGTGAATTCACAGTCTCGCAACAAGATTGTTAAGTTAGTTGAAAATATGTCAAAATTTTTACCCTTGCTTTGATTGCGGTTATAAAACATGAATTGTGTGTGTAGAATGATTTTTTTTTGGATTGCAGTATGTTTGGAACTTGTAGAGCACTATAGCCGTCTTGGTGAATGTGAGTGTATTGTAAACATCTAGGGCCTCCTCTCCTACAACATTAAAAATATCACAATTTTACATTACTCACTTTGAGAGACTAGGCCAGACGCCTCCAAGTAGATCTTAAAGGCTTGGCGAAATTTCTTACATTTTTCACCATCTTAAAGGTTTGTGGGCCGTTAGTCTCGTTCTTGTACTGTTTAAAACATTCTGTTGGAACGCAATATTTAATATAATAACCACAATGGTAGTTCAAAAACTATTTCCAAACAAATCCTGATTCAACGATTGCGGTATGTATTATGTGACGTTAATTAAACACACGTAAACATTGAATACACATCTTTAATGAGCCATTGCTCCAACTCCCATGTACACACAGGTGTACCAACCATCACATTCTATATTACTACACATAGGTGTACATAGAATAAATAAATTTGGACAACACCATGCTCTGCCCTTTTCCCACCAGTATATGGGGAGCCAGTGTAGACTGTAACCAGTTCCCACTCAGCTGATGAGACGACTAAATCATGGCCAGCCTAAAAGAGCTACTTTGGGTGTCAAGAAATAGACATACTTCCTTATCTGCTGGATGAGATGAAGGTAAAAGAGTTTGCATTGCTTGTGAAGACTGTAACTGGAATCACCAAACTGCCTACCTGAGCTTCAGAACTGAAGACTGGAGCATTGTATGCCTTAATTTTTACACTGTTCTTGCTGCAGAGAGATGCAAGAAAAACAGAATAATGCTTGCAAACCTTGTGCAGACTGCATAGTTCAGCAAAGACAGACAAACCAAAAGAGCATAAAAAGGCCTATCTACGACTGTAGGGAAACAGCTACTATAAATTTAACAGAATCTATGACCATCTTGTTCTAGAAAGTCAAATATTTTTACCATCGAACTCCAAACCAAAACCACTGACACAACCTTCCTGGTGTTTGGCCCCTTAGGTGAGCCCATGACCTATGGAAATGGTTGGAAGAGCAACATTGTTTCATAGATTTTTGCAGGTGCCACAGTTACCCAAGTTGACAAGGAAGACAACTGCCAGTTGTATCTCCACTCTACGGATGAATAGATAACACGCACCCACAGAAAAGGACCACGATATTTTGCACAAAGAGTGAATTACTAGACACCTGGTGTTCATCGAGCTCTTCAACCAGACCTACAGAACATACCATGACAGCAATTTAAGCACTGTCCTTCGAAAAGCAGGTGATAAACAAACAGGTCAACCCTATGATGGATTGATAACTTGTAAGAGTCAAGTAACTTTCCCTACAATTCATGCATAGTCCTCATAACCAAGAGATGAGGATAAGATTCTGTGTGGGAGATAAGAATTCTACCATATCGCATATGATGTACCTCCTCCACCATTAACATGAACATACTGAAAAACCAAGGGAAATGGCCACATGTTTCCCAGGCTTAACTTCTGGAGCAGATGATAGTAAATCTGTTACCCTGTTATCTAAAAGACCAATTATTCTTGCTGCCCATGTTGCAATGCCCAGTGCCCCCAACACATCCCCAATACTGTAAGAACACCAGAGGGATATAAATAGGGTTTTGTTGAACCAGACATGACAAGACAAAGATAAGTGTGTCCATCAGCTATGTCAACATGACTCTGATACCCAAAGGGAATACACTTGTCATGTTAATTAGATGGGCCACGGCAATTACTTTAAGGGCCACCACAAATGTCACATTTCACTTAAAGCATTGTCCCTTCACCCTCTGCTTCAACAACCAGATCCTCACCTGGCTCCTTAAAATTAAGGACAACAATGTTAGGCTCACCATGGGGGCACTGTTAATCCAAGAAGTTACATGCACTGTAGATAAGTTCCTGGAGACAGAAAACCTTTCCCCCAAAAAATATCCAGGGTCATGGTGGAGTCTTCAACTGCATTAGAGCAGTGGTGCATCACAAGAGCCCACACCAAGAGTTCCCAGGGAATAAATATAAATATGCAAACTACCATTTCTTCTTGCTGTACAGATGCACAGAATGCCAGCATACAAGAAGATAGAGGCAAGTATCACCTTTCGTTTTCCATGATAACAGTTCTCTCTCTCCCCACAAGATTTCAAATGTAGCACAGTAACATGTGAGTGTTTCGACAGCTGTTATTGACAGTGGTCATGTTGGTTTTTGGCTATCAAGATTCTGAATAAGGCTTGGCAAAATAACATGTAAACAACCAAATAATGTTTTATAAGCATTACTGAATATCTCTATCCTGTAAAAGCAAAAAACCATAAAGCTAATGTTTTGAACTATACATTTTCTCATATTTAAAATATTTTACCAATTATGGCTATGGCCTGTGCCATTTCTATGATGAAATATTGTGCTATGCCACTAAACAACACTCTCAAAGCCTGGAAACATACACTGCTACTACAAATCCCAAAAACACTCTGGGAAGCACAGAGAGAGCATACCCTGAAAGCCCTTCATGCTACTACAGCAAGACCAGCCCACTGATTGATTAATCATTTGAAAGTACCCATTATTCTGTAGGAAGCACAAAAGCTTAGTATAACTAGCCATTCAGTCAAAACTGGAAGCTGTGTGTGCCAGACATACTACAAATATGATATCCATGGAAGAAAAAGATCCTGAAGGTTGTAATCTAGTAGTAAGAAGTCACTGAGAATTTTAAATATTTATATTCATCAGTGTGCTTTGTATGAGCACAAAATTCCACTTCACAAACCACCTAACCCTATGACCACAATATCACAGATACTTCAACTAGTCACAATCCTCTGCCTAATGAACCACTATTAAATATCCATGACAAACAGTAGTTACTTTCCATGGGAGTGGATTCACAGGCAGTCAAAATCTTGTCTTTCATGGCATCCAGTGTCTATAGCTTTGCAGCATACTGTACACAGTTTTCTTCAGAGTTCCCCATAGATAATAATCTATCGGCATTAAATCTGGAGATTGGGGTGGATACTCAACATTTCTTTGTCAGCCTATCCACCTAACAAAATGTTCCATCCAGGAGTAACTGTACATCTTGATGGTTATGTGGTGATGCTCCATTTTGCTGGAAAAAGCAATGGTCATCTGGCTAGAGTTGATGAGCAGCTGGCACAATGTTTTCCTGCAACATGGTACGGTAATTTTTCCGTCACCGCTCTGTCAAGAAAATGGCCCCACAAGTCCTCAAGCAGACGTTCTGCACTATGCTGTTGATCCAGAGAGATTAACTGTTCGCTCCATTACAATGTGGGGATTTTCATCGGCCCAGTACTACAAACAGTTGTGGTGGTTGACAGTTCCATTCAATTTAAAGGTTGCCTCATCGGATCACACAATCACAACATTAAGTGGTCTTTATTCATAGTGTGAAGTAACATGGGAATGTAGGGAATCCACACTTCCTTCTCTGTTACCTTCTTCTTCCTGCCACACCGTCCTTCCTTCACATCACACACAGTTTTGTCCCTCTCTTAATCTTTTCATGTAATCATGTCACAATTATATGTGGCACAGTATCAAATTCTGTTCTCCATCATCTCTGCACCCCAGTCATGAGCTCCTGTTTCCAATAACACTTTAAAAATCAACTTGCATAACTTGAAAGAAAATCTTGTAATCTCTGGCCATTTCCTCTACAATTGTAATGCTGCTGCTCGTGGCTGCAAACACAACTGATAACAGCAGAATGTCTACACATGCTTGCAAACATAGCCAAAATTGTCCATATAGTGTCAAATACATGCAAGCCCATCAGTCAGTCTTTAATGGTTTCTCCATTATTAACGTACAATGAGTGTAAACAATATTTGGGGCATGCAGTATTTCCAAAACAGCAGTCCATTGATAGAACATGCAGACAGGTTACTAAACAACTGGTATGTACTCACTATCCCAAACTCTTCTATGGGTTTGACAGTGTGCCTGCAAATATAGCAAATATAGGATTTCTCTGCAATTCTTCCTTTACCTGCATCCCAGCACATAATAGCAACTAAGCCTATTCCAATCTGGGAAAAGATTTCAAACACGACAGCTGAAATGCTTTGGAAGTGCATTCTGGAAACCCATTTTCTCAGTACAGCAATGCTGCAAAGACAACATTATATTTCACGCTCACAATGCATGCTCTTTCCATGACCACAATAATAAAATAATTTTTATTTTAAACTATAATATGACAATATATATTTAGTTGTGTGCCATATGGAAATCATTTCTTGTATAGGAGCGGATAGGCTAGGGTGGGAAGGTTGTAAATCCCACTGTGGTTCTTACAGCCATGAGAGCCATGATGTTCTTACAACGAAGGAAAGAAAAGTGACGAGTTCGAGATGTTAAATATGGCTCAATTTTTAACAGTAGTAAAGTAATATCTTATTTCCAGGAACCCTGGATAAACTTGAAAAGTCACAACTAAGGTGTAAATTCAGCCATTTTCCTGGGGGTATATCATACCCTCAGACTTCCTGGCAATCCCCCCCTTCTCCCAAACACCAGAAAAAATTAAATAATGGGTACACCACTATTTCAGCGGAGACCATTACTCCTCCAGTCCACCCCTGTTATAATGGCCATGGAACATCGCATAAGAAAATTGTTTATCTAATTAACTTCAATCTTTCAGACTGCTGCATGAACAATAATAGAATAGAATTGTTGGTGATGCATTGATTGTGAGCTAAATATGTGTAATGAAACTGTTTTTTACACCCATGAAACTTCTTCAATAAGCAATCCAGTTTCGCTACAGTGCTAACTAGTATCATGTTCTGGTCAATAAATCTTTGTTTCCCTCCTAAATTATTTTTCTTGATGAGTTAATTTTTCATGGAAGGAGATGGTAGGATAACATATTATGAAATTAAACATTGAAATGCAATATTCATATATTGGTGCTTTGCCTTACTGAAAATATGCCAAAAAAAATCACAGATGAGTACATACAAAATATAATAATACTCCATCCCAATTTCTACGCGATATCATGCTTCACTCACATTAAAGGACACAACCTTGAGCACTGTTTTCACTCACAATTTGGCCTTGTTTAGCTGCTGAAAACATATTTTTTCGCTCTGAAATGATGTAACTTTGCTACATAAACTATTACATTACATACACCTTCACTTGTAATACATTCAAGAAACCAAGCTAAAATAGGCCTGTATCCACCTGCACAAATAAATACAATATAACAAGAATTTTTTAAATACAGTTGGAAGACGTACAAATGTTTTCACAAAATATTCACAGAAAAGAAAGAAATATTCACTAGTTCATATTTGTGTTGCAAATATACAAGGGCATATGAACTCATATTTTACTCAAAGCAGACACTGAGGTAAAGATTTATTTCATGCACTTTGTAAATTATATATGATTAAAACATAAAATAATGTTGTACCATTTACATGAATGGAAATTATTAATGTCCATAAAAATTGCAAATGAATGTGACTTAATTTGTTGTACTTATTAAGGTGTGTAGCCTAACAAACACTATTGCTCTACACTTAATTTTCTGCAAGTGTACTGATATGCATTCAAATTCAATTATTTTAAAATAGTAACAATATACACTTAAAAATTTGTTACTGTATTAAATGCACAAGTATAATTCAGGAACTTATAAGACGAAATACCAAACGGACACTTAACAGAATAATAATAGCAGCAATGCTTTTGAAAATGTTAACACACAGTCGCACAAACCAAGCACACAAAAATTATTTGTATGTCACAGCTATCCAGTGACCTCAAAGTTAAAAATATACTGGCACAAAATCAAGGCCTCTCACTAACAAAAGTTGACTTTCAACCCAATGACTTGAGAAGTGTTGGTGTATTATTGCCTTCTCTTTACAAAGTATCAGAGAAGAGGTTACTGTTTAAAATTCTTTGTATTTTCTCTGGACACAGGTACATTTTCATGTCAAGTATGCACAAAAGTGCCACCAAAGTGATCTGCACACAAAAGAAAGACTAACTATAGTTAAAAAAAAAAAAAAATTAATTACTTTGGATAAATAAACCATAAACAGTTAGTCTGAGACTAGCAGATGTTATACAATTCACTTCACAGTTTCCATACAAATTCTTCACCACTAACAAAAAAATCTGATTTTTTTAAAAGTGAATGAAAACTGCTGCTGTAAGAAAATGTGATGCAGTTTTCTTATACACTGGTTTTCAACATTTTGACAAAAAAAAAAGCCAAGAGAACACAGGCTCAGTCATATAAGCAGACCTCTATAACTATCTTTTGCATGATTCGTATCTACACACAACGTGTAACCATTAATTTTGTAGTAGCAAGTTTTCTAACACAATTATGTGTTACTGTAGTGCATTACAGATGCAGTCTGCAGTATAAATTGCACAGTGACCTTAATTTTGAATTTAAATATCTAGTTATCTGCAAGCAAAAATTTACAGACTGTGGGGGGGGGGAAAAAGTGAGGAGGCACAGACATACAGCATAAACCAGTAACAATACTCCTGGATGTAACTTTTCCTGCACGTAACACCATTTCATAGTCCTACCATTTTTCATTTCAGATACAAAACATCAATATTTATTCAGTTTGTATCCATAACTCATGCACAATTTTCTTCAAGACATAATTACTATACAATATCCTACAGACAGATGAAGAAGATAATTATTTAGGCCTACATTTTGAATAACATAATAAATAGTGTGTTATGAGTTATACAAGTGACTGTGGTGATGAAGAAGAGCAAGATCATGGACCTACTGCAGGTGAGTGTCAAGAATGCATTTAATTGTGAATTTTTAAAAGAAGACTATGCATATATCTGTTGATGATATGGTCTCAAGTAAAATCTAGACAGTCAGTTATATTGATGTATTACTTGATTTGCATGAAGATAAAGCTGCAGAAGTAATTGGAAGAAAAATATTGCTCTCAACTCACTTTCAGGCTAGCTATGTCTTCTCAATACCAATTGGCATAGTTCTTTGTGGCAAGTCAAGGATTATTTTTCTGCAGTTGTAAGAAACTATACAAACAAACAAAAAATTATATATTTTTGAAATGATAGAGTTATCTTTTCACAATAGCTTCTTTTTACAATTGCACATACAATATGTTATGAATTCTCATATGTGAGATTGATGCTTCTGACATTCATAGTGCAAACTGAACAAATGTTTAAGTTAAATATAGTCTGCCTGTTTATACAGACAAATGATCAAAGTGGAGGTTAGTTTTGTAACATTTACTTTCACAGACTCCCACTGTACTGAATGAAGTGTGCACTGGTGGGAATGCTCTTACCAGTTGCCATATATACTGCTCCAAAAATCACAGCCTATCAAGCTGAAATTTAAACATAAAAAAAAATGACTGTATTTTTTCCATAATTCACACTATCAAACATAAAGTTTATAATTTATCATTCTATTTTAAAAACACAAAGCCCTTGCTCTCCACTTCCCCAGGTCTATAAAAATATCTAGTGGATGTCCCCTAAACATTTTTGCCTGGTTAATCAAATAAATGACAAAATGTAACAAAATCCATTTCCCTTATGATTTTAAAATTAAAGGATGTTTTGCACATGTATCTGGGCATGGTTTCACACAAAGATGCTTAGAAGGTGAAATCTGGCAGAAATTAAGGTCCATGTAGTCACAATTTTAACTATCAACATATCACTGTAATACAAAAAAATATTAGCTTAAAAATAAAAAAATTTTGACATACAGTTCACAAATATTTTTCGCTATTCCATAATAATAATTGCCACTATGTAATCACACTGATTTATAAGACCATAAAAAATATCAATATGTAAGGTTTAATTCCTTAAACACCACATGTAGTTGAAAATATTGCAGAATGAATGCAAGGAAAATACTCAGTTTGCCTTCAATCATATGCTGCAAGTAGAAAAGTAAAACATTTCAGTGCCCTTCGACAATGTAACCTGTGTTCAGCCAATAATCAGTCTATGAAAGTGTCTTTGTCGGAAAGTAATCATCACAATGCTTACAAAGTCAAAACAAAATCGATTTCACTAAGATTATGAAATTACAATTACAAATACAGTTTCAAAACTTAAATAAGCTGTTATTACCACAGGAAAATTTATTGCAAGTACCAATAATTTTGTTCAGACACAGAACAAAGGCCAACAACAAGAATCTTAACAGTTTATAAATATTCAAGTGTGTGGTAAGCAGATTATATGAAAAACATGATAAGAATAGCTTAACATTTGGCCTAATTTCACTCCAACCAGCATATTTTAAAATATGAATTATTATTTGGGTTATCAGGTAAGTACACAATACTTTAAAATTGAATAGTATGGCCAAGGACTAAATTCAAAACACTTAAAAATCCAGTATATTAACCATTACACCCATGTGGACAGCAAATAAAAAAGTCACATAATCTAACTTTCTATTATTTGGGTTATTTTTTATTTAAAACTTGGATTTAAAGAAATTATGAGAGAGTAAATATGATTAAATCGCCCTGCACAAGATGTGAGGGAAACATGCAGAGTGCCTTGCATGTGTAAAGAGGTAAAGAAGATATCTCCTTTGCCTCTTCCCATACCTCTTGGTTTCTATGTTCCTGAAAACACTCAGGACTATTCAAATAGTTATCCCTTCGGGTCACTTACAAAAATAATTAAAATGCTTGATGGGCCACTCCCACTCATTACAAAGTCGTGGTTCACCTATACATAGTTTATTTGCATGAAAATGCAAGAAATGAAATAATATACAAGTTACGCTGTGAGGTGATTCACTATGCAAATTTAGATAGAAAACACTATAAAGGCTGTTCATGGTAAAATGAGCACTTTTGAAAGCCCTGCTTGTATGTACATTATGTATTCCTCTGCCTTATGTAAAATTAACATTGCCGTCAACCTTATCACTTTATTAATTTGTCAGTCAAGTGAAACTGTGCTATTATTAGAAAAGTAAATATGTCATAAATCTGGTTATTTTTACACTTCCGATGCATAAAACAGAAAGCAAAATAAATAATTTCAGTTATCACGAATGGTTACCTCACACTTTTTATTTGACTTTAAATATGGAACTATTTTCCACCCATGGTTACCAAATTTACTGGGTGCATGTCACTCAGTGAGCTCGTTGAAATATACGCAGGCAGGGGCAGTGACATTTTTCAAAGGTTGATTTCAAAAGTGCTCACTTTATCGTGAACAGCCTTTATGAGCTATGTCGTACAGTAACTTGCAATTCGATATGTCAAACAAACTTAACTGAAAATAATAAAACCTACGTGAGATGGAAGAGCGATTCTGTGCATAATGTTTCCTTTAACCACGACCCTGCTTTCCTCGCTTTGCTCTGTGGACAGACAAGGCTGCTTTCACACATGATGGCATTTTCAATACTTGAAACAGTCACATTTGGAATAACATAAACCCACATACAATGATTGAACACCGCCATCAAGTGACATTTGCTGTTAACGTCTGGGGCGGCATTGTCTGCGACAACTCATTGGACCATACTTCTTGCCACCATGTTTCACTGGCCACCTTTATTGAGAGTTTTTCGAGGACATACTGCCTGTTCTGTTGGAGGTGGATTTAAACACACACCAGCGTATGTGGTACCAGTACAACAAAGCCCCTGCACACTTCAGTTTGGAAGCCAGTCACCACCTTATTGCTACATTCAATAAGCGCTGGACAGGCAACATGGAACCAGTGAGATGGCCACCTCGCTCCCCAGACCCGACATCACTGGATATTCCTGTGGGGTTATCTCAAGACATTGGTATACAAGACCCCAGTCAATATGGTAGCTAAACTTCATGCCCGGATTACTGATACCTGTACTATCATTCACAACACCCCACAATTCTTTGTCCGTGTCAGACAGTCGAGTGTGCATCACTGTCGCCTGTGTAGCGAAGCTGGTGGTCACCACTTTGAACACTTACTATACAACACACACACAGATAATTTGCAAGGCATATTCTTGTGCAGTTATCTTCTATGGTCTTCCTCTTTGAATTACAACTACCCGCAGAGCATGTGCTGTACGAACATGCTGTCCTGTTACCACTACATGCATTCACACACAGCAGTCAAGCCGTGTTTGTATGTCCTGCCTTGCAACGCGGTTGCAAACCTTGAGGACAACCAAATGCACCCTTACAAACTTTGTATGTTGTCTCAATCACTGTTCGCCTGAGTGTGTTACATCGAAGTAACGTGTTTCCATGCAGTATCATACAATAATGACGTCTTTACAAAATACCCAAGGGTTACACATACCACCCCCTTGCATCTCAATGTAGTGGATGATAGTACATCACAACTGTTCGCAGGTCTCAAGTCTTGGTTAAAGAAAACATCCGCAGAATGGCTCTTTCATCTCAAGTAGGTTTAATTATTTTCCGGTAGAACCGTTTGAATTGTTGATTTTCAAGGGTAGCTATCGCCCTTATGAGTTACTGTACAAAATTATTTGTATTATGTTTTCTATTCCATTTGTGACTGTAGTTCAGGACTGTCCTGTATAATTTTATTACAAGTCTTAACTAGTGATAACCACAAATAATGTTGAATCAGGTAAATGTTTTCAAAATTATATGCAACAAAAAGAATTGCTGATAAAATACATAGTTTGTGGGCCAGTCTGACAAATCTGGCATGTGACCCATGGGCCACTAAGTGAATAGCCCTACTCAACATGTACTTAAATACTACCAATTACAGGCTGTTCACTGTAAAATGAACACTTTTGAAAGCCCTGCTTAAGATCTATTTGTATACACGTTATGTATTCTTCAGCCTTATGTAAGATTAACATTGCAGTGGGTCTCATCACTTTTTTTATGCGTCAATTAAAGGAACTGTAAAATTATTAAAAAAGTAAATACTTTTTAAATCTGCTCATTTTTAAACACAGATGCATTTAAAAAAAAAGAAAGCACAAGAAATAATTTTATGTTATCACAAATGGTTACTTAACATTTTTTATTTGACATTAAGATATGCAACTACTTTCCATCCATCATTATCAACTTTACTGGATGAATGTCACTCAGTGCATCTATTAAAATATATGCACGCAGGAGCAGTGACTTTTTTCTAAGTTTCATTTCTAAAGTGCTCACTTTATAGTGAACAGCCTTTACAATCAATCACATGAAAAATAAAAACAAGTCAAAATAAAATATTTCACTGCTATCATATCAAACTTTTGACAACTGTTCAAATGAGTTCCATACAATTCACGAAGCTGCTTTGCAGCCAAGAATTAAGTCAAAATTTCAAAATTTTATGAATGAAATATGTTGTGTATCTTGATAACCTTGGTTCTAGTACTGGTACTTAGGTTTGAAGCATATTGTACGTACTAATACCACTAGACTGTGTTAAATGGAAACAGTATAGACATGGAGATAAAAAGGTGATAAAAATACAGCCACAATTGTCTGTGCCAGATGTAGTGGCACTAGTCTTCAAGTAATGGGACTAGCCATCGTAGGTGCTGCAGTTGGCAGCATTGGTATTGGCACAGTCATCTTATTCTTAAATAAAAACAATTTCTGATGTTTCCATTGGATGATTTCATACTGAAGCCTGGTTCACATTTATAATAATCGCACTAAGCAAAGCTGTCCAGAGGTAAGTAAATATCCTACAATACTGTTTTGGTGCAGATTTGAAAGCTCAGTTTACAGCAGTACCCATTTATTCATTATTTAACAGAAGTTCCGATGTAAATGAAGGACAAGAAACATGTTATTAAGTGTGTTACAGAGAAGAATTTCTGAAAAGAGGTCTGTACACTACTGCTCCTGCACTTTCCAGCCTCAGACCTGCTACATACAGCCTAGTACGTATGAGGCAACCGTAACTGCTGGTTATATACGAACATAAAAAGAAAGTAATCCTGCAAATAGCACAACCCCTGTGCCTTATCTGGATTGAGAAATCAATTCCTCACTCAGAAAAACATCAAGCATCTAAGCATGAAATAATATCCAATTTCTCAGCAATAAAAATTCAGGCATTACATATCCACAACTGATAAAGTATTTTGGATCGCAGAATTAATGTATAAAAATATACAAAGGACAAGAATCCAAGTACTCACAGTATAGTATTTGCCGATAGGCACACACACATAATTAGGATGACAAAAGTTTTTTCACGTGATAGCGATGTTTTGCTTGCTAAGCCAGCTTCATCAGGCGGTGAGTATAGGGAGTTTAGGAATACACATAATAAATAAATATACATATATAACATGCTAAGAGCAACATACTGTCTACACTAAGAAAAATAATGCAATATGCTTCACTGAATAATTTGAAGCACCAGAAAGTCTACAAGAAATTTTGCATGTATTGAGGGTTCCACCTATTTAGGCCACCAAACTCTGTGCAAAGCTTAGATAAAAATGGTTTATTCAAAAAATGTTTAATGCATTTATGTGATGCCTGTTTACCAACCACATTACGAAACATTTCAAATTTTTCATTTTCTATCTAATTTTCTGTTTACACACTGAAAGTGAAAATGGCTAAAATAAGCATCCTTGCAGTTAGTTCTAGGTTTGAAAATTGCAGGACAATATACAAGTAATTCGGAATGTGCAGTGCACCTTTATAGTTATTACTAGATCACAAAATTATAGGATCACCACTGGAAGTCTTGTAGAACCAAATTGCAGACGTAAAGACTGCACGTCGGCTCAGTGCATGGGTCTGCGTTAACACTCCCGAGCATCTAGGCCTCAGATACGCAAAATTTGCTTTGGTAGGTGGAGGACTTCCTATTCACATTCAAATAATAACTGCTATGAGTATGATACATGTAACACAGTCATAATAGTAAATACTTACATGGTGAAATTAGTTCTATGTTTTACTCACATTCCCCCCCCCCCCCCCCCAGGAGTAGTTTGGGTTTCGATAAAAAATTTGGTTATCGAAGGTCGTAACAAAACGAAAATTCTCGATTTCGATGAATTTTCGTTTGTTTAATGAATATTTATTTAGTGCACCAGCAAAGAAAATTTTTGCCTGTAAATAATCTTGTTTGTTTTCATTATTTTATAACTGAAATAACTACATAAAATGAAAATCTAAATGTAGGGAAAAACCCCTTTTGGTAAATACTCCATATCCTACATTTTTTTTGGTTTGATTTTCCAATGAATTTATTATAATGAATAACCTGCTAAAAAGTTAGGAAATTCGCTAAGCTTTCATTAAGCTGAGCCTTAATAATATTATTTTTGTTTTTGTTTTGTGAGAAAAATGTCACTTCACACAACCATAGTGTTCTTTGCACCATTTTCTTGTCCTTAGGCCCGACTTTGGCTCTTGCCAGTGTAGCTGGCTACTCTTTCAGTTGCTTCGTTGATCTGTATATCCAAACACATGCTTTTAGCATCACTGTCACAACACTCAATCACATGTTTTACTACTTCCCTTTCACTACTATGAATAACCTTTTCATATTTGCCTGAACATTCATTAGCATCCAATTGTAAATTACTTCTACAGTTGAAATGCATGTGATGGGATAGTGTTTTCAGGTTAGATGCTACATCATCAGAGCTGCACATGCAGTTGTTTACCTTCTTCCTGCCAGAATTCCCCACAATCCCACTCACACAAGTGCCACTGTGTCTGGTGCAGACGGTACATGGACATTGAGTTTCCTCAGGTACCTATGCAGTAAAAATTAATGCAAAAGCCTAATTCTGTAGAACTTATAAATGGTTATTTCATGATAAAAGATGCTATTTACTATAGTGTTGTAAAAGAGTAATAAAAGCATATAATTTTTAAAACTTGAGTTGGCCTAAGTAACAAGTTTGTCAGCAGGCTTGATGCTAACATCATCATTAAGAACTCTGTTATAGAATATCATATAAATATAAAAATTTCATTACTGTGTAAAGTAAAATTTAGCTTTTCTCATGAAGATTTTTTATTTACAATCTAAAAAAAAAGTACTAAAAATACTGCACTGACCTCAGAAAATAGCACACAAACTTACACCCAATAATTTTTTTTAAACTTTACTTTGAAAAGAATTAGTATAAACATTTTTTAAGACAAACTTTGGTGGTTGGATATGAATGACCAATTACAGATGCAAAAAGATGGGGAATTATTTGATCAGTCCAACATGCGAACTGACACAACCCTGAATAAAACAATTATCAACATCATGTGATGACATTATACAACATACTCTTAGAAAACTACTTATGCATATGATGTAAAATTCTACTGCCATATAGTTAACCACAACCAAACTCTTACCTTTGTCAGCAATACCCATGCACACAAATCATGTTGCTAGTTGTTGTCTGTCTGCATCATATACTACTGCCTTTTATGCAAACCACTTCACCTGGATGGGCAGATGATGATATAGACACAACCGTCTCCCCCGCAGTGATGGCCACTCACCCAGCCGAGCCAAGAATAGAAAAGGTAAAATTGGTTAATTCTGTTGTTATATCGCCGAATGTTTGCAGGTCGTCCATGTCGCCTGACGCCGAGGCCTGTCCACACAGAAGGATGCCCTTGGCAAGATGCAGTCAGCCGACGCAGTCCCGTGGGTGCCCGCTATGCCTTCTGGACGACAGGAGGCCATTGTCGGGGTACCCAACCTGCCGACTGCACTGCCCGAGCCTGAACCTGCCTTGCCACCCTGCCAAAGCAGCACATGGGGCAAGTCGCAGCCAGCCAGATCGACGAGGAGCCACGAAGGGGTCATCGCCGAACCTGGGGCCCCACATTCGCTCCAGATTCCTATCCTCGGAAGAAGAGAGGGGTCGTTTATAAGGACCAAACAGCTGTCAATGCTCGTGAATGCCACTGAACCAGCTCCAGCTACCGGGAGCCCAGAGACCGTGAGGGTAGGCCATGCAGCCCACTCACTACCCCTGGCGGCGATGCAGATTGCAGCGGAATCAGCCCAGCTTCCACAACGGGTCCAACCACCTCGAGCCTGCAGAGTCCACTTGATGGTGGGCCATTACAAGGAAACTCCATGGTGGCCGCCAGTCCAATCAACCCAAGTGCAGTTAGGTAATTGTCAGACTTTATTCTGGACGCTTTTGCATATTTCTTTCTCAACAAGATGGTGGTAAGGCCAGTGCCTTAATTTGTAGCTATGATTGCTACTCATGCATTCCTTCAATTACGTAACTAAGAGTGTATCACAACTCGTGAATAGCCTTACAGACATGTAAATACACATGAATTTTAAGATATGTGAGGAGTTCCAGTTGAACATTTAGTAACATTGTGTGTGTGAAATCATCAAGATGCTGAGTGTAAATATGGTTGTAAATACAGACAGAGACAGAAAATAAAACAGGTTGGTTTGTTGCCAGTTTGCAACATACCATAGTTTATATGAGCTATGGTGAAAACTATAAATAACCCTTGCATCATGTAGAATCAATGCTTTTTCTATTAAATGAGTTTTAAAGTAACGTAAAAGAGTTAACAATGCATTTATTAAAAGTGATTTGAATTCTGTAAAGACAATTTGCTTAACTACTTTTTAAATGATTATGTCAAAATAATCAAATTGCAGTTATGATAATGTGTTAAATCATTTTCAGCCAGCAACCAAAGACACATGATAAATGAATGAAAAAGGTTGTGAGAAGAAAGTATTGTTGCCAAAAGTTAATTTCTTTAAAAAGGGGTTATTGAATGTTGCTCTCTCTCTCTCTATCTTTATCTGTAGTAGTGAATGCACGTCAATTTGGATAGTTAACGTCTCTGCCACTAAACTCATTTGCCAACTCTTAACAATGGACTAAGTCTCGGAAGCGCTCAGCTCACCAATTCCCCTTAGCATGTTTTTTAATATACAAGTTATTTTGCCTGTTATGCGACACATAGGAGGCTAGGGCAGAGCCAATCTTATATTTCCACACAGGCGGCTACAGCAGAGCCTAGCTAACATGACCGAATGAGTGCTGTCTTTTGTGGAACTTTATTAATTTAATATTTAAATTCTTAAGAATCATAATTTTATGATTCCTCCAAGGGTTTTTCTTCTATTCACTGTGCAGCCCACTACGTATTTTGCTGTTCTTTTCCACAGCTCAGCTGTGCTAAACGTTGTCAGTACTCAAACGTTAAAGTTTATTCTGTAGGACTGCACCCTTTAATGAAAAGAGGCTCATGGCAGAGTGCTCTGTTTCCCCACGTGGGTTAAAACTCTCACAAAATAAATAAAGCAATGTAACATGAAGAGCTCATACAAAATAAAAATACAGCAAACGTCGCCGCGCAGCCTGGCACAGCTGTAATTCTATCCTCACCTCACTCCCAAGAAGAGAGATGGAACACCACTTCACATGCAACAGAAAGAGACAGAAGATGTCTTCCACCACTGGAGTAAGAAACTAGATAAAAGAGGGTCTCCCAGCACCTGCCACCAGCAGTCGACCTTCCAACCCAGCTGATTCTTTGTACGTCAAGGTCAAGTTCATTAGCGGCGTTATGCCGAGCACAAAGCAGAGCGCACAGAGTAGTGGACGCTACATAAGCAAACTGGAAGATAAAAAATGTGTTGTTGAGAGGACACTACATACTACATACTCTCAAAGGAATTTATTTTACAACCCCAAGCCATCCCTCTGAGACGAACCCTAACTGAAAGGAAGACAGATTGCCTTTGCGAGGACACTTCCACGTCCTTTTCAAGAGGAACTTGTCTTTTGACTCCCCTCAAGGATGAACTCCAAGCTATTCCTCTGAGATCTGAGATGAACCCCGATAGTTCTTGCGAGGACACACTCACGTCCTCCTCAGCAGGAATTTGTTTTTCGACTCCCCTTAATGATGCAATTTCATTGCAGTGGAGCGGGGGCGAATTGATGCATGACACGTTTCAACAATGATAATTAGACGACTTCAGGTCATCAGCATAACCTGCAGTGCATCCAATTTTAAAGAAGTTTGCATTAACGTTGGCCACGAGACGCAAGAACTTGTACTGTTCATCGGCCCCCGAAGCTATGCACATCAAGACAGTGAGTACTACTAACCACCGGTGGATGGCACCACTAGTATGTTTGGTCATTTGTCTTCCATTCTCCCAGCCAGATGGTGACATCATGCCAGAGATGCTACGATTTCACCACCTCCTGCTCAGTGGCAACCCCTCGCTCAAGAGACACCAGTCAATGAATGCCCACGCAGCCGCCCAGCAGAGTATAAAAGGAGAGTCAAATTTCTACTCCAGATCAGTCTTCATTTCCTCACTGTGCTAGCTGCCGGGGAACTGACCTGCCTGACCGGTCTTCATTTTTCCACCGCACTCGCTGCTGAAGTCCAACCCAGCACCTCGCCATTCCTTCCCTCTTCACTGCACTTTTAGTACCAGAAGAGACACTTTATCCTGTTTCCTTCCATGCATTGCTTAGTAATCCAAGCACCATGCCGAAGAAGTCAATGCCAAGTCATCTACACAATAGATATTGCGGCCCTTTCTAGGTAAGAATGGTTAGAGAGTCCAGTCTAGTTTTCCAGTTGTTTTCACAGCACTCGACTACCCATACCCTCTCATAGCTCACGACCAGGTAGTCTCTACCTGGATTTGTGTAGGCTTAACTTCCCGCAAGCTCTTGCCAACGTAGGTGGTGCATCACCACATGTTTACTTACAATCATACGGAATACAGTGTGTTTTAACCAATCCCTGGGTGCCATGTTCCTGTAGACTTAGCACCTATCCCAACTGACCTCCACCTTGAGGGGAAACACAGGTAATCCCAATAACTATACTCAGATGAGCCAAAACACTTTTTGCTACACACAAGCACTAGCATCGGCCAGCTTACAGACCAGTTTGTCAGCTCTTTCAGTGCCAAAAGGGGTTGCTCACTGAATTGGGAAGATTTTGCTGAAGCAAACAGCCACATATAGAGACTGCCGATGGCGAGGCCTGATTTTCATTGTTAACTATGCCTAAGCGCCAGACTCTGAGATAGGTGACCACATAGTCAGCAAACGCTGATGTGGCTTGACACGTGTAAAGTACACCAACCCTGCATTTCACCTCATGGATGTGAGTGTGTGTTTTATGTACTCCAGTCGCCTTATTCCTGATGCCGTGGACTCAGAGAAAGGGTGAAACAATTGTTCAACACCTCTGGGTGTTTGCAAGAGCTGACCCCCACCCTAGTTGCCTACATTGGACAGCTTGCACCTAAAGAACAGGCTCAGGCCCTGCAACACCTTCGCGTCCCAGTCGATCCAGAGATACTGAAGAATCTGTTCCAGGCTTCTACTTGCTTGAGTCAGGAGGTACCTCCATTACTCACTGAGTACCTCAGCCAGCCTAACCAGCCACCGACAGATCCTACAGCAAATCTCACCTCAGTTGCTCTGTCCCCACCAACACGACCAATTCACATCCAGCCTCCACAAATACCTGCAGCACCAACACGTACAGATAATCTGCCACCAGCTGGCCTAAGCACAAGTAACGTACAATGCCCAAGTATACTGCCCAATGCACCAAGCCTGAAGCGGAAAATCACATTACCCGAACCCAACTTTGTGCCCTGCCGCGAAGCTACCAGGCCAGTCCTTTATAATGGGTGAAACCCAGCACCACGCAAGGACTAACTGCTAACTGAGCACCCAGCCAGAATAGAGAACGCCAGATAGAGAACGCCAGATTAGTGCCCACCAAAAATACCTGCACTTGACGCAGAGTAATCTCAGGTGACGGACCATCACGTGTCAACACATTGAGCATACAGTTTTAAATAGCTATTTGTATGACGTTTCATGGCGAATTTATTTGGAAATTTTTTATGGCTGTTTGTGTGATGACATACAGCATCTAAGTAGTACAGTTGAGAGCTTTCGGCAGCTCTTAAAAACCAGTTCTTGAGAGCCAATGAGTGTAAAATGAGATGGAAATGGAGAAGCGTCAGAATGCACAAGCAGGAGAAACAGAATATCACTGGGAAAAGCAGCGGACAAGCAACGTCGTCTGACATGAATCCCTATATGCAAAAATCTTGGAGTCATTCACCAAGAATTGAGACTGGTTCACCTAGGTGGGAGGCAAGCACTCTAGCTGCTATGCCAACTATGACCCCATCTGTAGTAGAATGAATACATACTTTGAAAGCTGTTCGAACTATACAATGTAGTGAACAGAAAAATATGATAATCATGCAATTTCTGAAGAACTGATTTTTCTAGGCTTAAATACGGTGACTGTTAGTGGCGTATTTCATAAAGTTCAACTCAATTGAGCAGGCTACAGCAATAGGCATGCCTACATAAATTACAATAACTTTATAACTGTGTATCACTCATTACACCATTAAAAAGAAAGTTAATTACCACACACAACTGTGTTATCACAGCTATTACAGGCAGTATTGTATTTTCTTCTCCACGTATCTGGGCATAAGAAGTGAAGGTATGGAAATACGAGACAGGTCCGTCACCCTTTACTGAGGAATTTCACAATGAAAGGCAAAAAATTAAATTGTGTTGTAACTAACATTTTCCACTTTATAATATATACTTAACTGCATAATTATGAAACAACACACACTCAACTCCAAAAAAGAGTTTTCCACAGCAATATCTTAAAAAAGTTAACTTTCACTGTACACTAATAAATTAGTAATATGCACTTTTCCACAATTTTCTTAACTATTTATCTGTGCAGAATAAAATAGCTCATTTTATTTTTTAAGACAACTCCTCAGCATCAAAGGTTTCATTCCCTTCATACATGATACCTGAAATAAAGTAAGTGAATTGAAAAAAACATGTTTTGTAACTAGGGGTGGAAAAATACTATGTTTTTGATACTCGATACTCAATACAGTTTTCAGCTCGATACCCTCGATACTCTTGAGTAAAAAAATTTCAATAATGCAATCAAATTTTCGTAAACTACATTTTCATTCTTCTCAACCAAATTTATGACAAGTTTGAAATCAAAGAAAAATCGCAAGATAATATTACATATGATGGAAACAGACGTGAAATTTATAGAAATTAGCGGTAGGCCTGTCAAGTGTTACATTATAAATATTTATATGATACTAAAAAAACATATCAGGCATGTAAATTTTCGAACAAAGAAAGCTTAATAACTTTTATTTAAAAAAAACCAGCATTAATTTTTTTTCTGGATTAAGTCAAGATAGAGGAAATGTGGGAATTGTTTATCGCAGGATAAAAAAATAGCATTTCTTCTCTTACTGTAAGTAAGATAAATTTATTATTCTGTTTGTTGTTTCGCATTGGTCGTTTTCACAGAATGTGCACACACAAAACACAAAATAAATATGAAAAACCGGTTGTTAACAAAAATGGCACGCAGAAAAAAAATGTAGCTACTTGCATTCAGAATACTGAACGTAAGTTCACTAAATTTGGACAATTCTAGAAACGTAGTGCGGCGACAATATATCCTTGCGCTACAGCTGCTCTGTCTACGAAAAAAGCAATGAGTGTAAGCAAACTACTGCTATGATCAATGTAAGTTACCATTCCAACCTACCTTATATTTGTTATGGCAAAGTCATACTGCTGGGCCTCCATTTATTTATTGCCAGTGGATTGGATGGGGTTAGGAGAGACTTTAGTTTAACGTCTTTCATGAGAGAGTGTTTTTTGCACCTCTTCTTATAAGACCGTACCATCTTTAATTACGTATTTTTTTAGTGGATGAGTCAAAAATTTGCTCACATGAAAGAAACATCCAAATTATTGTATAACCTGTCACGTTTTAACCTCACAGAAATAAAACGTGACAAATATGTAGTTTGTATGGTAATTCAAATATTAAACACATTCGGGACGAAATATTTTTGACGAAGTTCATTTTTCATACAATAGACTTGTTATTTTCACACTGCAAAACTGAGTTGAAATGGTGGTTTTTTAGGCCACACACATTTAAAACATTCTAATAGCCATTTCAAGATACGTTATTTACAATACACACTTTCAAAACACACTGACTTACTGTTCATAATTCCTATTTGCAACTCCTGAATACATGTTGTTCTGTTGCAATCCTTACTACGCGTTTCTCTACCATCGATACCAAATAATTAGCTGAATCATTTAATAACTACGACACTTCATGGGCTTTTCAAAACTAGTAAACCACAAAACTAAAATAAACGGTGCCGCTGCATGACAATAGGGAAAATGGTGGACGAAGCCATGTACATGTGTCGATAAAAAGTATTGAATAAAAGTATCGATATGCACGTTGCGATATTCAATGCTTTTGATACAGCTAGTATCGAGGGGTATCAAGGTATGGAAGTATTGAATGGCTCATCTCTACTTGTAACATGTTAACTGTAATATTGCACAGTGATCATCTGCAAGAAATGTGTGTTTACAAGTACCCATCCAGATGCGCATGCTAATTTCTGATTTTCTGTTACAAGCAGACTTTACTACCGTCAAGTAGAGCTGGATGAAATTGAAGGATGGTGTATTCTTGGGAAGAAGATATTGTTTCTGTGAAGGGATGTATGTGTATCAGTTCCATTAATGCAATAAGCCAACACCCAACATGAAAACAAACAGTTCCATTCATTGTATCAATACCTATGTCCAAATTGCAGATGTGTGTACCTGAATAGGTTGAATCATGCACAGAGGTGGGTGAAAAGACTGTCAAGGCAATCATGTTTTACATTTTCTGTAATCAGTGTTTAATATATTCTTTTAGCCCTTCCTGGTGTCAAGGTAAGAACTATTTTCATACAGCACACACTGTACCAAGTATGGACAGCACTGAAAAAATGTATATTTTAAAGGTTAAGACTAAAGTTATACGAAAACGTTAAGGATGAAAACCAAAAAAAGTTTTAAAATTACTCATTTACAACAGAGAGAAAGTTAGAAGTTGAAACAATAAAATACACTTTTGAAATCAAAGAAGCTACTAATGCAAATATTACTTCACAAATTTAATAACATATAAATAAACAGTACAAAAAATTAAGGGAAGTGAAACTGGTACCAACAACACATCAACACACCACAACAAAAAGCTATATAAAATGTTACAACTCACAAATATAATATAATAAAAATTAACACATTTAAAACCTGAAAACACCAAATAATAATATCACCTTCGGCAAGTAAAATACTACATTTTAAAGTGAAACATATGGTACTTTATAGCGAAACCACATATGAACCACATAAAATAATAATAATAACATTAATATAGTTTATAACTAATTTTTTTTGTTGGTTTGCAAATTTTTATTACATTCACAATCACAAATTTAATTACAAATTAAACTACTGCAATAAATAAAAATACTGTACTTAAAATCAAGTATATTAAATATATTCATTCACTAAACATAATTACAAAAATAATCATGTTATATTTTCCCACACATGTTTGAAGCTTCACCTCACTAGCACAAGAATACTGATGGTAACGGACTATCTAGACACCAGTATCAGATTTATTGCAGTGTCCTTGAATCCAGCCAACAGAACTAAATCTCTCTAATCATTTATGTAAAACAGCTTATTAAGTACATTTAAACTTGCACAAAATGAAAGGAACTCATGAAGATAACTGACATACACCAGCAAGAGTATGTATACCATACTTTAAAAGTTGCTATAAGATTTCAAAGATACATACAAAACATAAACGTCATATGCTGTACTAACATACCACAGAACAAATAAAGCTAGGGAACACATTGTTCTACTGTGTATAAACAAAAACTATTCCTTCTCAGACTGCTGTAAGATGTACAAGAGCCCAATACTCAAGTACAACAGCCACTTCCTCCAGACTGAGTTCATGACGATTATGTTATATAACTCCAGAATATAGAAAGTCACTAACATAGAAAGTATCAACACAAAATAAACTTTCAACATGAAAAAAAAAAAAAAAAAAGTTTCCCTTTGTTTAGAATTTATTATTTTGAATGATGGATGAAATGAGGAACCTTTATAAATCAATGGACGGTTCGTTCGTTGTCCACTCGAACTGTTAGCATACATTAGTGAGATGCTGACCATTCTCTTCTGAATAGTACACACAAACCTGTATGTGTACACACGCAGAGAAATTTTTTCTTCTGGTATTGTTCAGTAAATGTTCATTAAGCACATGTGATACACAACATTTTTGGAACCTTTCATTTTAAATTAATGTGCAGTTTATACCCCCGGAAAACCATGACTTCAGAACTACAGCATTTGGTGGCGCTTCAAAATTCTCTCCTGAAATCCAAATAAAAAGACAGCTACAACTACAAGCACAACATTTTAACTATACAGTTACAAAAAAATTGCTGAATGAAAGACAAAGGTACGTACGTATATGCATTGCTTAATAATAAGATAAGATACAAACATCACCTACTGAAGATTTTGTTTTCACAACTTCTTTTAAACAACAAAAAAGCTGCTCAAAATACATACATATTTGGTTTTGGTATTTCTTCTATTAATGGAATATGTATCATGTAAATCAAGTAGCAATTACATAAAGCACAAAAATCAACCATATAAAACTATGTCTATCCTAACGAACCTTACAGTCATGCCAAACTGCTCTGTGAACATGTTAGCTCCCTTGCTAACAGCACTTCAAATAATTCTTGCACTATGAAAACCTTAACTGATTACGTAATACACAAACTGCATAATGTTTGCAGTTTTTTCACAAACAAATACATGCAAAGAAACCAAATTACATACTCAAAAGTTTTACATGTGCTCAGGGATGGCACCTATAGTGAAGAAATTATCACTTTTTTATTCCATCATACACACATCTTAACTGTGCAAAACTCTGAAGCCCTGTTAAGTACTTACTCATCAGGACAATACTGATAAAACTGATACTACATTATACACTTTCTGAAATGATTTGAATTAAAGGCTATCGTCCATTTCATCTACGTGGAGTAAAATTTGACAATGTGACCAACTTACACACTAAGTAAAAAGTAAAATGCTCTCACTCACAAAGTATCGTATCAGCTGATGAATTGCTGTGGGGTGTATGTCATTATGGTAGCAATCAATGATGACAATGAAAGAAAATAGTACTGAGAACTAAAAGTTGTAATTTAAAACATTAATTATACTTACAACATTTATGGGTTAAATTATGTTTTTATAGCAATATGACATTTTTTAGCTTTTAGCAAATTTACTTTAAAATAAAAACATGTTTAGCAATTATGATGGCGCATGGAGAGACATCCATCAGTGAAATGTCTATCGTTTCCAGCCCAAACTTGTATGTGCTCTTTTTAATCATGTTTATGCAAGTACCAAGTGTGAATATTTTACGAATTGTTAAATTATTTTTGTATTTGCTTTCATTAAGCATAGTTGGTTGCAGGTACCATTTTAGTGCATTTTCTTGAGTGAAATGTAATATTATCGGCACATGTTTACCACTTCGTAAACCTGCTTGTTCCACCATTTTCCAATTGGCATCCACCATAGAGCGACACAAATGTAATTTATGTATAATCCTAAGTTTCAGTTTGTTGGTTTTGGGAAACGGGTGAAGTGTTGATTTTACTGAATGATTCTGCAATTAAAATGATTTCATATCAGTGATGGACAAATGTGAATTTAGTAAAGTACATAATCGTGTAAGGATTTAAATACAAAAACACGTTCAAGAGGTTGCAAATTAAACAGTAAGTTAGTGTGTTTTGAAAATAATGCATTTATTAACAGTTAATATAATGTTTGAAATGCACGTGGCCTAAAAAAAACAGCCTTTTGAACTCTTTTAACCTATATTGTAAATCCAATAAGTGTACGGTTAACTTTGGTAAAAGCGTGTTTATTACAGCATTTGTACGAACAGCAAAGTATGTATAATTTTTTCTTCTATTAAGTTAAAATTTTCAATTTATAATAATCTGGAAGTTATTTCCGTATAAGTAAAACTTCCCACTGCTTCATCAAAAGAATATGCAATTAAAAATGACACACTCATAAGAAGAACCGCAAAACAATGCTATCTCACAAAAGACATTAAACTAAAGTCCCCCCACCTTCCCTTTCCAAAGAAATAAAATTAACAGAGCCCCAGCAAACCTGCATGGCCACAAAAATAAAACAGGTTGGAATGCCAACCTACATATATTATTGAAACGTGCTCACTACTTCGCATACAGTGCAAGCAAGTGGAAGTGAAAGACAGCAGTTATATGATACCAGCGGCAGCAAGTAAATGGATTGATTTGAATGACAGGCGAGCGATAGAATGGTGGCTGCTTATCTGTTACAAAAAGTGAGCCAACACGATGATCCTTCTTGCGACGCATGCTGCTGACCCTGGTTGTATTGAGTTTCTGCATCTTCTGAGGAATTTTC
Organism: Dryococelus australis; assembly: GCA_029891345.1. NCBI lineage: Eukaryota > Metazoa > Arthropoda > Insecta > Phasmatodea > Phasmatidae > Dryococelus > Dryococelus australis. The sequence goes on along the minus strand of CM056999.1, from coordinate 83,506,576 downwards.
TAGTTGTTTATTGCCCTAGATTCTGTTTGCATGACTCTGGACACATCGGAATTCCCAGGTCAAGGCCAGCAGAGTATAAAGTGAACAACGGGCCTCCGGATCAAGAGTAATTGATGAGTGAATGAGTGACTGAGTTCCAAGCAATAGAAACGAGCAGCGGGAGAAGTGACCACCAGAAGGGGAATCTGCAACTGTGAATATCAAGCAGTGAAGTGTACGGGTGGCAGACTGGACTATTGGATTAGATGCGTGAGTGAAAGACATTACAAATGATGGCAACAGACAGACTGAACATGTGTTAATGATGAGTATGAGTTAATTGACCATAACGAATCAGCAACATTGGGTAGAATATTAATTAGAGTGGAAATTGACATTAAATGCTGAAAACAATAGCTGTGAGAATAAATTAGAAATCAAATTCGAGAATTTACCTATATGCTTTTAATCACTAGTACCAAGTATCTACCACAGTACATACAGTTTTATTTTATTTACTTCATTCATTATGTACACCCTGCTGTTTTCTTTCCTTCTATACAATGTCTTTCATATCATTTTATACACCAACAAATGAATCTAAAACTGTGGATTGAGAAATTTAAAAAATACTAAAATGTTTTGCATTTACTAAATATTTCTACTGTTTTCAAAAAAATTTTTAATTTGCCACATATCATCATTAGTGCAAAGAGACTTTTGACTTTTTATTTAGGTTTTTGTATTTTATCCTCTCTTCCAAGTGCAAAATACACATAATTCACATGTCATATCCTTTTTTAATTCATCTGTTGATCACTACCAAAACATTATCACAAGTGCAGAATACTCCTCAAAAGTCTAAAAGGTAAGTAGAAACTGGAACTTTTCAAATGGAATAACATTGCAGTAATTACAAGTACTTGCTGTTTTGCATTGTAATTACAAAAATAATCCTACATGTAGTAACAGCTACTTGTAAATATGAATTTCCAACACTTTTAATTAATTTACACACCCTACTTTGCTTAATATGTGACGAATGCTCAATTTACAAAAAAATTCCTTTTCTAAAAATTATGTTTAAAAATTGTTGCAAAACTGTTCAAGATACAAAAATTCACAACATTACGATATTTTCTCACAAATAATTTTATTGCTAACAGTTGTCTACAAAGAACTTTTTGTAATATGGTATGAAAATTTGTATCTTATGGGATTTTAGTAACTTAGTTCTCAACTTCAACACGGTTTCTGATGGATACACAAAACAGTAAACATTTTGTATGGATAAAAGTATTCAGGAGTGCACCCATGTACTGTATAGACTTAATGTACGAACACTTCTTTGGTTTTGAATTTACAGAGTCTTGTGACATCCAAAATATAACAATTATGTACTTGCTTCTTTTTTATTCATATACACCTTGCAAACACTACTGCACACAAACTGACTAAGGAAACACACACATTTTAAATTCTCTGTAGCAGTAACACCAACCATCACCATCAAACACAAATAATTAGAAAATTCCAGTTATATTAAAAGGCTACGGTCATTCACTATGAAATGTATTATTGTACCAATACCTTCCTATACTTTATGAATTGAAGTTTAATGATTGATACAAAACAACACAACTATTTAGCTGATAATTAATGAACATAAAAAAGTATGTACCAGGATAGAGATACCATTCTCATACTGGTATACACAAGTTTATACAATTCATACCAAGAACTTAAGTGAATTCAAAATGGCTTTGTAAAAGATAGCATTTTTATTCAAGTCCTAACCACTCATCACACTAATATGGTTACAATAGACTTTTAAATTACTTAAGGTTGGTATGATAAAATTTCTGCTACTACAGACTGAGTCAAGTGCATTACTTACCAATACCAATGCCCTCAGCTAAGCTTACATGAGGCTGATAACATCTGAGTGAAAATTACTTTTTCCTCTATTTACAATTTACTTCTGAAACCTGTATTTTGGGTTTAAATAAATTACATACCTGAATATTCATAGGTAATTATTTAAGTACAACACATAATACTTTTTATTTAAAGAGCCTGATGAACATTGCTATTAGGTATTAGCCTAATCGGTATTATGAGAGAGGCTATGCTCGTTTCACTTGTATACACATTTGCTGGCCCTTACCTCCGAAAAAGCATTCCTTATCACACAGACTGTCTGAATGGTCTCTCAGGTTGCCAGTGAACAAGGACCTGGCTGTTGGTGTTGTATATCAAATCTTGGTATCACTGCCACCGTAGCTGACATGTACCAAATGATGGTGGGTCGCAACTTCCAGATGGTCCTAGTAGCCATCAGTGACTGTGCTGCACTTCTTTGTTTTTTTCTGGTGGCATACTGGGCGCGCCAGTCTGTAATGCCACATTTCCATGTTCCCTGCTATACTACAGTAGAGCATGCTGGTCATCAGATGGTGAGTAAAACCACAGGAAAGTGCTGGAGTAAAGAGAAACAGATAATGTCTCGTGCAGTGACTAGACCCTGCTGTGTCGCAGATGGTGGCCAAAGTGCCAACTTCTATTTAAAGTAGAGGCAGCTGAGATGGTAATGTTTTAGCCAGTGATGGAGGGTGACCATATAGTTGGTTCACTGCTCTGCTCCCATTCCCTCGGCACCAGCCATGCTAGCATCACACTGCTGCTACCCAAGATGGTGTGAGCACAAGGTGCATGCAAGAAGAAAAAGATAAGTACAGAGCACAGGCCACCTGCAGCAAGCCATCTCCAGGGCTCTACATCCAGCATGCCTTCTGCAACGTTTTGCTGCACTGCACAGGCAGACGTTTTAGATGGAGTGTGAGTACACAAGAAGCACGGCCTTTCTGTGAATTTGTTTGCTGGTATTAATGTCTACCTTGATTCCCAGCCTGCGGAGAACTGTGGTTTGGAGAAAAGACTCACTTGCCAGCATTAACATCTACCTATACTCTCAGTTTGTGTTGACAGGTGGTTTGAGGATACCCTTGCATGATGAACACCCTTGTTATTGGGCCTTGGGACTGTATGGTCGGATGTGATGGCTAGGGATACTTTGGAGTGAGCACTCATTGAGAACTAGTAGAACACACTGTAAAACAGGAACATTCCACCCCACGTATTTACTTCACAAATCTTCAAATCACCAAGAAGGAATTGGCTGTGTACTAAGTAGTAACAAAGTACTTTTTTTGCATGCAATCGCATGAGTGGAAGTGGCAAAAAGTCTCTCTGATTTATTTCAGTCCATGAGGGAATGACAGAGATGTCACCATACTTCACATGATGATGGAGGGGAAATAAGGTTAGGATGTTGAGAAGGGCTAGGCCCAGAAGAACAGTAAAAGTAGAATGTTCCCAAAACTCAGAAAGACAAATTTCAATCAGCAGTTTAGTCAAACTGGTAGCTTCAATACATTCAGTGTACAAAGAAAACCTCTTGAGCTAGTTGCAGCATAGTGCAGTGTTAGTTGGTCACTCTAGAAACAGACTTAAGGTGAACAGCAAAGACAATGACAAACTTGAAGGGACTTGAACAAAGTCTTTCGTATCACACAAAATGGAGTTGGGACAGAACTGCAGCAGGGGACTTCACAACCAACCTGGTGTGATAAAACTGCAGCAGGTGGAGAAATAATAACAGTAAGGTAGTGCTAACAAAGGTGCAGCACCTCTGGATTGCCACCCTGTGGCGATAGTAAACAGCAATCAGCACCTAAGCATTCATAGATGTTGCAACAACATTATCTTATGTGCTGCAGATTCCTTGTGTTTCTTGCATATCATGATAATATTCCAGCACACCTGATGGTCTAGAGCACAGCTACTTATATTGCCAACTCCAGCTCCACACACCAGAAAAATGGCAGCACAGTCCAGCAAAACTTCGGAATGCCATTTGTCAACCAGCACCTGGTAAGCTACTCACCAACTGGTAGCTCAGCCTATACGGGACATTTCACAGCAAGCAGTAACCATTTAGACATAAGGTTCATTCCTAGAGTCTCACACAGCCAGTCTGAGAATGGGTACACCCATGTCAAAGCAACAGCCATACCAATTTGCTACTCTGTAACTAGAGCATGACACGTTATGCAGCAGAAAGTCAGTGATTACGCCTAGTCTGGCATTGTTGGACATATTAACATTACATGCACAAAGTAGATTACTCTCCTTTTTTGGAAACAATACAAATAATTTCTCACTTGTGCTATGTTATATGTTCACTTAGGAATAAACTAACAACAGCTAAAACTTCCTTCAAGGTGCCTAATAATTATAACCCTTTACACTGGTAATGTATATCCTATATTCTGAATATTAGGTTGACACAAATGAAAGGCTGTTCATGGTAAAGTGAGAACTTTTGAAAGCAGTGCTCATTTTCTACCTTCAGTCCGCTGCGTATCCTTCTGCCGTATATCAATGTAAACATTGCCATGTGGTGTTTGTTTAATCAGCTGTTCAGAAGTCTGCTGTCTATTTATTTACGTAACAAGGCAACAAGTGAATATGCATCAGTACATAATATATCTGTGAATATTGATGACGTGGTTCTTACTATTTTGAAATAAATGGTATAACCTTTGGAAACTATTTTTCTTTATCCTGTTTTGAGAGTCTCAGAAGAGTCTAACAGTTGGGTTATTTTTCCTCATATCAGCTCTATACTATTTAGAACATTCCTCATTAATTATTAGTAAGGTTCAAATTTTTGCCCATCGATAAGTATTATAGGAATGAAACCCTCTAAGATTATACGGAACATTTAGTCCATCAGTAACATGTACAGGCAGAACTAAGGAAAATGGCTTGCTTAGCTCCCTTTTAAATGACATGCTATTTTATTTAAGTAGAATATTACAAAATAATATTCTCCAGCTGCATACATTACAATCGTGACACTATCTGCAGACTACCAAATACCTACTGATGCGACTTAAAGCACAAAGAACTAGGAAATTAATAATTGTATATACTCACTATGTGTAAGTAAATGGCCGGTTTGATATGATATTGCAAATATTAAAAATAGTTGCCATAAAACCTTGGTGGCTAAACCATACTTATTCAGATTTCGAGGTTAATTTTTACAGCACATTTCCACGGTGATATTTATCACTACATGCAAGTTTCATGAAAATCTGTCAGTCAGTTTTGTTTTTTCAGGTTCAAAAGGCACAAAAGTTTGTCCTAACCTTCCTAATGAGAAAATTACTTTTAGAGTGTAAAATTAGAATGATTTCAGCAATGTGAATGTAACTTCACCAGAATACTCAAAAAACAAAACCTAACCGATAACGTATTTCACAAAATTGAATTCACGCATTTAATGCAGAACACAATTTTATGACAGAAATTGAGGTTATTCATGTCACATCAGAATATTGTTTACGTTGGCCTGGGCACATTGAAAGGTTCAACAAAATGTCGAGGAATTACGCCAAAATATTAAGCAATTTTGTTGCGTTATTTGCTAAAAATTGATGCATGCCCAAGGGGTGATGGTGTAATTATAACCACACCCTACTTTGGGCACCACTCAAAACCCTCACCCACTACAGTTTTTGACACGTGCCAGGATTGTGTGGTTCGTGACTAGGGATTACGTTCTACACATTGGGCTGACAAGAAGTAGGCTTTGACCAACAATGAGGGAAACCAAAGGTTATTTTAAATTGAATTAAATAGGTTTTGACATAAGAAGTCTTGGCCGTGATAAATTTTATGGTTTTCTGTTGCAATGCCAGTATCGCGAGGTACATCGGGAAACTAGACTGGGACCTTAGGTTTCTGAGGTGCCCGGTCATTATATGTCGCCCTGGTAGGTTGTCTGGTGGGCACAAAATAAGGGACCACTGTCACAACCCTGGTGTGGAATCTTAGCTTTGATGGGAAGAGGTGCTGGACTCAATGCTGCTGGTGAGCGACTGATCTACTGCTGACTTGTAGGGGTGCCTTAACCTGGGCCAGTCATGGCCTCTGGGTATATCTTCCTCACTCAAGATGGCCTATATGATAAGGTGCTGCATATCGGGTAGTTTGATTAATGGTGGAAATAAATGGCTTGGAGAAGCTGTACCTGAAGGGGTTAGCTTTCTCCTTTACTAGAAGTTGTAATGCCTTCTTTAGTTTTCTCCATACACCACATTGCGTTGGTGCAGCATTTAAAACTCAATGCTAAGAAACCTGTAGAGGAGAAGCCGGTGCCAGTGGTCCCTAGCGCAGGCCTGCCGTTTTAACGGATTTCATCCGTTTTTAGGGATTTTTAACTCTCTAAAGGGGGGGGGGGGGGGGGGGGAAGGGCAACTTTTTTTTTTTTTTTTTAAAGCACTCACTTTGCTCACAGTGGCAACACTTGCGCCCACAACGATGTGCGTCAGTTTCACTGATGCATTTGTTTGAAAGTTTCTTTTAATGGAGGTGGATAATTAAGCAATATATTTTGGACATACGCCGTTGCTTCAATGGTGTATGTCCAAAATATTTTGCTTAATTATTCACTGACACAGGCATACAGTTCTCTACATATTTCTGTTCCTGGCTGTATGATAACATGCAATCAGACTTTGGTGACTGCGTTTTGAGTTTCGCATTGATATCACAATGGTGAGGAAACATAAATTATCGCTGGTACAGTTGTATAAGTATAAACAAAAGTACAAGTGTGAGCGGAGGAAAGAATTACAATGGTTTGTACAATCCAAACCAAAACAACTATATTAAATATGTAAACGGCTTTCATATCCACTTTTTTTTCTGTAATTTGCAATTTTTTAATTCCAAGGATTTTACAGGATTTGACCCAATGATTCCAGGATTTTTATATATAGGAACCAGGATTTCAGCTTCCGGATACCCAGACTTGTGACGTGAGGCAACCTGTGCTCCTTTCGTCCGACCCTTGCAAGCGGTGGACAGAGTGGTGGGCAAGCACGTCACTTCCTCGCTGAGATACCCGGGTGTGGTATCCACAGAAGGTTGATCAGGACAAAGTGGTTCCAGCCACAATTGGGCCACTTGAGCGTCGGTGACGGAGTATGGAACATTTGGTCTCGTCAATTCTCTTGGTGGCGGAGTACCTCGGTGAATTCGGGTGCAGCTGAAGGTCTACCTGTTGGCAAGTTCAGTTTGCTTTTTAATAGTATGTGTATTTACCTTGGTGGTTTACGCATCTGCCGGCTTTCCCTCTACGACGTAATTATAGAGAAAGGGTTACTCAAATTATACACAAAGAGAAATGCAACTCTCAAGAACAAGTAAAAAATATGTGTTATATTATACGTATTTGGAAAGCAGGGTGGTTCCACACTATCTCCTATTGACTTAACATAAGTTATGGAAGCTGAACCTATCGTTAAAATCCTGGTGAAGGCGACCTGGGAAAGAGCTAGGTGTATTGAGAAGGAGAAATTAAAACTGGCAAAATAAAATAATCTAACAGTTAATGCATTAAACAGCGCCTAACTATTAGGGTTTGTTCTCGAGGAACCTAGGGGAGAGCAACTACCAGAAGAGTAGTTGATGTCATTGCCACACCCTACGGTGGGCGAGAGGGGTCCAGAACGGACATCGACATCCTGCTACCAAGGGGTTTCTGGCAGTTACCAGGAGGTGGGAGTGGTAGGAGAGGAATGTCTTCAGGAGCCTCTGGTATGATGGAATCTCCTAGGAGCTCGGGATCTGCGGTGCTGCAGAAGGCGGGTAAGCGGTTACTGAAAATGTTGAGCTTCTGGTTGGCTTGGTTGAGATCCAGCCCTTTCGAGCGGTGGGATCTCTGGATGCCCCAGTGATAACGCACCCGATGGCTACCTCTGGCCCTTGTGAGCGGTGGAGGTTCAGACACTTGAGTCTGCGGTGGTGGCAGCCTCCGGCCCTTGCGAACGGTGGAGGAGATTGAACTGTGGAGCTAAGGGGTGCTAGCCCTTTTATATTGTTATGAGCTAGGAGCTTGGAGGCTGCAAGAGAAGTTCGCCTCACTCTCGGGGGTTGAGACTTCTGCTTCTGAGGTGGCGTTATTCATTTCTTATCACCTTTGTGGGATGCGTGATCCTTTCTTATTGACTGCATTGGAGGTGCTTGGAGGATGGAGCTGCTGGAGTAGACTGGGTGCTGCCCTCCAGTGGCAAGCTGTGGTACTAGCTTGGCCTTCCTGGAGGGTGCCGGTGTCTCAGCCAACAGTATAACTCTACGTTGGGGGTTCAGCGTTGGTGTGACAGCTTCTTGGAGTTTCTTGGCGAACAGCACAATCTAGGACCATGTGTCTGTAGTCTCTCTTGATGTGCGCCAACTTACCCTGTAGGCACATGTCCCGTAGCCCTGTTAGGAGCAGTGAGTGACCTGCCCCTGTACGAGTATTGTGCTCGGAGATGGGGCAAAGTTGGTAAGTAGAGTGCACTTTTAAAATGCAGAGGAATGTGTAATACATCAAAGTTAATGAAATACTTACCAAACTATCTAATTGTAGTCTTGGATGGTCACGTAAAATAACACCCGTCCATTGATGCTCCAAAATGATATGCTATTCACGGTAAAGTGAGCATATTTGAAGTCCTGGTTACTTTTTTCTTTTCGCCAATTTATATACTTCAGCAACTTGTTAATATAACACTGCCATGCGATGGGTAAACACAGTGTATAAATTTCACCATACTCAAAACTAAAAGTAGGAGGTCACAATGGAATGTATTTATTGATTTTGTCTGATGAGACTGCTTCAAAAAGTGCTCACTTTACCATGAACAGCCTATACTAAACAATATTGCAAATATAATTAAATGCACTCAACCTAAGTTTCTTAAAGTTTTAATATTATCATAACCAGGTTTATTTACATATACACCGGCTGGCTTGGTCAGTATATCGCGTAAAAGGTTATAGACTTCTGCGAACAGAAACAAAATTAAATACAAAAAAGCAATTATAAAATGTACTACTTTATTGACAACATATACGTGGGCTTAATGTTTTATTTATTATGCAAATAAATATTTTATATTTGGGTTTATGAACTGCCACATAAAACGCATTGTTCGAGGCAAGTAACTGTAACTAACCAACCAAGGAATGGAACAGACCGAAACATAAATTCATAGAATTCAGAGCATTTGAATATTGACTGGATCTAAAATGGTTAAAAAAAAGAAGAATAAACACAACAACGGACCCAATAACTTGAAACATTGCATCAGAAATACATACAAACCATTTTTATTCTTATGTGCATAAAATAAAAAGAAAGTGATGAATTTCAGATGCAGTTAATGTTTAATATTGTGTCTAGTAAGGCACTAAGATATAAACCTACTTTTTCTAATTAGCTGCCTACTTTACTATTGAGTTTTGCAGTCATTGCTTATTGTAAAAGTTATGCAGTTACGGGAAAGCAAATTTTTTTCAAAGGTTGATTTTGAGAGTGCTCACTTTATCGTGAACCATCTAAAATCCTATTTCGTTATAACATAACTCAATAATTTATCTGTGTGAAATGGTGATCTGTGGTGGAACAGTTATCAAGTTTAATAGTGAAGATTATTATAACTGCCCTAAATACTGATCAAACTAATGCATATAAAATCCATGTATCAGAAAATCTAATACAAGTCAGGCTTTCATATTTTTGCCATCCCTGAACACAACCACTTACCACTTTCAAAACACTTATGTAGCTTGGTGTTGCACTTTATTATTATATTATTATTATATTATTATTATTATTTATTATTATACTGTACCTTTTATGGTTACAACAAAGTTTTCAAACTAAACAACTCTCAACATACTACTAAGAAAAGAGGTTTAAAATAAATATTTATGAGCATTGTGGAAAAAATAATAATTATTGGTACAAAATTTTAATAAACAGGAATATGCTGGATGCACTTTTACCAAGTCTCATATATTTTAACAAAATTTATTTTTACAATTACTTTTTTTAAGAACCAATTATTCAAATAATCAATACAAACAAGATAGGTAAACAAATAAGTTAAAGAACAGAAAAGCAAGTCACCAAGGATGAAAATATGTGGTGGTTACGTATTTTACAAACCCTCAAAACAACCTTCAAGACTTTTTTTTTTGGAACTTTGTCTGAGATTAAACAACATTCTTGTAGAACATGAAAATAACAATGAAGAAATTTAGTAAAATTATTTCTTCATTATTATTTCTTAAGCAGTTTTACTGACAAAACATTAAATACTATGTTGACCGTTGTTCAGCCTGGAGCCCAGTCTGGACCCCTGGCAATATTATGGTAAAGGAAACTACAGCATACCCAAGGCCTATAAAAGGATGATTCTGCATGGTTAACCAATGCCTTCTGCTGAATGACATAATACTAAGTCCCAACCCAGGGAAAAAATTTTCTTTAGCAAAAATATTTCCAACTTGTTTGAGAACTGAACTTGGGACCTTTCTCTTAGTAATCAGGCATCCTGGTTAGATACTGACTGAAATAGCCAGATGATGTAGAAGCACACATGAATGAAAAAGTAAGTACTGTAGAAAGTTCTAGATCAGAGTATAACAATCACAATTATACTTATCAATACTGGAATTGTTTACAAATAAATGTAATGATTTTTCATAATATTTTATTTAAATTTGGTTTTATAATAAATAGTATTATTAAATAAATTACATAAATTATTTGTACAAATTTTGAAAACTAAAAAAAATTTTCTAATAGGTAATAGTTTACACTCTAGCTGTCCTACCTCTAAATGGATTTTTTAAAAGCAGATCGAAAAGTACCTATCAAAATAAGGTTCAGTAATTATATTGTCCCCATCATAACGTCTGAGAAGCAGCTACATTTATGAACTACACAGTATGGCCAACAAAAACTGAGAACACTTGAGATATGAAGGCATTACAACTATCATGCAACAAACTGAAAAGTCACCATTGAAGTGCGGCTTGAATTCAGTGAAATTCAGTCATTTACCAAATCAATAAAGTAAATTTAACTGCACAAAAGAGCACAACAGGATCAGCACTCATGTTTGTACACATCCTGCCCTACCAGTTGCTGCTAATGGCTTACGCTATGCCATTCACGCAACTTTTTAGGTGAACGTGGTCACTGCAATGGTGCCACACAGAACACACATAAAATGTGTTGAAAATGCTCAAGGTGTATGTACATTTTTCATTATGCAAACACTTCCATGGGCCTTCAGAGAGTGACTGATGATGCCATCCCACAGGAGACAGTCTGTCCTTGAACACAGTTACCTCTCTAGTTTATGAGAAATGAAATTCACTAAAGGAACCTACAGAAATTACCCGCAAGAGAATTACATACATACACTATATAAAAAAAGTGAAGAGCAGTTTTCTATTCTATGTTTTTTTTATGCTTTTACAGACTGGAATATTTCTCAAATATTGTATACTAATCCATTTCCCTTTCTAAAAGTAAAGTAGGGCGACAAGAGGACATCAATTTATACTGCTACAAAATTTTATGTTTCAATATTATACAAGCAAAGTCATTATATGTAAGAATACTGTATCTAAGTACATAAAACGTGATGTGCAAAACTTGTTCTGAGCTGTGTATGTGTCTAGAAACACAAGCATAATTTACAAAATAAATGCAGCATGAAAACTTCTAGGCACATCATTAGTCATAACATCTCTCTACATCAGTTGCTGTCAGCTGAGGTATGTTAATGACAGCAAAATGTACAAAATTAATTTTTATAAAACCATTTAATGTTCCTAGAACTAAATTTCTATATTTATAAATATTACCCTAAAAAATCTAAAATAAATCAGATAATGTGATGCTGACATGGGAAAGTGAATGAGCTACACACATTAACATATAATTGAACACAGCTTTACAAAATCTAAACTACAAATAACTAAACTTATACTAGTCTAAAAACACTCTCCATACGTACAATATATTATATGGTCATGCACGCACACATGCGAGCATTTACACTCGTGCACAAAATTCATGAATGTGAAATAAATATTTACACCAAACAGGAACATTTTCAGGGCAAATTAGTGTCTTAGAACTACAAATAAAGTTAAAATATCATAAATAAATGATTAATAAATAACACTCATATTTAATACTGTTCTTTAAAAAAAAAAAAAAAAAAAAAAAAAAAAATTCTACATAGTTGCTATCGAAAACCCTGTAAGTTTATGTCAAAAGTATGAAATCTGAATTTGACAAAGCAGCTTAATATTCATTCTAAATTGCACACTATAAAAATCAACAACCGATACAGCTAAATTCACTGCAAATATTTAACATACATATTTTTTCCTTTAACATTTCCAGAGAAAAGCATGACACTGTGACTCCTTGCACTGCATTTTTATATGTAAAAACTATCAAAATCTCTATACTTGCTTGGATTGCAAATGTAAAGACAGGAACTGAAATTACCCATACCTAGGAATTTTCCATCACAAATATACAAACAAATGCAAAATGATTTATGTGCTAATGGCATTTTTGGTGTGTTGGAATGCGGGTGCAATTACATGTTCCCAGATCACAGAATGTTACATTTCATGTAATTAGTATGGTTCTACTTGGTAATAAAACTGGCTGCAAACAAACAATATATATAATTGTACAGAGTCATTCTAAAGTCTACTGTCTCATTACTACAAAAATGACAATGCAACTGTATTATGCATCAAATAAAATCATGACAGATTGCAGCAGGAAACTAAAATTTTTACTATCACAATCTTAACAGAGAGCCACCTGCACCATAATTTAATTTCTAAATGAAAGTTCTCATCTTGGTATAACATGATGCACTCTCACAGACAACGTGCTATTTTACGGTAACACGACACCTGAAACTTCCACTGGAAGAAGATAAAATTATTTTTAGCTGCACTTGAGACAGTCATTTAACACATCACTGGCCGACTGGGTGGGTATAACTTCCTCTTCTTAAATGATCTGTTGAGCAAAACATTTCAATTACATTAACATTGTAAAAATGTTCTGTGTAGTTTGGACAAGTTCGTTTTCTTTTTTGACAACAAGTTTGGCTAAAATTTCGTTGGAAGCCTTTACACACAATTATTTATGGAATAAATGATCAAGAAAGTTATGTTTTTCCCACATTATATATTTGCTTTTATTTTAGATAGTAATTTTGTTTACTCACATGTACTTAGTTTGAAAATCTACCAACTACAGTTTAAAAAACCTGGTTTCCAAAGTAATTAACAACATCTAGTCAATGCATAAAAGGTCTGTATCACTACCTCCGCATTTACCCAATGGCAGCAGAAATGGATGGAGGATAAAATGAAATATGCATACCTAGTTGCAAAAATCAAGTGTCTCATTCTCCATGGCTGACGGTGAAGGTTAATCTTTTTAGTACAGTTACCAGGTGTATTATTATAACTAAGATATGGGTCTGGCTAGTCGTAGCGTGACGAAACAGACAGAACTTTAGAAATCCATCTGATACTGACAAAAGAACAGGTGTCTTGCCAAGCATAACATCAATAAATGTAGTAAGTATGTACATCTGCATCAGTTTCTCAAATGTTCACTAAACTGTATCCTTTTGAGGAAAACAATTGATAAAAAGGGCATTTTTATGAGGATTAAAGAATAAAAATTCTGGTGAAGAAATTTTAAAACTGCACAGCATGGTAAAATACCTTTATCTTTATTATCATGCTACAAAATGATAGGGTACCAGCTTAAAGCCCTGTAACAGCCAGTTGCAAATTGTGTGTTTTGTTAACTGATGTGATGATTCAATTAATTTACATTGCCAAGTTGCAAAATTGCATGCTTTGTTAACTGATGTGATGATTTAATTAATTTGCATGCCAGTGTCACCCTTGAAAACACTTGTTTCAGTGCCTTAAAACCAATTAATATTTCATTTTAGTTTGTCTATATTTTCATGTTCATAAAATGGAACACGAAAAAAGGTTAAGAAGTCTCAAGAAAACATGATTTCATTACAGATAATTCTAGGAGATTTACCATGCTCATGTGTATATTTATCTCATACCTCCCACACTTCAGTGGAACATATAAACAGACTGACATCAGCATCAGAGGAAAACTGGCCAAACTTGCACAATTTATAAGAAAAGTAGACAGAATCCACAAGTACTCACAGGGCGGTACTTGTGGATATACACACATGCAAACAAAAGTTAGATAAACACATTTTCCTAGCGGATGCATGGTTGCACAATGTTTCGCTGGCCAGATCAGCTTCATCACGCAGCGAGTGGTGGCACACTGCAGTCTGGTGAGCGGTGGTTGGCAAACAGTAAACCTAACGGCCAGGAATTTTGCTATTGTGAAGGGTTAGTTCCACATATAGAAAAAATGGTGTTGATATGGAGTAGGCCCAGGTGAACTAAACAGGCACATACAGAAAAAATGGTGTTGATTTGGAGTAGGCGCAGGTAAACTTAAACAGGCTGTGCGAGTTAAGGTTGCTAAAGAAGTGGACGAGACTGTCCTCAGCTGAATCTTAGATCATGAAGATGTGATTCTTAAAATGCATCCAGCAGAGTGGCTGAGTTGGTTGGTGGCTCAGAAAGTTTGGCTTACGAGGAGGCCATGCAGGTGCCCCTGTGCCTTTAATTTCAAGGTAGTGCTTGTCTTGGAACCTGAAACTGTTTTTGTTTGGTTTTGGTCTTTCCAGTTTGACCAGAAATGTTGTGGAAGGTTTGCAATTAGGGGGTCTTTAATTGAGGTAGAATTCAATTGCAAATAGTCCTGATGAATGGGAAATATTGGTGTACAGTGTTTATGCGTGTTTATCTATGTGTAACCTCCTGTGAGTACCTGTAGATTTTGTCTACTTTTTATAATTTAATCAGTAGCCTGGCGGCCTATTATCGCCATATTTATAGGAAAAGGGGAAGAGGGATGAAATACCTGTGAAATAAACATTTAGAACCTGAGAAAAAATGCTGAAATAGGCAGAAATGTTTTGACAGTTATTAGGAGGGAGGAAATGAATGGTATAAATGGGAAAGTAGCAAAACTACACTATGAAGGTGAACCAAAGAGTCTGGCAACCAGCAGATTATGATTAATATAAAAGGCATTGAGAATAACTCCTCAATTTTAACCAAGCCCGTAAAAATACTTAATACTGTAATATAAAACATATTGGTATTTACAATAACCACCTATTCAACCACATATTCACACAGTAATCACATATTCAAGGCTTAAAAGCATAGCAGCAGCAAGACCAAGAACTAGAGATGCACATCAGGTGTCTTATTGCTTCTAAGTGCCAGGTACTAAAATAGCTTGCATATGTGATTCTTTCATCTGCAATAAAGCTCTCTATACTGCTTTCAACTAAGATACAGTACTATTATTCGTGTGTGTGTCTTAAATAGATTACCTCTTGGGTACAACATTAAGGCCACTGGAAATGAGGAAAGTACATTCAGCACATGTAGAAAGTGGGAGATGAGAATCAGTTATAGAAAATCAAAATTTATACTGATTAAAAGTGCACGCATATGTTACGATTACAAAACCAGTGAAAAGATGCCAAGAAGGTGTGATAGCCATTATCTGAGTTAAGTTACGATAAGGGTTGATTACATGTATTTGTAACCAACCAATTAATTGATTTTGTTGTTACTACTTCCATTTTGCTAATTTATACAGTAAGTTTAAGTTTAATAATAGGTAATTGTTTGGGTAACTTTGTCAATATTTTTTCATACATTTGCTGAGTAGCACAACTGTGTTCTTCCAGGAAGTAGAGAATTTCCACAGACTCATCAGCTGGTCACGTTCATATGTCATGGGAGTCTCAACTTCATCTTTCACCAACTTAGTACCAACTTCTTTTTGTTGATTTAATATCAAAAACGTTTTTCCTTTGTCCATGGGATTGGTTACAGCCACAAGTTCATGAATCACCTCACCTAACTAGATTCTTGTTGTCACTGCTTTTCATCTATCCTGTGGATGTTGTGTACCTGTTTCTTCCCAGCCACCCGAGCACTAAGTTAGTGCTGGTGGGGAGAAACAGCGATGCCAAAACCATTAGAAACACCTTCACACAAGGAGGGGCTACAAACTCAAGTTATTTCTTGCTTTGAGCACTAATTCAGTTCTGAAGTGACATTAACCTGGGGTTTGCCGCTCAACCCTGGGCGAAAGCACAACCAGTAGAGGCTTGGTGGTCGACACGGCACCACGTCCCTGATCAGCCCGCATGTGTGGGAGATCAGTGGGGACTCTTATCGAGCTCGTGCCAACATGTCACTATTGGGTTACACTGTAATAACCGTTCCTGTCTAAGTGCATTACATAAGCTGTCAAACCATTGTACTCTATGTCTTACAAGGTAAGGAGGGCAAAACACATAAGAAACAATACCTAGCTCACATTGCTATCAAACTGTGGATTGCATTACCACCTTCTATGCAGGAAAGGCGGGCGGAACGGGATTGCGCTGCCCAACTTAGGCAGCAAGCAGTAGCACCTGCTCCGGTCATAGTAATCTACTTGTCGCCTTGCTTTCATAGTCATCCATTGTGCCACCCTGTGGTTAGAGGGTTGTTAAACCGTACTAGGGAAGATATGGCTGGGCAAACCCGAACTTCTGGAGCCGCGAAGCCTATGACTGGAATCGCTGCTTCGGAGTGGACCGAGCTTGCTACTATTGGGTGAAACCCGCATCAACAACAACACCCCTCGCCTCACGCCTTCTAACCACAGTTAACCACCTCGCTTTTGGTCTAGCGGAAAAATCCTAGACAAACGTGCCAGTCAGTCTATTTGGGCACACGTTAAGAGATTTTCTGGCACTCAACATGGGGCGTCAGACAAGTAGCTGTGTGCAGTAAACTAGACCAACCTTAGCCTGAGAACTAAGGGTTGAAACTGAGCGATCAAGCGAAACTTTGGGGAGTCCCCGAATCCTCCCGTGGTGCCCTTAACCACGAAAATGTTGAACTCAGAAATCAATTCCACTGCAGGCGAAAACCACGACGATGAGCCCGACGTACAGTGTAGCCGTGCCGACTGTCCAGGCAGTGGCAGACTGAGAATAGAACGCACATACTGCGCTAAGATATTTCATTATGCCTGCCTAGGCTGGCCTGAACAGGCACGTGATACAGAAGGATTAGAATACCGCTGTACCAACTGCCGTCTACAACCCATGAGTTTCTGCAATGAAATCACGTGTCTGGGCCAAGGCATAAATCGTATCAGGTGCACAACATGCAGCAAACCATATCATCACTTATGTATAAGGTGGCCAGATGAGCACGTCTCTATGCCCGGGATGGCCTACCAATGTGAGAGATGCCGAAGAAAGCACGTCTCTCACTCCCGCAGATCCAAGCCATCCCGTATCTATATATAACCGGGAATGGTGCCTACCATCCGGCAACCGGTAGAGACAACGACATTCAGATTATCGACTTCGCAGGCCGACCCCATGAGGACCCGGTAGCATTCACGCAAGAATGCGAAAAAGAGTTCAGAGAAACGGACCTGCCATCGAAACAATGGGTCGACAGGACCCAACTACATTTGAAGGGCCTCGCCCTCACCTGGTGGGAAAGATATGGCAAATTCATAACGGACTGGAAGCAATTCAGTAACAGGCTCACGACGGAATCCACGAGCGAGGAGGTGTTGACTAGACTGATGACTCAATTTTATAGCCATACCCAGGTACCCGATGATGAAGCAGAAATCTTCATATGGAAGGAACAGATGTTCAGACGTGTGTTCCCCGGTGTTGATGAAGCTACCGGTGTTCACTCCATCAGTCGGATGCTACTACCTAGTCTCAGGAACGTCCTCCTTACCGCTGGACCTACCACCTTGAACGAACTGGTTAACCGAGCCCAAGAAGCAGAACAAAACTTTAAAGCGCAAGCTAGTCTCGAAAAACCAGTCTCAGCCAAGGTCCCAGAGGTACGAGCTCCACCGAGCACATCCCTTAAGAGCACACCAGCTCCAACCACTCGTGCAGCATTCGTACCCAAATGCAGGTTCTGCCCAGAGAACCACTGGAATAAGGACTGCCCTCGGAAACCAGAGGTGGTGCCATTCCACCCAAACGAGTTGACAAAACGCAGTCAACTATCCCATCAAGACCGACTGGAAAATTGAATCCTGATAGCCAGTCGGGAAACGCCGACGCCGGGGCACGGAGCAGGCCACCACCCCAATTTACAAGGGTCCATCCTCCAAGGATTAAGTGAGGAAGTACACGTTCCCACAGCCCCACACATAGAAGTGGAGGTAAATAACGACAGGGTACTTGCCTTACTACTCAGCGGCCACAGGCAAATATTATCTGGAATAATTTGTTAACACCAAACCAGCTCGCAGAAATAAGACTGCAAACCAGAACAGTACGAATGGCACAACCTGACTCCACCCTAGTCGTAGCCGGAAGAATTGCCTTGACGGTAAAAATACAAAATATTGCTACACAGACAGAATTTAT
Source organism: Dryococelus australis (assembly GCA_029891345.1). NCBI lineage: Eukaryota > Metazoa > Arthropoda > Insecta > Phasmatodea > Phasmatidae > Dryococelus > Dryococelus australis. Next base: position 83,488,100 of record CM056999.1, on the reverse strand, counting down.
TGTGTCCCCAACCCTCTCTGAATCAGTAATACTAGGGTATCGTTGCTCATCCGAAATCAATTCATTCTAGATCACGGACAATGTAAAGCCTATCTGGGAGAAACCAACCAGATCACAGTACACTGGGATCAAAACCCAGACAACATCCTGACAATGCCCAATGACCCGATGTGCATTTACCACGAAATTGAAGAACCAGAATTCTACCAATTAAAAGGCGAACTAGATGAGCACACCAGAGCGTTTGGACAAGGAGGACTGTTACGATAAACATGTTCTATACAGCACGAAATATGGCCAACCACCGATGTACCAGTTTACAATTGACCATACCGAGTGTCAGCCCGCCATCGTGACCTCATTATGGAGGAGGTCAACAACATGAATGACCAAGAATCTTGGAGTCATTGAATTCCCCATATAACACACATGGTCCTCGTGCCCAAGAAAGATGAGAAATTGCGATTTTGCGTAAATTTCAAACCGTCAAATGAAGTTACTCACCCAATACTCCCCCAGCTATAGACTTGTCTCATTCACTACGAGACACTGACAAGGCCAAAATATTCAGTATTCTCCACATGGAGTCTGGATATTGGCAGATTGCGGTCAACCCGGACAGTTGCAAATATACTGCCTTTACAACAACCGAGGGCGAAACACTTCAATTTCGAGTGATGCCATTCGGTTAGAAAAACGCCCCAGCAACATTCTACGATTAATGTCTGCAGAAGTATTAACAGGTTACATTGGCGAGTTCTGTTTCGCCTATCTCGACGATGTAATAATATATTACAACAGTTGGGAGGTGCACCTAGACCATCTGCAAATAGTGTTGGAAAGACTCTAAATAAATGGAATGATTTGCAAGCTGTTGAAAAGCTTCTTCGACAAGTCCTCAATAGACTATCTGGGACACGTCAATATCGCCTGGGGGAAACTTCCCGTAACACAGTTCAAAACGAGCGATTAAGGAAGCGGAAGAACCTACGAATATGCTACAACTACGATGGTACCCGGGTCTGTGTAATAGGCTATGAGACTTTGTTCCAAATATTGCAAAATACATGGCACCACTGCATCCACTCCTCGAGAAGGGGACACATTGGTGATGGGGCCCAGAACAATGAGAAGCATTTTCCGACTACTTGAAGAACAGTTTCATGAATATCCACCAACCATTAATATTGGAAACTGATGCGTCATGTCAAAACGGCCTGGCCGCAGTACTGAACCCGCAAGACAAAGAAGGACATCCACTTGTGATAGCGTATGCATCAACTCGCTTAAACGAAACAGAGCAGCCCTACAAAATCAATGAGCAGGAGTGTGTGGCCATTATCTGGGCTGTGAAGAAATACAGGTATTATCTCAAAGGGCAACACTTCATTCTACGGACAGACTCCAAAGCCCTCCAATGGCTACAAAAGTCCCGGAATTTGAAGGCCAAGCTCGGCCGGTGGGACATCTTTCTTACTGAGTTTGACTTTGAGGTCCAGCATTGCCCTGGTAAGAAGAACGACCTACCAGACACCCTGTCTTGATTCCAGACACTGAAGGAAAAAGCTGCCCCCCCCCCCCCACTCGTTCAGGACGAAAGAAGTCAGGAAGAGCAAATCCAGCTTCTCCAACTGCTAATAACCCGCCAGCAAATAACCTTAAACCAGCAGAAGGACCCCGACATCAGAAGCCTACTACGGGAACAGCCCCAATAATTTGAACTACGGGATGACATCGTGTGGACGAGTAGCAGACAGCCCAAAATGCCTTGGAAAATCTGGGTTCCACAACAACTATGCACCGATATATGCCTGCACCATTACAACCATCTCCAAGCTGATCACCCGGGTGCTAGGGAAACCCTGCTAGACATTAAAACCTGTTATAATTGGGACGGGATAAGTTGCGATGTCCGGTAGTACATTAGCTACTGCGTCACGTGCTGCCGCACCAAAGCATACCCAGTTCCCCCTTCCACCGCAAAATTACGAAGACCCAAGATGGCCTGGACCCACATCGCCGCCGATCTGATGGGATTTACGTAGCACGAAAGGAAACTGCTACCTGCTCATGGTAACAGATGAATTTTCAAGATGGGTAGAGGGATTTCCTCTACCCAGCCAAGAAACCACCCCAAACGTGCAGAAAATGGAGACGGGTATTTTCGCACTATGGGGTTATCCAAAGGCCATACTGACAAGACAATAGCACACAGTTTACAAGCCGTCAATGGCAAACCCCCTGTCAGGAGTGGGGGGTGGAAATCTGGACTACCCTCCCCCCTTTTACATCCCCAAGCAAACTCCACTGAATGGAGGAACCAGGAAATCAAGAAGTGCCTCCGTATCAGTGTGGGTAATGATCACAAGCATTGGGATAAGAACATCCCTACCATACTGTTTGCCCTTCAATGCTGAACGAATGAAACCGTTGACACCAGTCCAAGCGTACTACTCCTGGGACAAACAATATGCTGACCAGGCGATTGGCAGTGGGAAAGCGAGCCCACCGATATGCCTAAACACGAGGACATCTGGCTAGCAGCCTTTGCCCGTATCATGCACGCCCAGAATGCCTATATTCTAAAGAAATACCCCCAACCGAAAACTAGGGTAAGAGAATTTAACCTAGGGGAAGCCGTCCTTCTGCTAAGTCACCCTCTCGACAAAGCCAGCAACCAATTCGGCGCTGGTCTTGCCGACAAGTGGGATGGACCATACCGTATCGTAGGCAAGTGAGACAACGTATACTGGGCCTAAGGTATACGAGGATGAATATGCAAGGCCACCCAAGGTCAGATACGACTCTACCCAGAGGACATGCGGACACTTGGTGATGACGACGCCAACGGAGAAACACCGGGCCAATCCAAAGATGAAGATGAACCCTCAACCGAAAGGGTAATTCCCGTTACCGAACCGGGATCCTTGACGAGACCTGAGCCAACACCTATCATTATTGACAGGGCTCCTAGTTACATCGCACCATGGAAGCCAGATGTGGAACAACGCCAAGGTGCATTCTCCATCAGATCAATGCCCTCGATACTACGCAGCTATGCCGAGAAAATTGCAGCCAAATTCGATAAAGCAATATTTAGCTGCTCAGAAATTGTCATGGCGGAGTCCACATGACAGAGAACCCCGTCAGAAACCCTGCCGATCAAGCCGCATTAGCGAACAGTCTGAAGCACCTTCAGCGAGAGGGGTAGGAATCACACAAGCGGTTATGTCTCCACCCAGTACAACTCCAAAGCCAAACATCAAAGCCATTCCTACTTCAACAAAGTCGACCTCTGGATCTGACGAGGAAGTACAGGACCCCACTAGACCACCGGAAACTGTGCTCAGCGCGAGCGCAGATAATGCAGAAGAGGGAGAATCACAACGGGCAGTGGCCAAGGACATGCCGGCGTCTATGACATGGACCACTGCACCCACCTACGAATAACCCCTGCCAACCAGGACATCGAGTTCCGACGAGAGTGCTCGGTACCTACAACCTCACACACAGGAACCTCTGCCCACCCGGACATCGAACTGCCATGATGGAAGTCCACCACTCCAAGATCTTGCCACGCAGGAAAACCTACCAGATGGGATGTCGAGCTGCCAATCCGCAAGTGCTCCCCCTCAAGGACCTGCGACGCAGGAATCCCACAGACCCGGATGTTAAACTGTCAAAACGGAAGTGCCCCACCCCACCATCTCGCCACACAAGAAGCCACTAGACCACCGGATACTGGGCTCAGCACGAGCGCAGATAATGCAGGAAAGGAAGAATCGCTAGGGGCAGTGGTCAAGAACATGCCAGCATCTACGACGTGGACCACTGCACCCAACAAAGAAGAACTCCACCAACCCAAGACGTCTAGCTCCGACGAGAGTGCTCCGTACCTACAAACTGTGCAGGAACACCCGCCCGCCGGAGCATCGAGCTGCAACAGAAATACTCCATCCCCAGGTCCTGCGACGTAGGAATACCCGCAGACCTGGATGTCCAGCTGCCAACTTGGAAGTGCTTTGCCCCGCCATCTTGACACACAAGAAGCTGCTGTCGTCGAGACCATCGATACCGCCAACTACCCCTCATCTGGCACATCACCCCCAGTGGAGGTCGAGGTGATCCTCCCTCCCACTGCCTCGTCCCAGGACCTGGCCACCAAGATGATGCCATCCACGACCTTGTTCTATGACGAGCTGTGCTACACACAGTCGAGATTGAGATCTTTCTTCCTCGCACTGCACCATCAGAAAAACATCCTGCCCTAAGGGTAGGAACCCGTGCAGCCGAGGTGGAGAGCTTGTCACTCCTCCACACTGCCTCAACTTCCCTTGTACAAGTGCCCTCCCAATCTGTTGCGGCAGAAGCAGACGCCACAATGCCTGATGTCCCCGCGTACCGCTACGGCCACCCATACACTTGGCCGGTACCTGGAATCGTCATGGAGGTCCACAGCAAGGCACATGTGGCCATACTATCTGCGCTCTGCCCTTCGTCCGAGAGGGAGGCCCGCAAGAGGTAAGAACGAAGATCGTCAGTAAGAGCACTGAAAGTGCTGTAGCCGTAAACCGCTACTTAATGCAAGTGACCAAGGACTCGTAATAAACCTGTCACGTACACTACATTTAATTTGGCCACAAGTCAAATACAGTGACGTAAGCAGAACAATCACATTTAAGCTAAGTTAAATTCAAAGTATTCCGTAAAAGTACCTCACCCCGCTGTCAAAAAGATGGGGGGGGGGGGGGGAGGAGTGTAAGGAACCAAAGAGGTAAATGCATCCCGTAATTAGTCACTTAACTAAGTGATAATTAACTTTTAAAAACTGCAGTTAACAGCTGTACGTCAAACAGTAACAATTCACCACAGTGAAATATAGACATTTTAGACCTCAAGGTTGAGTTTTTAGTGGCCGACAGCCCACTTAAGTCGGTAGCATTACTAATAGACGCTCACCACAGTGATGGTAATGGCTACCATAAGTGCATCACATAAAGATGCTCACCACAGTGCCAGTGATTAGGTTGAAGACAGAGACTTCGACGTAACAATGACGTTTTAAGCTTTTTCTATTTTTATATTGTTCATCATTTAAATCTGACGTTATGAGTAGATTAACCCCTAAATTTTACTATACATTTTTTACAGTGTAATTGTGAAGATCGCCTATATGAAGAATGCCTTCATGTAGGAGTGCATTTTCAGCACCTATTAATGCTTACATTCCTTGGGAACTTACCGTGAACAATCCAATGAAGATACACAGTGTACAAATTAGTTGTTAGACCTGAGATATACGATGGACTCCCGCAAGGGATAGCTAGGTTAGGCTTTCTATTTTCCAGCATTTAAAACTGATTTGATGTGTAGGCACACAATTATATATAACTATACATTTTGAAAGGGTCCTATGTGAAGAGAATATACCAAGAAGAATTCTTTTAAATGTGCTTATATATTCAAAACTTAAATTACTCATGTGTTTTACGGTGTATATGTTTGCTATCCTCTGCACAACTTGAGAGTCAAACCAGTACTCTGAGCCACAGAGTTCCCAATGAACTTGCTACGCATAAATAAGGTGCAAGATATTAACTTCATTCCAGTATTGCGGTGTGTATGTATGTTGTATTAAGTGACCAATGTGTGCACAATTTGCTGCAATATTCATGCATGTAGTGTACTCGCTTAGTTATTCGTTTCGCCGGTCAACCCGGGTGTTGAAGGGCCTGTGGTTGGTATTACCCTCGTTTTGTCATGCCATTGTTTTAAATAATTTTTCTTTCAGGTTTTTATGTATGATTCCCTTGTAGTATCCACCAGTGATCTGCTGGGATTTGTCAATGGCACGCATAAAAATGTAGGCTGGTGGGACACCCACCACACGCGGCTCCTAACCCAGTAATCTTGCCTACACAGGGTGAATACACATTTTGTCAGCAGGAAGAGAGAGAGAGAGGAGAGAGAGAGAGAGAGAGAGAGAGAGAGAGAGAGAGAGAGAGAGAGAGAGAGAGAGAGAGAGAGAGGAGAGAGAGAGAGAGAGAGAGAGAGAGAGAGAGAGGAGAGAGAGAGAGAGAGAGAGAGAGAGAGAGAGAGAGAGAGAGAGAGAGAGAGAGAGAGAGAGAGAGAGAGAGAGAGAGAGAGAGAGAGAGAGAGAGAGAGAGAGAGAGAGAGAGAGAGAGAGAGAGAGAGAGAGAGAGAGAGAGAGAGAGAAAGGGGAGAGAGAGAGAGAGAGAGAGAGAGAGAGAGAGAGAGAGAGAGAGAGAGAGAGAGAGAGAGAGAAGAGAGAGAGAGAGAGAGAGAGAGGAGAGAGAGAGAGAGAGAGAGAGAGAGAGAGAGAGAGAGAGAGAGAGAGAGAGAGAGAGGGGTAGGCGGCCGGCCCCCACCAATTCATTTCTCACACGTTTCGCTTCGCCAGCCGAGCGACCAGAGCGCACAGAACATGCACCGCTACAGCGGTCAAGTCACCCAAGCTTAAGAATCCCACCTACCTAACTGAAAATATTTTTTTTCATGCTATCTGCCTCACCACTTCTATCTACATCTACCCAGACCTTCTAGACTTTCCAGAGAGGGGGCCTACGCCTTTCTCTGCCAACTGTTCCACGATGAGTCGTCATCACACCGGAGGGGGGAGGGGCAAATTGACGTGTGCTGTTCCTACTACTAATCAACCACGAATACAATTCATTGCTAAATTTTACTACTTCCACTGCTGCAGACGTACAGAGAATTTTCCACACATGAATTATTGACAGTCTACTATACCACGCAACACGAACTTATGAGCGAATTCTCTTAACCTGAAGGTTATGAAACCCAGCTGGCACGTTGCCCTCCTTCCCCGTGCTGAGAGCCTACAAACCGCCTGCCACCAGGCAAGGCCGAGCGCTGCCGAAGAGGCACAAAGTGGAAACGGTGATTACTGTTGACCAGAGTTTTTTGACTCCCACGCCAACCAGGGCAGGATGCTCGCCCTCCCCGCAGCCCACAAGCTTCACCTATATAAGTCCGGACGCTGCTGGGCTCGGGCAGTCATTCTTTCTCATCCTCTCTCGTGAAATCCCAGAGCACTGTATCAGAGCTGGGACCTCCGGAGACCTTGTAAGCTACAAGTACGCCCCCAGCGGCTACTTACGACGTCTCGACAACCAGCGAACATGTACATACATATTTAACTTCACTTTGTCTCTTCTAGACACCTTTTACTTAGCTCAGTTTAATTTTAACTAACTTGTATTCGTCTAGAACCAGCTATTCCCCTTTTAACCTAGAACCAGGTTGCCTACATATGGAACCGCAGATATCTTCAGCACTCCACGGTTTGGTCTCTCTTCTAGACACCTTTTACGTAGCTCAGTTTAACTTTAACTAACTTGTATTCATCTAGAACCAGCTATTCCCCTTTTAACCTAGAACCAGGTCACCTACATCTATAACCGCAGATACATTCAGTACTCCATGGTTTGGTAGGCGGTAGCACGGGTCATGTGTTTATTGAGTATTCAATAAACACTTATTGTTCACTACTCTCTTGCTTTTCATTTACAGGGTACTTGTCTGTGTTAATGGTTAGAGACAGAATAAGATGTCCACTGCCAACAGGAACCGGGAGATTGTTGACATCCACATTAGACCTCTATCTGTTTCTTCCCAGCCACTCGAGCACTAAGTTAGTACTGGTGGGGAGAAACAGCGATGCCAAAACCACTACTTATACATTATGATATCTTTTAGTTAATAATAATCACATACACAAGTTAGTCACGATGATGATTATTTCATGGCAGTTTGAATTCACTGCGTAAATTTTACTTACAAAACACACTTCACTATATATTCTAAATTTCGTGGCAATGATGAAGGTGAAATAAACTCACACATTTGCTGGATCTACTCTGTTGCCAGAACAGATTAATGGCAAATCAACCACAGGTAAAATATTTTAAACATAAATCCACCTAAAAACCCAAATTAAATATTAGAAAATAAAACTGTAAAATTTATGCAAAAAGTTTAAAAACCAATTTCAACTGAAATTAACTACTCTATGAAAAATAAATACGAAAAAGTAAAAATAACAAATTTATGCAAAAAAAAGTAGAAACATTTTGTACCAAAATATGATTATGAGAAATTGACAACAAGAGCTCTCAACAGCCAGAATGACAACACAAAAGGCAAACACAAATAAAGAAAAGACCAACTGAAGATCTATAAAAATGAACCAGCTGAAAACAAATATGGAACAAAGAAAATATGAATACACGACAGATGTGAATTAACACAAGGAAAATAAGGCCATTCACAATCTTTTGTATAAATATTGCATTTTTATTACTGCATTATAATGTAAGTTTTTCAGATGAAACATTTTAAAGTGCAAATTATTACTTTACCTTTGGCTCTTTTTCCCATATTAAGCTTCGGCAATGGATGAAGTTCAATAAATTTCTAAGTTTAAAAGCCACACATCACATTATGAAGTAACACTGCAAAATATTTTATATACATTGTAATAGATCCATGTACTCTAATTTACATGTCCCTAAACTAGTATGCAGATTAACACATGTATTGTTTTGTACCATATGACACCTACATATTTCGCATATGTTTAAGCACTTATTTATTTTAATTGGAATACTTCTGCAATTTTACATATTTGATTTTATGATTTTTAAATGTGCAATATGAGTCAGGACCCACCATTCTTTTCAATCCTTGTATGTTAAGTTATATTACTCTACGGTAAGCAAGAACATTATTCTGAGCATTTTGGCTGCTTAAATTAAGTATGTGACTTAATGATTTTTCAGAGTTTTTCAAATCTCAGAATTTATTGTTATTTTTTTAACACTGTTTATTTTCTTTTATTTACAGTTTCAATTGTCTTTTGTGTTAAGCTATTTTTGTGACTTAATGCACCAGAAGTAGCTGAGCTCCACTGATAGGACTTGATAACAAAGTTTCTGAAAGTCAATGGCTTCTGGGTACAGATCTGAAGATCCAAAGATGTGGTTTTTAAGAGCCGGGATTTCATGGGCGAAATCCCCGGCATCATCATAATTTAGGACAGTGTTTTGGTACCCTGAAGTTATATTTGAGGGCTAGCTTGGCAAGTCAAGAAGAGGCCAAATCCTAGCTCAGTTAGTTTAATTTTATTAGTGGACAATGTCGACGAGAAGAGCCTATAGACGCCACGACGTCATGCTGGTAACGTCAGCCTATCTACAGACTAAGGTGACGCCTCCTAATTTTTGGGCATATAGACTTGAGTTTGGTAGTATCTTTTTACAAATTTATCATTGCTCCCAAAATGTTAGTGACAGATATTATGATTTTTTGAAGATTTAGTTGCAGTACAGATGCCACTTATTAATTCAGCCCAATAGTCCTACGCTACCTGACGAGCTAGTTACCGGAGTAAAACTTTTTGAACTTGACAGTGATTCCATTTTAAATTGGGAGTGAAGAACTGGTTTTCTATTTTTGATTCGAACTTAACTTTGTTGGAGAACATTGAGACTTTGCTAATTTGTGATGAGATTACGAACTTAAGTCAGATATGTGGGGAAGTGATTAGAATGTGTAATGCTATGAAATAATGAAGCTCACTACGTAGAATTTAGTTAAGAGGCACTAAGTCTACAGACACTTTTAATCTGAAAACAGTTTAATTAATCTACAGTTTATTTAATTATTTGGAAAGCAGCTTAAATACATTAAATTTTATTTGATTTTTCAATTTACATAATTCTTGTTTTTGAATAGTGGTAATATTTTAATAAGTTTAAACTAATTGCAGAACAGAATTTTCAATTACTTGATTGGATTTTCACACACAGTTAAATAGTTTTATTCTGATTTTTAATTTCTATTTCTCTGCTTTGAATTAAAGATAACTAATAACATTTTGATTTCTTTTATTGGTAATGCTGAACCACCCCAGCCAAATGTTCTTTTACAGAGATAATAATATAAATGAAGCAGTTCTTAATAAGTTCGAAAGTTTTGTGTATTTGAATGCCAGTGCACGTGAATGCCCTTGCAGAGTTTTTGAGACAACCAGTACGCCGTTGGAGAGTAAGTTCTAAAGGTAAAAAGGTCAAACATGCATTCTCCTATACACACACATTTCTTTTGTATATGTGACATTAAATTAATAACAGTATTGTACAACCTACCTAGTATACAGCTGGAACCACACCCTAACTGTGATCAACTGTTTCCAAAAGTGTTTATGCACAGTAATAACGTGTGATAAAACTCTTGGTATCAACTGTGTATGGACCCTACCATGCTCTTAAGATTTGTCAGGCGCCTTGTGTATATATTAAATATTGTAATCTGATTTAATGGTAGTTCACTTGCAATTTGCCACTTAAAATTACGCATGTGTACATCACTCATTATTAGAGAATAGTGTATAGGTGGTGCCTTGTCAGCTGTTTGAAACTGCACTTACAAATGGGCAGTGGTGTGAGTTCCCCTCATCTTTTCACACCCAGGGTGGCAGGAACAATGTGAAGGGGGGATATATATATATATATATATATATATATATATATATATATATAATATATATATATATAATATATATATTCTCCAAATGTGCCAAAACCTGTATTACAAAACACAAGCTGTGCATCAGCTTAAAATTTGAATGGTTAAAAGATTGTTTCCTCCTATACAACTCAGTATGGATGAAAATAAATACACTCCAAATTTTATATTTTGCTTTTAATGTCAATTAATTATTTTAAATCCTTATAATTCTTGGTTGGAACAAAATGTTTATTTTCACATTACGCCTGTCATCAGTACTGCCTACTGCTGGCATTAACTGTACAGATACTGAAGTATATTGCTATTCAAAATGTTCTGAATATATTTATTCCAGTCAGCTGCGGTAAGTAAAATTTCACAAGTCTCAACTCAAGGTACTCTTATGGGCGTAACACTGGTAGATATAAAACATTTATAATTGTCGTTCTGAATTCAGCCCGATAATCACATATAAATAATGAAGGTAAAAAGAAAGAAATGTCTGTCCTTCCACTTTAAGAAGAAAATGTTTGGAATCAAATTATTTAATGAAGAAAGAAAATTGCAATACTTTATTTAACAAATAACTGTGACTTATGAGACCTGGATACCTGCCAGAGTATACACTTAACGGTCACTTGGGGTGGCTTATGATTAGAGACCTGAAAAAGTAGGTATTATAAAAAAAAAAAAAATATATATATGTTATTTTTTTTGAAGAAGGGGAGGGGAAAGTGTTTTTTTTTTTTGTTAAAAATAGCTGTTATTTTCTTGCTACAAAAACGCAGGTTTCTGCATGAGAATTGTTCCAATTTTTAATGTGCTCTTTATAAAGACTTATATAATTTGAGATGTCTCTATATACGTAAAACCAAAAATTGGCAATGTTATTCCTATTGATAAGCGGTGTTTTCTATCAGTTGTTATTTCCGTGCAAAAATTCCTAACTCCCAGAGAAATATACAGTAATGGTTTTAATACAGACAATGGTTTATCAACAGACAACATTGAAAACAAGTTCAGATTTTACTTAGGCCGAATACAAAATATTGTCTCCTGAAACAACAAAAGGTCGCAATACACTGGCAAGGGCTTACTATTTCATAAAAAGAATAATGTAAACAATTTATACAACTATAAAAGCACTGTTAAAAAAAATAATAAAAAGTGCCTTGTACGAACAGCAAAAAAAATTTAGAAAAATCTGCCTATACGTTTTTGAACTATCGAAACTTTCAACAGACTTTTTTGTTAGGCCCGCTAACAAAATTTTCGTTTCTTCAAAACGTCCCATTTTTTACTGCATACATTTGAGAATATGTTTGATAAAAATACAGTTTACTGAATGAATACAAGTTTAAAATATGTGATGAATAGATTTACAAATATATTCCACATAAGTAAATGCATATTAACACATTTCTAACTGCTGCACCGGTCGCTTAGTAAAATATACAGAATTGTTGGTTAAAACGTGACGATAATACAATACGAATGTAAACAACGTGTGAATTCCATAGATAACATGGTGCTTGGTGGACGTGAACACTACAATGGCGAGTTCTCTTAATGAACAAACTTTTACAGAGCTGTGAGTAGAATGTTCGCTCAAAGTGACGCATCATCACTTGCGCGCATGTTATCTATGGTCGTCAATACATGTGATGGAAAGTAAACCTGTTTTGTTTAAGGTGATAAATCGAAGATATCTATAGGCCAACTTATGCATGCATTTGTATTTGAATATCCAAAAACACACAAAATACATCTTAAGAAGAAACTATGTGACGTGTTGCTGAGGTCTTGAACAAAAATACAGCAAAAATGGTATACTTTGCATATTTTCATTGTATCATGTGTTATGGTATATTTTTCAGGGTATTTCCACTGACAGCAAAAAAGTGTTTCACATGCAAAAGAGAGCTGTAAGAATAATCAATGGCAAAAGAAAGTCAGACTCATGTAGACCTCTTTTCAAGAACTCGGAGATATTTACATTTGCATGTGAGTACATGTTTTCAGTACTTATATTCATGTTCAAAAACTGCCATCTATTTCAGAAAAACAAGTCATTCATAAGCATTACACTAGAATAAAAAAACACTTACATGTGGCTTCAGTTAACTTAAAACTTGTCCAGAAAGGGCCATCCTACCTTGGTAGCCAACTTCAAGAAACTTGCTTCTCTAACCAAAAAATCTTTAAAAAAACAGCTGAAAGAATTTTTTTATAAACCAACATTTTATAGTGTAGCTGAATATCTAAACTACAAAAATTAAGAAATTATTGAATAACATATCTTTGTATGGATTTCTTGTTCCAGTTTCTCTCGTTTCCTCTTTTTTTTTCTGTTTCAGCAAAACGACGATGCCCTACAGCATGTTGGAGGATTGGCCAAATTATGAGGAAAAGATATGATGCGTGTACATATAGTCTGAGATATATATATATATATATATATATATATATATATATATATATATATATATATATCTCTCTCTGTGTGTGTGTGTGCTTACTATGTTCAGTGGTGTATAAACTTTGCATACTGTAATTTGACTTGTCCAATATCTTTGTACAGCTATGTATTGAAAAAAGATCTTACGGATGCAATAAAAAAAAGTAAACCAATAATAATTTGCCAAAATACAACAGGATTTTGTACAATTAGTGAATTAAAGCTGAAATTCTCAAAAATCACAATTTGTAATTCTTTATGTCAAAATTCACGTTATTTTTTCGCTTTATCGCATTTGCTAATTTTTCAGGTCTCTACTTATGATTCAACATCTTGTTATGTTATTAAATTGGAACTCAGACCTATTCTTATACTTGTCTGGCAAATACTTTACAAGTAGTTACATGTCTAAAACACTTTTACATGAAGTTTCATTATTTATGCTCCAAAAATACAACTGACATTGGACGGCCCCTCCTGGCACGTCCACCTTCAATTAAGCCATCACCCAGAGAGAGAGAGTTTTTTACAGAGTCAAGAACGAACCCTCTAAAATTTGGCGCCATACATATGTAGCCAATCAACAACAATCTTTGAAAAGCCTCTACCAGAGATTGGGATACATATGCATGCTCTTATCCAACCTACACTAAGATCATATGATCTGCCAACTCTGATCACCAAAAATTAAACATGATGATGTCATGCACGTCGTTTATACCCTTCTCTTTGACATACAAATTACAGCCACACAGTCCAGTTACTGATGATAAGGCACCGAAAATAAAAACACAATTTTTATAGTATTACAATTTACAAAATTGACATGTTTTTACAACTGTTCATTATTAAAATACAATACAAACTTTAACCATACATTGAAAAATTCTGCTGTTACATTTAACAATCTTTTAAACATTTTGGGAGAAATAGCAATAGTAATAAAATAATTATTAACATATTTCCAGCCGAAAACTTCCAAAACACTACATAACCTCACATCTTACTTCCCTTTATACATGATCCTGCACAATTGATTTAAAATGTAAACAAAGGATCATAACACACTAAAATGAATAAAATACACTTTGAATTACCTTGTAAACATTAACAAGTGAAGAATAAATATCAACAAGCAATATACACACGTGAAAATACATAAACATAAAATAAGTTAATATTAAGTTGGAATAAAGTAAACAATATTCCGTAGTGTCCTAGATGCTACAATATAGACACACAGGATGAGTTAAGAATGAGTGTGTTAATTTTGAGAGGCAGTTCCTTACGAGGAATAAAGCTGAAATGTATTTGGGTATTTTTCATTTGTTACACTTGTGGCTGCTACATGCCATTGAAAATTAAATTCGAAATTACATTTCATCAAATATTTCTGAAACTAATTTAAGACTGAGCAACATAATTTCAAACAGTGTTACAGGAAAGGAATTTCAACCAGTATGAGTGTGGTGGTAATATCATCTCCTCTTCGGTACGTACATGGGGTTCATCTCCCTTTTTTAGCTGTTACCTTCAAAACGCTGATATCTAATGTACGTTAATAAGAATGTGAAAAGCAAACAACATAGGTCATTTTGTTGGCACTCCCTAAAGCGAACCGTTTTTGTAATATCAGCATTTGTGTGTTTAAAGGTGTGCGTAAGAATGCCTAAGGGATATGCAAAATGACATGCAGTGTAGCGTAAGATGTGCGCGTTGTCCACATAAAGGTACAAACAGGCATGGACATTGGACATGCCTTATAACTGATTTGGAATATACGTTGAAAAATTAGCACAGAGTTCACCTCTCTGACACTGAGGACAGGATTCTTCTAAAACACATTGCTTCCCTATTAATATGGATGGTAATAAATAATTAACTGTAATCACCAAAAACTGTGCTGCAACAAATGTTAATGAGAATGCGCAAATCATCAAAAAAACTGGGAACTTTTCTGCATATCTCCAATGTGCTACCATTGCATTACACAACAAATTGCCATACGTAAAAACACAGTCTCTGTGTTCCGCATTACCCCACTCCATCATGAGTACTGTCTCGCGTTGTAGAGAGTCAGCTCGACTAAACATGGCTAGATACTACGTTTCTTAATGGGCCCACAGGTCTATTGGGACGCTGCCTCGGTGCACATCATAACCGCTTGTTCATCAGAAAGTTGACATGATGTTAGCATTGGGCAACATACCTTCCTTTATGTCTATTACCCCAGATAACAATTTATTTTTTAAACATCACCCACCAGATGTAAATTGAATAAAATCTTGTCCGACAAGTACTAAGTGTTTACACCATAATGCTATAACACTTAATGTAATAATACAGTACACTAAACTTTGTGGTGTTGTGATACCTAACTTAATAAATGTCAGTATTATTTTCACAATGACATGATTGCAGCGACTACAGTTAAACACCAATAATTCCATTATGGACGCGTGCTTTCATTACAAACATAACCACTGGGCCTCTGTGGTAAATTATCAATATACATTCCAAATCAGTAACAAGACATGTCCATGCCTGCTTGTACCTACGTGTGGACAAAGCCAGATTTTAAAATTACACTGCATGTCATTTTGCAACCTCCACAGGCATTCTTACATATACCTTTAAACATACAAATGATATTGCGAAAACGGTTCGCCTCAGCGGGTGCAGGCAAGACAACCTTCTTTCGTTGATTTCACATTCTTATTAACAAACCATACGTCAATGTGAATTACATCTCCATGTTTCGAAGGTAGCGGACAAAAAAGGGTGATGAACCGCATGCATAAACTGAAGAGGGCATGAAATTACCAAATACATTTATGCTTTGTTTCTCGTAAGGGATCACCTCTCGAAATTAACACACTCAGTCCACATTCACCCTGTGGCCTGCCTGTCCGTCTGTCTCCCCCTCTCTCTCTCTCTCGCTCTCTCTTTCTCTCCCCCTCTCTACACACACTCACACACATATTTGAGATATATATGCTAGCAATGACCAAATTATATACATTTCGACTAATATTTTATGCACTCAATGTTTTAAATATGAAGTATTATAGACTCAAAATTGATGATATTTGCCTTTAACAATACAATATTGGTAAATATTGGTAGGCTTTTAGCCTACCATGCACCGCCACAGTGGTCTACTGCGGCTGAGCATGATTGCTGCTACTCCAGCCAGTCCCTCGTGCTGACTGGAGCTGCAAAGAAGTGCGGGAAACTTGCCCCTATTTGTGTCTCCGTCGTGCCTTCTCAGTTTCTGCAAGTAGGCAGGAAACTCAACAGAGCTGCATGCTCGCCTTGCGTGGCCGAAAAACGTTCAAACTAAACTTGTCGCTCAAAAACTATCCACTCAAATAATTTCAAAATTTAACTGGCAATCACTCATGTTTTCTAACCATGACTCAGTTATAATCTTTTCTTAAGCGAGAGACTTTTTTGGTTTTAAGATATAGGTTTGTGATATGCACATGAAATGAAAAACAAACACCAAAGGTTATTAATGTGTCACTCTTAAACCATTACCTCTCGTGATTTCCTTGTTATAAATACTGTCTAGATTTTAAACATTTTAATCCATTACTGATTATAACAACAATGTTGTCTGTTTACATCTGATAAGTGAAGAAATAAATATGAATATTATGTTTTTGCATTTGTCCATGACTTTGATGCATTCACAGTTGTTTATACAGCAAACAGGAAAATTATTTTTGGACGGCACTATACACAGACAAGGCTCAGTACCCAAGGATCGTTTGTGTGCGTAAATTATTCATAAACCATGCAGCGTACTACTAGTCTAGGCTGTAACATTTCATATTGCTATAGCCGAACACAAAGTCTAGAGTTCGTTGGTTGTGACAACTAACTAAGTGCTGCGTGGACTACAGCATTCATTACTTTACTTTTTGTTAGTAACACCTGGAACAGTGAATTCATGTGGGTATTGAAAATGTCAATTTCTGTTACAAAACTGAAAAATACTTCTTTATTTCCTTGTACAACCCCAACAAATCCAGCATGTATTGATATCGCTATCAGACTTAAGTTCAGAAATATCAAACCCAAACTGTAACTTATGTTCTGGAATGAAATAAGTTCCTATAATTAGTGAAGCTCTTGTTCAGTATTTCATTATTGGTACAGTGCTTGTAGTTTTATTGTAAACACCTCACAAAAAGTTTGGACTAGGGATGTCAAACTCGATTCCACGATTCCTCGATGCCTGCAATTCTTGAAGAATCGTATAATCGAAAATCAAAATATGAACGATAGAAGCATTAAAATGAAATAACACCAAAATACAAGTTCAAACATGAAATAACCAGAAATACAACAAATGTGCGATATCTCACGAAATGAGCTTTCTCCAAAAGAAATAAATTCTCATATATTATATCACGAATTTACTTCGGCACTGTAAAAATCTACAGACGCACGAGTCTTGGGAATATTGAGAAATTCTAGAGATGAAAAAATTCTCGACTTTGTCTCGAGACTGTTTTCAAATTTCGGAAATCATAGTTCTAAATGCAACAACACACGTAAATACATTTTTTTGCGAAACTAAATGTAAAGAGACATTCCAAAGATAACACAAGCAGTGAAATAAGTACTTCGAGATAAGCTACAGTCAGTTTGACAACAAAATGCCTCCAATCATGCGAAGTGAACACACAACTAGAATGTGTGCAGTAATCTATGGCTGCCACTTGTTTACTAACATTGATGGATGTGCGTGAAATGAATGTGTGATATCTAAATCGACACATTATACAGACAGTTTCATTAAATATCTAGTCTCATAAAATATGGAAGATGCTACAGCCAATGTAAAAGACCATAAAAAGTCTATCATTTGGACATTTTATGTAGAGATAAAAGTGCAAAGGCGAGTGTAAAGCGTGCAAGAAATTAATACAAACACAGACCTGAACTCGTCTGAGAAAACTTTTTTTTAAAAAAGAATGCAGATGATATTGATATTACGTGGATACTGCTTGTCTAGTTTATGTATGTATCTCATAATTCCCTGTATTAAAATATATTACTGTAAATAATATATATTTTTTAAACTTCTTTGCATTTCCAGACAAAACGTTTGTGAAATTACCAAAATGATACCGTATTTTAAAATTAGAGCCTTTTAAATAATTATTGCTTTAAACATAATTTTACTATGATTGCTTTTCAATAAGTGTCAGTCTTGCAAACATTTTAATAATTTATTATGTTGGTGAACATTTATCATGACAAGTGAGTTTTGGAAATATTTTCAAATAAACTATGTGGACAAAATATATAATGATATTTTCAATATTATCTCATGCCTCTTTTGAACTTTTAGGAATTTCATATGAATATGCTCCCACTGTTCAAGTGTTATATTATTTGTTATATTATTTATGTTAGTAACAGGCCTACTGCTAGTGTCGGCCTAGTTTATATAATTAAATTTCACACCCTCCTATATATTAATTAGTTCTGTAAAGTAAGTGTCGGTAACTAAAGGAATCGAGAGTTTTGGAATCGAGAGTGGTATCGGCATCAAGATCAAGAATCGAGGAAAAGTGGAATCGTTACATCCCTAGTTTGGACTATTGTGAGATATGGCAATTTGGATGGTATGAGTTAAGTAGTTCTTTTGTGATCAACAGAGTGTGCACTAACTCATTGAACATGCATTGGTCAAGATGAAAACAGCAGTTGATAATGTCCACAACCTGCAGAAACACTTCCAGATCTAATAAGAGCTGCCCAAATGGAATGGAACCTTCGTCTAGAAAATGAAGATCAACACATTGATTACAAGCATGCCACAGCATATTAGGGACCTGTACAATGCACATGGATGCTATACACGGTACTAAACTTGATACCTGATGCATTTTCTAACAATGGTGATTAGATGACTTCAGCTCATTCTTACGCATAGCCTTACATTTGAGTTCTTGAAGTTTGAATTACCGTTTTTTCGCCGCCATGTGATGACATTGTACTGTTTACCGTTCAGGATGGACACCTTAGTCAGAGTAGATTGTTTTATTCACTGGCCCACCGTAAGAAGAGTGAGTTCTTTTATCCATCGCTAGATAGCACCACTAGTAGAATTCTTCATGTTCTTTTTCGCTCCACAGCCGGCCGGTGATGTCATGCCAGAGAGCTATACTTTTTGTCACCCTCTGCTCTGCGATCACCCCTCGCATATGAGATGCCAGCAAACCAAAACCAAGTAGCGGCCTGAGTTTAGTACATAAGAGGAGTCGCCGCTCGACTCCAGACCAGTCTTCAGTTCTGCCCACACAGTTCTGACATGCCAGGGCACTGACCAGTCTGCGACACCAGTCTTCAGCCATCCAGCACCTGTTGCTCAGACACTGACGAGCCTGTGCCTTAAGACTTCACTTATGATCAGTTCTCTTACTCCCACTGCGCTAGACACCAGGGAAACTTCTCGCTTACCTTCTTTCCTTCACTGCACTTCTGAGCTAGAAGGATACTCAAGTCCTTTACGCCCAACCCGAGGGTTATCCTGTCACATCCTGTTTAGTCTACCTAGCACTGTGCCCGTTACACCGTTCCGTCATCTACCCGCTAGACACAGTGGCTCCCTCTGGGCAACAATAGGAATCAGTGATAGCTAGAGTTGTTGTCACAATGCTAGTCTACCCTATCATTATTGCTAGGAACCAGTCACCTCTACCGGCACCACACAGCTAGCTTCATGGCAGATGCTCATGTCGACGTTAGGAGGCAGTAGGCCATCACAGGTTGTTTCCCTAATAAGTAAATAAAACATGTGTTTTGATGTAATCTTGTGTTCCACACTTCCTGTAGACTTGCACCTTTCCCAGCTGACTTCATGGACGCAAGGCCAACACAGGTGATCCTGGGAAGTTACTCACTCGAGCTAAAACAACACATTGTTGCCATCCACACCTATCTTAGATGGTCACCCTTTCTATCTACACCGTAGGTAGAATAGCAGCGCCTACACAGGTACACTGTTCTTTGACCATCTTGTTAGCTTGGCGCTCGCTTCTTTTTCCACTGCATCAAGTGCCATGAAAAACGGGCGTTCCCTGATTTGGGAAGACTCTGCTAGGACGACATCCACGTGTTGTGACCTAAGATGGTGAGGCCTCATTTTCAGTAGGTACTATGCATCCGCACCAGGTACTGAAATAGTGTGTCTGCCCAGTCAACAGCCCACACGTGGTTTTACACGCTGTAACAAACACAAGGACCCTCCCTGCCTTGCCTTACAGACATGAAGGGTGTTATCCATTCCAAGTGTCGTGGGCTAAAAGAGCACATCAAACAGACCTTACTTGCCTCCGGACGCCTGCATGAGCTTACCCCTACCCTCGTCGCCTCCACTGCACAACTCGGCTCAAGGGAACATGCACATGCACTTCACCATCTGCAAGACCCCGTTGAGCAAATAGTACTGAAGGATCTGTATCCAGAACAAGTACGCGTAGGCACTGAAGTTCACCCACTGCTGGCCGCCTACTTTACACAGCCAGAACAAGTGCCTAAGGAAGAGATTGCCTACTTGGTTCCAGCTAAATTAGTGCAAGCTCCACAACCAACACTCAGGCAACACTGCACACCTCCATTTGCTGCTTCACCACGTGCCCCCAATGCACCTCCGTTACTAGTGGAACACCTATGGGGAGTTTGTGTCCAACTGGAAGCAGCTTAGCACCTGCCTAGCGCAACGCTTCATGAGTGAAGAAGTCTTAGCTTGCTTGACAACAGAGTTCTACAGAAATACCCAGAAACCAGGAGAGGAAATTGAGGTCTTTGACCGGAGGAAAGCACAAATGTACCACTGTATCTTCCCCGACGGGAACAAAGAAGGCTGCATCAGACAAATAACCCGCTTATTGTTTCCATGGCTATGCAATATCTTATTGATACCCAAACACTCGATAGTGGATGAGCTCATAGAGAGAGCCCGTGGAGCAGAGAGAAACTTTCAAGCGCAAGCTCTGCTCGACTAGGCTAAGTCTGCAAAAGCCCTAGAAGATTGGAAAACGGAGGAACGTCGGAACAGACCACCACCACCAACCCTGCAAGCCCCTCTGTTACAGAAATACTGGTACTACCACGAGTACCACTACAACAAGGATTGTCAGCAGAAGCCTGGCCCGCGGCTCGAATGCACGGACGAAGGGCGCAACTAACGAACCGCTACCCAACTCCGTGGAACAGAAACTGACAAACGTACATCCACAAAGGGAAACACCTTCACCGGTGGTTCAAAGGCGGTAATCCCGTCGGCAAAGAGATCAAACTGTCAAGCTTTTAGACGAGGAAGTGGAAATACCTGAAGACCCCTATATCGAGGTCCGACTCAACAGGAGGAACGCATTGGCATTGCTCAACTTGGCAACATCTGGAAACTTCACCCACTGAGACATCCTTAGTTACAACCAGAGAGTGAATCTGCATCCACAGACCAAGACGGTTTGGATGGCAAAACCAGAATGTACTCTCACCGTCAACGGCTGTATCAACCTCCCATTTGAACTACAGCATCTCAAGACCCAAGCCGAATTCGTCGTGTCCCCGGACATCCTAGAGGATCTTATACTAGGCCACCCATGGCTCCACCAACAGCAGTGCATAATGAACATTGGGCAACGGAAAGTATATCTGGGCAACGACCAACGAATCATGCTACATTGAGAATACCAGCCGGAACAACCAACATCTACTAAGATCTGCATCCAAGAAGTCCAGCACGATCTCACTGAGGAGCAATTTCAACAGCTACAGGGGGTACTCTACAAGCACGCGGAGGCCTTTGGAACGGGTGGAAACTTGCCCCAAACTCACATGATTCAGCACAAAATATTGTTGAACATCGCTACACCAATTTACAATAGGTCCTACAAAATTTCCGCCAGACGACAACTGATTATGGAACAGCTGGATGAAATGAAGTGACAAGGGATCGTTGAACCGTCCAACTCTGTATAACTCCCATGTGGTGTTGGTACCGAAGGACGGGCAGCTACACTTTTGCATCAACTACAAAGCCTTAAACGACGTAACACTACCCATCCCACTGCCAGCCCTTGACATAGCGCATACCTTGCAGGATATAGGCGAGGCCAAGGTTTTCAGCACAGTCGATATGCAATCCAGATACTGGCAGATCGCAGTACATCCTACATCCCTACAGATGCCCATATACAACCTTTACGTCATTAGAAGGAGAGACATTTCAATTTAGGGTCATATACCCTTTGCCCTTAAGAACATGTCAGCAAACTTTCAGTGATTGATGTCTTCAGAAGTCCTGACTGGATATATCTGCAAAATTTGTTTCCCCTACCTGGACAACAGAATTGTGTATTCCAAATCATGGGACGAGCACCTAGTCCACCTGCAGCGAGTGTTGAAACTATTAGAGTTCCATGGACTGATGGCAAAACTTTCCAAAAGCCATTTTGGGAAAACATCCATCGAGTACTTGCGCCACATCATTTCTCCAAAAGGAACCTACCCGCAATGCCAGTCCATCAGGGCCATTCAAGAAGTGGAAGAACCTCGCACCAAGTAACAGCTATGGTGCTTCTTGGGATTGTGCAACTGGCTTAGAGATTTCGTACCCAACATAGTGGACCTGATGGTACCCCTTCACCCCTTTTTTGGAGAAAGAAGCCAAATGGAGATGGACTCCAGAACACAGGGCGACCTTCGAAGCTCTCAAGGCCAGCTTTCAAATCTTCCAACACCTACATTGACCGCAGGGGGAGAGATCCGTCATTCTGCAAACGGACACATGCCAGAATGGACTCTGCGCTGTCTTTTACCAGGAGGACCCTGATGGCTGGCAATTTAGCGATAGCATATGCCAGCACCCGACTGAACGAGATACCATATCAACGAACAGTAATGTCTGGCGGTGAACTGAGCAATCCTGAAGTTCCGCTACTACCTGGAAGGAACCCACTTCGTGCTGCGAACAGTCGTGCACTCAAGTGGCTATGGGAGACTCGCCACAACAAAGCCAAGCTAGGATGCTGGGACCTTCTTCTTTCGGAATTCGACATTGAAATCCAGCACTGCACCGGGAAGAAGAATATTTCCCAGATGCTCTGCCCGCCTGCCCTACCAACTTGAGGATGCTAAACACGATGAGGATATCGAATGTATCCTGCCTCCCGAACCTCCAGGACCACAACCAGAAGAGTAACTTCGACTCCTACAGTTAAACCTAAGCCAAAGTCAGATTGAGCATCACCAAAAGCTTCACTACCAAGTGAAGAACCTCCAGGTAGCGGTGGCTTTAATGGGACCATATCCCCGCAGCATGAAAGGAAACTGATACCTGCTGGTCATCACAGATTTGTTCTCTCGTTGGACCAAAGCGTTCCCTCTACCCAGTTAAGAGACATATCACATTATCTACAAGTTCGAACAGGAGATCTTCCCACGTTGGGGGTATCCACAGAGCATACAGATGGACACTGGCACCCCAATTCATGAGCCAACGTTGGCAACGGGCATGTCAAGGATAGGGAGCAGAAACTTGAACAATGCTGCCCTACCATCCGCAAGCCAACCCAACCGAACGACGTAACCAAGAACTCAAGAAGTGTCCGTGCCTTCATTTGGAAGACAATCAACGTTATTGGGATCGCCATCTGCCCAGAATCCTTTTCGCTCAGCACGGACGCACCGACAAGGTCATTGACTCCAGTCCTAACCAGCTGCTGTTAGGATTAACTCTTCGATGTCCGGGAGAATGGCAGTGGGAACATGAGCCCACAGATTGTCCATGTAAAGCTGCTTTGAAGCACGTCGAAAGAGCCCATGAGCAACAAGAGGCGCATATTACCCAGAAGTACCCTCACCCATGCACTGGAATCCGCACATTTGAAATGGGGGGGACTGTCTTGTTCTGCAGCCACCCCCTGAGTCACGGCAATGCCCAATTTGGCGTCAGACTGGCCGGAACGTGGGAAGATTCATACAAGGTGATAGGACGCAATGATAATATCTACTGGACGGAAGACAGCCGAGGCAAGATCCAGAAAGCCATCAGGGGTCAGATGCGTGACTACCCCGACACAACCTCAGAACCTGTCAAGCATGATGCTGCTTCGCTGCACTCTGATACGCTGGACGACAAAATGGAAGATGCTGAACCCTCCTCCCCCCAGGAAGCACGAATGTCACAACCTACAAGGCCAGCCAAGGTAGAGCAACCAGTGACAGCCAGCCACTATTCAGCAGCAAACAGGATGAGCTTCCCAAAGCCGAGAAGCAAACCGTTCTGAACGGACGATAGCATGCACCCCTTCTACATTCTGCCAGAACTTCATTCAGCAGCCTGGAAAATGGAACCAGTGCACCTCCAACGTGTCTTGGAGAAGCCCAGCGGACCGCCAGCACCCAAGTCCAGCTGCCGGCACCAAGGAAACTTTGATCTCCAGCTCCGTCAGACAGACAGCGCCACCTGAGCATTCGTCTCGACGAACTACGCCATCACCTCCGGCTCCCTCGAGCCACCTCAGCCAGGAATGTACCATGCCCAATACTGTAGTAGACACTAGCACCGAAAACCAGCCTTCATCTGCAGAGGCCGCAGCCAGAACTTTCAGAGTCTCTGATGCCACCTCCCAGGCCTCAGCACGACTCAAGTCTGCCACTGCAGACAGCCCTTATCGTACCACCACACTAGCTGTCCAGTCCATGCTCAACACAGAGGCTGCTGTCTTCAAGTCATGGACATAACCTGAGGCCAAGCCTGATGCGCAAACACAAGGCCATGAAGGAGTACAGGACTGCGCTGCGGCCTCCACCTGCGGGGATAGTATTAGTTTTGATTGTATACCAGTGTGTAAGCTGATGTACTATGACCTGCTTTCAAATTTCAGATCTCCTGCCAATGCCAAGGGAAGTCTACTGAACAGCTGCCATGGACAAGACTACACCCCACCAGAGACACTGCGAGTAAAGAAGCAGCCCCCAAGCGCCCACTTCATGGATGTGGAGGAGAGCCCGTGGTCACCACAGTGTGTCAGCCCATCAAGGGCCCAGCATCTTCTTGCCGAGAAAGGTCAATCATTGAAGCTGAAGTCACCTACCTGACTGGTGGAGTGAAGAGATTTGGGCGGCTCTTGACAGCAAGGTCTTGAGAGCCGATGAGACCTAACTGGTGGAGCTCCGCAGTTACCACCAACACGACCATGCAGCAAGGATGACTGGTCCAAGCCACTCTTGGATGATCCAGTTCTGTACCCTGTACCACCACTGCCAGCTGAGGGGGTGAGTAATCTCACTGTAGCACCCCTCAAAACATCAAGACGCATGGCAGGTGGGACACAGCAATTAGTTCAGCCACCCCGGGCCTGTCTAACACAAGTATGACCAGGTCTATACAAGGAGATGCCTTGGCAGCCACCCAACCGCTTTTGCTGGCCAAACTCGCCTGATACACCTTCTAAAAAGTGGGGGCATCCCAGCAAGAAGGCCACCTCATCATCACAGTGAGCACCTGAGCCGCAAGCTGCACCGCCACCAACTGCGATAGTGGCATTAATTGACTGTACAAGTCAGTAACATGTCTATACCCTTGAGTTGCGTAGTCCCAAACCATTTCTTAAATTCCCTGTTGAGGCAAATAACCAGTCATGCAGAGCCTGTCAACAGAGAAGAGAAGACCTCACGTGTGTAAAATCAGTGCAATGCCAGTGTATATAATGTTGTGAATACAAAGGAAGCAAGACAAAAATGCCATAGGTTGGTATGTTGGAAAAATAATGTTTTGAAACTATAAATACCACACACCTCAGTTGTCACAAGTTTTTGATAAATCTTGCAGTATGTTGAGTCAAACCACTTTTGCTATAAAAGCAGTTATCATTAATGTCAATATTATGTTCAGGGTTGAAAGTGCTATTATGTGTATTTTAAGTGCCATTTTTTCCCCCCCATAAATGTAGGTGACCCATACATATTTTTAATAGGTAAGTGTGTATAAAGTAGTGTAACTCACATTAGATTAGGTTAAGTAACAAATCCCAGGGACCTAAGCTCCAAAAAAGGCCTTATATCCCTCCCCAGAGTCAAAACTGTCACATGTAAACTGCACCTGCCCAGCGACATATAGGCAGCTACAGAGCAATCCCCTTTTACTATGTCTTCAGCGCCAGGGCAGGTAGAAAAATAGATTCACCACATCCCATGTGAGTTTGGGTTTGTAAATATGCTACTTAACCCCACTGCTTCAAAGTTACGTGAATGGTGTTAATTTGACTTTTCAGGATAAATTGTACAATGTTTATGTATGTAATCACAGCCCTCAGCTGTTTTTGTGAGCATCACACATTTTCGCTTTCCTTGAAGGACCGCGATGCTCATCCGAACTCCTGTTACTCCCTCCCCACACAACACACCACCCCAGAGGGCCGAAGCCATTAGTGCGCCACCTGCCAAGAGACCCAAGTGGAGGAAAGAGTGAGACAGTACAACCAGTAAACCCCCGCACATGCCAGTGCCGCGCAGACAGCGCACAGAAGAGTGGTTGAGATAGAAGCGAAAGTCGCCCACATTAAGGTAACAGTCCGCGACATCACCTACCTTCAACAACTGATGCGATGATTCTCCACCACGAGAATGGGGGGGGGGGGGGGGGGAGGGGGGGGATTGGTGCATGACACGTATATAGACTACTACTACTTTTTGCTGCATCATGTGCTCGCTATGTGCCTACCAGTGATGTAACCCTGAAAGACAGCAAAACAAGCTAACATTATGTCTCCTATAAGGTGGATAACTGGAGATTGTAATGCACCCGACGGAAGAATATATTAAATCACCCCTGCCTTAAATAAAATCCAGTGAAATGGGAATATACTAGCAAACAACGACAGAGAAACTGTGCCTGAGCTCGCGCAGCTTACATAACCCCACATAGCAGGGAAGCCAGCTTCCCTGCCGCCCCGAAAGATGGCAGCAAAGTTCAGCTCCGCCTACAGAGGGAGAAACTAACCCCGTAAGCGTAGGTTAATAAATGTCCCTGCATTGCGACAGAACAGCAGTTCCCATTGTGAGTTCACATTAGCAACTTGCCTTCGCACAAGTCATGCCAGATTATCTGCTCGGTTTGCTCTCTACCGCTCTCCTCACGAGAGACTAACAGTTATCTTCAGCTACCAACGTCGGACATCTTCCTACATGCGCTGCAGCCCTAGAAGAGTTGTCGACCCCCACTTAACACTTGATACTGCCATAAACACCTACACCCCATACTTCCCCCTAAGTCCCTTCAGGACACCCACTTAGCATCAGTTAGAGTTTAGTTGTTATCACAGCTACCTAGTTGTTGCTCTGTGCTCTTTTGCTTGCCCTTTGGACCATGCTCTTCAAGCCAACAGGCACCTTGACCTGTCTTTGATTACCTTCCAAGAGTTAATCTGCACTTGATATTAGTACGAGAGTACAGGTTACAGTGTCTTATACTGGATAGAATAAAAAAAGTTTCCAGTTTAATTGCTGTCTGTACTTTCTTGAGTGAACTGAGCATAGTTATCTCTATCTCCCGTAAGCATCACCCCACAAAGGAGAGGTGGGGAACCGCAGATTAATACTGATTTTGCTATATCTTAGTGTAGAATAGTGGCCTTTCTCCTAAAAAGGACTCAACGTACATCACAAGACACAACCCGTTAGACACCCATATTGTGGACCTGGCATGTAAAGGTACCTGGTGCACACATACAGTAGAGCAACAGCAATTAGCAAGACACATGACAGAGGCTAGGCTAACCTATTACCTCCACAGTGTATAAATTAGCTGGAGTGAGTACCAGGCCTGGTAAGGAAGGATTTACCTCTTCCTAATCACACCCTAGCTAGGGTTATTGTTGCCTGCCACCCTATTGTGGACATGATCCATAGAACCTAATTCCTTTGTAAATGGCATTCATCCACAGGAGGGGTAGTAAGAGGAGTGATAGGAAGGCAGTTGCCATCCTACCCTTGCTGTTTCCCCACGTCATATGTTTGGACCCCTGGTAAAGCTCCTGGGGCTGTACACCCAGTCATCGAGATCCTCTGCGTAGGCTTACCCTTAGACCTAAGCATCGAGCGTATCAACAACCTAGATGCAGTTCCACCAACGAGTACCCGTGGGCCGACAGCCCGCCAGCCGCAGCTGAACACGTCTCCCTGCCGAGCCGTCCAGCAGACACTGTCGCCATCACCCAGCAGGGCCATGAGGCCCGCCATTGGATCAATGTCGACAAGCACCCGTTGACCAGTTGTGGGAGGTAAGCCAGCGGCCCTGCAAACACCCCATAATCACAAACCAGCTCTAGCACAGATCGACTTTGTGACAAGCAGACGGCCTACTTGTCAGACACTCTACAAAAGAAACCATGAAGGCTAAGTGCCAGAACTTACAGAACCTGCCACATTCGGGTCTGTGAACCCCTTTTACCTGTGTGCCTGATCTAGCATTAACTAAAAATAACTTCTAGTAAGGCACTGATGTGTTTCTGTCCATAGACCACCAAGCATCAAATTTGTTACACAATATGAATACAAATACTGTTGCATTTATGAGTGATTAATAAACATAAGTTTTGGTGATGGGACCAGGATTCCAAAACACTAGACAAGAGAAAATGAAACTAAGAAAGCACTAGCCAAGCTCTGAAAGAAAGTTTCTACGAAATGTAAAAAATTAACTAGAGGTATAAAAAGATTATATGAACGGACAGATGTGTCACGGTTCTGCTGTGCAATTTTACATAATACTTTATACTCATATTTATTTTGAAATATTTACATTAAGTTTCACAATCCTGTCCACCCTGTTGTGATAACATCAAACTATAAAGTATTCAAAAACAGACTGTCAAGCCCACCTTGTTGGCCTCATCCTGGTCTTGTGTGTGCTGGAGCCCCGCACAGAAGTGCAACATGAGCACCGCCAGCGCTTGTACCCGCTGGTCAGATTTACCAATCAGGAATGCTATCCTAGTGCTGGTCTCAGGATCCTTGCTATCCTGTTCTTCCTTTGCCAGCTGCATGCGTGATTGGGTTTCAGTGTCCATCGCTGCCTTCAGCTTCACTATCTGTTGTATACACAGTACAAAACCATTACGTCTAACAGAAACATTATTCAGCATCAGAAAAAACATTTACACAAACAGGGTGCTATTCTGCACCTACGTGGTACTGGTTACAATACCTGATGTTGCTTTGTAGTCAAATCTATAATGCCCAAAACAAACTACCACATCTCCTCCATTACGAACGTAATATAGTATAACCCTCCTATAATGTTCCCATTTAATAATGTTTTCCTATATGTAATGGAGAATTTATATAGTCCTGACAGTTTCTCCATAATAACAATGTTAATTACCTGAAATAATGTTGGCATCATCATAAAAACATTTTACCTATACACATGTTTTGTTAATATTTACTGTACTTGAATCACTGATGATACAAGATAATTACCAAGAAGTGTATGGACACTGAAGATTAGAGTGTACTTTTATCTCTGGGAACAAAGTGGTCATATTTGTTAACATACATAATGCACTTTATTTGTAGGTATTAATCTAGGGAATCTGTATGGTTACTATTCTAGGTGGGACAAAAAAAAAAAAAAAAAAAAAACCATGAGTGGTGCCAATAAAATTAAAACTAACTCACAACCATTGCAATAAGAGAGGGAAGATGAAAATGGAGAAAAACTTGGCACATGCCGCTATCTGAAGCCTGAACTGAGACATGGTCCATGTGGTTTTGGTTGCGCTAGGTCACGTACGCTGGATCAATATTACAGGTTACTGTTGGAATATCGGGGCCTTGGCACAAAGTCTGGGACTGTGAGCACACCTTACTTACTTTGGTCAGGCTTCCTTACCTCGCCCACCTGACTCGTAACCTGTTTCTCCAATAGTAGGGGTGGTTGGATACCACTGGTACTGGCCCCAAGCCCTGGTGTCTTACTGCTGGTGTCAACTGCTGGTATGCTGGGTTCTGCGCTAGATAGGCTGGCTGCTTGTCAATATTTGATGCGAGTAGGAAATACACCTCTTGAATAAAAATACATGGGTAGGAACAATAGGTATTTATTACGTAGTAATAAACAGAGTGGTGCAGACTATCTCCAACCAAGCAACATGTGGTCGGAAGTTACCTAAGAAAAAACAGTTGGAGGTGACCTGTTCCTAAACTAACTTGGTATATAATGACTTTGACGGCTATAAAAACAACTCAGTCGCAGCTACTCTAACTTGGGATGTCTTGAAGAGACTTTTAAGAGAAAAAGGTGCTTAACGGCATTGGGTGTAGTTGCTACTACCAAAAAGTAGTGACGGTTATTGAACCAGGAGGAACGACAACGGAGAGTGTGGTATTACTGGTGTCTGCAGGCTTACTGTTGAAGAGCTGGTGGTAGATGCTGCAGAACCTTTGGAGTTGGTGGTAGCCATTGACGGCAGCCTCTGGGACTGCTGCTGACTGGTGGTAGGAGCCACTGGAACTCATGGTGGCTGTTGACAGAAGCCCCTAGAGCTTATGGTTGTTGGTGGTGGCAGCCTCTGACTTGGTTGAAGCCTCTGGAGTTCTTGGAGAGGGCTATGAGGACCTAATATTCAATAGAGAGCCCCGGCACACAAAGTTTTGAGGTGAGCTACTGGAGAAGATAACTCCCGTCTTCCGCTGGGCATAGCCTTTTATAGTGTGCTCGGCCTGCCCATGCCTGGGCTGGAGAGGGGGCTGCAACATCTGCCTAGAGTGAGCAGGGTGGAAGAATCTATCCTCTGCACTCCACTTGGCGATATGGCCTCGGATGCTTGACGGCACTCTGACAGCTTCGTTAGAGTGGCAACACACTATCTGCCCGGTGTGTCAGGGAAGCCGACGTGTTATTGCGACCACTTGGAAACATTGTTTAGTTCACGTGCTGGAACCGCCCACTAGGCTGGGAGCGATCCTGTGTGCATTCATAAATAACGTGTTGGGTTTGACTCTTCCTTGAGTTACGTAGAACTATGTAAGTAGTAAGGTAAAGTCGGTTTCGGAAGCAGTAGAAAATACCACGTGTCTGTAACTGTCCCTCCATCGGAAACAATCCTGTAGCCATCTATGGTTCCTTGTTGGTTTGATAATAACATGTTAGGATGTGTCGTAGTTGTTTGGTATAACTCAAAAAGAGGCACACAGCAAACTGAATGAATTGCAATCTCATGAATAGTAGAATAGTGATAGGGACTGTGTTATAATCTCCTTCATGAAGCAGTAATTATTTCATTAATGCGTGACACATATTTCAGACTATATTTTTTTTGTTGATTTCATTATGTGCGCACCACATGCCCAGGAGATATGAACCCCGACTGGTTGCCTCCAAGGTCATGTGACAACTCCTACTTGGAAAACATGAGTTACGAGAGGACTATCATGCAGTAATAAAAGGATAGCCATACCATTTCCCCTGCCTATCAAAGCCTGTGAGAAATGAAGCCGGCCAGCAAAGCAAGTCAGTTGCCCCTATGCGAGTGGCGGACACTGCACGCACACCAAAAAATCTACCCTACCGCTATCCACCCCGAGAGACTGCAGCAGGGTCATTCCGGAACTGAACCAAGAGGGGAAGTGGGATAGCGGCCAAAGACAGCCGAAGAACGAAGGGAATCAAAATACATGCCGGCTGGCAGAATATAAGGGCGTGTGCCCAGCAGAAATGCCAGTTGTTTTATTAGCTCACTTTAGCAGAAGTTATGCTAAAGCTTTCTACCCTCAGCCATCCTCTCAAGGACCCTCCACGAAAATTCCAAGTGATCTACAGTATTAGTAACCAACACCGATGACTTGAACACCCGTTGCAGCCCCGAAGAGTTGTCGTTTGCCCCCCTAGACACTGCCATCTAGTTTCACCACTCCCTTACAGCCCACATCACAAGTAATACCCAGAGTCCATTCTGGACTAACAGCCTTCAGTCAGGGTTAAGTTGTTTTCATGGCTACCTAGTTGTTGCTCTCATAGCTCTTCAAGGCAACATGCCCCTTCTCCATCATGCTCTACTGACATTTTCTGTAGGTTGACTAAAGCGTGATAAGACGTAGGAGATAGTACGGGTCACCGTGTTTTAACCTGGAGAGAATAAAATACGTAATCAAATCCAACCACTGCTTATCCTTGTCTAGAGTGAACTGTATGCTTCATTCCATCCTGGTGTCATCCCGCAAGGGAGCGGCATGGGACCACTGTGTTTTATAACAAGCTTTCTGATTCTAGAGCAGGACAGCAGGCTGTCGCTAACCAGGACTGCACGTACATTAAAGACAATACATATTCTCAGGCTACTCACACTGTGGACAATGGCCCACAACGCCCGACGAGCACAGTAAGATAAAGCCCCCAACTAGAAAGATACTCTAAGAACCCACTCCTTCCAGAACGTATAGACCCGCTGGAAGGAGTGTCAGGCCTGACGAGGACCGACCTAAGCACATCTGCGCACACTACTAGCTAGGGTACCGTTGCCTGCCGCTTCAGTGAGGGGTGAACTGTAGTAACACCCTTCCCATTCATCCTGTTGCCCACAGATGAGGAAACCGGTGGCATGATAGGGCAGCTGCCGTCCTTGCTGATCATCACTCCCTTGGGAAACCCATCTACACCAGCCTTCAGCTGCCTGAACCCCAGGAACGAGCCCAAAGCAGCCTGCCACCTGTTGGAGCCTCACTCCACAGTCCTCCCTGTGGTCGGCTACCTTCACCTAGAACTACCTCTATTTCTGAGGGTAGAGCCTGAGCTGTCCGTCCGCACAGCACCTCCAGCACTAGCGACCCTTACGACCACCAGCATTGATGCTGCTGGCCAGACATCATGCCCACTGCAAAACACGGCCTGGACCAACCAGCATACTTCTGTGCTAGCCCCAGGTCCCGAGCCTTCACTGGAGGGCCAGAACCTGCAACTACCCTGAGTTAGGAGTAAGCCAGAGATCGGCTTACCCCAGCCACTTGGGAGCCTCACCTTCCACAGCCCGACTTTGTGCCCTGCCAACACTATTTTAGGCACCAAAAAGAGTCAGGCATCAGCCATGCAAACAGGGTATTAACTAACATAAAGGATTAGTTAAATAATTAATTGTGTTTTTGCATTAATTTCTTAACTTCTTTTATTCCTAAACTAATTTTTTACATATGTTGGTTTGCCATTCTGAATTTATTCTTTCCTTATGTTTTCCTACTACAATGTAATTTTCTCATGGCCTCATGAAGTACATTATAAAAGGGTTCTACTGTAAATTCTTACAAGCTGGTGTGTATGTTAGCACAGAAGAATCTCACAAACTACATATTTGAAAATAAGTTTTAATGAGAAATATTTATACAGTTTGGAGATAATATGAAAATATACTGAGATCACATGAGCTTACAGCCGTAAGGCTGGTAGGAATCTTGGATGCTCCAGAGCTAGACACAGCAGTGCACAGAGAGAGAGAGAGACTGCCTTCTATAGTACGGAGGTGTACTAGACCCACAGCCACATGGAGAAATAGGCGTCCTGAATTGAACCCAGAGTTCCCATGAAATATGTAATAAAGTTTCCCACTACATCACAGAGGTAATCGTACAACATATGAATGACTATTATTTCAATATCCACATTAATAACACAAAGTGATTGCTTTTATTGAGACAGCATAAAAAATTAATTTCTTTACATATTCTCAAGTGTTATCTTGCATTTACGTATATAGTACGACTTTATTAATATAGCTACAATAAAAAACACAGTTTTATTATCTATGTTTCTGTCCTTAACAACTGAATCTAAGATTATGTTCCCCGCTAGTCAGTTCAGTATTTAACCACAGATGTGGTCATAAAGTGTTGAGACTCAGACAGAGCAGGTGTGTTGAAAACTGTGTTACTAGGGTTGCCCTTAGGGTGGACCACACCACCAAGACCTGAAAACTCTTCACCTGGGAGATGAGGGAGGGAACATACCTATCTCCCATGGGTTGAGTATAGAGAGATGATTGAGGGTTATGGTTGGCACTTAACCAACAACAAGATCTTGAGTGCCGGTGAGGGTCAACTACCGCACAGATGGAACAGAGGCAGAATACAAGGGTGAGAGAATTGGGAGTGCCCATGAAAACCAGCGCCGGCCATCGGTAACGTTCACTATGTTTCCCACATGTGAAAATCTGGTTGATCCCACGAGGAATTGAACCCAGTTCACCTTGGTGCAAAGTGAGTACCTAGCATTTTTCAAGGGATTTCTCTAAATGAGTAAGGCAAAGGAAATGGGCTTTGCACCGTCCTATTCAGCCATACCTTCTCCACCTCTCTGACTAATGTATATACGGGTCACTGCAGCTGATTTTGACTACTCCGTTGGTGCACTTGAGTGAGATAAGACCTCTGAGAAGATGATCTTGGATTCCAGTGTACATAAGCTACTTACATGTGTGCACACATACATTGGGGGGGGGGGATAAGAGAGAGAGAGAGAGGGGAGAGAGAGAGAGAGAGTGTGCGCACGTGTGTGCGCATGTGAGAGAGAGGCTTGGTTACGTAGCATGCAGCTCTCATTGGTAAATAAAACATTTTCCAAGGCTATTTTAATTCTTATCATAATGTGGGTACAAGAACTCTTCTAAGGATGGGACGGGTGAATCCAAGATTCCTCGAATCTCTTGAATCCACTGAATTCGATGATCTGAGTATTTGAGACAGGATTTGAATAAAATATTTAACACAACAGGCTTAGATTCACTTTCCTTTAACACTGCATTTCAATTACGGTGCAACTTTGATATAAACATTTTTGAACAAGGAAAATTAATGTTAGAAGCGGTTGAACATAATAAGAGGGAATTTTATAACACATACCAAGATGAGGGCAGAGATTTATGTTTGCAGACAGAAAAAATTATGTGTACTTACACACAAAATTAATGACACATGGAAATATTGAATAGAAGAATAGTTTAAGAAATGTGTTAAGCGCTGCCACCAATTTTTTTTTTTTTACTGGTTTTGCCAACATGACGCACAATTAAGGTTAAAATAGGCTCACTGTTCTTCTGACATTTGATAACATTGCCACTCTTTGTAAATTTTATTATCTCTTAGTTTGAAAACAATATAAATTGTGTATCTTGCAATTATGATCATGACAATGGACAAAGATGATGACCATAAAATAAAACATTCAAGTGCATATGTAAATGTAAACATTCATATACCATTGGGTTACTGCTTGCAATTTACGCAGTGAAATACGGTGCTATGTTTTTAAAGTAAATAAATTTTACAAAATGTGTGCTAAACGTTATAGTGTGACTATGTTAAATATGGCCTAAAAGGGTTGTTGCTATACATAGTGAAGTGCATGTGTGCTGTTAGCCTCCATTGTTAACTGCAGCGCATGTGGTTTGATTACAATGCCAAACCAGAAAGTTTGGGCAGCAGACAAGGCTTCTCAGTACAAAAAAGATGGTTTTTACTGGCTAGACAAAAATACTGTACTGTGCAAATACTGTAACTGTCAAGTATTATGGGAGAGGAAAGATTCTGTGGATAAGCATCTGAAATCAGCTAAACACGTGATAAGTATGAATCAACGTAGTGATAAAAGTTCTAGGTGTCAGACATCAATTTTAACATACTTTTGCAACACTAGAAAAAGGAAACAGTTGGACAAGTATCTGGGGAGATGTATTGTGCAATACAAAAATAATGTTTAAAAACTTATTTAATAAATTGTTTCCTGTGAGTGTAATGCCATCATAAAAGCTCCCAGCATAATGAAGATATTTCAAAAATTTTTAATAAATTGTGAGTACAACAATTTCAATGAGGTTAAATAAAAATATTTATTTAAGAATTGAAAATAGTGTAGATATTGATACCTTCCATGCATTGTAACATTTTCAAATTGATTCATTGCGAATACTGAGCCAATTGAATTCAGAGGTAGCAGCACTGTCTTTTGAAATTTTCATTCTTCAACTAAAATAACAGAGTTATTTGTCTTCTTTGGTTACATTATCATTGTTTGTTATAGTTTAGCAGTTTAGTTTGGTGCACAATTTGGATAATTCAAGAGTTAACATAAAGCAAGTTTAATCAGAAAATAATGCTGTCATTACAAGGTATAAATTTTCTATTGTTTTAAAACTGACTACTAATAAAATTTAAAGAAAAGAGAGTAGCAATGTTATCAAATGACAAAAAAAAAAAGTACTTAATCTTAAAAGTTGAAAACTGCATCATGTTCGCAAAAAATAAAAAAAATTGTGGCAGCACTTAACATACTAATTGTTAATTGAAAACCATTCTTCTAAACAGGCTTTCCATATGTCCTATTAATTTTTATGTAAGTATATACTAATAGTTTTCTAGCTGCAAACACAAAAACTGTGCCATCATTTTGGTACACTGCATATGGTTCACTCTTATGATGTTTTACTGTTTTTACATTTAATTTTTATCTGTTCCTTGAAAAATAAAATGTCAGGGTTTCACTGTAACTGAACTGTACCTTAGCCTGTTATGTCAAACCCTTTACTCTAATCCTGTCTTGAATACTTAGATCCTAAGATCCCATGGTTTTGAGATTCAAAGAATCTTGGCTTTGACAGTCTCATCCCTATACATGACCTATTAAATCAGGAAGCTATTAGAAGATAAGGAGAAAAAAACATATTAATCACCATAAAATTGGTCACATAACTGCCAGTTGTAACACTTCTGGATACATGTTCTTACCATAAAGGTTTCTTCCCTCTGACTGCTTTTGACACATAAAGTTATGACAGTTCTTACAATTTTAACCTAAACACAATCTGTTACTGAAAATATTTATAAGAAATTTATTGAAAACAGGGTTCCTATATTAAAGAAGCAAAAATTCGGTCACCATGTTGTTAATTTTCTCCTTGCGCTCATTTAGAGACAGGCTAGCATACAGGTCTTTGCCTGTAGATTTGGCTATGTTCATCAGATCCTCATCGTTCGGATGTTGCAGGAGATGTTCCAGAGCAGCAGAGACATCATCTTCCAGCAGGGAGTGAGGAAATTGGAATGGGCTGCCAACCAGAGATGCCTGAAAATTATTTGCAAATATTAGTACACACATTCTTAATGTAACTTAGCATGGTCCGAGTGTGAACAGCATGAGTGCACTTTCTATGGCACACCACATCGTGCACATGCACACGTAAGTGTTCACAACTGTTACCTCTAATCCCTCCAATTACGTACCTCTACATGAACATGCCTGACAAACTGTACAGATTAAGGATAGTAGAAAAGTAACAAAACTGGGAGAAGACTTAACTTTACAAATGCACAGTGCTATATGAGTGTTCTTCATTGAATTCACAGTCTATAAAATAGCGTCAAATTTACACATGCACCAACTACACTTGTCAACTGTATTACACTGCTACAGAGAAAGTAAATGAATTTTGCTGCACTTGCAGAAATCATACACATAGATCCCTGTGATTAACAGTGGCTTTCTAGGTGCATATGATCAAATAGCAGGACGGACATGAAAGAATAAGCACATGAATTTTTTCTATTGAATGTAGTACATTTATGATTTTACTGAAATATTTAGTTGTTTACTTATATAAGTTACCATTTTAAAACGTACCAATTTATTTACTGCACTATGCTAAAAATACTTCAAAAGTGAGAATTCACATGATATATCCAACACGAACATTCTAGCAATACATAAACAATACAAGCAACTTCAAAGTTATACCAATAAAATGTGGAACGAAATATCCTGGAGGATTTTCATGGATCTAACTTACATCAGATGTAATATAAAGCAAAATATTTAGTTTAACAGGGCGTCTCTTCAATGTCTGGTCAAACCTGAAGATGACGACATGTAATAAAAAGTCACATAAATTAGTAACAAAAACAACTGGCTGTCACATAAAAGTTGCATAGGAAATTCACATTTTTAATAAAAGAAATTTAAAATTTCAATCACTGTGTACATAGTTAATGCTGATATCTTCACAAACATAAAAAATAATTTTTAATGCAGCAAAGACAATTACAGTGCGAAATGCTACACACATTCTCACCCATAATGAGGCAAAAACAGATACCTAGTCTTTCTCCTATACTGAATTCTATGACATTTCACAATATACTAATGAACACACAAAAAATACAAATCAATGTAAAAAATTAATTTGCCTGTTGCTAAAATAAAGTTTCTTTTTTTAAAAGACTCTTTGAGTATTCTAATTCCTCAGATACTAATCTGTTTAAAAAAAATCCCCCATATTAACATAGCATGTTATAGCAAGATGTTATGGTATTTTTAGGCTAGGTTTGCTGTTAATCAGAGTAGATAAATTGAAAACACAATTACTATAAGAGTGATGTAGTACTAAAAATAATGATATTCACTACAGCATTTTATACACTTACAAATGTTAATTCAAAACTAAATACTTGCTTTTTAAAACTTTAAAATGTATTTTTCTACTAAATCCGTACATCTGCAATGTGAAACCCAACACAAAGGACTGAGCATTATGATGTTGACAAAAGCAGTGAAACCAAGCTTCTGCATGCCCTCAAGCAGAATTCTTGTTGTGGTCAGTTAGTCATGTCACCAAAATTTGTCACACAAGCACCCCTCAATGGCAGAGAGCTTAACAGATTGTACTAGGCAGAGGCAGATCCACAGAGGGGGTGTCATAGGAGACATGACCAACCTCTTCCCCCCCCCCCCCCCCCCCCGAAACCCTAACATTGACATGAAACTGTCCTGTGAATGTTTTAAAACTGAAATGCAATAATGTAATTGTTTTTAAATACTGATTATGATTAATTTAACATTGCTTCCTAAAATTACGAGAAAAACCCCCCTTGCCTTGCCTTAAATCAAAAGTCAAGGCCTGTACCTGCATAATGGGAAAATTACCTCTCCCACCTCTTCCACAATGGATTCTACAAAGTTGAAAGAGAAAAAATCAGCGCAGATCTCTTTGCAAACAGTGTTATTTCCTTAGTAATTTGTACAAAATAAATTAAAGAATGGCTTCTTTAACATTTCTGATACAACTTGATCATGACTTTCTGATTTACAGGACAGATTTTCACCTGATGTAGCTTTTGCTGATGTCCGCAAAACTTCAGATGAAGTTGTTACACATGTCTTTAGAAAACGTAACCTAAGCTTTTATTTTTCTCATATTTTGTAAAAGATCTATCTTTTCAAGGCGATGCTTCAAATTAGAAGTGGAGAGGCCAACTGTCATTCCTGCATGGAAACATGAGGCATTTGCAAATATTATTATACAATGCCTTGTTTTCATTGCTGATGCTATTTGTGAAGAAATTCCACACACCACTTTTCCAATTCATCCTAAATTTTTTACAGCTATAAAGTTTACATAAAGTGGGAAAGAAATACAGAAAGAAACAAAGAAAAAGAAAGAAAAATGTGCACGAACACACACCAAAAACGTAAAAAGAACATGTACACAGTTAATAGAACTCAAGAAAACTGGTGAAAATACTTTCTAACAAATAATCAATCAAACACAAAAAAATTATGCATGACGCCTTGTCTGATTTTACTACAAACACAACTTTGCCCCATCTGAACATGCTTTCACTTCACTAAAGTGGGGTTACAACAGTATTAAGGGTTGGTCACATGCCTACAGAATAAGCCCTTGCGATAAGGAGTGTTATTACAGACGCATCCATCCAGCTTTTACTTTTCGCTCCACACATTTAATCAGATGTCACATTAACCTCCCTGAAAAGAGATTTTACTATCGGCCAAGTGGTCGAGCCCGCCACCCAAGGTCATGTAGTTCTATGGTGCGCCAAAGGATGGCACCACAAGTATAAACGCTGACGTATGCCGCCACAGCAGAAAATCAAGCAGTAGACGACGCTAGCAGACAGCTCGATGGGCAGCGCAGGTCATCCTCCCCTGCACCCCTCACCGACAAAGGGCCTACGGATAAGGAGTATATAAGTTCATGCACTGCCCACAGATCATCAGTATGCTCTGCTTCCTCCACTGAGCTTAACTGTGCCGGAGGAAGACTACTCAGCAGCTCGTTCTACGAGAGCTTGTCCTGTTCCTTCCACCGCACTTAACTGTGCCGGAGGAAGTCACCAGGTCCTCACAACCTACCAGAAGCACTTCAGCAGCTGCAGCAATGTCCTCCAGACCTTCTGGTAACTCTTCACCAACAGCTCCCAAAGACATCGTCAACCCTCTTGTCTTGCCTGCTGGTAATGGCAATTGCGTCGATACTACCCCTCTGGTAGTCGTTGATGGTCCCTTCAGGACACCTTACGCTTGCCTTACCTGCTGGTAAAAGCATCTACTAACCTCTGGTAGTGGTCGTCAACAGCTCCATCATGACAGCACTTCGCAGCCTAACCCAACGGGAATGAGCTCTTGCAGCTCGCCAACTGGAGAGGCCTCACCTTGCAATTCCTTCCCCACTGTTGTTCCCTGCACTCATCAAGACCGCAGGAGCCCTCATCCAATAGTCACAGCCAACTGCGTGGGTGAGGACATCCCATACGGAATTGCCAACCCCTGGTTCGGGGGCTACCAGACAATCTACAGCCACAGCCCACCCAGGGCTACCACCAGTGTCACCGGTGCATCACGTCCCAAAACCAGTAGCAGCTGCCACCTGACATTGCAGCTGGGTCAGCAGCCACCCCAGGCCACCATGCAGAAAGGTAAACCCATGGCAGTGTGCCACCCCATCCGCCGGGCCGTGAGTGTTATTAGACTTTGTGGCAAATAGGCAGGCCTCACGTCCTACTTTGTACACGGACCATGTGCCGGGCCCCACGCATTAAGATTTCACATCACTATTCTCGTATGACTGGCGACACAATTAAAACTGTAAATTGACCACTGCGACCACCTCACATCCTAAGGCCATAACGTAACAAGGGTTTTCGTGGCAACCCAATAAGGTAGTCACGCGTCAATGAATATAAAGAATTTTATTGGGAGGCTGTTACTAATGGGATATAAAATTATTTCTATACACGCAGAAAAGTAGCTGGAAGGCTAAAATAACAGGCCCCGTGAAAAATAAACAAACTACACACAGTGTACCATGTTGGAACACCAAAGAGGGATGAAATTTCCAATAAACTGCAGCAAATGGCCCCAAAGTACACCTAAGCGGCCATCTTGATTAACTTCAGATCATCAAAAAATATCTTGTCCACCTTGAAAAATTACTCCTGTGGCAAGGACACGGCTTAGTGATTGGTTGAGTGACCAGTCCTTGGCTTGTATGAAGCCTAAGTCACGTGGAATATACCATTAGTTCCAGATAATATTTGAATCATTGTGCCCAATTCTTCAGACATGGCGTTTTCTTTCAAATGAGAAAGAAACTTAAAATAGGTGGGGCACAGCTTGTTGCTCTATACATGTTTTCAATTTTAGCATATTTCATACTTATTGCAGCAAAAATAATGACTTTTGAATTTGTAATTTACAACTGAAAAGAGATTTTAATACTTGAATACTTATCTACTATATAATAAGCAGACAGTCTGTATCTGTCTGTCTGTCTTTAATATCTGTAAGTCCCTTGAAACTCAACAGAAGTTCTTCAAATTTTGCAGAAAGAATCCTCAGGGTAAAATACAGGTCAAGTTCGAATCACAGGAAGATCAGATTACGCAATCATTAACTTTTGCCCTGAAACTAATTTTTTAATTACTTTTTTTCCCTATAAAAGGTTTTGTATTAATGCATAGAGATATGAAGGTAATGGAATATCATTTTTGTTTACCTTTAAATGTCTCGCTTCAATGTTGAGTTAATTTCCAAGTGGGGCCATAGTGGCTCAGTGAATAGAGCGATTCCAAGTGGGGCAGCAGTGGCTTAGTGGATAGAACTACATCAAGAGTGGTCAAGTGGATATATATATATCCACCCAGCGCGTGACCTTTTTTTTATTGTCACGGGGCTAGAACAGTTACCATGTTAAAAAATTTGCATGGATATATGTAGGTGATAATGAAATGATGTGAAATTAACTCTCAACATGGAAGGGACTGCGGTCCCATTCTATTTTTCTCTATCCACTTGGCCACTGCGTCCCCACTTAACATAGTTCTATCCACTGAGCCACTAAGACCCTACTTGAAATCGCTCTATCCACTGAGCCACTAACGCCCCACTTGAAATAGTTCTATCCACTAAGCCACTGCGGCCCCACTTGGAAACACTCTATCCACTGAGCCACTGCGACGCCACTTGGAATCTCTGTATCCATTGAGCTACTAAAGCCCCATTTGATTATATATATATATATATCTCTGTGTGTGTGTATGTGTGTGCGCGCACGCGTGCATGCGTGTGTTTGAAACACAGTTGTGTAGCGTACTTATGTTTCTGTAATTTGAATGTTTGCCACAATCCCAACAAATTATTAAGTAAAGCGAGAAACTTTTAAATAAACAATAAACATAGTAAAAAGTAAGTACCTAAGCAATGAATATGAGCAGAATAAAAGAATAAAAGTTACAGTAGGCCTGTATGTGTGCATGTTCACCACTATCTTTTACGTTTGTCATTACGTACAAAAAATAAGCAACATGAGTTGTGTGT
This sequence comes from Dryococelus australis, assembly GCA_029891345.1. Taxonomy (NCBI): domain Eukaryota; kingdom Metazoa; phylum Arthropoda; class Insecta; order Phasmatodea; family Phasmatidae; genus Dryococelus; species Dryococelus australis. Next base: position 83,445,405 of record CM056999.1, on the reverse strand, counting down.
TTGAATTTACTCTCTCTTTCATTGGACTGGTTGCTCCTTTGTTTTCATATTTGATCCACCTGAGGCCGTTATTTAAACAAAATACTCCAACACACATCAATAACAAGAGGTTTAATACTACAGTTCTTTCCCCCATAGTTGTATCAGGGTTAAACACAGTTGTGGCAAAATATATATTGTGCATAACAAATATGTTAACAATGTAAAATAATAACCGTAGGAACTATAGTCAATACAGACATTGTTAAAAGACATAAAGCTAACCTAAATATGGTTATAGGCCTAATTGTGAACATTCGTATGTAATGGTTTTTGAAATATGACAAAGTTTTGAACAGCTGTAAACAGTAAACAAAGTATTTGACAGTTAAAATGTAGAAGTCACATGGCAGTGTATATGTTTACATGTAGTGGGAGGATATGTAACCGGTAATCAAAAGTATAAATTTAGCTGCGCTTCAGAAAAGTGAGAAGGAACTATGAATGGACTATAACATATCTGACACCAGTTTAAAATGAATTGCCTTTGTAGAGAAACACACAAACAAATGGATTTATGCTTAAAATAATAGTTGTTTTCACACACGAGAGACAGTTTGAACAATGGGCCAGCATAATCCACTCCAGCCTTAATGAATAGATTGGCCGTAAGTTATTCACGTTATTCACACTGCAGGAACGATTACCCTTAGCAAAAAAAAGTTGTTCACTTTATTTTTGCTAGGGAGAAGAAATAACAGAACAGTGAATATCTTCATTGGTAACTGTTCCCACAAAGATTCCAGATGGTTGACTCTGCTTTTCTAAGAGCATATCAGCCTCCACTGTAGGAGAAGTTGTTCCGAATTGGCTATGCTAACTGATCCTCATGGAGCCACTGTGGTCCTCCACACCATGACAGATGCTAACTGATCCTCATGGAGCCACTGAGGTCCTGCACACCACGACAGATGGTAACGAAGTTAAGGAAGTAGAAAACCTCTGGAGATTCAGTCAGTGGGATTCTATTCAGATGGCACATGGTGCCATCATTTTGGCAACATTTTTGTTTTGATTTCTCCAACTCATTTGCCATAATCATTGATCATCTGTGAGATAGTGAATTGGTACAGGCACAACATTTCTCACCTTGAAGGATACAGAAAAGCCTCCAAATATAAATATAACGCAATGTTTTTGAGGACTCTTGTACACAGCTCAAAATTGACACGAACACCCTTTTGTTTGGTGCTACCTTAGACTGACACATCAACAGATGTCTTGAATATGACAAAGGCTTGGTACCTCATGAAGCAGTATATCCCATTTCCAAGCTATCTGCAAAATCATGAAATTTCAGCACTGAATCTGGGGCAACCACAAGGGATGAGTCCACTTCTTCTCTAGCCTGTCTGGCTATTCCATATCCCAATCTAAACCTTCCAGTTACAACTCCTGAATCATGTTGGCCTTTGTCAATAGCAACAGTAGACAACCAACCTAATGAGTCAAACACTCTTGACACATGATATACCTAATTTCCCTTTTAGTTCACTGGCTACCCAAACTGTATATGGTAAGAAAATGTATGTAGTTTAGGTTTCCACTGAAGATCAAGTACTTTTAGATTAACATGTCCATCATTACCAAAATGTTAAGCAATGGGCTCCTGAAGCTGAGAGGATAGTAGAGTTGCTAGAAATTCTGGATTGCTATGAGCAAATTTCTGAAGATCGAAACCAGAGAATTCCTACCAGTTCTTTTTGGCTTCCTACAGTTATAACATAATCCACATAAATGTCCAAGACAAGAACATTTGCAGCATGAGGTAACCTACTCTCTCATCCTTAGCAAACCACTGAAAAAGTTGAATGGCCAGAAAAGGTGCTGCAGACATACCATACATTACTTGTCTTTGGGCAAAATTTGTGGATGGGGTCAGCCTTATCAAACCAATGGTAGTCGTGTTGCTCTGGATCCTGAAGCACTTGGCAGTATATTTCCTGTATGTCTGCAGTAAATATGACCTTGTGCAGATGTAAGCTAAGAATGACATCACTTATGCATATAGTAATTTATTCCCTGATAACATAGTATCATTCACACACATTGACAAGGTTCTTGCCAAGGCACAAAAAATAACATGAATCTTAGTTGTTATGCTTGAACCCAGTCCAGATGGTTTCCAACTGGTTGACTGGTTTTGTCTGTGAGTCACCATATTTCTGTGAACCTTTCAATACCTTTAACATTCACCACAACCTCCTACGAAGACTAAGAAATGATTTATTATTGGTAGGTTTCAGACATCTGTGATGGTCAACTCTCACTCTCTGCAGAGATTCATGTCCAGTTTTTATTCAAGCAAAGGATCCCAAGCGTTCACCAACATGCCCAAGACCTGAGTGCAGCTACAGTTCACTTTCCTGGATAATTGATAACAAATGAACCAGGAATTATGCTGCTGTAAAGGTACCCGCACGTTAGGGCGCCGCCCCAGCAAACTGGAAAGTGGAGACAAGGCGTGCCAAGAGCCACCTGGCTCAGCTCTCCCGCCCTACCAACTCTCAGCAAATGTAAACTTAAAAAAAAAATGTAATGAGACCTTGGTATTAAACCCTTTTATCAATATTATATGATTATTAACATAATGTATTAGAGTTTGAATAATTACTTTTTATATGAAAAAACACTGGTTCTTATTGCACTGGATCTTGCAGTTCAGTGCAAAAAACATTCAATAATTTGTATTTCATTTTTAAGTACAACATTATTCTTACTCTTAATGTAATGTTTAGATTAGTGGATTTAATTTATCGAAAGCTGGCTACTCAATTTGTGCAACTCAAATTACTAGTGGAATATATCTCCAACATTGGCAAGTAGTACAAAAGGAATATTAATCAGTAACATTGGCTGTTAAAAATTCATTACTAGTTCTTGACGTGCCATGGGTGACGTTGCTATCCATTCTAGACTCACCAAAGCCATGGCTCCCTTGCTGGAAGAGACGTTAAGCCATACATGCCACAGGACGCCCTTACAACCCAGGGTTAGCTACAGGCCAGCTGATACCTCCTGCCGGCCTGCAATCTGCTTTACCACTCAGCGCATGCACCTACCCCTTTGGCCCTTGGCCGCAAAACGGAAACGCAGTCCAGCTTCTACCATCTCATCACTTCTCCACCGCCCTCTGCCCTCTCTGCCATCCGCAATCCCTATGTATGCCCTGTGTTCTGGGTATATATAGAGATTGCAGAGCAGAGTTGAAGGCTTACTCATGCAGCTCTGTTGCAGGCCGTCACTCTGTCTGGATGCGGACGGACTTAAATCTACCACTAGCCGATTCTCGCAGCGTAGTTGCAAATTGCCACTCTACCTGACCATGTACAGTATCCACTACCGGCTAATAGCTAGCCAGCACCAGTTATAGAACGTTACGCTTCCATACAGCTCACCAAAGTCTCCCCTGCTTCAAGGATACTCAGCTAGCCTTCCTATCACAGCATTCACGAGTGTGAGTAACAGCTACTGGAGTCACCCTGGTCCCCTGTACGACAGTGTCTTCCAAGACTACGCATCACTCCAATTGGCAACCTTATAATCGACCCTTCAGACCCTAGTCAGAGTACAGGCTGGTTATGCGTGTGTACTATTTCGGCAATAAACAAACTGATCTGGCTGATTTATCACTCGCAGCCACTATCTTTCTCAACCTGCCTTGACTATCTCCTACTTCGTCCAAGAGAACCTCAAACATTCTTGCAGAAGCAGGCACATGCCGGGGTCTCCCTATTCCTTCCTTGCCTATAGTGAGCCCTGTCTCTATGGAGTGGTGACCCACTCGACTGTTGCACCCTTCTGTAAGTGTATGGGTCTGCCTGCAACTTCCCACCCAGCCAACAGCAGTCCCTGTCGGGGAGCTCCATCTCTTCGTGATGCTGTCATTTGCTGGAGGACAGTGGTAAGGCCTACTAACCACACCCACCTGCCCACATCTTCTTCCTTTCACGCCTAGCCCACCCTTACGGATCACCCACTGTCTTCTTCTCTACGCAATCTACCCCCCTATACCTCACCACAAGGCCAGGTTGGATAAAACTGCCAAACAAGGACAAGCCCTGATTGGAGGCCTGGTAGAGAATGGACAGAGTGCCAATTGGGTGTATTCCAGGAAGAGAGAGGAAGCAGCTTGGCAGCAGAGAGTTACATTGACCAGCTCGACAAGCGGAAGCAGAAATCTACACTACCAGCTACTTTGACACGTTTCCTGTACCATCTCGTGACTGCCTCCTATTCCACCTAAGAAACCAGTCACATATAACCAGCCCTCAGCCGCAGAGAAGCTGATCCAACCTCCAGAGCTCTCACCCAAATTCAAACCCGGCAGACTCCAAACAGCATTCCTCCCCATGCCCACTGGGCCATAATAGAAATGCCAAAGGCAACCCATTCTACTCCCATAAACGACCCCATCAAGTTGACGATGCCTACTTCCTAGCCGTCTGGGAGGGCAAGGCTCCGATGCCATCCAAAGTCAGAAAGATATGATATATTATGTGGAACATTATATTAACCTGGGAAAGCCAACACTGTAATGGAGAATACATTTTGAAACCTGGTTTGTCGTTTGCTAGTGCCAATGTGGGCAGAGAGCACCTAAATCAGTGGATGCGAGAGTTGCCTAATACTATTTGATTCTGTGTGCCTCATTCCCGCACACTAGCATGATTTTCCTGCTACTTGCAGATGTCTCCATTTATTCTTATGCTGCGCGCTACTCTCCATCGCACTTCGTCTAAGTGTGCGGGTTCTCATTTATTTGAATGTAACTTCCTCAGACAAAAAGAGTTGCTGCACCCCAGTGTGCACGTACCTTAATGAATGGTGCATTTTCCAATGCCTCTATGCGATGATTGACAACCCAACCCGCCTCTTATTGTTGTAACATCTTTAAAGCAGCAACTAGAAAATTTTTAAATTTTCCCCAGTAAGAGACTGTACCAGGGATAAAGGCTCTCCTTGTACAGATGATTTGAAATAGGAGAGTTGCTCCTGGTTGCTTAGGTATACCTGTTTACTTACCAGTGCGATGAAAATGATGGAAAATTTTTTCCAAGACTTTATATACCTTCCCAAAGTTGGCTAGTTACTTGTTGGCCATGCCACCTTTAGAACTTTGGAGAACGGTGCTAGTGCACCTTGTTCACTGGACAAGGTAACAGATCTTAATTTTACAATAACATCATAAAATGCATTCAAACTCTAATTATGCCCTTCTTCATCAAAGCCTGATAATTCATCTTTATTGGCTGCTATGAACAAATAGTCATCGTAAAATGCCCCTCTGGATATGGCCAAAATCTCTTGTACTGTAGCTTCTAACAAGCTATATTGACCTGGATTGGTCACTTCCTTGTCTGCTAGGGTTGCAGGGTTGCTGTTCTTTGTACTTGATTTTCTGTCAGAGATATCCTCAAAGGAGCAGCTGTAACAGCCATCTTGTCTTGTAAGTTATACATGTTGCACAGCGAGTGATCCCTAACTGTAACACAGTGCTGTGCCATGGGAGAGTCTTCCAAGTGCCATAAGTTTCTGGTGGAGTGGTGCCCGAAGGCATGTTCATGGAAGTCGTTCATGAAGGTCTATAAAAATAGGTAAAGTGAGATCTTTTTTGTTAAAATTCATTCTGTTGCAACCGTTTTATGTGCCTGCTTTGCCCACCAGTACAAAGGACTTGCCACGTATCAGCCTTGCCTAGCGAAACAAAGTAGAACACTAAAACAGGACAGAATTCCTTTAAAATTGTGGCACCTGATACCGAAGCATACTGAAGTGAGCATCGACAGTTTGCAACTGGCTTTTTCCAACCATACACAAAAACAAATTATTGTAGTGAAGGAAGGCGCAAGGAAACTGGAAAGCTTTAATTGCCATTCAATGCATGAACAAACAAATTAGAAAATACTGTACATTTAATATGGAAATGTATTGTTCAAGATTAATTATAATAACCAATATTCATTTAACATTCATTTTAGGTCTTAAGAGAACAATGTAAAGGCGCTGTCCATTTCTCTGTACACATCGTCCCAGCTTGTGGTGGAAATTCTGCATTACTCTATGTAACACAATAAGAGGAATCCCTGCAATTTCCTCTTCAATCCTTGTTTTCAGTTCAGTAATTGTTACAGGATGTGTGCAGTACACTTGGTGTTAAAGATGTCCCCACAGAAATAAATAACAAACAGGGAATGCTACCGATTCCAGAGGCCATGGAATTTTACAATTGCATGAAATGATGCGCCCTTTAAACAATCATCCAACAGCTGCAATTGAGCGTTGAGTGGTATGAGCATTTGCTCCGCCCTGTTAAACCAATAGCTGTCCACATTCAGGTGTGCAAAGTTTTGCAGACTGTGCACAAAAATTATTTTCCAGCATAGCAACATAGCGACTGGATGTGAGTTGTTACAGTGCCCACCTCGTTTTTCAAAAGAGTAAGGACCTATGACACCATGCGATGAGATAGCACACCAGACAGTTACCTTGGTGCTGTGTAATGGACACTGGTAAAGCTCTTGAGGATTTTCCTGTCACCAGTACAGGAAATTCTGTTTGTTAACACATCCATGCATGTGAAAATGTGCTTCATCCAACATCCAGAAAATGTTAATGAAATGGGCATCCTCATTTATTTTAGTGTCAACGGAACATATGGTTATTTGGTTTGAGTTTTTAGCCACGTCACTCACCTTAGTGAGAATGGCAGTTGGAGGGTGAGGCCAAGATACTTCCTCCCCTCGGCGGTGGTAAAGCCGTGGTCACTGCTTGCACGGAGATTTTCCTGGTGTCTATGCTGTTGGTTTTAACCACTTCCTATAATTGAGCGTTGAGCCTTGGGTGGCATGCTTGTGAGCGATGGACGAGTGGGTACCCTGATAGGGCTATAAGTGGGTGTGACGTTAAGGGGTCTGTCTACCCTAATAACGTTGGCTGGCTGGACGAAGATAAGCGGTTTCTTCAGCAGCGTTGGTGGCAGCGGAGATATTGCAAGTGGCACATGTGAGATGAGGTTCACGGTGGGGCTGTACAAGCTGGATGCAGACAGTCTGTGATGTGCAGCCTCCTCAAGCTAAGCAGCTTTGCCCCGCCCAGCCCTTTGGTGAGGCATAAGAGGGGTGATACACCAGATGGGCAGATAGTGAGTGGCCAGTAAAGGGTAGCCACAACCTGATGGAGAGCAGTGTGTGGGGTAAGGTAGGTGGCCTGACCTACTGTCCTCCTTCAGTTTAATGGCTTGGCGAGTGAGATGTCGCTGGCAGGCCTAAGTACTAAACTGAGGGTTACAGTAGCAGGACAGGGCAACCATTCCCATGGTTCCCTGGCGAGTGAGAAGTCGCTAGCGGACCCAGGTGTCACATAGAATGGGGTTCCTCAGTGGTTGGCCTGTCATTTCCAAGCAGGTCATCTGGCGAGTGAGAGTCTCTGGTGGGCCCAGGCACTTACTGGAAGGGCGACAGTCCAAGTGACAATTGCTCTAATGTTGCTCAGGAAGGCAAGATTCCTAAGCTGCACTTCCATACAGTTCCCAGAAGGTGAGGTCGAGGATGTGGTTTCGGCTCACGGCTATCCTTGTAAGAGTATTACTAGGACTGGTCACGAAACAGGAAAGGGCAGGAGCAAGGTGTAGAAAGAACAGAGTGCTGGAAGAAACAACTCAACCAAGTAATATTTATGCCTGCTTTATTGATTGCTCAATCAAACACATATAAACTGGTCTGTATCCTGAATAGGGCCTGAGGAGGTGATCCTAGGTTGCCAACTGGTAATTTATATAGTCTCAGAAGATGTGGCAGCGTGTATGGGAGGGGGGTGAGGGTGACCCAGAGTCAGTGGTACTCGACCTCGTGTCAACTGCAGGCAAGCTACGAGGAAGCGCAGCAGGCTTCAGCATGCTGGCGGGCAGCAAGGCGGCATCGTGCAGAGAAGAACTCTCGAAAGTGCTGTGAATGGCAGTGGGGACTTGAAGAAAGTCGGTTGACTCTTGGGTAGTGTGATGTTCTGCAAAGATAGATGTGATGGCTGGTGGCTCTTGGGCAGCATAACGGCGTGCTACTAAACTGGTGCGAGATAGCCTCGAACTGAGGACTGTGGTCCTATTTAAACATGGCGCACAGGGCCAGTGCGGGGGTTGTGGGATGTGGTGAGAGAGAAAAGGTAGAGAGAGTGGCGGTGGTGAGCCGACGGAGATGGCCAACTTCGAACTCCTTGTCCGAAGTTGGCAGCGAGCTCCCCTCTCGTGGCCAAAGGCTGGAGAGGTAGAGAGCAGCGAAGTGATGAGAAGCAGATTGCAGCGCAGCAGGTGGTAACAGAAGGGCAAGCCACCCTGGCTTGAAGGCGTGCTGTGGCACGTGCGACATAAATGCTCTTCTTAGGAGGGGGCCGCGATATGGCGAGGCTGGATGAGAGAATGACATTGCTCGTGGCGCGCCAAGTTTCTGCACAATCTGTACAGTTTGTAGAGACGGAACTTCAATTCATGCAGTATCTTTGGCACGTTTTGTTGTCCTGCTGTAGTGATAATGTGTATCGTTGAGCGGAGCAGTATAGGCTCTTCTTCATGGCAGCTGGAACAGCCTCAATATTCACTGGTTTATCAATGTTCTGTTCACACTACCTAGGGGTTTCATCTTTAAAGCTGAACCAGTTTCTTTAAAATTATGCATCCATATCATAATTATATGAGCTGACAGAAAATGACTGACATCTCGACTGGTAACAATGCCAAAATTCACTTTGCACTACAGTGACGCTATCACCTTTCTTGTAAAAGGCTTTCACAGCAACCACTCAATGCGTATCACTCCACTGCTCCATGTTAACTAGTGACAAGGGGTTCTGAATGCAGTTTCATAGGTCCCATATGCCTGCCTATAACCCACGGTCACCAAAACGGATTCTACATTTTCTCGTTTCCCTGCACCACCTAGTATTATTATTCTAAATAGAACACAAAAGCTGTTGTCAAAAACAGTTGTACATAAATTAGAGCCATTTGTAAAATTATGCAAAGAACAAGGCTTCCATTAAAAAAATTGAAATAATAAAAGAAGAGGATGTGTAATGGCTATAGAATGACGTCAAACCAAAACAAATATAGTTTGTTATGCAGATGACTACGTCTTGCTAACCCGGATATCCTACAGTGACTTCTGGGGACTGATTAAAAATGACAACTTGAAATTTACACAAACTAAGTGCAGAACAATGGAAAACTGCTCTGCACCCGTACCAGTAACACACAGCTGGAATTGAATACATCAGACACAAGCGGTTGCAAATCTTCCCTGCCTAGCAACTCTGTTTCCCCCTTCGCCTTTTTCAGGAGACATTTAGGTTATTTCATAACATGGTTGTTCTGGCATCACCAGCAACTCTCAGAAGTAGGCGGGTCTGCTTCAGCTAACAGCTGTTGATTTCTTGCCGGGCCATGTGTGTACACTGCATTTCTGCTTCTTCCATAGTGTGTTGTTTACACCATGACCTTGGACTTGGACAGGCATCTGTTTCATTAACTGATGAAGTGGTGGTGATTGCTGAGTAGCAAGTGCATAACTACATATTTTTAGCACACAAGAAATTGATATTTTAATAATGCAACATATTATGTATGTGCATTTTTTGGAAAACAGGTGTCAAATATTTTTGGTTGCAGAGAAGAGATGTGGCACCATATAAACATAAATACTGTTAGTGACTGTTCAAATTGTGATTGAGCTAATTTTTTTTTTTTTTAATTTCATTTAGAGAACATATTATATTTTATGGAATGGTTTTCCTCCTTCATTACAAATTTTCAAATAGCCTATAATTTTTGCAGTGTTATGTAATTGGTGAAGTGTTCAAGTTAAATATTTAGGTTTGCGTATGGTGTTTTTAATTTATGTTACATTCACAGACTACTATACGCTATTCACGATAAAATGAACACTTTTGAAAGCCCTGCTTAAGACCTACCTGTATGCATGTTCTGTATTCTTCCACCTTATGTAAAATTAACATTGCCACGGGCCTCGTCACTTTATTCATGCGGTCAAGTGAAATTGCAAAATTATTAGAAAATATAAACATTTCACAAATCTGCTAATTTTCACACTTCGATGCACACATATATATATATATATATATATATTATATATATATATATATATATATATATATATATAAAACCCCACACGATTACCTAACACTTTTTATTCAACGTTAAGAATTGGAACTACCTCCCCTCTGTCGTTACCAACTTTACTGGGCACGTCACTCAGTGCCCCCATTAAAATATATGCAGGTTGGGGCAGTGAAAATTTTATAAGGTTCATTTCAAAAGTGCTCATTTTATAGTGAACAGCCTTTAACGATATTTCAGCTGCATACCATCAGCATTTATTATTGTAATCACCAATTGTCACCTCACCTTTTCGACAGTTAGTGAAAAAAACATCATTGTGTTCCATAACAAATTCCCCTCCAACAAATGCAGCAAAAATTTTAATAAAGCCCTGTTATTGAAAATTAGTTCAATCTCGTACACACATTTTTTCATAGTAATGAATGTACTTATTCTGCTAAAGCCACCACAATGATGGCAGCCATGTTTGTGGAAGGCTACACATGTCGACTGCATATGCATTGTGAGAGCCATCCCACTTGCGCCAAGGAATCTGCCTAGTGAAAATTTCTCTACACTTTGCGTCAGTCACATGGCCACTTGCTTCTTCATTTGTTCATATTTACACTCTGGTGCAGTGCAGGTGCAACTCTTGCACTGCAACCTCTACAAACGTACATTTAATTGGCCCCCTGTCTAATTTCATTCAGACAGCAAAGCAATACAACCTGATAGTTTCCACTAGAAAAACACAAATATAGTTATATTGAAGGAACATGCATGCTGAAAGGTAGAAGTAGAGAACAGAATCACTGAAAAAGTTATAACCTTTCTGGACTTAGGTGCTGCAACATCAAGCCACTGTAACCTATATAAAGAAGTTGGAGAGCAAGAATATCTCTACCTTCCTAAAGGATGTAATATGGAAGGACAAATATTACCTCCACTACCTCCCTTTCCCCCTCCATATATGACATGTTTCATACCCTCCACCTCTTGCTGTGGCATGCAGTGCACTAGCAAATCAAAATCCATTCAACACCAACTACACCATGACACCATGCCTCTGGCATCTCAGGCAGCAAGTATAAAAACCTTTCCTATCCTCTGCATTCAGGAGGACCCAGAGTTTTATTCTTAGTCCAGCACTCCTGATTTCGGTTTTCCATGGTTTTCCTAAATCACTCAACGTGAATGTTGGGGTGGTTCCTTAAGGTATACCATGGCCAATTATTTCCTTGATCCTGTGTGTCTGGACAAAATGCTCCACCTCTAATGACCTTACTGTCAAAAAACATTAAGCTGGACACCTTTACGTGAAAAGCACTGAACTTGCATGCAGTATTTCTCTTCTTGACTTGCCTTAAAATACTTTCAGTGGCGGCCCTATCATTTTATGGTGTAATAATATGGACAAAGGAGTGTGGCATGCCCCTATTCTACGTTAAGTAGCCTATCCATTTATGACATTTCACAAATATATATTAAAGATAGAAATAAAAAAATGTGTCATTTGGATATGGAAAATTCTTTATCACTGCTGTTGAAATGAAATACACATATAAAAATTGCACTTGGCAAGCTACCCATTGCATCTTAGGCAACTTTGAACAATTTTTTTTAAATGTTGACTGGTACAACTAAGGAATAGTCCAGTCTTATCTGCAAAGAGGCCCTATTCACACTGAGGTCTGCCATTATATACTTTATTGAAACACTTACTGTCAAGATCACACCCAATAAATACTTCACTGCAAATTAAAATGCTAAATGATATAAAAACACATATTTTCATTTACAGTTCATTATTTTAGGACCCAAATCTAAATCTAATTTTCTATTTGGTATATAATACTTAAGGCATACTTTTATCTAGCATTACCCTGTCCATAAATGTCACAAAAACACAAGCTACAGTACTCTGATGAACACTTGCACAACTTCCAGCAGTTACACAACTTCTGTAGACAATACTAAATACATAATACCCACTTGGTAGTGGTGATTTTACAATTGCTTCTAACACCCCACATGGTGACTGTCAAGATGCCAAAATACAAAATAATCTTCACCAATATTCTTGAGTCTCAACATCAATTTCTACTGTATTACTGAACACTTGTGCATATATTTGAAGGAAACTTTGGCAATCTGTAAAAGTCAGGCAGTATATTGCATAAAGGAAAAAGAGGAATACAAGATTGGTGCATTAAACTTTTATACTACACCAAATAATATCAATGTTAGGAAACATAAAATTCCTTGTTTTTCTAGTAATGTATATAATGCCTAACACAAAATAAATACCATAATTATAAACACATAGTAAGTAGTTCTACTGGTCACATTTGTAATAGTAAAAAAACATTCCTTCACAAGAATACTTCCCATATGATAGCATCTGGCAAGAAAAGACAATAAATGTAACGTTTACTGAAAAGCTTTTGCAAATACATGCACATAAAAATCAGACAAAACAAACTGAAACACCTAATTTTCTGTACAACAAACACCCAACTGTTATGAAGAAACCACACACCCACACCCTAAACTTTATTGTACATCTGAAACATTTTAAACATTTCACACTTAATAAAGAAGCCATTAAATATTTAACTAAATAAATTTAAATACCTCATGAAAAATTTGAAGTATTTAAATACTTCAGAGTTTGTTGAATATGAAACCCTCAAAATTCAGATTTATTTAATAAATGATGAGTTACAGTACAAGTGGAATGTAAACCACTTAATCAGAGGTGATAAAACCAAGCTACACACAAGTGGATTCAAACACATTTTAAGCCCCCAATCCACTCCTGGGAATATATTCCTGTCAGGTGCTCCGGCAAACAGACTGCAAGCAGATGATGGTACAAAATGAGACGACGATGCAATATGCAGTAGAAGGAGAAGTGGCAGCACTACGAAGCTCGTCTATGAAGCAGAGAAGCAAAGGGTTTTAGAGTCAGGCTGCAGGCAAGGCAGTTGTACGAGAAACTCTTCGGGGGTTACCTTGCGGCTCACGCCGGGTGAGCGTTGGGGGGAAGGGGGAAGGCTACGAGATAGGTGACTACAACTAGCCGAGGGTGGCAGGGCCAGGCTGTGGGCAGAGCCAGCCCGCTTCAGTCCACGGGCCTGCGCAGCACTGGCGACTGTCGCCAGCAAGCTACCAATTCTCCGGCGGTGACCTTGAGCCTGCCAACACCCACTGCATTGTCACCTTCCTACACTGGTGCCAACCACCACAAACATGCTTCAAAATAACTAATAAAAATAAATAAAACCAAATTGTATAAAGAAATTAATTTATTTAATTCCACACCAGAAAAAATAAATTTTAGGCAGTCCATTTTACTACAGCAGCACCATTAATTTTTTGCAAACAAAATGTTTTAGCATTTGCTATATACAGTGCCTACATAAGCACTGAACTATGCGACATATTTAAAAGCTCCAGCAGGACAAAATATCTAAAGCGTCAGCTTAACACACAGTGACAAAGAGTTAACTTATATACAGTGGAATGATTACCATTTGTGTGGTTTTAAATTATCAACAAAATATTCGCAATTATACGGTTTACCCAAAAGACTTTAGATGACAATCATGTTGCCCCAAATAATGGCAAATCATTTAAATATGAAAAACAGAAATCTTCTGGTAGACTACTCTGCACTGTTGCTTTGATAAATACTTTTGTGCGATACTTCAATAAAGTATTAAATCCATAAGTGCCACTCATTAAAATAAAAATTGTAATCTTTTGAGAAGTTATCTTTCAAGTGTAAAATTTAACTGTGTTATGCAGTGATTCCCAAATTTAGAACTGTACACAAAATTTTATAATTCAGCCCTTAAAAATTCTGAACCCTTCAGCAGTGCATCCAGGTTAAGAACACACAACATGAAAATTTCAGTGATTAAAAATGTATAAAGAATAACTAGAGTATAGGACAGTTCATTTACACAAACATTAAACAAGTTTAAACATTTTTATTAACAACAAAACTTCAATTATATTTGAAAGGGTTTTTGAGGGTTTAACTTTACAGAGAGCAAGGAATAACAAACTTAAGAATGTGTGAGTCCGTTGGGTGTTGAAATAATGGCCTAAGATATGCCCTACTAGAAAGGCAAGGACTTACTGGTGATGGCTGTGTGGAACCTTAGTCCACACACAAGGAGAAAATTGGCAATGAACTACTGAACAATACCATTTGAGGCACTGCAACACCCTATTAACTATGAACTCCGGACAAAGAAAGTTACCCACTCTTATGCACAACTGAAATGGAAGTAGGGAAGTAGCAAGCTGGAAATCCCTACTTGATTACCAGATTGTTTGGCGATGACCCACGGGTCCTACCCTCCTTTCCTGACCTTCCACTGGCAAAATATATAGGAAAGTGTGCTGACCACCTAAGGACAGTCATTACTGCATCTCCTCTCTGTGGCGACAGAGAGAGAGAGAGACAGACAGAGAGACAGACAGACAGAGAGACAGACAGAGACACAGACAGAGACACAGACAGAGACACAGACACACAGACACACAGACACACAGACACACACACACACACACACACACACACACACATATGATGAGTCATCTAAGATGTTAACTGTGAATATTTCCAGAAACATTGAAGATATTGTTATCTTGGTTTCACCCAGATGAATTGTTATAAATACATAACTAAACGATGTGTAGCGCCATGTCATAGCAATGTTAATTAGATATATAGATATCAAAGTGATTTTCTTCAAATGGAACTATAGTAATTGCTGCTGCTGACGTCAATCTGAAAGAGAGAACTTCAACTGGGGTATCACTCTCCGAAATCGGAAAAGTAGTAGCAGAGAAATTACAGTATGTAAAACGTAAGATTTTTCTGGTTGTACCATCAGACTGGGCACAGTCTCATGCGGACGTTCGTGGTATCATACCTAAAAGGAAATAAGTCACTTCGTATCACACGGAAATGGAAGGTTGCGCCACAGCAATACCGGTGTAAAAGAGACAGTGAGGACATGCAGCTCTATATTCTAGCTGTGGAGTGTGTCAAGTGCTGTGGAGTGTGAAGAAAATTTCATTCATGAACCAAGAAACATTGGATATGCCACTTCTTTATAGAGAATGCAGAAGGAATGCAAAGAGAACAGTTGCGTTGTACAAACAATATCCGGAGAGGTAATGTGACTGTGTAAGCAATTGTTATGGGAAGGACACTGGAATGCTACACCGAGGGTAAGGGGCAGGTCTCCAACAAGTGATGCGAAATAAATAGATGTTCTGCCAACAGTTGCTTATAACCCACTATTTAGCTTCAGAGAGGTTGCGAGTGGCTCTGGAATAAGCCAGTCCAGCATCATTCGCATTTTGCAAACAAACAGATTTCATCCGTATCATGCGTCACTTCACCAGCAGCTTGACCAACGGCATTGTGGACATTGTGTGGAATTCCATCGCTTGCTTCTGATGCGATATGAGGAGAATAGGTTCTTTCTTCAAAGAATTCTGTTTACAGACAAAGAAACACTCACCAATCATGGACATGTAAATATGAGAAATATGCATTACTGTGCTGCTGACAGTCCACACTGGCTGCACCAGGTGAACATCCGTGGCAGTGGCATGGGAACATGTGGTGTGGGATCATTGAAGACCAGGTAATTGGCTCATATTTCACTGAGGGAACTGTAACAGGCAACAGATATGGACATTTTCTTACCAAAGTGCTACCGGCTCTCCTGGAGGACATACCACTTGCAATATGCACATGCATATGGTACCAGCATGACAGGTACCCAGCTCACTACTCATAGGTGGATAGGCAAACACCCAGCTATCTCATGGTTGCTGTATAAGGCATGAAGGCATTATCAGGTGGCCTGTACAGTGGCCTGATTTGACACCATGGATCTTTTTTCCTCTGAGGAATGCTTACAGATAACGTATACGCACAAGTTCACATGACAACGGGCAATTTTAAAAACCGCATTTTCCCAGGATGTGCAATATTAAAGGAAACTTTTCAGTCTGTCCAGGTGTCTGTGCACAAGTGACTGCAAATGTGTATTGCTGTCGACAGTGCACATTTTGAGCACTTGCTGACAAGCATTAATAGGACAGAGTTTATCACCACTTTCTTTTGTGTTGTCTGTTATTTTGTTATTGGTGTAAATGTACAATGTAAATGTGAACCTCTGAATGAAACACCTGATAAATTGAGGTTCACGGGTAGTTTCATGGGTAGTTATTACTGCAAACATGTCATACCCCCATTTCCTCTTTTAACATTGCCATTCTATTTGTGACATTCATCTGTGATGCAAGGCTCTAACAGAAACAAAAGCAAAACTGTTACCATTGTTAACTGGTATATAATCCCTAGACGTCACATCCTTTGCCTTCCCATTGGTGAGGTGTTCCACCCTGATGTAGCGAAATGTGACCAGTATCAGTTTTAAATGATTTTTAATTCCACATTTGCAGCTTTGTTATTAGATGCGCATAGCTGCATCATGATGGAGCGACCTATCAGCGGGGCACAACATTTCCTTAGACCAGGAACATTCGTATCAGATACTGTGCAGTAAAAAAAAAGAGTGCGACAGAGAGGTAGAGGGGGGGGGGAGAAAGATGGTGAGGGGGAGAGAGGGGATTGAGGGGGGAGAGGTGATGAGGGGCGAGAGGGTGAGAGAGGGGATGAGGGGGAAGAGAGGGTGAGGGGGAGAGAAGGGTGAATGGGAGAGAGGAGAGGGAGTAGGTAGCAGGGGGAGAGATGGAGAGAGAGAAGGGGTAGTGAGGGAGAGAGGAGGAGAGGAGAAGAGGTGGAGGGGAGGAGAGGGGTGTGAGAGATATTGTACTGTTGTCAAATTTCCTAAAATTTCACAGCACAATATTTTCCAGATGTTACCTAATTTCATATATTATCATATTTTGGTCATTGTGTCAGTATTTTGGGAACGTTTAGGCTTATGGTGATTTATTCCAATTTTGGGGCAGTTGTGTTATTTAAGAAATTTTATTTCAGTCCATTTTCCAGCCAGCCTGGCACTGAATTGGACATTACCATGACTCAGGGGGTGGCTGTAGAGTAAGATGGTTTTGCCCATCTAGAAGATGTGGATTCCAGTGCATAGCAGGGGGTACTACTGGGTGATTTACACCTCTTGCTGTTCTTGGACTCTTTAGACGTGCTTCAGGGCAGCTTGGCGTATCGCCTCCAGCTGTAGATGTTCTGTGGGCTCGTGCTCTCACTGCCATTCTCCTGGGAAATAGGAGAGTTTGTCCTAATAGTAGCTGACTAGGACTGGAGTTCATTGCCTCGGTGCGTTGGCACAAAGCAAAAAGGATTCAGGACAGATGACGGTCTCAGTGGCATTGATCATCTTTCAACTGGAGATGCAGACACTTCTTGAGCTTTTGGTTGCGACCTTCAGCTGGGTTGGCTTGGGGATGGTAGGGCAGTGTCGTCCAAGTTTCGGCTCCCCATCCCTGACAGGTTCATCGCCACTGTTGGCTCATGAATTGGGTGACATTGTCCGTCAATATGCTCTGTGAATATCCCCAACGCGGGGAGATCTCCTGGTCGAACTTGTTGATGATGTGACGTATCTCTTGGCTGGGTGGCGGAAACATGTCGGTACAATGAGAGAACAAGTCCGTGATGACTAGTAGGTATCTGTTTCCTTTTGTGCAGTGAGGATATGGTCCCATTAAGTCTGCCGCTACCTTGATCTATGGCATGTGAGGTTTAGCCGTGGGGCACCTGGCAGGGTAGGCCTTATGTCAGCAGCACTTGGGGCACTCGCGAACATCCCGGCTCATGACGTCCCAGATGTATCACATGCTGATGTCAGTGAGGGTTTCCCGAGTTCTAGAATGTCCTGTGTCTGGGTGGTCATGGAAGTGGAGACAGACTTTGCGTCTCAGATCCTGAGGTATCCAGATCTTCCACTTTGCTTCTGGCTGGCTGTTGCAAGACCATACAATGTTTTCGCCCAGTTCAAACTGTTGCGGGTGTTAGCGATAAGGTCCTTCGCTTCGGGGTCAAGTTGTTGTTGATGCTCAATCTGGCTTCCGCTTAGCTGTAACTGGACGAGTCATAACTACTCTTCTGGTCATAATACCGGAGGTTCAGGCGGTAGGATGCGGTCCAGGGCATCTGGGAAATCATTTTCCTTCCCAGGGCAGTGCTGGACTTCAAAGTCGAATTCTGAGAGAAGAAAATCCTAGCAACCCAACTTGGCTTTATTGTGGTGTGCCTCCCATAACCGCTTGAGCACAAGGCTGCCTGTCCGCAGGAGGAAATGGGTTCCTTCGATGTGGTAACTGTGTCATATGGCGGTGCTACACTGCCTAAGGTAGGGCGGACTATGGATTGTAGCCAGGCACGATTGTTTTAAAAATACGTCCCACTTCGCCAGGCTATATAAGAGTCGTAGCAGGCCGGTGCCCCCCCCCCCCCCCCGATGACGACGAGACCAAGACTTGTATTGAGAGTGTGATTGAGGCTGAAGATGAGCGCACCAACCTATCCCTGGCCAGAGGGGTGAGCATAATTGCATAGCGATAGGAACCAATGCTGGTATCGAGTCATCATCACCATTCCCCCTGTTAAGAAACTACAGCAAGGATAGGGCTTAACTGCGCTCATTGTGAATCGTGGTTAGTTATTGATTGAGTAAATTTATAAGCTATTGTAATCTGCTTGTACTACATTGTAATTGTATCCCATTGTGGTTTAAAAGTAAATGTATTGTGTTATAAGAATTGGTTGTTCCATTAAATATATATTATAATCCATCTTACTTATTCAGCTACCAGCGAGTTACACCCCTAAGCACCCTCCTTGCCACTTCATAAGGTGAATTGAGTAACGGGAACAGACCTAGTAAGTGCAGCCTATAGGTCAGGAGGAAGGGCAAGTATTTCACTGGCGGAAGCACCGGACTTTCCCTCTCTGCACGCAAAGCGAGTTGATAAAAAATATTAATATTATATCTGACATCGTAGTAGATGCAAACGAGAGTACTCGTCTGAAAAAGCCACCATCCCCCGTCTCTTAGAGACATCCCCGCCCACCAACGCTAGCAGTTGCTTCATTCCACGCAGTAAGCAAACCTTTTCCTCGGTCAGTTACCACGTATCCGATGAAGCACTTGTGTAGCAACCTTGCAGCTTTACTGTTCTCGCTCGCCTGCCCACTTCCCCTTTAGAGTGCATCTTTTACGTAGTTAGCATAGTGTAATTTTACAAGCTTTTAATTGCATGCAGAACAACCTGTTTATTTGTTTGCTACACAACTCCAGTTGTATTGTGTGTCTTCAGAGTGTGTTATCTTCTCTCTTCCTGTAGTTTGCCTAATTTTTAAGTTCACACAAAAGTGCGCGGCACCATGTACACTGATGACACACACTTTGTTCACACATTGCAATGAACACAACACATACATCCACATCACAAACAATTCACAAAATTGTTCAGACACTTACCATACTTCAGCCACACCTACACGCACACTCGACAGACACAAACAGTTACTATAGGCCGTTCACGGTAAAGTGAGCACTTTTTGAAGCTGTTTCATCAGACATAATAACCAATAAATACATTTAATTGTGACATCGGACTTTTGGTTTTGGATATGGTAAATGTATACAATGTGTTTATTACTCACATGGCAAGGTTTACATTAACACATTAACAAGTGGTGGAAGGATATAAATTGGCTGAAAGAAAAAAATAACTTCAAAAGTGCTCACTTTACCGTGAATGGCCTATAGCACAATTAACCAGCCCTATTACTGAACAGATTACACCCATTGAACGCACATCCCAACACCTTTCAACATCTGATCAACCGGGTTTAAGGAGTTATTTCTTACGCCCTCACCAGACACTACAGACAATCAATACATATCAGATTTCAATTGCTACCGCAAACACTAACACCTCCATAAACCCCACAACACAGACACCAACGCCGCCAGCCACAGTTAATTTTATTATTCCAGAAACTCACCACATCCCCACTTTTTCCGGAGAAAATTTTAGATACCTTTAACGCAGTCAGCTAATTAAATCACTGGACTGAACTTGAGAAGCGACAGCGATTAAAGTTTTACTCGGTAGGGGTTGCAAAAAGAACCTACTAAAACCTCTATTACAGCAGTCCCACTGAGCTCACTTGGAAACAAGTTGCAGACAAATTCTTAGACACATTTACATGACTCGATACACAGGATAAATACAGACATCTCTTACACTATACACTACAGCAACACGGTCAAAGTGCTTAGGTCCATATCGAAAATTCAACTTTTTATAAGAATATATGTACACCCCTATTGCCTGAACAAGAATTTGTGAATATAATTTGGAGATCTCTCTTGCCATCATTGGCAGACAAACTCATCCCCTTGGACAACACGACCCTAGACAACATACTACAGAACACTAAAAACATTGAACGTGGCATGTACAGTTACCAACATAATATTGAACAACACACACCAAATCCCCACAACACTAAACTTCTTGAAGAAATTGCCCCTTTGAAAGCATAGATACAGACACTCAAAACCGAACAACAATATACCCCATCACCCTCACACCCAATACAGTACATTCCCATACATCCCCATTCACCCACCTGTCACAGGAACAACCACGTCCCACATATGTACAGCCACCCCACAGTAATTCATTGGCCACAGAACACACACAACTACGGATATCAAGCACACCAAGCAACCTATAAACCACAAGACTCACCCCACTGGTCAGGCCCTTTCAGGACAGAACAGGGGGGTAATGAACATGCACAGGAGTACATTCAAGGGAACTATTAGAGGGGGCAAGTATACTGGTAAACATGTCTCCCCCGCCCAGAAGCAGGAGGCACGGGTTCAAACCAACTGCAATGCTCTTTTCAACAAAATAGTACCCCACAGGTCTTATGCCGAGATTGCTAAGTTTAATTCTAGGGCAGAAGGTTTTCAAACTTATTCTATTCCCCCATCTACCACATGTTTGCGCCATTTTGTTAGCGGTGACAGAGAGGATCGACGCCACTCACATATCCATTTTGCGCTACATAACAGGGCACGCCTTTCTGCTAGCTCAACTCGCAACCCGGTTTCCCAATCCGTTTATAAACAAACACCCATGCCTTTGCCTTTATTGCAGTCACACCAACTATCAACAATTATGACAGTGCGCACGCAACCTCGTTTCAATGGCCCTTGCAAGCGCTGCACTCCCCCTCCCCTTCCACCGTGTAGAGCAGGCCGCGGTTGCCACACCTCCCACTCCCAGCACGCAAAATTGCAGCATTGCTACTTCGCAGCGAAGCCCCGCCACACAGGTTGCAGTTCAGTGTCCCCGCAGCCTTGCTAGTGACACCCGCGTTATGCCTTTATGTCAGGCATAAAAGCTAGATTATACCCTCTTTCCCAACCAAAATTTCCAATTTTCCACAGACATGAGTGACCGTTTTCAGTGTTTTAAAAACGAATTCCGGCTGAGCCCGCGTACCATTTTTGTCACCCGCTCCACTCCCACTCCTGACATAACGTGTAACAAATGTTTTCCAAACAATACCAGAAAGGCCCATGATAATGAGAACAGCGAACTGAGTGGAGTCGTGCCACAAATTGGCACAGGAAAACAGGCGCACATTGCACCTCCATTACCTCATCAGCAAGCCTACTTCAGCTCAGCCATGCTGCATATTTTAGTTATGATAAAGGGCCGGCATTACCACACACTTTTAGATACGAGCTGCTCATGCAGGTGCGTGGCCAGTACTTTTTTGTCCACTCAACCCCTTTCTCCCATAAAGGAACCTATCACCTTAGTTGCGGCAACGTCAGTTTTATCGCCACCCCATTTGAAATGACTATAAAGTTACACATTCAGGGCAACACTTATCCCCAGAAATTCTTAGTCGACGACAACCTTCAGCAGGATGTCATTTTAGGTGTCGATTTCATTTGAAAGTATGATATTATACCAGTACTCAAGTACAACCTCCTGTTTACGCATGCACACGACAAAAATAATATAACTGAGATTCCATTTGTGTCTACTCGCACAGAAATAACTGATTTTCCATCCTTAGAGAACTTGTGCAATACTCTCGAAGCCTTTGAACAGCAACCCCCTCTCACCACTACTATTAATAAAACCCTTTCTCCTTCTCAGAAGCAGGCCATTCAAGCTATTATCAACCAATATAGTGACAGTTCTGCTACTTCCATTCTTGATCTCACTGAAGCCAAAAACTTTGAAATTTAATTAGATTTAGACACTGACAAGCCTATTGCCACATGCCCCTATCATAATATCTCCAAAGTGAGGGATGAACTTTTGCTTCAAATTAAAGACATGGTTCGTGTCGGGATAATCCGGGAGGCTTACTCTCCCTATTCTGCCCTAGCTTTGTGATTTCCAAAAAAACTGATGGCCACTTTTTTTCCACAAATTTTCGCAAACTCAATCAACATTTAACTAGAGTTCAATACCCCCTTCCACGTGCTGAGGACATTTTAAATGCTCTGCAGCATTCCCCTATCCTTACTAGCATCATTTTGTTTTCTGGTTTTTATAGCACACCTGTTCGCCCCCAGGATCATCATAAATTGGCTTTTAGCATTGACGGGGTTGGTTCATTTCAATATTGTAGAATGCCAACGGGGTTATCCACTTCACCCCAATACTTTCAAATGTTCATAAACAAGCTTTTAGGCCCCCTCAGATGGACTGCCACAATTGCCTACATTGACAATATTTTTATATTGGGCAGAACATTCTAACAACATATAGCCAATATTCGTAAAGTTTTCCAACGCTTAAGTCTTTTCAATGTCAAGGTTAACACCAATAAATGTTCTTTTGCCCAACAAACTGGTAAGGTACTAGGCCATATCATCACTCCACAAGGCATGTCTACCGACCAGGACAAAGTTGCTGCTATTGAACAGATGGTTCCCCCTACTAATGTGAAACAACTTCGTTCTTTTCTTGGAATGACCTCTTTCCTACGTAGATATTTTCTCAATTATGCCACTATTGCCCAGCCTTTGATCGACCTCACTAAATACACCACTTCTTTTAAATGGGGCCCAGAGCAACAGAATTCCTTTTTGAATTTGAAAAGAGCCATTCTTCGGGCGCCAATTTTACATAAATTTAACGAAGGCCACAAAATTGTTCTTGCTTGTGACGCCAGTAACACAGCTCATCCAGATTGATCCACACACTAAACAACGTAATATAGTGACTTTTGCTTCAAATAAACTCTCTATTCAAGAGAGGCGCTGGAGCACAACAGGGAGAGAATTATCCGCCATAAAGTACTTGTGTTCCAACTTTCATCAGTATTTATATGGGCGTAAGTTTACCATTGAAACCGACCATGCAAGCTGAGATATTTACGTACTATGGCAGATCATAACGCCCGTATCCAAAAGATGGCAATCGCCTTAAATGTGTTCAATTTTCAAACAAATATTACCACAGGGAAACTCAACACATTACCTGACGCATTAAGTAGGCTACCCATTACACCTCAGATCGCTACCCTGTCTGTAACTGTTCACGGCATATTTTACGACGTAAAGTTACCCTTAATGTCATGTCAGTCTCTTTTTACAACTTTTGCAGAAGTTATTTTCCAAGATACACGCAAGGCAGGAGAAATTGCTGCTAATGTTGCTAAATACTTTAGAACACATAATTAAGACTTTTAAACATTATTTTATCACAACTGCTTCACCAGCAGAGAAAGTTAGGCTTGCTAACGGTATACAAGTTGAAGACATTTACCAACTACCTTTAATTATGAAAATTGTCTCCGCACTTTACCATGTTAACATCGACATCATCAGGAAATGATTCACGGACACACTCACATTAACATGTATCAATCCTGTACTCAAATGTCAAATTCTTGTTCTCCGCTAAGCCGATATACACTTTGTCCCTGTGTACATGCACGAGCAGGAATATATTCATATTCATGACGACTCATATTTCTATTTATGCCCCATCACTGTTTCTCAATCCCTATTCATTGGTGAATATGATAACAACCCTCATGTTTCAAAACTCAAACAAGCACTGTTACACCCAGATCAGGCAGAAACTCAATATTGGAGATTAAGCTGTCGTTACAGCATGGCTAGCAACAGGGAAATATTTTTTTAAAGGTTAACACACCCCAGGGCCTGTTTAAATTAACTCTTGTTCCTAAGTTTTACATCTCAGAAGTCATTCAGGCCTATCATGACGCCATATTCGGAGGAGGGCACTTTGGGGTTCTTAAGACACTATGTAAAATTAAACAAGCTAATTTTTGGGATTCTATGGCAGACAATGTTAAAAAATATGTCCAATCATGTCCAGAATGTCAAAAAGTTAAAGCAATTACATCTCAACCCATGGGTCAACTCACCCCTTTCCCACCTCACCCTCTTTAAAACTTGGGCTCTGGATGCTAAAGGTCCTTTACCCGCAACTGCCGTAATAACAGATATATTTTAGTAATGACAGAATACGCCACATGTTATGTCGTTGCCAAACCTGTTCAGGCTATCGATGCCATGTGTGCTGATTTTATTAAGGAAGATGTATTACAATTCAGCTGCCCTGAGCAAATACTCCGGGATAGGGGAACCAGTTTTCAGAACGAGCTCATTAGCAGTCACCTCAAATCATTAGGTATCAAAAAGCTCACAACCACCGCTTACAAACCCCGTTGCAATGGTTAAGTAGAACAAAATAACCGTGCCATCGGAGAACAACTTACTGCTTGTGCGAGTGCTGACCAAGTAAATTGGGATCTTTACGTCC
Organism: Dryococelus australis; assembly: GCA_029891345.1. Lineage (NCBI taxonomy): Eukaryota > Metazoa > Arthropoda > Insecta > Phasmatodea > Phasmatidae > Dryococelus > Dryococelus australis. The sequence continues at coordinate 83,420,393 of CM056999.1, read as the reverse complement.
CATTTATCCAGTTCAACAAAATTTATGCCTTTTAGTTTTCTCCACGGCGTGGAAGCTGCCCTCCCTACTAAAGTCATTGCCACCAAATTTTCTGAACACGGTCATAATTTGTGTGAGAAAGTCCTCGCCGTACACCAAGCGGCTGAACCAAATTTAATTCAAGCCCAGCCAGAGCTTTCAAAAATCTTATTTTGACAAACTCACAGGATGAACACATTAAAGGTTAACGACTATGTATTGTTGCATAACCGCTGTAGACACAAGGCCCTCACCCACCGCTACCATGGACCTTATCGCGTAACCAATATTTTAGGGGAGTATACTGTCCGCATTGAAGTCAATAAGTCTGGTGTTCCTAAGTAACTCCATATCAACCTGAGACACAAAGCTCGCCTATACTCATTAAAATGCTACGTATATTAATGTGTTTCAATTGCTTGTTCTATATCTCATATGTTTGAAAATGTGTTACAGGGTATTTTGTCCCTTCCCTGCATGCTGCTCTAAGCTGTACGTGTGTCCACATCGCTACCTATGAGCCGAGGTATACTGCCTCTAGGCCGCGCTGAATCATAGCCCACTCGGCTCGCGTGGTACATGGCAAGCACAGTCCACAGCGTGCAGTGCTCGCTTCACTCCTGCCTTCTCTTCTGCAGCTGTCCAACTGTATCTCGCCCGCTGCAGATAGCCATGCTCCAAGGGTGCGACTCCACGTTGCGGCCTTAGTTTGCGGCCTTAGTTCCTCTTCCGCCTGCTGTGTGGCCCGTCATGCCGGCCGTCAAGGTTGGCTGTCCTGACTGTGGGCGTGGCCACACTTCCACCGGCACAGACCGTTGCCAGGGCAACAAACCGCCCAGACTTCACCGACGGAGGGGGGTGGAGAACTCTCTTTCCCTTTGTGCTTTTTTTACAGCTGGAGTCTTTCCGCCCACTGCTTTCACACGTGCTGGTGATCACTACGTCATAGAGTGGTTTGACGTCATCACGAAACCGTCATTACCCCGCCACACACATTCTAATTCCAACTCCCCTAGTAAATAATCTCAGAATTGTGTTCGCTTCCTTAACTCGTATTTTATTGCCTAATAAGACCTTACTTTTAGATATACGTCCCGTCCCCATTAAGTTTTGTGATTTTACCTTAATTATCATTATTGAATATCTCCACTTAAACTTCCACGTCTGTTATTAACGTTACATTCATTTTGTTTACGTATGATCAAGCCTCCCAACAAATTCATTACCTTATTGTGTATTTGTATTCTAACGGAACTTTATTGAATCATACATTTTAGTTTTAAATATCACTTATTCCCCTTGTGTGTGCTGTTACTTGTAAGGCCATCATTTATTCAGTCATATTATTTTGTATTCTCGTCCCCTTGGGAACTAATGTTGTGCATTGTATTCTCGGTATTCCCCTTTCCCTTGTTACACTGCCCACTGTGTAAATTAGTATAAATGAGTTTGGCCACGTAGCCCTTTTGAATTCTGTTCTATAAAACGTTTTCTTTACACATCCAGTGTCGAATTATTTTGTAATGTATACATCAGTGTTCCGGCTTAGGCCTAAGGTTTTCCGAGTATAGAACCTTTTATGTATATTTTTGTACACAGCGCCGTTCTAAGTATGTATATCAGCCTCTGGGGCAGTCAACACAATCATCACTATTACTTCAATTTCAGGGTACTTGGTGTGTAATCAGATGAGATTGAAAAACAAGTTCCTGCGCCCTGTGTATTGGTACGACAAATAGAATTCAAATATTACAAGCTAGGCCATGGGTCTGTGTTTAGTGATATTAGAGGCCTCATGACAGAACTTTGCTACTAAATACTTGGACCTCAGTAGTCTCCATTTTGTTAAGGAATTACGTATTGCAATCATATGCTTAGGGCATATAATGTGTCAGACTACAGTCTCAGAGTAATTTCATTTTTGGGGTAAACTATATGTTTATTTGATTTCCTGCTTGTAAATCCTTTAACATTTGTCATACAAAAATAACAATCTGTTACATGATATTTCGGTTCCCTCCAAGACATCGGTGCTGCAAACAACATGGAGTTACCTTTACCATTCCACCAGTTTATAAGTTTAACGTAACATGTGGCACAACAAATGTGTGGTGCCCAGTTCTTGTCCTGTTCTCCTAGCATCATTCCAAAGAAATATTTGTAGCCATTTTTTACGATTGGTGAAATTTTTTTCCTATGTCTTGCAAATGTGAACTCTCCGCAGATGTAGCAGAAACTATAAGGTGTATTTCGACATGTTCAGCGGTGAAGCATTTTCTGTTTAAAAGAAAGGGAGGCTTTATTAAAACTATGTAACTACATACACTAAACAAAGAAATATATTCACTTAAAATAAAAAATACATTTAAGTCTTCAATGGCTTGCTAGTGACCTGTAACTAAGCCAGTGTCCCAATTCGCCAAGAGAGTACTCTCTCGCTCACTCTTGACATCACAGAGAGTCCTCTCTGCTGACCTAACTACGAGGAGAGAGCGTGAGAGTGAGAGTCAGAGTGAACGATGATGTAGACTAGGTGCTCATTCTCGCACCCTCTCTGGCAGCAATGCTATTTTCATAGAAGAGAGAGGTTGTTTGCAAGTCTAACCTCAAATATCCAGATGTATTTTGTTGTTTCTAAAGCACTGTTAAAAATATTTTATCAATTTAACTTATTCATTGCGATTGTGAGAAGTGTAATAACAGCAATATTCTGTTTGGTATGGAGCACAAAAAATTATAATATTATGTTCATTTTACATTTAGGTTAATTGTGTGCATTTTATTAAATACTGTCATTTGCACATAAAAATTATGGTTGTAATCATGCAAAAAAGTAACAAATTAAAATAAGTTACTATTTCATAAAATAACGAACATTTATTCGAGGAAAGTGAAAGGCCAGCAATATTTTATTTTTCACTATTTATTACTTTTTCTGTTAAAGAAATAATGTAGAAGGCCTACAGAGGACACAAGTCTCAATTCGCTAAAGTGAGCCAGAGTGTGCCAGAGTGGAAGTGGCGAGTGAGAGTGAGAACACTGAGTTGGGACATGGCCTAAAACTACTGTACACAATTCATATTGAAAAATTTCCTATGGGTGCAGCCTTTTTTTATCTTTATATCTATGATGAATTTTCCCTACAGAGTAGATCACCGCTTTCATGCACTAATCTGTGATGTCATTATTTAAAAAAAATAGTTTTTCCACCTTTTTACACCTAAACAAAAAAGTTTAAATTAATGCAATCCACTACACAATAAAAGTCACAACGTTACAATCTGAATAACATTTAAGAATTTCAGAGGTTAAATTTTTCAGAAACATATGCTTGCAATAAAAACGTTTAATGACATTTACCTCTATCAGCAGAAGATTCAATGCTCATATAACCAAGATATTTCCAACGAAATATCACGGATACACAAACGAAACACTGGTTAGGCTCAAATCTTACTAGCCTAGCCTGTAAACGACTTGCAGAATAGCTGAACATATGGAAACATAGTTACTGGTATACCAACCTCTAAGTCTGAAACAAGTGAAATTCAGAAGTCAGTTCGCCAACAGTTTAAACTTAGGTTTAACACACACACGCACACACACACACACGTGCGCGCGCGCACACACACACGCACACACATACACACACACACGTGCACACACACATTTTTTTTTTGCAAAATGTAAATTTTAATGTTGAATTTTATAAAAAAAAATATTTTAAAAACAAAAATTGATTTTTTTAACGGGCCAGTATTCCTAAGGATATGCTACATAGAATTAGAGATGGGACAGTTGATATTCGACACTTCAATACCACTCGATACTGGGTCGTATCGAAAGTATCGAAACGTGCATATCTATACTTTATTCAATACTCTTTATCGACACGTGTATATGGCTTGGTCTGTCATTTTTCCTATTGTCAAAGTGGCACAGTTTATTTTCGTTCTGCAGTTTACTAGTTTCAGAAAGCGCGTGAAGTGTCTTGCTAAACAACGCCGTCTCATGAAAGACGTTAAACTAAAGTCTCTCCCCACCCCATCCAATCCACTGGCAATAAAATTAATGGAGCCCCAGCAATATGACTTTGCCATAACAAAAATAAGGTAGGTTGGAATGGTAACCTACATTGATCATAGTATTTGTTTACACTCATTTTTTTTATTCATAGACAGAGCAGATGTGGCACAAGAATACACTGAAGCTGTGCTGCATTTCTAAAACCGTCACAATTTAGTTATGTTAGGTATTCTGAATGCAAGTACATATTTAGATTTTTTACGTGCCATTTGTGTTTACAACCAGTATTTCATATTTATTTTACATGTTTTGTGTGTGAACAATCTGTAAAAACAATCAATGCAAAACAAACAGAATAATAAATTTATCTTCTGGTAGCAGAAGAATTGCTATTGTTGTTTTTTATCCGGTGATAAACATTTCCCACATTTCCTCTATCTGACTTAATTCAGGAAAAAATTTAATGCTTGTTTTTCTAAATAAAATTTTTTAAGCTCTCTTGGTTTGAAAATTGACATTCCTGATGTTTTTTTTTAAATCATATAAATACTTCTAATTTAACACTTGACAGGCCTACCATAGATGCTAAGTTATATAAATTTCAAATTAGTTTCCATCATCTGTAATATTATCTTGCGTAATTTTTCTTTAATTTTAAACTTTATCATAAATTTGGTTGAGAACAATGAAAATATTATTTACAAAAATTTAATTGTATTATTGGAATTTTTTTACTCACTAGTATAGAGTATCAAAAGTATTGAGCTGAAATCTGTATTGAGCATTGAGTATCAAAAACAGGGTATTGTCTCACCCCTACATAGATTATACTTTTTATTTGAAATGGTTATCTTTAAAACTGATGCACTGAAAAGGAATTTATTTAACTCCAACTCTCCATTTAAACTCTTTGGCTGCAGGCTGTTAGGCAGCAAAGACCTCCCTCCCCCGCTCTCAAAATTAATAAAATCATAAACACGCTATAAAAAAATCTGTTTTTTAGAGGTTACCCACTTTATTTCCTTAAAGTGGCAGGAGAAATTTAACAACAATAGACATGTAATTACAACTGTATGTACAACAAAGTCTCACTGTTACAAATATAATTATTGCAGCACAGCTTAAAAATGGAAAACTCGAAGCATGTTTGATGCTTTGCAGGTAAGGGCTATGGGACGCTAGGCACACAGGTTAGTGCCACACTCGTCGTTCCTTCACTTGTGTGTCCTCAACGTTCGAAACATCTTCTGGTACTTAGGAATCTTAAAACTAACATTACCCCGCTAAAGCATATTGCTAGCCAATTGATCAAAATGTTAAAGTGATTTTATTTGTTTTATTTTAAGAGTTAAAAAATACTGAAGTGCAAATTACAGAGAACTTTGTTGTAGATATATCGTTGGTGGCACTACCTCAAGTCAGCTGTACACGGAACAATTTTTTTTGCGAGATTATATGCGTGGAGACTTGTGCATGCAGCTGGACGTGTTCGTATAAGTCTTTGTAAAACAAATGGCTAAGTGAATGCAGTGTTATATGCTATGTATCTTTTTTCCACGACAGAAATGTGCTATTCTCCTGCAAGTCACTGCTGATTTATAACCTCAGCCAATGAGAACATGCGGTATTATCAAGTGACTATCTTTTGCATATGTATTCAGCAAATAATTTGTCAGTGTTTTCTAGAATTAAATGCACATTAATATGTTTATGTTAAGAAATGAAAAAAATATTGTCCAGTTAACCGTAGGCATAAAAAAAGTGCCAGATGAAATTGACCTTTCTCAGTGTTTCTGTGCCAAATGTGAATGCCAAAATAGTCACTGTATGTTCTCGGTAAATTTTACACACATAAAAAATAAAGGCATAGCTATTATGAAAACATGACGTGTTCCGAACTTCTTGGTTCTTTCTAATTAAGGGGTGACTACGCTGATTGTCCTCTTTGTCCCGGCGGAGGAGAGGGGAATCAAACCTTAGGGTGAGGCTCTCCGACGATGGAGGAATTACACTTATGGCCGTAGTGCTCATGGGCGACCAGTACCTCGCGTTTACTAGTGTTGCGGTCGACACAGCAGCTCTCTCCCTCTCTCCAGCCTGTACTGATAAGGTGCAGGGGCTGGTCGCCCAGTTGACCAGAGGTTCCACAGGTGGACTCGAGGACTGTGCCAGACTTTCATCCGTGGCTCGCCCACTTTCACCATTCTTACCCGGAAAGAGGTAGGATGGGTAGGATAGCAGGGGTTGCGTACTAAGGTCCCTGAGAAGAGAGAGGAGAGAGAGAGAGAGAGAGAGAGAGAGGAGAGAGAGAGAGAGAGAGAGAGAGAGAGGAGAGAGAGAGAGAGAGAGAGAGAGAGAGAGAGAGAGAGAGAGAGAGAGAGAGAGAGAGAGAGAGAGAGAGAGAGAGAGAGAGAGAGAGAGAGAGAGAGAGAGAGAGAGAGAGAGAGAGAGAGGAGAGAGAGAGAGAGGGAGAGAGGAGAGAGAGAGAGAGGAGAGAGAGAGAGAGAGAGAGAGAGAGAGAGGAGAGAGAGAGGAGAGGAGGAGAGAGAGAGGAGAGGAGGAGAGAGAGAGAGAGAGAGAGAGAGAGAGAGAGGAGAGAGAGAGAGAGAGAGAGAGAGAAGAGAGAAGGAGAGAGAGAGAGAGAGAGAGAGGAGAGAGAGAAACCCTCCTCCTCCTCAAATTTTGTTTTAAAATCACAAACAATTTTCATTTACCTTCCAAAATACATGGCTTCTAGTAATAATTTAGGTTCACTTACCTTGTGAGGACGAGCTGTCATTTCAATGTGTAATGCTTGACTTAACGGGAATCCCTAGCAAAATATTGTTTGTAAAATCAATGTTTCTTGTATCTCTGTAAATAATTGTTTTGGGAATGTGACTTTTTTCAAGGAAAGGTAAAAATCAATTATCTACAGTCACCACTTTCTTATTTTTACACTATTAAATATATTTGAAGAGAAAAATAGTTAAAACTGTTAAAGATGGCTTTTTTAGGGCTCTCATGTGGGTTCTGTAGAATAGAAAAAAGAAAAAAGTGGCAGGTGTAGTTTAATCCAGTGGCTTACATTATGTGTTGCAGGTTTAATTTACAAGAAATCCAGCTTCCCGGGAATGATCACTGCAGTCTTAAGACGGCACTTTACAATGCTTCCTTATTGTCAGATGTGACCTCGAGGTGTTTAAAACTTTTTACTGAACAATGCTTGTCGATAATGTGCACACATTAATGAATTCAGATGGCTCACACCATCCTCCTAGTGGCCACCCTAAATCTGGGATGTATGCCTGTCCCCTAAATGTGACATCATATGGACTGCTGTGATCAAGGAACTATGCTCTCTGCCTCTTGGCTTAGTCATTAAATGCATGTATCTTTCTATCACTTCATCTGCACTAATAGGTGTTATTTTAGCAAGTGCGCAGAACCATTCATGGCACTCGGTTACTAAGTACTCTGTTCATGGCACTGCTTGGCTGGCAGTCATCTGGTATTCTTGCTGTTTACACCACAGTCAGTTTGCATTCATGTGTGTTTTGATAGTACTGATGCCAAAGAATATAGGCTGTTCATGATAAAGTGAGCACTTTTTAAGGCCCTTCCAAGAGTCCTTAACACACACACTATATATATATATATATATATATATATATATATCTCTTAATGCAGCCTCAGGCATTAAATTTTGAGAGTGGGCAAATCTATACATTCTGTTTATTGGTCATATTGCAATGTTTATATTAAAAAGCAGCAGGAAGCTGGAAATTGGATGAAACGAAAAATTTAGAGGGGCCTTAATAAGTGCTCACTTTATCATGAACAGCCCATAGTGTAAGGTACCTGAAGAGGAACACTTTTTATTGTAAAGTGAAATATAAGGTGCATTACAGAAGTCAAGTCAACAAACTGGGGCACAGTCTGCAGCAGATTATCAGTTATTATTTTAGCTAGCTGTCTAGACCCCACCAGGTCCTGACTGCAGGTGAGACTCATGCGAGACGTCACCAGTTGTCACACCGCACATACCTAACTAACTGCACCTTGAGATGGGCTCATCAACACACTTTGACAGGCAGTGTTAGCAGTAGACTGAGATCCTACACACTGCCACCACCAGCAAGTGCAGAGAAATAATGCATGTCACTGATGGTAGACAAGTGGAATTCAATGCTGTATTACTCAAGTAAGCATGGGGGTGGATTGTGCGGGAGTACTGGTGGTACAGAGTGCATACCATTTCAGACTTATTCCATGTCCCATGATGCAACATCCTGAGGCTTAACCGGGGTGGACTAGTTGCAATCACCAACCCTTAATGCCCCCTGTTCTTGGTGGTTCCAAGAAGGGAGTCCAAGGTATTGGGGGTGCACTTGGTGCCATCGTCTAGGTGAGACATGACCCTGGTCACACAAGACATCAGAAAGAAGAATTGAATAGATCTGTTCTTCAGCACATTATTTAGCTTACCTCTCTATGCCCCTCCATACCTAAGGCTAAGGTAGTTCTCCCATTTCCTCATGGAAAACCACCTCGAAGGATGGCAATGGCATGTTGGTAGAACCTGAATTGATGCAGAGATGCTGCCAACCACAAGTATGAATCGAAATAGATGTGGTTGTCATCCTACCTAACATGATCAGCGCTACCTCAACGATGCTAAGTTCTAAGCTCACTGGTTATATGTACAGTTTGCACTTGGATGTAAAGCAAACTGCCATTCCGATGCACAGGTAGCTTCTATAAGATTAGGTAAGCAAGCTACTACAGCAGACATGCAGTATCTCAATAACAATTGCATCCAAGATATGCATAGATAGAACATCAATGATATAACCAATATCAGCAAGACAGCAACTACTAACATCGACACGGCTACCTTGGTAATTTGAATGTTTCCTTCTCTACGTTTTGCCTAATTTTTTTAATGTTTTAGCAATATTGACCCATCAATCAGGTCTCCCAGGTTAACATGGAATAAATCTTCATCATATATACATTGCCAATTTCATACTTATTTACACATGCCATATTTATTTTGTTCTCTCATAACCTTGTAGTTTAAAATTTCACTCTGAATTGAAAAAAAAAAAAACCTTAAATATCATAATGCTCTGTAAAGACTACTGTTAATCTCAAAGTTTCCCTGTACTAAACTTGGTACTAGTCTTTTACAACACACTGATGCGTAACTGCCAAGGGAGAGGGATATCACGTCTAAGTGGGGGTGCTTTTATTTCTGCGCCAAGTCAGTTGCGCAGGTATGGGGCGGACTCTACTGTGGAGGCACCTGTACTATGACTCGTCGGCTTCACACTGATCCCTTACATAACGTAGGACGCATCAGGTGCCTACTTAGTACAAAGTCTGCAAGGGCTGGCTGATGCCTCTGGGCATTGGACATACAGGTTTGGGCTAGCCTACCATTGGTGTTGCTTCCTTTTGGCATTCACTAGCGCTGGCTTGGTGTCTTAGGCTCTGGCTGGAGCAGGCAGCTGGGCAGGATGGCTCGGCATTCACCTGCAGGTGACCAGGGTGCCGGTTAACTGGCTAGAACGTGGTCGGCTGGTGCTGGAGGGAGTCCTCCGGGTCGAATGGGACCAGTCCCAAGGGGACAGTATACCCCTGACGGAGTAGCTCGATGGCAGGGTGGGCAGCTCTGGGAACACTAAATGGGAGGCCAAACATGTTGGTGAGTAGGGTAGCGGAATGAGGTATCACTAATTGTTGGGCGGCTTGTGCTCTCTCCCGTGAGGAAACAGAGCTGAGGGATGGTGTAGGTTGTTTACTTACGGGGTGACAAGAAGCAAGGATAGCAGCTGTCCTCTGGGCATTCCTCCTGCTCCCTCATCAGAGAGTGAAAGTAATGGACAGAAAAGTGATACGGTCATCCTGTAGATTGTGGCAGGCAACAAACCCCTAGCTAAAGTGTACTCCACAAGTACCTGGGTCAAGCCTCATCAGGCCTGGCACCACCTTTGGCTAGTTTATACACTCTGGAGGGAATGGGTTAGCTGACTTAGTTGGCCCAGATGCTTTGTTGTGTGTATTTCTAGTGGTTGGGGCTCTACATGTGCACACCAGGTAACTTTACGTACCGGGTCCACAGTATGGGTAGCGTCGACTTTGTTGTGTGTGTGACATACGTGCAAGTTTTGGTTAGGGTCTGCCTGCAGTCCTACTCTACGTCAAAAAATTGTTACCAATTTGCAGTGCCTTGCCACTCCCTTCGAGGATGACACTTACCAGGTACAGGAAAAGGCAATCATTCACTTATAGAACATGGAAAGACAGAAATAAGCTATAATATATGTTTTATTCCATTAGAATAGAAACACGGTGATCCGTACCACCTCCTACCTGTACACACACACTAGGTGTTCAATGAACATTATAAAAGAGCACGACAGGTGAAGGGGCTTGTCAGCTTGAGGAGCCCATCTTAAAGAGCGGACGAGAGCTGACAATTAAGTAGCTGTGAAAGGAACTGAACCAGGAACCCTAATTGTGACTTGTGGTCCTGAAGGGACCCATGGCACAATGTGTGATGTATGTGTCAGGTGTGGTGACTCTTGACAGCAAGTGTCAGGAGGTAGTGACGACTCATTGGCTGCACTAGTAGAAAGATGTCGTCAGCTGAAGAACTGGTAGAAGACTGGAAGGTCTTGGAAATTCCTCACGAGGACTGTGGCTGTGTAGTAGAGTGCCTTAGCACGACTGGTGATACGGCGAACTACGTGAACAACTAATGTTTCTACCAGGTGCACAGCGTTATATTCTTCTGGCTGGAGGGTTCCTTCGTGCCTCGTCCACCACCCCTTTGGGTTTGCGCCGTGCACCGCCGCTGCTGCCATTTCTTGGCAGGGTGGGGTGGTGGCAGGGAGGTTTGGTGTGGTTGCAGGTGGTATCCGCTGCTCGCTGCAGCTTCATAACAGTTTTAGAAGCAACAGGGGACGAGGACATAACTTCCTAGCATAATGTGGGTGCTGGCCTTGCAGGCGGCCAGTCGGGATTCAACTCATTTTGGGGCACAAGACGCACTTGGTGATGCGGAGTTGGCAATAATAATGTGGTTTCAGAAATAAGGTCGTTATGATAAGTCAGTCATTGCAGATATTTTGGGGAATTTCAGAGTAATTTTGATACACCCAAATCCCTATATGCAAAAAATTTGAAATTTTTTGCTTGAAGTGCATGTTCATCTTTAGCATGAAAGTTATACATTTTTAAAAACAAATAGAAATTAATTTTAACAGGCAGACATATTGTGGAAAAAATATATCTGAGAGGCATATACGTAGCCTCCCCTTGTTCCCCAAAATGTTAAAGGACATCGAGCCATGCAATGATTTACCAAACATTGAAATCCATGTTCAATTGTGTCTGGCATAGTATAAACATGATCTTTGCACAAATACTTACTTAATTCCACAGTCAGACAACTTCTGAACAAAATGATACCACAGAGGATTATCTGCAACCTTCTTTACCACCAAACAATTACAAAAACGGTAAGGTTGGAGATAACATACTTTTCGGTGAGCAAAAATTCAATTTTTGATGGCCTCTTGCAGAAAAACCAGAGAGTATTTCAACAAAAGTGAATTTATGTTAATAAAAAGACTTCTTCCAAATAATATGATACCATGTAAATGTATATGCAATCTCGTTTGTCACCAATCAATTACAAAAATTTTAATATTGGGGACTGCCTACATTTTGGAGAGTGGAAATTACATTTTTGATTGCTTTAAAAAAAAACAGATGACACTTCAACTGTAAGTGCCGATATGCTGTGGACTGAATACTTAAAAAAAAAACAACTTAAAAACGAACCAGTGCACCATAGCACAACTTACCGGCCCGCCATCTTGTTTACGACTGCTGTTTTCTTCCACTTGGAGACACCACTGTCACGATGATTACCATAGGCCCAGGCAATTAAAGCTAAGTCACATAGTCTAGTGTTTCCATTGTACATGCACACATCCACAAAGTCTTCTAATACACAATATATACTATATACAAATACCGAACATCCCACCCACCTTTAAATGCCCACATTTCAAGTTCATTGAGATGGCAAGAGGCACAATTTAACTACAGGAAGTTTGACAATCCCTTGCCGAGTGTGAACTTCTGCAATCCGCACCACACCATTTGCACCGGGATATACTTTCCAACACTCTTCCTAAGCGCCACTGTCGGGAGGGTATGTCTGAATCCTTAACCAATACTAGAATGCCTTCTTCCAAATTGGCTTCCGGTCTCGTCCATTTTTTCCTTGGCTGGAGTTGATGGAAGTACTCCATGTGCCACAGTTTCCAGGACTGCTTGATCTGTTGCACCAGATTCCACCACGACAATCTGTTCATTGGGATATCAGTTAACTCCTCATCAGGTAGTACTTGTGGAGGACCAAGCGTTAAGAAGTGACTGGGCATCAAGGGTGCCTAATCGTTTGGATTGTTGGACTAGGCACAAAGAGGTCGAGAGTTCAAAATAGACTCAATTTGAGTCAAAATGGTATATAATTCCTCATATGTGAGCAGCTGCTCCTCTATCACCTTAAACAGAAAGGACTTGACTGACTTTATCCCTGCCTCCCACAGTTCACCAAAGTGTGGTGCAGAAGGGGGGTTAAAGTGCCAATTGATACATTGTTCTGCCAAATGATGTGCAAAAGCTTCTGATTGCCAGTATTTTCCAGGAAGTCTGACAGCTAACAGTTTGCGATTGGCCCCCATGAAATTAGTGCCACAATCACTGTATAGATGAGTACAGTATCCCCTACGGGCGACAAATCGACGGAATGCAGCTAAAAATGCATCTGTTGACAAATCTGACACGAGTTCCACATGTACCGCCTTGGTTGTCAAACAAAGAAATAAGCAGATGTATGACTGGAAGATACGAGGCTTCTTTACTCTTGCCATGGTGATAGTGATTGGACCAACATAATCCACACCAGAATGCAAGAAGGGTTTCGCTTAGGAAACACGGGGAGCACAAAGACTTGCTATGGGAGGGCTGGCGAATTTTGGTCGTGCTTTGAAGTACTTCAGACACTTGTGGATCTGCTGCCGAATCAGGTTCCTGGCACCCAATATCCAGAACTCCCTGAAAAGCAGAGATTGCAATGTGCTCGGGCCAGAGTGCAGGAGCTCCAAGTGGAGTCTATCCACCTACCACTCTGCCAGACGACAGTGCTTGGGCAGGAGCACCGGATGCTTCACCTCGAATGCAAATTCCGACTGTTGCAGTCGTCCGCCCACCCTGAGGATGCCATCCTTATCAATAAAGGGGCATAATCGTTGAACTGCAGGCGAGCACAGTTCACTGTTGACCAGATGATTAAATTCTGCAGCGAAACTTACATTCTGAGCACTCCTGATTAAGATTGCCATGGCTCTAGACAATTCTTTTGACTGTATTTGTCCAGAAATGAGGGAGTGCCTCTTATGTGCATTGTTCACAAACCTCACACACCAGGCAATGATCCGACACACTTTCGTCAAACTGGATAACTGAGAAAGCAACTCTTCGAAAAGGGATTCTTACACCCTTGCCTGAAGAACAACTACTTTCCGCTCCTCGCTAGGCCTTGCTATCACTGCTGCAGACTGCAGCCACGACTCCTCAGGTTCCTGCAACCACGATAGCCCATGCCACCACAATGTATGTTCGAGCAACTGAGCAGGAGAGAGTCCACGAGAAGCACAATCCGAGGGATTCTGTGCCGATGGTACACGACGCCACTACGACGCAGCAGTCAAGTCCTGTATTTTTGAAACCCTGTTAGCTACAAAGGTTTTCCATTCATGTGACCATCCCTTGATCCATGCCAAGGTCACAGAAGAATCAGACCAAGCATGTACACTCACTACTTGCAGCATGGTTGAGTAGGCATCAAAGAGCAAATGCAGACAGTGTGCTAAGAGCAAAGCTGCACAAAGCTACAGCCGAGGAAGCAAAAAATTCTTTAACGGGGCCACCTTGCATTTTGCCATGAGAAGTGAGGTGACAATGTCATCTGAGTTGGAAACCTTTTGTAGGTATACAACTGCAGCATAACCTTTTCTGAGCTATCAGAAAATCCATGCAGTTGGTACACTGACTGTAGATTACCTTAAATGATACAACACTCAATTGAGATGGCACAGCACAGCAACTCTTCTACAATTGCCTTCCATTTCGCCACAATATCTGGTGGAGCCAGGTCATCCCATTCCACCTCAACCAAACAGAGATGCTGTATCAGGTGTTTTGCAAGGAGAGTGAGGGGTGCCAACAAGCCTAGCGGGTCAAAAACACGTGCCACATCAACTAGTATGCCTCGTTTGGTGAACACTGGAGGTCTGAGATGTAGCTTGTATGTGAAAGTGTCTGATGCCGAATTCCACTGTAAGCCCAGCACCTTAACATAAGAACCATCAAAATTAAATTAATCAAGTGACTGCTGTAGATCTTCTGGGGGCAGGTATTCCAACACCGCCGAACAGTTACTAGCAAATTTGCGCAGCTGAAAACCACCCTTAAGGAGCAACTGTTGCAGTTCCTGCCTGAGACGCATAGCTGAGATCAAATCATCTGCCCCACTAACCACATTTTTCACATATGTATCATTGAGCAAGGCATTGGCAGCCACAGGAAAATTGCATTTCTCATCCTCTGCTAATTAATGTAAAGTGCAAATTGCCAGGTAGGGAGATGAGGACGCTCCGTAAGTTACAGTGTTCAACTGGTACACTTCAACAGGCCTGTCTTCTACTTCCCTCCACAATACATGCTGGTACTTTCTACGCTCGGAATGGACCTCAATTTGCAGATACATTTGTTTTATGTCGGCAGTGACAACAATTGCATGCATTTGAAAACGAAGGAGAACAGTCAAAATGTCCCTATGTAGTTTTGGACCACTAAATACGGTATCGTTTAGCGATGTGCCTGCAGCTGTCTTGGACGAAGCATCAAATACCACCCAAAGTCTTGTAGTGGTGCTGTCAGGCTTCAAAACACACTGGTGAGGTATGAAGTACGTCTTTTCTGACTCAATATCACCCATTTTGACCTTGCTCATGTGACCAGCATCAATGTAGTCTTTCATGAATGCCACATACTCTGCTTTAAGTTCTGGGTCCTTTCTTAGCCTACGTTCCGGCAAATGGAACCTATGAAGAGCAGACATTCTTGAATCTCCTAGGTCAGGGTCAGGTGACTTGAAGTGAAGATCATCTCACATGCTTCATCATCTGGTGAGCGGAAATCCTTGGCAACTGGTAACTATTCTAGTTCCCCGAATTTCTATACAAAATTGTCCAATGTGGGGAGCCTTACAGAGGACACATATAGTGAAGCGACACTTTGTACTTGAGCCTGAGAGTTCTGTTGCACATGTCCTATCAGTATCCACCCAAACTGTGAGTCGAATGCCCCGGGAGTTCCTGGATTGCCCTCTAGTTTGCGACTGGTGAGAATATAAGGGAACAGTTCCTCTCCAATGAGCATGTCAACTTGCAGTGCCACATTATAATCTTTGTTTGTGAGTTGCAAGTGCTATATGTGAGACCAAGCCTCACCTTTAATCGGTGTGCTGGGAATACATCCTGTAATGTGGGGTAAAGCAAAGGCCTCAATTTCAAAACTGGGTGCGTCCTGTCCTCTAGGCTTAATAACACAGGCTGCCATTCCTTTAGTGGCACTCAATGGTGTTAAAGACAGGCCATGCAGCTGTACTGACATCCTTTTGCGGGCAAGTCCTAACCTAAACAAACAATTGTCTGTAATAAAATGGGCCTGACTGCCAGAATCAAAAAGGGCCCTTATAGTTTGAAAGTTTCCAGATTAGTCTTGAATATCTATCATGGCAGTTGACAACATAACCATAGCTGCTAGCTTGCTATTACCGGCGACTGAAGACAACACATCTGTTGAGGAGTTAGCAGGGTCCTCACCCTCTGCTCCAAAATCAACCTCCTCCTCAGTTGTTCCTGCTGTGGAGTGCAATAATGAGTGATGCCTAGACTGACAATGACGACAAGATGAGGAGGATGGACAATCCCTGAACTGATGCCCTGTTAGTAAACAATTCAGGCACAACTTCTTGTCCTTTGCAGAACCAAAGCGTTCCTTAGGACTCGTAGATAAGAATATAGGGCACTTGTATATGGCGTGCAAGTCTTTGCAGAAGGTACACTCACGGGAATCAATAAGAAAGTTGCTAAGCTGTCGTGGTTTAGGGGGTTCTGGCACTACCCCTACCTTTGACCTAGGCACTACAGTAGACTGTGTCTGGCAACAAGTCACCGTCTCCTGACACAGACAGTGCTTTTCCAGAAATCTTATGAACTTCCCTAGGGTGGGAAGTTCACTGTCTGAAAGAGTCATCTCCCATGGTGTTTGCTACGGTACATCCAATCTTTTGCAAAATATGGCAAGCAAGATGAGGTCCCATGTTTTCACTGGCACCTCAAGGGCCTCCAATGCAGCTATGTTGGTGCAGTGAAACAGGTGAGTTCACATGCAGACGGAGCTTCCAACAAAGAATCCACATGCAAGGCCACAATCAGGGGCTTGTTACAGTACAGAGCCACTAACATGTCCCAAGCAATACGGAAAGAAACCTTCAAGTAAACAAACTTTTCCTCAGCTGATAATCCTGGGTGATTCATCACCAATGTTGTAAATAAATTACAGTAACTCACCCCACATTTTAGATTCCCATCAAACTGAGGCAAATAGATTTTCTGTAGGACTACTTGCGAACTGCGGGAATACTCCGAGCGTACCTCCTCTATGGCCTTGACACTGCTGAGTGAATCTGCTGTTGCCATAACTGTGTGGTATTGCTCTTCAAAATTAATCATTCTGGCTGAATGTTCCTCCAAACTGAACTTTTCTGGCTTTTCCGACGAGGCTTCTAACGTAACGTAATCCTTTTCAAATATTTGCCTAACCTCTGGAAGATCGCGTACATAAGCCAGAAATATATTTATTTTCGTCGGGTCAGTTGTTATTGTCTGAGATAGATCATAAACACGTTTCACACGGCATTCGGCTAAGCTTAGCCGCGCCAACACGGCAGTCATGTCTGCCATGATAACAAACACAAGTAATCTGGCAAAACAAAACAACCCTAACCTTAAATCTACGAACAAAAAAATGACGCTACAATGTCGCTATTTTATGTTCTGCGAGCGACAGAAAGCACTTGGATGTGGTGTGAATATTATACCCTGGTATCCGAAAACACCACTAGGGCACAACACTATTATTTTCATCAAACTTAATCTTGAAACGCAGATTCCGTCCTACACTAATTATGTTAAATACAATAGCTTTACCTCTCCCAAGGAGTAGCATCGCCCAGGAAATCACAATTTGCACCAGGCAATGATCCGACAGACATGATTTTCACTGCAAAGCCTACCCTGGCAGGGAGCTGTTTTATTTGCAATTTCTTCATGTGCTACATGAAGCAGTAGATACTTTGTGCGAGAAATATAAGCGTTTAACTACTTGTGTTCATTATTTTGAGCACAACCTGTCAGCATTTAAAGGCACAGGACCCCAGTAACCTGCACCCAGGTAACATATACTTTGACCAGTGTTGAAATTTAAATTTAGTTAACACGTTTCAAAGTATTTTCCCACCATATCAGGAATGAAGGTTAGCCTATAATAGGCCCGCAACATTTAGGAACAGTAATTAAGGCGTGAGGGGAGCCAAAATACCCCTTAATTTTCAGGACCTGCAATCACTATAGATTCAACGTAGGGTAAGAATACATCTAGGAGGTAACCACATAACCCTGAGAAACAGGACCAACATCGTAACATTATCATCCAATGGTGACGTCTTAAGTTTAAATTGGGTAATTTCACTCCTTTCCTCACTCTTAATTCTCCCACACTATGCACCATTCAACCCAGGTTTGCCATGGCCACACAACACCTCGACTTACCTGAACAAAAGGCAGTTTTCCTAATTGTTCCTATGAAATTTAATGACACACGTTACATGTCATCTTTCCAAGTAGCGTAATCCCTCCCTCACCTTCCCCGCAAAAGTCCAGCTCAAAAATTAAAAAATCCCCACTTTGTTGTAGGAATTTCCACTAGCAAAAATTCTATCCTTCTCTCCCCCCCCCCCCCCCCTGTCAAACTGCATCAAGACTGTGTCCAGAAGCAGTCCTGAAATGGTGAGACATCAAGAACAATGCCAAAATGGTGCCCAGAAGATGTTACATCACATGGATAAAAGAACACCAATAACATTCCAGGCACGCCATTATGTCGACAGCAGAGGTTGTGCTACAGGGAGGTCATTTTGGGAGCAGCACAACATCAGTGACGTCACCATGCCACCACCCCTCTACCACTTTGGGGAAGCAGTAGCCGTAACACCAGCACTCACCCCCTCCCCTCTACACCCCCACTTTTCTACTGCAAAAGTATTAATCACCACTGCTGACTGTAACGTGCTTGCACATCTAACCCTCCACCATCTACCCTTCAACATCACAGGGAGAACTGCCGCGCTAGGGTAAGGTTGTGACATCTCCTCCAACAGCTGTTTTGGATGCTGCACCATGACCCTCGAGAATGTTTGGTCAAATACATTGAGGCGCATAAATGCCTCTGTGCTTACAGTGCTTGTGCCCTTCCCACAGGACAAGTATTAACTAGGCACACAATATGTAAGTGTGATCGTGAGACCAGCCCAACAACCAACTGCACCATGAACACCCGTGGTGTTACAATTTATATTGCAACTGTGCAAAACGTATTTAGAGATCAACTGCAGCATTGTGTTGCAAGTGAATCAAGTGAGGCTTCGAAACATATGTGTACACAGTTTTTTAGATATTTTAAGCACTAGAACTAGGGCACATCTTAGTATCAATGGTGCTGATGCGTCGCTTAGCTGTCATGAGTTCAAGTTACTTAATTAGACCTTTTACTGGATACTAATGCCAGCCACGTTTGCTGTTTGCTCGGTACAAACTCTAGTTCCACAGGTTGGGCAATACGGTGAACAGGAACACTAGCCTGCTTGGGCAAGGCTGACTTACCAGGGTTCTGAATGGTCGGTTTCTGTGTCGCAGCAAAGGTGCTGCAAGAGGGCCGGCTGATCTCTGTCGCCTTCCTGGTCTCATTGGTCGTGGAGCTGCGGTAGTGTTCGGGCAGGTGCTGTCGATTCCACTGGGTGCTTTCCCAGCTGCCAAAGTTAAGGTTGGCGATTCCGAGTCTGGTGTCACTACTGGTAACTAGGGGCCGAATCACGAAATGCTACCTACTGTCCGTTCTAGTGGGGTTCGAGAAATAAACAAAGGTCCTGATGGGAGAAGTCGGCCTCCCCGCGTGACAGGCGGCTTGAGCTTGGCTCCGTGGAATTTCAATACTCGGAGCGAAAAGGTTGGCGGCGCACACCTGCCTGGCAATAATAAACTCCACCTTCTTTATCTATCTCTGAGCTCTGTGCCTGGCGTTGAATGGCATAGAAGTAGAACAACATTCAAGATCCCCTCAGTAGCGGCAAGCAGTTGACGAATACCCTGGCTAGTGTGTAAGCCGACAGTGGCTGACGGTGTGCTCCCTAACTCCAATCAGTGCGGGTAACTAATACTCGAACCTGGAGCTGCATAAGACCGCCTTCCTACTGCTACTAGATGTAGTCCACAAAGGTAGGGCCTCCAGACCCAAGTAAATACCCCTGCCAGTACCTGCTAGGCGCTCCGGTCAGCGACACAATGTGAGGTGGATGTCCAGATTCGGTGGGGTGTGTACTTAGTGGTTGAGGCTCTACCGTTCTGTACACCGGGGTATACAGAATGGGTGGCCGTCGAAAGATGAGGTTGTGTGTGTGGCGAACAGGAAGGCTTCTGAAGGGGGTCTGTCGTTCTATTCTGAGTTTGCAACAATAAATAGCCTGGTCCCTTGCTTGTCAGTAGGTAGTCAGTAGGGCCCCAGCCCACGAAGTGTTGAGGCGAGCTACTGGAGACGATAACTCCCGACCTCGGCTGCGCACGGCCTTATATATGGCTCAATGACAGGAGCACACTGGCCCAGGGTGGGAGGCGTGACATGCCTCTGTGACATCTGCCTGGGGTGCGCGGGGTGGGAGAACTACACTCATGTGTTCGGTATATGGCCTCGGGTGCTCAGCGGTGCTCTGCCATCTTCGGCATGTGTGGCGACACTCTGTCTGCTGGGTGCTTTGGGGAGGCTGACGTGTCACGCAGCCACTTTGAATAGCCTTCGTTTCACGTCTAGCAATAGTACTTTTGAGGTGAAACTACTCTCTGTGCACTCTTAAAACTCAGTGCCGTCTGACACAGTGGTGCAGGTTCCACTGTCTCAACTGGTGTCTGGTTTGGGGGCTGGACTGGCTCCATACCCCTCGGTGGCCAGGGCAATCAATGAAGGCAGTGGTTCGAATGGTGCTATTACTTCTGCGGCGGACGGCTGCTGGTTTGGGGGCTGGGAAGGCCTCTCCCCCCTTGGTGGGCCTGACAGCTGTCTGAGACAGTGATGCTGATGGTGCTTCCACATCCATCGTGGGCCAGGGAATTTCCGAAGACAGTGATTCTGCTGGTGCTACTACCGCCGTAGCAGCTGGCTTCTGATATGCTCCTTCCAAGCGCCCCCACTTCATTGATGGGGGTTTATCCCCACTTGGTTGGAGAGCTGTGTCGTGTATTCGGCAGTGGCGTCGAAGGACGCTGGCATAACTTTGGGGCTGCAAGGTCTGGTGGTTTGCGGGGCTTTCGAGCTGTCTAGGTATCTAGAAAGGCCCTGTTCAACACAAATACAGCGCTTGGTACCCTTTCTGGATTAGCAAAGTATGCTCAGGGCAGGCGGTTGCTTGTCCAATCCCAACGTGGAGTTTGCAACTAAACAATTACTGTAGTCTCTCGTATCACAGAAATTCTAGATTTTGTCTAGTAAGATAGGAGGTAGTGCATTCTCCATTACTGTTTATTTCCTAAGAAATAAATAAACATTGTTTTAATCACTCAAGGATATCAGAACTGTCTAGGGGACAACAGGTTACTGGATTTTACGATTATCACCACGACTCTTAACATCTTAACAAAAACCAGCTTGGAAGGCGTCCCATTCTCCGCACTCGTGTGGAGAACGGTAGAGTCATGACACTAGGATACCGCTTCCTTGGGCGCTGGCCAGCCAGTCTGGAGTTTACTCTTCTTACCGCTCACTAGAGGTCTAAGAGGAGTACTTCTCCGGGTCTTGGGAGTCCATTCTCATGGAAAACTCACCACACCAAAGTTGGAAGGCCACCAGTTCTCTGCACCACATGGAGGGAACGGTAGAGCTACAACACTAGGTACAAGATCCCATTTGTGTCAGCTTGCCAGCTTGGAGGTTGCCCTTCTCATCGCACACAAGAGGTACTGAGAGGAGTACGTCTCTTGAGACTGGGGAGACAAACCCTTGTGGGACAAAACCTGTGTTGTGTCGGCAGACATTGTTAATGCAGCTCGAAGAACCACTGCACTCCGGGTATCGGCGCTTTAGAGTGAGATAAGGCACTGGATGCCAGACACATCACACACACATGCTACACTTGATAAACATCACCTGCCAAATAGCGATGAGGACCAGTAGTTGTCCTTCCTCAAGCTCTTTACCATCGTAGTGGTATTCGAAAGAGGGTGAAAAGGGAAAAGGCTGCCTCTATATCACCACTGGAGCTTAACACCCCTTCGGTTATGCTCAAATGACAGGCCCAGCGTGAACAAGCAACTGAAATCTGTATATGCTCCGTCTCTGCAACACCTACCTACGAGCCTGCCACATTCCAGCCGCCAACCAAGAGCCCCGGAGAATTAAACCCAGTCTTACAAGCTTTCATCAGCAGCTAAACCAACTCCCTGGGTATCACCAACCTCTGGTTCTGGGGACCGCCTCGAACGCCACAAACCACACAGGCCGTTGCACCTTGGGTAGTGAATCAAACCCACTCGACCAGCTCCGGGATAACTCAGTGTGTACCGCCTTCTGAAAC
This sequence comes from Dryococelus australis, assembly GCA_029891345.1. NCBI lineage: Eukaryota > Metazoa > Arthropoda > Insecta > Phasmatodea > Phasmatidae > Dryococelus > Dryococelus australis. Next base: position 83,398,321 of record CM056999.1, on the reverse strand, counting down.
TTACAACAAGCTCCTGCAACCACTGGCCAAACTTCGACCAGGACCACTGCCGCGAAAGATAGTACTCGCACAGCCCGACTTTGTCTCATGTTGAAAGGCCACTCGTCGAAGTAGTCTATGACGGCCGGGTTCCTGTCCCCCGTCGCGACTAAGCCAAACACCAAGACATGCCTAGCCTAGTGTCCGCCAAAAGTCACCTTGAAAGCAGAGAAGTCAGTACCGAGGACCGCCATGCATCAAGGTTTACCAATTAAAGTAACTTTACTTTTAATGCATGGATATTTTATTTTTTTCTGTGATAATATGTTTTGAAATGTCATTTACTACAGACGCAACTATTATATGACGCGTGTCCAATGGAAGTGGAAATTATTTATGGGGGCTAGTTACGTCAAACAATAACTTTAGACATTTGAGGTTGAAGGTTACGGTCACATAACGTTTAAGAGAGAAGGTTGACATCTCAGTCACTTTTACAGTTTTAGTTCGTGATGCCAGAATCACGATGTACAAGGGGCGCCTTAATGATTTACTGGCCATGGCCAGCATACAAGACAGGTTGGTTGGCCTGTTGGAGAGGCAAAAAGTCAAGGCACACTGTCACGGCTCTGCGAGCGGGCTGACCCTTATTCACAGTTTTACCTGGTTGCAAGGAGGTCGGTAGAAGATGTTACCTCGGCTGGAGATTATTTATTATTTCCCTGTGTGTGGCGAGGGCTCATAGCTGCCTTGGATACTCTTAAATTGTGATGTGCTCTTGCTTGGCTGGTTACTAGAGGATGATGATTGTCTGTGGGTTAGGTGACCGCCAAACCACAGGTTCGCAATCCCTAAAGGTGGTTCTTCGCCTCTTAGGAACGCCTTGACCACCGGGTGAGGGGTACATTTGATATTAATTCAGGGTGGAAATAAAGGGGTTGGTAATTCTGAGGGGTGAGACCTATCAGCAGTGCAGGCGGTGTGAACTCTGCCATGCTCAGTTAACGTACTGATAGGACAGTACAGGGGATTGGTTTGTAAGTTGGATTACCTTCGGAGGCATAAGCTGCCTTTCACAACTTTCTCTGCATGCTTCCCTTCCAAGAGTACGGCATAGGGTATGGGGACAAAATAGGGCCTCACAAAAGTTAAGCCGGTGACTCACTTTGCTGCATGACATCTTTTCTACTTAAATAAATCGACTTCTACTCATCAGTGCGAACCACTCAACAGCACACCCCAACGGAGTTTGATTGGCAGTAAAATCTACATGACATCAAGATATTTTACTGTTTGTCCATGATAAAAGATGCAAGCTCCGTGCCCAAAGAATTGTACTGTTCACTGGCAGAGCCACCGAGACTATGCATTAAGGTCACCTAGTAGTATAGCACGCCGAAGGATGGCACTATTAGTATGAATCGCAGCAGCTGGATCCTCAGCCAGCCGGTGACGTCATATGCCCAGAGGATCTATTGCTACCACTCCCCTCCACCACATCAAGGGCGAGCTAGGAAGAGTATAAATACTGGGGCATGTCTCTTGGAATGCCAGTCTGTCCTGTTCCTTCACCGCACTTCTGGTACCGAAGGAACCATCGGCTCTGCCTGGTCTTCACCAAGCTTCTGGTGCCATAGTCCAGGTCTTGAGAGCCCTCTTTGCCTTTTTAAGATCATCACCAGTTTAAGTTGTCAAACACTTAGGCACTTTCTGGTCCCTTCAGGACATACAGCATAGCGTTAGTTGAAGTCGAGTTATTTTCATAGCCACTTTGCCAACCTACCCCCAGTAGCTTACAAACAGGTTGCTTTCACCTGTCTAACTTGGAAGCTTCCACTAGGCTCTCACTGATAGGAGGTAGTACAAACCACTTTGTTTATTTCCGTACAGAAATAAACATTATTTTATCCCACTTAGGATATTATTCTCATAGTGGTAGAACCTTTCCCTGTAAACATCAGGTCTGTCAAGAGAAAGCAGGTGACCAGATATTTTATTCTGATCAAGCCGTTAAACTCGCACATAGATACCCACAGCTATATTGGACGCTACCCTTCCTATGCACCCACATGTATAGAACGGTAGAGCCTTTACACAAGGTACTCATCCCCTTGGGGTTGGACTGTCAGTCTGGGGTCTGCTCTTTTCACCATGCTTCTGATGCCAGAAGGGATACTTCCTAGGGTCTGAGGGGACTGACCCTTCAGGGGAACTCACCCACGTATTGGGACCATCAGCCAGAATGTAACCTGACTCTCAGTGTCCACCACGCTTCTGGTGCTGGACTCTGAGATAGGGGGTGGCTTTGGCATGGCAGATGTGGTACATGGAATTATCCCCGAATAGGACCAAACATTACCTGCTCCACCTCCTATTTGCAGACACCATTAACTGGACTAGAGAAGAGTACTGCGCAGCAGTGATAAATGTATTTCACACCCAGTTATTAGACGTTTTCATTGACGCATGATGTCATTTCAACAATGATTTAACAACTTCACCTCATCCGAGAGCAAGATTTGCAGCCTGATTTTTACAGTTATCATTGTTACCACGCATTACCAGACGCAAGATTGTACTGTCTACTCTACGGTTTATGGATGGATACTCTAGCCAGAAGATTTTACTGTTCATCAGCCGAGCCACCGAGGCTATGCAGCCAAGACATTCAGTACTACAACATGCGACCAGATGGCTCTACCAGTATGTTCAGTCGCATTTCGATTCTCCAAGCCACCGGTGATGTCAGGCCTTGAAGAAGAGCTATGCTACAGCAACCCCCTCTCCATCGACCACCCCTATCCAGCTAACTGGACGAGTATCACCAGCCAGAGTATAAAAAGTGGGCTGCAGCCCTGAAACGCCAGTCTGCTCAGGGTCTTCACTGCATACTGTGCTGAAAGTCCCCAGTCTTCATTTTCTCCACTGCATACTCTACCAGAGATCAGTTTCATAAAGCTTGTCTACCCTGCCATTGTTAGCTTAGGACCAGGTCACCTTCACCTGGCTCAACGTAGGTTAAGCTTTTGTAAGCTCTTGCTGACGTTAGGACTTAGGAGGTAGTGCGAATACACCCTGTTTATTTCCCATAGAAAGGAATAAACAGACGTTTAGCTAACTCAAGGGTATCTTTCCCATAGTAGTAATTTTTCTCCCAGTAGACTCCATGCCTGCCCAAGGGATTGCAGGTGACCGGAGACACTAGGTACTTAGCTTGCCTCCTAAGTGGCTACTCACACCACCATGCCCATGATGCAGTAGTTAGTATTTCCTGAGTTGGGGGAGACTGGTCATCCTGAGACACCCACATGCAAGGACTATTCACCGGCGAGACTTTAAACTCAGTACTCATCACATTCTGACACAGAGTGCTGGGATAGGGTTACCTAATGTGGTCGGCAGACACTGCACGTGGCTGTACACAGAGCAGGACAACACATCACCTGCAATCTTTTCACGGATGTGAGAATGTGATTCTATCCTAATACCCTACTCCTGTCGGAGTGGTATCCGAGAGAAGAATAGACAAGTGCTCACTGTCTCTGGGCATCTGTAGGAGCTTAACCGCCCCCTGGCCATACTTGCGAAACTCTCACTGACGGACCAAGCCCAGACTTCGCGCCACTTGCAGCGACAGTATACACAAGAGATTCCCAAGGACCTCTTCGAAGACGCCATTTGTCTAAGTGAGGAAACACACCCCATGTTTGCAGTGTATTTAAGTGGAGAGGACCGGTCCTTAGGAATTACCAACCCACGCCAGCCGGAGTTGACACAGGTTAGGTAGCCTCCACAAGTTACGCGACGCCAAGGTATACCGCCTACAGCCAACCCACTGAATCGCGATATTGCTCTCACACAACCTGATTCTGTGCCCTGCCGTAAAGCAACCAGGCCAGTAGTTTACACTGGACGTGCCCCAGTACCTCATAAAGACTGAAATAGTTACCAGATACCCGCACCGCGGGTACGTCTGACACTCAACAAAAGCATTATAGACATGGTGACGTTCCTCCAACAGCCTTAAGGCATCACATGCCAGCATAAACAACTAGATTTAAAAATTATGCTGAGGGAAATCTTCAGTGACGGGACCACTAAGACATTTACATTGATGGTACATCTGATAAATGATACACGCGTGTAACTGAATCATTATTTTAACACGTACAACTTCTACACCTATTATAACATGACTCCGACTCATCGCCTAGGACTACTGCTTCCATCTCTACAGACGTGAGCAACACGTTGCCTACCCCTACAGGTAACGGGAACTTATGTTTTTTTCCTTCTCACCTGGAAGGCACGCATCCTGGCAGGCACGTTACCCCCACCCCCCTCGCTCGATGCTGACAAGCTGCCCAAACCTCGGGCATGGTCGCGCAGACCCGATGAGGCACGAAGCCAGGACCGCTGACGAGATAATTCTTACGCCACCCAGGGCCAGAGGACGTCACGCCTCCCCCACACCGGCAGCTTATAAGCTTCCAATATATAAGTCCGGGAGTCATTCTTTTGCATCTGTTGCACCGCCCACAGCACACTGGAGCTCTAGAGAAGTTCGAAGCCTATAAGAACACCTTCATGGCAACCAACTACGTACGCCGATGACCAGTCAATCTGGCAACATACCAACACGAACTTTCTTCTTTTAACTTCCTTTGTTTCGTCTAGAAACCTTTGATTAGTAGTTTAACTGTAACTATTATTTTTTGTCTAGAGTCAGCTTTTCCCGTTTATTCAGAACCAGGTCACCTACACCTGGAACCACGCAGTTACCTTCAGCTATCCTCGACTTGGTAGGAGGTAGCACAGGTCATGTGTCTATTGAACTTTCAATAAACACACGTTGCTTTCTACTTTGCTACTTTTATTTCCAGGAAGGGGGGGGGGGGGGTGGGTGGGTGTGTGTGTGTGTGTAATATATATATATATATATATATATATGTACTCACAGTTGGAGGTAGATTACGCTGTGCACTGCCAACGGAATCCAGGGACGTTATTAAACTGAACTAAGACATACCCATTAGACTGCTACCTGTTTCTTTCCATCAAACCCACAGCACTATTAGTGCTCATAGAGAAGAAACAGTAACGTCCCAACCACTAGTAACACCTTCACACCAGGAGACATGACACACTCGGGTTGCTTTGTACCACTCGCACTATTAGTGCGCGGTGACGGTGACCTGCAGTGCTGCTGAGTATTCTGGGTGGACGCAAAACCAGTAGAGGCTTGGCGCAACTCCGGCTCAATGTCCCTGATCAGTCCGCCTACGGTGGGGGATCAGTCGGGACTCTAATCGAGCCAGCCGACAAGTCACTATTGGGGAACACTGTTAGTATTTCCGTTTCAGTGCACTGCGTAATTTATAGTACTGTTGCCTTGTGCCTCACGAGAGGAGTGGTAGGATACGTAGAGAGCAACACCTGGCTCACCCTGCTACCTGGCCAAAAATAGTATCACCCTATTCTACGCAGGATAGACAGGCGGAACGGGTCTGTGCCGCCGAACTCAGATGTCAAGCAGTCGCGTCTGCACCGGCAATATTAATTGAGTTTCTACGGTGTGTTTGTACCAACTACAAGTATCACCCTGTTGTCTAAAGCTTCTTAACCGGAGTGGAAGTTCGCCTAGGTTGGGACATGATCTTCTGGATGAAAGAAGCACAACTTTGGAACATTCGTGCAGGAATTCACCCCGCTTAAGACTAAACTTACCTCAACTACTGAACTAGAGGTGAGAGTGTATCAGAACTAGCCAACACTCCCCGTCTCATCCCCCCAAACTAAGTTACTTTTGGTCTAGCGAGTAAAATCTGTAATTACGTGTCCAGTCAGTCTAATTGGACATGCTTCAATTTATATAGGAATTTTGCCGGGACCACGGAAAATTGACTGTGGATAAAGTTTATTGGTACATGCATTTTCTGTACATAGAGATTCCACTGTATTCACAATACTGTTACAATAAAAAAGAGGTAAGTTTTGTTAAAATTAATAAAATACCGAACTTTAATGAATAATGGAAGTGATTATAAGTAATCATGGGACTATGGGAGCATGTTTTTGAAGTCAGGTTTTAATTTTGTTTACATTCAGTCAGAGACGTGTAACTAGTAAAACCATTTCAGTTCACAAAAATATTCAAACGTCGCTGCCAAACAAATTTACATGATAAATGTTTAGACCACTCATGTGACCACAGACTCAGTTTCCACAGAATAAAGTGATCAGTAAGGATGGCAGTTTTAAAGAGTTAGAATTGTAGCCATGCCCACCCTATTACATTTTTTCTAATAAAAAAAAAAAAAAAGCAGCAGTTAATGGAATAAGCTCGGTATGAAAGTAATACAGCTTTGACGAAGATATGAGAAAAATGTTACCTGTGGCACACAGTCATCATCATCTGCCACAGTGGTAATGATTTCCGGCTGAGCAGATCCTCTCCGAGACTGTGGCGGTACTTCCAAAAGATCTGGAACCACAGTTTCTGTTGGAGCAGCGGACGCTCGTCGCTGGACTCCACACACTGTGCTACTCTGACACTTCACCACACACTTCTTGTGGCAGGTCATCGAACAGTTCTGACATTGCACAGCATCCTTCAGCCATATCTAACACAAAGATACATACACTAATCAGCAACTTAAAATGAAATGTTGATAACACACACAAATTTATGTATGGAAACTAACTCCAAGATTAAAGTGTAAAGTCTTTTTTTTTTTGAGGCAAAATCATCTAATCTAATGAGATTTTCAGCACTTTTCCATAAACAGTCATCTAATGTATAACCAATCAATATGGGGACCCCTAGATTTCCTGATAGGTGTTTATATTCCTTAGGGAATATTTTAAGAGCGAGAAAGGGGCGGGGGGTATAATACTGACGCGTGCCCAGTTAGACTGACTGACACGTTTGTCAATGATTTTTCCACTATACCAAAAGCGGGGTGATTAACTCTGGTTAGAAGGTGGCAGTCTCGTTCCGCCTACCTTTCCTGCGTAGGAGGTGGTAATGCCAACCACGGTTTGATAGCAAGATGAGGTAGTGGTCAGCAGAAGTCAGCATTTCTGCTTCGTGCCTCTTCAGCAGCGCTCGGCCTTGCCCGAGGTCCGGCCAGTTTGTGGACTCTACACAGGGTAGGGCGGGGCTGCATGCCTGCCAGGTTGCGTAACCTTCAAGTGAAGAGAATTCGCTCATAGGTTCCTGTTGTCTGATAGAGTAGGCGGCCAAGAACTCATATTGAAAATTCTCTCTCCAACTGTAGTAGTGGAATTAGGAACAATTAGTGAAGAGTCGTAATGATAGTTGATTAGTAGTAGGAGCGGCATGCATCAATTTGTCCTCCCTCAGTTGCAATGAAGACTCATCATGGAACAGATGGCGGAGAAAGGCATAGGCCCCTCACTGGAAGGTCTTGGTAGATGTGGTGAAGCAGATAGTGGGACCCTTAATTTTGGGTGGCTTGACCGCTGTAGCGGCACGTGTTATGTGCGCTCTGGTCGCTCAGCCGGCAAAGCGAAACGTGTGAGACGTGAAGTGGTGGTGGCCGACTGGCGACCTTGGTTCTCTCGCTCCCTTTTTCGGGCGACCTTGGTTCTCTCGCTCCCTTTTTCGGGCGGGCATCCTTCTCTGCCCCTCCCCATGGTGATGTGTCTTCGCTGATGCGGAGAAGAGTGTTTTTTCCCATATAGGAAACATTACTGGGTTAGGAAGCCGCGAGTGTCGGGTGTCCCACAGGCCTACATTTTTACGTGTACCATTGACAATACCCAGCATATCGCTGGTGAATACTACAATGGAATCATACATAAAAACCTGAAGGATAAATTATTTAAAACAATGGCATAGCAAAACGAGGGTAATAAAAGTAGTAATAATTAAAATATGTACAAGCCTTACTCGCAGAAGGCGGGGAAACGCCACTACTATCTTGGAGCTTGCTGCAGTGAGTTAACAAAGAAAAAGAAAATCTTTCCAGGGTACCTTTGTGACTGTCAGCAAGCTAAATAGTTACATGTGACAGGGTGCTAGGTGGATACCCATGGCGATTCCCTGTACCGACCAGGCGTATGGGCGGCCTTGGCCATACACAGGGGCATCAGGTGTCGTGGTGCAGCCCGGGGCGTCTAGGCATCTGCTTCTGCTGCAACAGATTGGGTGGGCACTCATACAAGGAATGTTGAGGCAGTGCAGGGGAGTGACAAGCTCTCCAACCTGACTGCACGGGTTTCTACTCGTAGGGCAGGATGTTTCTCTGAAGGGGCAGTGTGAGGGAGAAAGACCTCGACTGCGGGTAGCACAGCTAGTCGTAGGATCTGGTCGTGGGCGGCATCGACGGTCTCGGTGGCCAGGTCCTGGGACGAGGCAGTGGGAGAGAGGATCACGACCTCCACTGCAGGTGATGTGCCACATGAGAGGTAGTTGGCGGTGTCGATGGTCTCGACAACAGCAACTTCTTGCGCAGCAAGATGGCGGGGAGAAGCACTTTCAAGTTGGCAGCTCGACATGCGGGTCTGCGAGAATTCCTGCATCGCAAGAGCTGGGGACGGAGCACTTCTGTTGCAGCTCGATGTCCGGGTCTGCGGGATTTCCTACGTCGCAGGTTGTTGAAGCAGAGCACTTTCGTTTGGACAACTCAATGTTCCGGGTTGCGAAGGTTCCTGCGTGGCAGGTTGTTGAGGCGGAGCACTCCGTCTGGGCAGCTCGACAACCAGATCTGCAGGTATTCCTGCAAAACAGAATCTTGGGACGGAGCACTTCTGTTGCAGATTGATGCCCCGGCGGACAGGTTTTCCTGTGTAGCAGGTTGTAGGTATGGAGCAGTCTCGTTGGAGCTAGACATCCTGGGTGGCGGGAGTTCTTCGTTGTTGGGTGCAGTGGTCCACGTCGCAGACACCGGCCATGTCCTTGGCCACTGCCCCTTGCGATACTTCCTCTTCTGCATTATTTGTGCTCACGCTAAACACAGTGTCCGGTTGTCCAATGGCATTTCGTTATTCCTCATTGGAGCCAGAGGGCAACTTTGTTGAAGTAGGAATGGATTTGATTTCTGGCTTCAGAGTTGTACTGGGTGGAGAGGTAGGTGCTTGTGCGATTCCTACCCCTCTTGCCAAAGGTGCTTCCGACTGTTCGCTAATGCTGCTTGATCGGCAGGGTGTTTGAAGGGGTTCTCTGTCACGTGGGCTCTGCCATGACAATTCGGAGCAGCTACATATAGCTTTAACGTGTTTGGCTGTGATTTTCTCAGCATAGCTGCGTGGCGTCCAGGGCATTGATCTAACGGAGAATGCACCTTGGCATTGTTCTACATCTGGCTTTCATGGCACTATGTTAACTAGGAGCGTTGTCAATAATGATAGATGTCGGCTCAGGTCTCATCAAGTGTCCCGATTCGGTATTGGGAACTACCCTTTGGGTTGGGGGTTCGTCTTCATCTTTGAACTGGCCCGGTGTCTCCTCTTCGGAGTCGTCATCCCCAAGTGTTGGTATATCCCCTGGGTAGGGTCGTATCTGTCCTCGGGTGGCCTTCCAGATCCATCCTCGTACATCTTCAGCTCAGTAAACTTTTCTCGCTTGCCTACGATACGGTACGGTCCGTACCACTTGTCAGCACGGCCAGCGCTGAATTGATTGCTGACTTTGCAAAAGGACGGCTTCCCCTAGGATAAATTCTCTTATCCCAGTTTTCGGTTGGGGTTATTTCTTTAGAATGTAGGCATTATGGGCTTTCTGGGCATGCGTGGTGCGCGCCAAGGATGCTAGCCGGATGTACTTGGGTTGAGGCATGTCTGTAGGCTCGCATTCCCACTGCCAGTCGCCTGGTCAGCGTAATCTTTGTCCCAGGAGTAGGATGCTCGGGCTGGTGTCAACATCTTCGTTCGTTCAACATTAAAGGGCAAACAGCATGGTAGGGATGTGCTTATCCCAATGCTTGTGATTATTAACCACACTGATACGGAGGCACTTCTTGATCTCTTGATTCCTCCGTTCAGTGGAGTTGGCTTAGGGATGGAAAAAAAAAAGGGGGGGATACAGGTTTCTACCCCCCACTCCTGACAGGTGGTTTGCCATTGACTGCTCGTAAACTGTGTGTCATTGTATGTCAATATGGCCTTCGGATAACCCCATCGTGCAAAAATCTCAGTCTCCATTTTCCACACGATTGGGGTGGATTCTTGGCTGTGTAGAGGAAAATGCCTCTAACCATCTTGAAAATTGATGTTACCACGAGCAGGTAGCAGTTTCCTTTCGTGTTACGTGGGTATGGGCCCATCGAATCGGCGGCAATGTGGGTCCAGACCATCTTGGGTCTCCGTGGTTTTGCGGTGGGAGGGAGAACTGAGTATGCTTGGCCGCGGCAGCACGTGACGCAGTTGCTGACGTACTGCCGGACATCGCGGCTTATCCCATCCCAATGATAAGAGGTTTTAATATCAAGCAGGGTTTCCATAGCACCCGGGTGACCAGCTTGGGGATGGTCGTGATGGTGCCGGCATATATCTATGCGTAGTTGCAGTAGAACATAGATCTTTCAAGGCATGTGGGGCTGTTCGCTATGCATCCAAACGTCATCCTGTAGTTCAAATAGTTTTTGCTGTTCCCGTAGTAGGCGTCGGATTTCGGGGTCCTCCTGCTGGCTTAAGGTTATTTGTTGGCTGGACTTGCTCTTCCGGACTTCTTTCGAACTAAGAAGAGGGGAGAGGGGGTCATCATCTCCTCCTCTTTCTCCTCAGCTTTTTTCTCCAGTGTTGGGAATCGAGTCTGCAGGTCATTACGTACTGACTTACGTTTGTTAACTTTGGTTTCCTTGATTTAGTCACGGGTGTGAGTGCAATGTTGTCCAGGCTGCGATCCCAGTTTATAATCACAGTTTATAATCACGTGTACACGGTTCTGCACATGACCAATTATGCATTGGTGTTTATGAAGCCACGGGCATCCCAGTATCATTGATTCCAACAGGGAGGGGGATAATATATGAACTCCGTTGGTGTAGAGATGTGATGTAGCTTTACAGTTAGGGTAGTTTGGCCGTCTACGCACAGGATTGCATTGTGCTGCACCATTCAGACTGTCCTGGTTAGGGGTCGTATTTCCGATAACAGCCTCTGAGTGAGTAGACTGCTTCTGATAAAAGTTAGCAGTCGCCGCGGAGTCCAGTTGGGCGAGCACCCTCTTGCCGTTTATTTCTACTTCTACATGTAGGACTACTGGGGAGTGATGAATCTTCGTTTAGACCTTGGATGACTGGCCCTGGTGGACCGGTGGTGGCGTTTCCCGTCTTGATATTGGGAGCAGGTTTCCCAGTCGGTCTTGCTGGGGTAGTTGACTGTGTTTTGTCAACTCGTTTGGGTGGAATAACAGCCCCTCTGGTTTCCGAGGAGAAGTCCTTATTCCAGTAGTTCTCTGGGCAGAACCAGCATATGGGTATGAATGCCATGAGAGTGGTTGGAGTAGGTGCATCTTTAAGGTATGCGCTTGGTGGGGCTTGTACCTCTGGAACCTTGGCTGATACTGGTTTTTCAATACTAGCTTGCATTGCAAACTTTTGTTCTGCTTCTCGGGCTCGGTTAACCAGTTTGTCCAAGGTGGTAGGTCTAGTGACAAGGAGGACGTTCCTGAGACTAGGTAGTAGCATCCGACTGATGGAGCAAACGCCGGTAACTTCATGAACGCCGAGGAAAACGTCTGAACATCTGTTCATTCTTCCGTATGAAGATTTCCGATTCGTCATCGGGCACCTGAGTTTGACTATAAAATTGAGTTGTCAGTCTCGCCAACACCTCCTCGCCTAATACTGAACTGCTTCCAGTCCATTAGGAATTCGCCATACCTTTCCCACCAAGTGAGGGCGAGGCCCTTCAAATGTAGTTGGGCCCTGTCAAGCCATTGTTTCGGTGGCAGGTCCGTTTCTCTGAACTCTTTTTCGTAAACCTGCATGAATGGTACCGGGTCCTCATGGGGTTGGCCTGCGAAGTCTGTAATCTGAATGTCATTGTATCTACCGGTTGCCGGATGGCCAGACGCCATTCCAGGTCGTATATAGGTACGGGATGGCTTGAATCAGCGGGAGTGAGAGATGAGCTTTCTTCGGAAGCTCTCACACTGGTAGGCCATCTCGGGCATAGAGACGCGCTCGTCGGGCCACTCTATATATAAGTGATGATAGGGTTCATTGCATGTCGTGCACCTGATACAATTTATGCCTCGGCCGGGACAAATGATTTCATTGCAGAAGCTCGTGGGCTGTTGACAACATATGGTACAGCGGTATTCTAGTCCTTCTGTATCACATGCCTATTCAGGCCAGCCTAGGCAGGCATAATGAAATACCTTAGCGCAGTATGCACATTCTATTCTCAGTGTGCCATTGCCTGGACAGTCGGCATGGCTACACTGTACGTCGGGCTCATTGTTGTAGTTTTTGCCTGCGACGGCATTGACTTCAGAGTCTGACATTTTCATGGTTAAGAGCGCCACGGGGAGTTTTAGGGACTCCCCGAAGTCCTCTTGATTGCTTGGTTTCGACCCTTAGTTCTCAGGGCATGGTTGATCTAGTTTGTGACGTTTACTGCGCACAGCTACTTGTCTGATAACCCACACTGAGCGCCAGAAAATCATTTGACGCATGCCCGGTTAGACTGACAGACACGTTTGTCGAGGATTTTTCCGCTAGATGAAAAGCAGGGTCAAATATGGTAGAAGGACAATATGGGAAAGTAGCCGAAAAAATGTGAGACACCGATTCCAGCACTCCTAGCAGTTTGTGCTGTTCGTACGATAATACGCTGTTCATAGAATGGGTAGTTTTGAGTATTTTGGATCCGTTTTAATTCAAATTTTTTCACTTGAGTGGTTATTTATTATGGCAGGAAAGATTTGTGTAGTTTTTGGCTGCAATAATTACAATGTTGCAAACTACAAGTACTTTTTAAGATTTTCAAAGGATGCAAGTCGGTAAGTACACAAGCTTTAGTGCATTACATTTTCTATTAGAGTTTTTAATTGCAAATTCTATTCACACAAACCTTAATTTACTTAAATACTGTTTTATTGTTTCCTAGGTGCAAGCAATAGGTGCAGAAATGTAAGAGCAGACCTGGGTGTAATAAAGAAAAAAGGGACTGGCAGTGTATACCTACACGAGAATAGCATGTTCCAACCTTTTCAGAAAAGAGGATTTTCGCAACCCAAATTTGCTTCCATAAGACCAAAAACAAAGAATGTCGTAGCTGCTATTTCTAATCTTGTAAACTGAAGGGCCTTACGAAGTTTGATAGCCCTTAGTCTGAAAGGTGCAGGCTTGTTTTTATTGGAACAACACCTTTGAAAAATTAAAGTAACAATATTTACAAATTCCACATTCGTCTATTAAACTGGCTGAAGTCTCTTGTTAAAGTGTGTGTTTAGTTCAGCTGGGGATATAATTGATTGATTGCTTCAGAAAAATTGTTTACATAAGTATGTGTGTCGGTGATTGCTTGTACAATGTTTACATAATCAGTGTTCATGTATTAAACTGATTGGGGCCTCTTAAGTGTTTGTATAGTTCAGCAAGTTGAACTAGGGATAAAATTGATTAATTGCGTCAAAATAGTGTTTTCATATTTGTGTCTGTGATTGCTCGTACAATGTTTACATTTTAGCCAAACATTATGCACAGAGCCAGAGTCCCAGCGTCAGAATGGAAATAAATACACAAAACAATGATTCAAGGTGCGCTGGCAATTTACTTTATGTTGTGACGCGAAGCGTAACGCATCAGCGAAACGGGGAGTTTCCCCATAAATGATTGTCATGTGTAGCCTATTTGCACAGAGAAATAATGTAAGTGTGTTTTGCAATTTAACATATTTCTGTACTATTAGTAATATTACTGTAGTATTGTCTCATGAAAACATGTTTAATTGCAAAAGGATTGAACTGAACATTAGGCACCGTACCTAAATTGAAAATGTTACCAATACAATTTAGAAATACGATAGTGGGGAGGGCTACAACCTTGAGCGAAATTGAGGGGTAGAAGTTTATAATGAAAATGAACATATTTTGAATTTTTTTTACCCCACAATTTCCCTGATCTTCATAGCCCTCCCACTATCGTATTTGTAGTTTGTATTGGTAATATTGTCTATTTAGTTAATGTATGGTTCAGTTTTTTTTTTGTAATTTAATGTATTTTCATAAATAAATATTACATTATTTAAATATTTTTCACCTATTTTACCCAAAATTTCCTTTATCTTCATAGCTGCCCCCACTGTTGTTTTAGGGGTTTCTATTGGTCAAATGTTAATTCCCCTAGTAAATTTGTGGTCTGTGTAATTTTTAAAGTGGAATTATACAATTTTTTGAGATTTTACAACAATGAAAATAACTGAATGAAAACCGTAATAGTTTCCTTTCTAGGTAGTCGTTTACCCTTTACTCACCCTAAGGTCTACATATGATTATTGTTTTACTGTGCAAATATTTTAATTTCTCTACACACTGAGTTTGCCAGTAATTTTAATTTGAATGAGTGAAGAGTTGTTGAGTACAGCTTTCAGTGGCGAGAATAATTCTTCTCCAGCCAGTGCATCAAAGTTCATTCTGTGTGCTAAACACCATGTACTGACACCACACACCAGACACTTTAATTGCAACAGTGGAGAAGTCATCAGGTTGTCTACAGTTGGCAAGTCAGTGTATATATTGTAGAGTGTAAACCAGCTATTGAGTGAGGGTTACCATCAAAACCAATCAAAAGTAGTAGAAACATTCCCCCTCCTCACTATACTCACGTTTGTTTACACAACTGTGTACAAAACTTTAAAACTATAATATGTCACTCCTGAGAGTCATCGTTACATTTCAGTATTATTTACTATAAATTTTTTACAAATAAATAAAGGATATTTTTTTAGATTTCACTTCCTCTTATTTACTCCCTGAAGTACTCAGTATTTTAACTTTGTGCATACACCTATAGTATTAACTTAAATGAGGTGTTTTTCATTTAATTATTTTGCCACATTCTGCAATGCAGATAAGTCACTTATAATGATATGCACACATTTCTTTTGACCTGCTTATTTACACAGCTTTGTTTGCGGTGATCACAGTATTGGAGAAAGTATTTGCAAATTGCATTACAATAACAAGTGCCATGAATTTGAACAGAAAGTACCTTAAATTCATGACCAAGGTGAGTTATTTTCAGTTCAGCTGCTTTTAAATTCTGCAAGATGTTTTCCATTCTTCTTGCCATGAAGCATATGAAAATCTGTGGTAAAATTTATTGTAAAAAAGTATGTATTCAGATTGGTTATTAGAAGTAACTTCTTGTTCACGATGATCTAATATTATAAAAATTTGGAAATAAGCTTCGTTTTTGAAAGTGAATTACAAAATTAAATGTGCTTAGTGCATGCAAAACTTAAGAGGTGAAGTAAATAAGCTGAATAGATGGAGTACATATATTAGTATGTACTAGCAAATATTTTGACCAATTGCATTTTCATCATAGCGCCAGCAGTACTGCATAAATTTCATTAATAAGTGGGGGGAAATGGTTGATTAAAATGTTTAAAGATGTCATCTAGTTATGTTCTGAAATACTCTCCTTAATACAGTAGACCTTATTTATAATTTGTGTAGTACTTAAATTATTTATCTCATCTATAATCTTTCAAATGTCACTTAAGTGGCATGATATCAGAGGTGATGGTACATTTTCATATTTGGTATAGGCGTACCGTTGTGTTGTTGAAAGCTGTAAGCATTTTGCAGTCAATATTGCTGGTTCCTCCATGGATTATCTAAACTAGCCAAGAAAATGGATGTTGTAAGTAGGAAGTTGTGTTCCAAAGCATATATGTACTATATGAACACACCATGTGTGGTGGTCAAAGTAATGATCAAACTTAATAGTTCTACGAAATTTAATTGGAGTACTCTCCATAGGCACTGACATAGTATTCTAAGGAGGTAACGTGACCTGAATTAGTCAAGTAAAATAATGACTCATTTGATATTTTACTATGGAACGATACTTACTAAAATCATAAATTAAATCGCAACCACTTCTGAACAAATGACTTAATAGCATCTGAACTGAACACTACTACCTGTTAAAATTCATTGTACTAAATGGGAACTTTGAACACAGTCTCACTATGTGTGATATGTTTGGGCGTCTGTTTCTTTTTACATAAATACGTACAAACAAAACATTTTAAAAGGAGTGAGGTGAGCAGTTTTACCATAATTTATAAAAACCTGCTAAATGATGAAGTGATCAATTAGTGTCTATGAAACCAGCATTCGGAAATGAGCGGGAGGAGGAGGCGATACTCTTGCCTCTTCTGTATTTTACTGTGCCTTTAGTGCAGTTACAAATTTGACAGTACACCCATTTTGATTCAAATTTACCTCAATCCCAAGTTGCTCTGTACTACAAAGATACTTTGTTTTGTTGATGAACAGGCACTAGATATTACCAAGCTACAGAATAGTTCTTTGTGTATAATTTTTGGTTATAGCCCCCAAAATTTCATAACTGGTTCTATCTGATTATGAAGAAGTGACTGAGGTTTCAAATGTTTGTTACTTCTGGTTGAAGCATGGCTGCCAGTGGGTTAACCATAGCTGCCTGTGTTTCACTTGAGGCAGTGTAGTTGTGGCATAACTGCACGACAAAACTGATTTTCTCAACCATCCGTCCCACCCATCAGGTGGTCACATGATCTTCGACCAATTGCAGGGCAGTGTTTTTTTTATCCATCAAACTTTAACTTTCAATGGACAGACGGATGGGCCACCACCATCTCACGAGATTCTGTAGATGCGAATACACACTTTGAAATAAAATGCAACGCGCTGGATATGTGTTTATTGATCTTGGTGGTAAATTCAGGAAATTAAAACTTAAACAATAATTGAGTATTCATTTTTATCACGTAAAAATTTATTTCCCCAAAATGTTTCTCTCTTGAAAATGCATTTCCAACCAAAATATACCTTCTACGAAAGAATAAAGCAGAATAAATATCATATCTGTTAGGAATATAAATTTGTGAACTATTTATTTTGTTGCTAATTTAATGATAAAAACTTCAAAAAGCAGTAAGTTAATATTTAGGCAACTTATTTTGTTGCTAGGTTAAGCTTAAATATCTAAAAGATATTGCTGATTATATAGCTAATATAAGCCACAGTGTTAAATCACTAACTGTAGTAGAGCTATTTTTAATTAATCTTTCGTTAGTATAACACAACTAAGTTGTGGAGATTTTTCTGTCCAAAAAATTTTTTGGTTATGTTCATTCCCGATTTCTTTTGCAGAAAAATAAGCTTGGTGACAGCGCCATTCTCAAGAATTTATTGAATAAATGTAGTTGTTTAAGTATCTGACAAATGAAATACCATTTAGCATTCCATTCTCTTACTTATAATTGATTAACATTTGTCCTTTGTAACTTGCAACATCTAAGTCTGTGCCCAGTAACATGTTCTGTTACAACTAATTGTCCTTGTTTCAAGTGACAATATTTATACTTTAAGTGCATTTTTAAATACGGCATAGTAATATGAATAAGAAACTATTATATTACATTTGGCAAAACAACACATTTTAATACTACAAAACAACTACTCTTAAATTGCGCATGCCGAGCCATGTAAATTTGAATTTCCTGGGTATTCGTAAGCACAAGCCACTGGGAACGCTGTTGTAGCATGTCTTGCATGCTGACAATATTAAAACACCTCAGTTTCCCATATTGTCCTTCTACCCTATTTGGCGGGGTGATTAACTCTGGTTAGAAGGCGTGAGGCGAGGGCTGTTGGTTACTGCTTACTTATACTGCCGTATTGGGTGGTTTGGTGCAGGTTTCACCCAATAGTGGCGAGCTCGGTCCACTCCGAAGTGGCGATTCCAGTTGTAGGCTGCACTGCTCCAGAAGTTCGGGTTGACCCAGATGTGTCTTGCCTTAGTTCGGTTAAACAACCCTCTTACCACAGGGTGGCACGATGGATGCGTACGAAGGCAAGGCGACAAGTAGATTACTATGACCAGAGCAGGTGCTACTGCTTGGTGCTAAGTTGGACGACGCAATCCTGTTCTGCCCACCTTTCCTGCCTACCACGGTTTGATAGCAAGATGAGTACTCCCTATGTCTTTCCCCACTCCTTACCTTGTAAGGCATACAGCAAAATGGTTTGACAGTTTATGTCATGCACTTAGACAGAAACAGTTACTACAGTGTAACCCAATAGTGACTCGCTGGCATGAACTCGATAAGAGTCCCCACTAATCCCTCATGCATGTGGGGTAATCATGGATGTGGAGCTGTGTCAACCACCAAGAGTCTACTGGTTGTGCGTTCGCACAAGGTTGAGCGGCAAACCCCAGGTTAATGTCACTTCAGCACTAACTTAAGAGTTCAAAGTGAGAAATAACCTGAGCTTGTACCCCTCCCTATGTGTGTGTTTCTTGTGGTTGTGGCGTCGCTGTTTCTCCACACTAGCACTAAGTTAGTGCTCGGGTGGTTGGGAAGAAACAGGTAATCGTCCAATGTGGATGTCAACAATCTCTCGGTTCTTGTTGGCAGTGCACGTCGTATTCTGTCTCTAACCGTTAACACAGACAAGTACCCTGTAAATGAAAAGCGGAAGAGTAGTGAACAGGGAGTGCTTATGGAATACTCAATAAACATGCAACCCGTGCTACCTCCTAACAAACTGTGGAGTGCTGAAGGTATCTGTGCTTCCAGGTAGAGGTGACCTGGTTCTAGGTTAAAAGGGAGAATAGCTGGTTCTAGACAAATACAAAGTTAAAGTTAAACTGAGCTGAGTAAAAGGTGTCTAGAAGAGACAAAGTGAAGTTAAATATGTATGTACGTGATCGCTGGATGACTGGTCGTCGATGCGTACGTAGATCTCTGGAGGTCCCAGCACTGAGTAGTGCTTGGGATGTCGTGAGAGATGATACATTAATGACTGCCCGAGCCCGGCAGCATCCGGACTTATAAAGGTGAGCTTGTAGACTGCCGGCGTTGGCTGCGGGGAGGGCGAGCATCCTGCCCTGGTTGGCGTGGGAGTCAATAAACTCGGGTCAGCAGTAGTCAGCGTTTCTGCTTCGTGCCTCTTCGGCGGCACTCAGCCTTGCTAGAGGTCCGGCCAGCTTGTAGGCTCTCAGCACGGGGTAGGGGGGCGGCATGTCTGCCAGGTTGCAAAGCCTTCAGGTGAAGAGAATTCGCTCATAAGTTTCAATTCCCTAGTAGAGTAGGCAGCCAAAAATTCATACGGAAAATTCTCTGTAGGTCTCCTTCTGTAGTAGAGGAAGTAGGAAAAAATTAGCGATAAGTCGTAATCGTAGTTGATTAGTAGTAGGAGCGGCACGTATCAATACATTTAAAAAAAACTATTAACTGCACAAATAAGACAACACTGAGTACAGAAATCAGATATTGGAAAGAATGATGAATGTCCATTATACTGCAAACAAAGTGAGAGTCACATTTGCAAACTTTGGAAAATCAGAATAAAACAGGAAAATTTTGGAGATTCAAAAAAATTATTTAATTTGTTAATAAATCTAACTGGCCAATCATAACATGATTGAAAAATTAATATTAATATAATACCTTCTGACTATCTGTGTGGAACACGAGATGAAGCACAAGAGATTTTAAAGAAGAGTAACACTGTTAGCTCCCTTTCAAAAGTCATTCTATTCTCTTTCAGAAACTTTATGCTGACGAAATGCTTCCAATAAAATAGGAAAAGTTAGAAGGTCTGCAAATTATACCTCTAGAACATCAGTAGGGTATACATACCTTCTTGCCACAGAACTCGCACTGAGTGGTGCGATGGAAGTGTGTCCTGATGAAGACGTGCTCACTGGCCTGGTCCTGCTCAGTGGCTAAGCTGGGCCGGGACATGGAGAGGTGTGGTGGGGGAACTGCATCTGAAGGGGTTGCTGGAGGTCGAGCTGGGGTGGAGCCAGCCTGCGGCATAAACTGGAATGACAGCAGGATATCACCATAGCAGAGGCACGGCTCGAAACCAGAGTGGGTCGACAGGTTGTGTGACTGGCTGGGAATGAAAAAAATCATTCTTGCTGTACTTACGTGACAATTACCGTAACAATACCATAATAAAATTAAAACTCTACATGTTAAGTCTTTCTTAAAAAAATGTTCAGCTGTTACACATTGACACTGAAAGCCAGATGATAATGCTGTGTATAATTCTAAATGAAGTCACAAGAATGTTCATAATGAGTGTGTTAAATTTGAATTCATAGTGATGGAACATTCTTACAAAAAACTGTGTATGGAAAGTTCTGATAAATATACAAATCTTCAAGTATGGTAACTGTCTGCCATTTCCAATCTGATTCTCCTTACTCTGCAACTGAATTATTGTATTGTAAGCGTGCACGCATGCATGCACACACACATGCACATACATGCACGTGCACGTATGCACACACACACACGACTCCTTGGTAAGCAGCACTTAACAGATGAGATCTTTATTGCTGATGGAGCTACTATGGATAGCAATGGTAAGGGAAATAAAAGTACTCTAAGACCACAAGCCAAAAGCAAAGTGCACCCTGACCCTCACACACGAAAATCTGGGTTGATCCCACTGAGAATTGAGCTCAGTTTACCATGGACGGAAGGCAAGTTATCTGACCACTAAACCATCACAGCTCCCCGTACAGTAATGATTATTGGTTACACAACTGAATGCAAGCTTTCAGTGCAACACACTAATCCAGAAAGAAGGAATAATTTTAATTTATTGAAACAGTTAACTATGTCTGGAAATGTTTAATCACTTTTCTCACAACACCTCTAGGAAACTTCAACACAAAAAGTACAGCGAAAGCTGGTCAATTAAAATATGTAAGATTACCTTCAGATGTAAAACTAACTGAAAGGATTGTCAAAATATTAATGAAATTTGAAATGTTAAAATAAAATATTTGATTACTGGTAAGTGATGAAAATTAATTAATTAATTAATTTTGCACACTCCTGTGATACAGAGAAATACAGACCTTTAGCAACAGGTCATGTAATATGAAGTTGCCAATCACCACAAAGGGCGAATTAATATCACGCATCTTCAACATTAGCCATTCCCTAACTGATTTTATGATGTACCTTTAACAACATAATCATGTCTCTTTCTGTACTTCTATGAATAAGACTTCTCAAAGAAAAAGAGAAACACACGTATGTAACTAGCAATGACATTTTCTGAGAAATCTTATACACATACCAATAATTAGAGGTTTGTTCCAACACAGATACTAAGTATCTGTATTTGCTGATAAAGGCTGTTTAAGGTAAACTGAGCACTTTTGAAAGCGCTGCTTAAGATCTATTTGTATGCACACTGCATATTTTTCCACCGTAAAATTAACATTGCAGTGGGTATCATAACTTTATTCATGTGTCGGTCAAGTAAAACTGCGAAATCACAGGAAAAGTAAATATTTTATGAATTTTATATATTTTTTACACGTATGTGCATTAAAAACAGAAAACGAAAGAAATTATTGAAGTTATCAGAAATAGTTACCTAACACTTTTTATTCAATGTTACGATACGGAACTACTTCCCATCAATCGTTATCGACTTTACTGGGCGCATGTCATTCAGTGCGCCAGTTAAAATTTATGCAGGTAGGGGCAGTGACATTTTTATAAGGTTGATTTCAAAAGTTCTCAATTAACAGTGAACAGCCCTTACCTAAAATGTATTTAATGTACCCATATCGGGTAAATATAACTACTGTCCTGGAAAATGACCATATATGAAATAGCTGTGAGAAAAGTTGCATTATGCTTAGTAAAAAAAAATAAATCATATTTGATGATTATAGGGGGAAAAAACTTCCATCATTGCACTAAAATCTCTGCAACACTCCCGTAACAATATATTTAAAAAAAACTTTTCTGTGCACCACAGATGTGAAGCATTCATGCAGCATTTCACCCAAAATGGTTTGCCACACAGCTACAACCCTAGTGCTGCAGTGACACTTTTGACTGCCACAACCTTGATGTCTGTGACATATTTACATTTATTTCTGCCGCGATCCATGATGGCATGATGTGTACTGGATTATGGAATTGAAATAAACTTTTATGTATCTCTGTATGCGGTTTAATTTCTTAGCATGTTGGAAGTATAGCACCTACATGAAAAAGCAGCAGCAAGTAACAAAAAGTGTTATTATAAAAGGACGGGGGAGGGGAGAAGTGATCTTTTAACACATCCCATTATTTTTGCATCCACACAAAAAACATTTCTATTCAGGCTGTGTTTGAATTGGCAGATTTTTGAATGATTCTGATCAACAACCTCCTCCTCCAATATACACAAAAATTTAATAAAAAATTTATTTAGGCACTTCTGCACTGCTTTAGCAGCAAAATTACATGTTATATTTGTTACATACAATCAAATCATTTCCATAAATTAACCTATGCACTTGCAAAATCTCATTGACTTATTTAATAGATTTTGACCCCCCAATACTCAAACATTATGTCCAAGTTTAATTGTTTCTACAACAAAAATAACATGCTGTTTTAATGAAATAATAACATAATTTAATACTTTAATATTGTCTGAGAGATTTTATACTCTGTACAGAAGTATAGGTCCTATCCGTGTTGCCAAAAATAAGCCTAAATACAGCGTGCCAAGCAACTTTTAGCAAGTACGAACTACATTTTCACTGGCTTCTTGCAGTTCCAATTTTTGTGGCTTACTTTACTGTCGCACAGAATGAGCCATGCGTGCTATGGAAACCAAACAATCTTGTCAAAAAGATGGGTGAGGTGAAGGCAGCTGGCTTGCCCTCCCTTGGGTGGCAGAGCTGAGCATTTAGTGCATGCAAACCCTCCTGATCAATACTGCTGTCCTGTTGGCACCTCACCATGGGAGCTTTACCACCTCCCGGCCGGTTCGCATATCTCAGACCACGAGAACAGGCAGCCAAACTCTGCAAGCTCTCTGTACCAGTTCCGCCAGCCTATGAACCGGCTATGTTTAAACAGCCAACCAGAATCACTGAGGGTTACCATCCAGTCGTACAGGCCTACCTCAGTGACCAGGACATAGGATTAGGACTTCTCGCCTGCCAGACGCCGGGAGAACCAGGAATCTCAGTAGCTACCAAAACCCACAACACCAGGCAATCCAGCACACCCATATCACGAGCAGCCCCTAGTATGTCATCAGTCACAGCACAGACTTCCAAGCATAAGTCGCTCAGATATACCCGAAAGAGAGATCCCGCCGAGGCGGAAAGTAGTGCTTGCAGAGCCCGACTTTGTCCCTTGCAGACAGCCGACCCATCCAGTACACTGACCGAGCTCCTATCCCACGCAGGGATTGGAGATAACCACCACACACGTGCTTCTAACCTAGCACAAACCAATATCAATTTGGCCTTGTGATGAGACAACTGCCAAAGTCCGTCACGCATCAACGTACTTCAAGTAATTGCTACTTCAGTAACAAGTAAAGACTTTTTGATGTGAGGAGATTCCATAAGCCTGGACAGCCGATTATGTAGTTGTAATTAACCCACGTAATTACAGTTTGCATTGCCCGCCTGAAATCCCTCAAGCAAGTAACCCCCGGGAATAAAATTAATATTTGTGATATTCCACTACCCTTCACTTAGCCTCGGAAGAAGTTATCAACCCCAGAGATGGCAGCACCCCTGTAGCCTTGTGACATCACAACCCGTCAGCCTCAGGAACAGATGTTTTAATTTGTAGTCACTTCCAAGCGGGGCAATGAGAAATGAGCGGTGCTCCAGCACCCCATATAACATACCCCTGGGCTGGAAGGCTACGCTATCCCCCGCACCCCGAAGAATCGCTGATGATGAGATTATCGAGTATAAATAGAGGTCCAGCACAAACAGATACGCCGGGCTCACCGGCCGAATAGGATCACGATCCCTTCCCAGTATGCAAAGGCTCTCTCAGTCTGAAACAGCTCTCTCCTCTCCGCGACCTGCAATACGGCGTAACATCTGGAAGCCTGCAAGACGGCATTACTCCGCAGACTGTGAAGACTGCAGCTTCCTTGCAGCTTGCATAAGGCTCATCCTCAACTGCACCTGCTGACCGCGATGGCAGCATGTTCCACATCCAAGGGAAATCGTACTCCACGCACCGGTAACCCTTTACCCAAATCAACTTCCGTGACTCAGAGGTTACAAGCCGTTGCGTCCTGGTTTACCCCCCCCCCCATGGATAAATTTCCGGTAGATTTGTCTACGCTGTTAACTTGCATTTAATTTACCATAGATCACCGACTGATTAAATTTGGTAAAGATTTTGTTATTTCCAGGCTCGCCTTCACCTATATTTTCATTTACATAATTTGTGGTATCCGTTTAGCCAGTCAGCTAATTTAAATTGTAATTAATTTAGCCAGGATTTTCCCTTTTCTCATTCTCACACGATAAAAATTACGTTTAACCTAATTGTCAGTTTACCATCATTCTTAGTTAGTCTCCCATTTTACTAGAATGAGTGTTGATTTTGTATCAGGTAATTTCCCTCCTGCTGGGAAGGAACTATGTGGTCTTTTTGATTTTTATACAGGAATCTAAAGTATAGTAGAAGGGGCGAATTGCAGAGTAGGCAACAACGTAAAGAACGCTGTGCCCTAGAGAGGACTGAAAGAGCCAACGTCCTTAAAAGTGACCCACCGAAGGTCAAACTCCTACCGCAGGCTAGCGAAACTGTCCCTCTACTGATCTCTCCATTCATCCCCCTACACGAGTCCCACTTGGATACTGGGATGACCATGAAGGAGAATGCCCCGCCCAAGTACAGCAGTCATCGCCTATAGTCAGCGCTACTCCTGATAACACAGTGTCTAGCCGGGTCCCTAAATCATCCAGTATCATTAAACTCACCCCCGGTAAGCTCATCCGGGTACAACATCCGGCAGAAGTATAGTTACCGAACTTTTGTGTCATAAAGCTGGCATCGGGAAAGAGAGTACGGGTTTGACTCCTGCCCAAGGTAGCCCCAAAACCACGTGCGACACCACCCCCTCTAGATTTCATCCCTGCACATTGACCCACTCACCCCGTACGAATCACCCCAGCCAGATCATACATCTCCACCCCCACGACTGCTTAACTGCATCACCCCTCCATAATCCCCGGGACAGCTGGCGTCCCGATTATTGGCTACTCTTATAGTGAGGAAGGTAGAACTCCCTCGCTGGGAAACTACCTCGTTCCACCTCACTCTGGGGTGTTTGACGCCCCTCATTTCTAATGGTACCCTACCATTAAGCTACCACCCACGACGTCTAACCCTTCCACGACCCGTCGGGCCCAGAATGTTAGCCAATTACGCTGGGGTAGGCCTACATAGGATTCCGAGAGGGTAGTCAGCTGCCTAACCACTTACCTCACGAGGTAGGGCACATGTCTGTGTGTGTGTTTGTGTGTGTGTATGCGCACTTTCTGTAGGTGATTCATACCTGAAAATTTCATCACATCACTAATATATGTCGCTGCACACCAGGGAAAGAAACACACATAGCTGGGCCACTGCCATCATCATGAGCAAATACGTTAATGAAATATTAATAACACACCAAAAATAGAACTACACGAGAAACAGTATAGTAATGTTTCACTAAGTCACTATATAAACAAGGTTTAAAGGAATAAAATACAAATGTAGACACAAACCTGTGAAAACGTATTAACCACGTAGAAGCCAACATGGCGTCGGTCACACGAGGAGTCCATTGGAATATTTGTTGCCCACAACAGGATGAAGCAGGCCAAAGTATGCCTCCTCATTAACAATTCATGAGATTTGAAACTGTTAAAAGGACAAAGTAGGAGGGCCAAAATATTTTAAAACAACTTATGTAATTGGAAAATCAATATTGTTGTTAATGTTCCACTGGGATCTTAAATTTGCTGATATCTTTTGAGTGCACTATTTTCATCAAGTGTTGCCAATGTGAACACACATACAGACATGTTACGAACCAGCTGATCACAGGCACTGCAAATGGAGTCATTTGTTGAGATACCGTTACAAAGTTGTTGGTTTGTCTGTCATCAAATGGCCTTCATATATGAAACACGGTATACATGGATATGAACTTGTAATTAATATATTTACTCACAGACCTATTGAAGAAAAATAGTCTTTATTCCTCCTTTCAATAGTTCAGTCCAATGTTTTTATCACTACAGGGTCTCACAAAGGGCAGTCTTGGGCTATGCAACTCTGGCACGTAACATAGTAACAGTAGTCATGCATGGCAATTTAAATGGAAGAGGCAGACTGTCATGTGCTGGTGGGGTGGTGTTTATTTTTAGAAATGTTTATGCTTCAGAGTCGTATAGTAGTGGCAAAGAGTATAGCAATGGTTAGCAAACAAAATAAATGCAAAACAATTAATTTTCTTTGCCTATTTCCTTCAAATTTTTTTGTTTAGTTAGCCAAGTCTTTTATGGTTGCCAAAAAACAGTAATTATTTTGAGAGGTCATTATACTCAAGGTAGTATGTGATGAAAGTTGACTGTAGCGAACCTTTACGAAAATATAAAATTACAAATTGCCGCTAACGTTTGTTTTTCTATCGGGCAGGGGTATATTAGTTTTTTTACCTATAAAATAACCATCAGGATGCATACTTCATTTGGAATAAAGAACTGTGTTTTATCATAATCATCATTTTCTGAAATTATATAATAAATTAAACATATATATTTTAAACAATTATATTTCTTTAAAAAATATTTTCAGAATGAAACTTCAGTGTTGTTACTATTGTTATAAAAGTAAGTGCAGACATCAGAATAGAATAAAATCAAATAGAAAATTACTTAATACATATAAAATTATTAAATCAAACACTGCCTAAATCCAGCACTGGTTAAAAAAGTTTCTGATTTAGTTAATAAAAATTGTACATATGTATTGTGCACAACATGATAAAAGGTAGAGGGAAAACTTGGAAATGTTCAATAAAGTGGTATCAGTATGGGAAAATTTGATATTGGAACAACTCTAACTACAATATCTATAAACATAATACTTTAACAAGGCGCACAACTGCACAACTGTATGGAACACTAATGTGTGCTCAATGTACGTATATATATAGTGATTAAATCTTATGCACTTCGGGACCTGTTTATGAAAATAAAAATAGTCTAGTTAACTGTTTACACAGGAATTCCTCTTCCCTCCAACCAAAGAGCACATTGTTACGGCAGTGATGGTGACATCATTCATGCGACATTGGAAACAAAGCAAATAACTGTTGTAGGGGTAGAGCATGAGGGTGGCATTCAGGTCAGTTCACTAGTACATTACTGGGCTGGCAGGTGAATAGCAGTTTTGTTGAAGTTGTTTATATTTCCATGGCAAGTAATTTTTCAAACAATAATTACATTAGAAAAAATTTAGATCAAGTATATCAATATGTAATCATGCATATTTATGCTGAAGGTGTGAAGTGCCATGAAAGACCAAGTTTGCATATATCTTATCTGGTTGTATATATTTGCGTAATGCTCAGTTTATATTTTCTACAGCTTCTGCTATGTTTTGGATAACCTTGAAAAGCAAACAAGAAGCAACACATTCTATTGGGAGGTAAACCAGCCTAAGATACAATTATAATGGCCACCATATTTCTCAGATGCCACTTATTTAATAGAGGCTTTGTACTTTGTGTTTTCTCGATGAGAAGTAGAAAAATATCAATTTGGGCAAGAGTGAAAAAGAAGACAGCCAAACTACAGTGAAACATGCAAGCATTACTACTTGGTAAAAAAGTTAAGGTGTTATTTTATTATGGATTGAAAGGGAGTAAACTACACTAACAGTACAACACTGGACACTCACCCCCTTCCCCAAAAAAATTAATTTTGTATTTTTAACATTTTTTGTGACTTCTCACAACACTGCAAGAAAAATCAGAAATAAAACTTTGACTGCAGCCACACAAGACTGAAAGTAGGACTGACCTCATGGCAGTGTGTGGATCTGGTGGAAGCAGGAAGAAGCTCTTGATGTGGTGTCCCAGCCTGGTGCGGTTACACTCAGCTGCAATAGCTGCCAGGGGGATGCTGATGTGCCCCAGCAGTATGTTCCTCTCCCCTTTCTGTGCAGGGATCTGCTGCTGCTTCCCGGCACCAGCCTCTCCCGATGCTTTGCTCCAAACGCTCACGTTTAGGTAGCGCTGCTCTTCCACTATTTGGAATGTCACAGTTTCCTCGAAAAGCATTACCTGCAACAAACAAATCAGGAAACTAAATCACCAATATTATTGATATCAAATAGGGATGGGTTGTTCAAGTCACCTGTTCATGGTTCTGCAACTCAATTTTGAGAACCGGCACCCAGAATCTGTGTCAAAATCCTGATTCTACTACTGCTGAAACATATAATATGGTAGTTATACTGCAAAACACACAAAGAAGAAAATTAATTACTTAACATCACAATTTTATAAATTTATAATATGTCGAACCTTCTAAAAAAAAATACAGTGGAACCTCATTGTTAAAAACCCTTTCATTAAGACCACCTCTCTTTTAAGAACGGTTTTTTTAAATCATAAAAAAATTTGAGTTAGAAAAGTAAAAAGTTTTAGGGAAATGGGTTGAAAAAATAACTTTGTTGCACTTTTTTTTGGTCTCTGTATATTGCATTTCTCTTGGCAAGCCTTCCATTGCAAGCACCACCTATCTAAAAATAAATATCATCCTCTTTTACGGTCAGCATTTGTCAATAACCATCAACTTTACCCACCCGCTTCCCTTCAGCCGTGAGTGTGTTTCTGCGAGCGACGCAGCTATCATATGTCATGTGCTTGTCTTGTTACTGTCATTTCACTTGCGTGTCAACATGCTACCTTTACTCTTTGCCTATTACACTAAAATCTCTTTAGTGTAAAAAAAAGTTATTTCAAAATTTTATGTAAATCAAAGTAGTTGTTGGCCCCTGAACATAAGATGGCATTTTGCACTATTTGGAGTTTCGTTAATTAAAAATTCCACAAAATGTAAAATTTGAAGTAAAATTTTTTCAAAGTGTGTGTAAAATTCTGATAACACTGAAGTAATAATATTCTTCTAATGTAAAATGAAAATCACAAACAGCTGCCCACATCAATCGACAATATACAGCACAGCATTTGTCTGCACTCCACTGCCTTACAGACACGTCTGTTGGCAGCGGAGCAGGCGGCCAGGCTGCTGGCTGCACAAAACAAGCAACAGAGCTGTCACCCCCATTTCCCCTCCGACATCCATGGACAAAGCACTCTGGCAGGTTTTCCGAGGCAGCATTGGAGAAAAAGTGCCATCCTTCGTGGTTGACTGACAAAAAGAACATCCTTGTAACAGGAAGTTTGGCAGAGGAAGGCAGAAGAGGGCTTTGACAGTTGCCCAACAAAACACATTGTGTTTACGAATTGGGAGGAGAGGAGACATGCTTCCAACCCAGATGCAGAGACAACCCCTCCACAGAATCCGCTACTGTGTAGTCTGTCATAATACGGAGGGTGTGAGGATGCCAAGTAGGTTGCTATGCAATCATCCCCCTTCTCGCCTGCTATGGTTGGAGTTGAAAGGAGGTGACTCTGGTTGTGCTGGCAACAGCTGAACACAGAGAGGCTCTCTGTGTTTGCAGTTATGCATTATTATTAGAAGGAGGTAAGGACCTCACGACACTAGCTGTGTAACATGAGTCTAAGTTCTTGTTGTGAGAAGTTGCATGTGCTGCAACTGAACTGAGATGATGGGAACTGGCCCCCAAATACATCACCAAATCCAGCCAGACACCTGGCTTAAATATAAAATAACCCATCTGCCATATTTCAAATTTCTCGCCTCACACTAGTTCACCTCCTGGCCACTAGGTTCACTGTTTGCCAATAATTGCTCACCAGACTGCACTGTGCCACTGCTGGCCACCTGATGAAGCTAGCAGAGCCAACAAAAAGTTTGCATGACCATGCATCTGCATGGAAAATGTGTTCGTCTGTGTCTATCTACAAGTACCACCATGTAGTACTCGTGCATTCTGTCTACCTTCTATAATGTAACATTTGAATAACAAATCTTCCAATTTTTCTGCAAAGAAACCAATGAAAAATAACATACAGTCGGTAAAAATTATGTGCTGTTTGATGTGAAGCTTGGGTACTTCCAGGGGTCGATTTTGTTATTCCCTCTGGGACCAAAGTAAACATGTACGTGGGGTGCGACTGACCCGCCCTAACAGTCTAGTCAGAGTTACCACTGTAAATGCCCCACGTTTGGTGCCCTCTTGGAGCCCGGGGATCTGCTAGTGCAGAAGTAGGTGTGGAATAAAACCACAAAAGTCGGACCTTATCTCCCTCAACCTCCCTCATTACTTGGCAAGATGAAGATCAATGGGATTTTGTACCTGCGTACATGGTTGGGTTGCCGGCTAAGTCAAAGGTTCTCCACATTGAGTTGTTGGGGCTTTAAATTTGGCGCGTACAGAGTTAGAAAGACTGGCATGGTTGTCGAGGATTTTTCCGATAGACCAAAAGCGAGATCGCTAACTCTGGTTAAAATGTGTGAGGCGAGGGGTGTTGGTAATCGCTTACTTACACTGTCGTCTTGGGTGTTGTTGTTGATGTGCATTTTTCCCAATAGTGGCAAGCTCTGTCCACTCCGAAGTGGCGATTCCAGTCGTAGGCTACATGGCTCCAGAAGTTCGGGTTTGGCCAGCCATATCTTACCTCAGTACGGTTTAACAACCCTCTAACCACAGGGTGACACAATGGATGAGTGCAAAAGCAAGGAGACAAGTAGATTACTAGGACCGGAGCAGGCGCTACAGATTGGTGCCTAAGTTGGGCGGCGCGATCCCATTACTCCGCCCGCATTTCCTGAGTAGGAGGTGGTAATGCGATCCCTGGTTTGAAAGCAACGTGAGCTAGGTAGTGTTTTATACGTCTTTTGCCACTCCTTACCTTGTAAGGCATATAGTACAATTGTTTGACAACTTACGTAATGCACTTAGACAGGAACGGTTATTAGAGTGTAACCCAATAGTGACTTGCTGGCACGAGCTCGATAAGTCACCACTGATCCTCCACCCATGTGGGATGATCAGGGACGTGGAGTCGTGTTGACCACCATGCCTCTACTGGTTGTGCGTTCGCACCGGGTTGAGTGGCAAACCCCAGGCTAATGTCACTCCAGCACTGAATTAGTGCTCAAAGCGAGAGATAACCTAAGCTTCTAGTCCCTCCCTGTGTGAAGGGGCTACAAATGTTGTGGCATCGCTGTTTCTCTTCATCAACATTAAATTTGTGCTCAGGGGCTGGGAAGAAACAGGTAGCCGTCTAATGTGGATGTCAACAATCTCCTGGTGCCTGTTGGCAGTACATGTCGTATTTTGTCTCTAACTGTTAACACAGACAAGTACCCTGTAATGAAAAGTGGAAGAGTCTGGTTCTAGATTCAAAGGGGAATAGCTGGTTCTAGACAACTACAAAATTAGTTAAAGTTACTCTGAGCTACGTAAAATGTGTCCAGAAGAGGCAAAGTGAAGTTACATATGTATGAACATATTCACTAGTCGTCGAGACGTGGTAAGTAGCCACTGGGGGCATACTTGAAGCTTACAAGTTCTCCGTAGGTCCCAGCACTGAATTAGTGCTCTGGGATGTCACGACAGAGTATGAGAAAGAATGACTGCCCGAGGCGGCAGCATCCGGACTTATGTAGGTGAAGCTTGTAGACTGCCGGCGCGGACTGCGGGGAGGGCGAGCATCATGCCCTGGTTGGCATGGGAGTCGAAAAGCTCGGGTCGGCAGTAGTCAGAGTTTCTGCTTCATGCCTCTTCAGCTGTCCTCGGCTTTGCCCGGTGGCAGGCAGCTTGTTGGCTCTCAGTGTGTTAAGGGGGGGGGGGGGGGGTGGCCTATCAAGTTGCATAATCTTCAGGTGAAGAGAATTTGCTCATAAGTTCCTGTTGTCTAGAAGAGTCCCGAGAATTCATGTAGAAAATTCTCTTTACATCTGTAGCAGTGGAAGTAGGAAACAGTGGCGTCTCGTTAGGGCAAGCAGTGCTTGCCCAGACAGTTTCCTGACAATGTTATATTTAAAATAAATATTAAATTCTAACTTATATTTACTTTAAGGTAACTTTTCACTCATGCAGTACACATTCTACTTGGGAAACAATACTGTACATTATATGAAAACAACTCGGCTAGCAAAACCAAGATGTTTGGAACCGCTGTAAGTAATGCTTTCAGCAGGTAGGTGGTCGCAATGGTTCCCCAGCCGCCGGAGGGGAGGGATGGTAGGAAGAACGCACTGGGAGGGACGGGGGGGCTTATGGCTGCGTCAACCTGTGTTAGAAGCTACGATTGTAGTGCTTTCTTCACCGAACTGAAGCGGACATAGCCGAAGCTGGCCTAGCCACAGGCAGTTGGCGTCGTGTAGTTTACAGTAACTAGATTGATGCATGAGCAAGTTTGTGCGCACAACATCAATCATATTGATTTTATTTAATTTAGTTTTGGTGCTGAGAATGTTATACATATTCGTGCGCGATATATACCCTACATAAAAAATATAAAATTACCGTGTGACACTAAGAACAGAGTAGATATAATGAGTGCAACAGAATCATGTGGATGTAAGTGATGTGTGTGGATTACGAGTGAAGCATTTTTCCTGCAGTGATTTCACTTTTCAGGAGAAATGTGACATCATAAAAGAGGGTAGGTCGACACCTGAACTTACGATCATGACAACATGCAAGAAAGGTAATTTTATACGTCATTTCCAAAAACAATTTTATTAGAAACACTCTTGTTTAGCTGGATATAAAAGCCTAAACAAACTGTTTTGCTGGCCATGTTTAGTGTTTTCAAAGGATGTTAACACGTGGATTTTTACATTAAAACATTAATTTACTGTATATTAATTGTGATGGACGTGAATATTTGCAGATGTAATTATAAGTGTAATATGTGCTCAGTTATCAGAAATGTTAATGCAATGCTATAATATGTTATCTAACTCCATACCAGTGATGAATCCTTGTAAATTCTCGATTTCAGTATATATGGTAGAAAATTTAAATTAACTATAATGAAAGTGATGTTTATAATATGGTCGCAGTTTGCAGCTATTTTAATCAAGTCGTTGTCTAATATGATCATGGTATGTGCTACATCTGTACAATCAATGACCTCGAACACTGATCAGACCTAACCACCATTAATTTCCAACGCGTGCTGATCTGGATGTCCTTCGCATGCGTCACACTTCCCTCGCTGGCCCTCAGATGTTCGGCTGTCTCTAGTGGGTGTATAACAGCTAGAGTGAAAACATCAATATGCAAGGAGTGCGTGTATATTCTATATGTGCAAAGAGCATACGTTAACGTACATATTGTAATATTTCCATTGATAAAATTAACACTTGGAACAATGGCAAGGTAAAGTTGTGCACAGTGAATGCAGGGAAGTAATTTTAATGTGCTAATGAATCAGTGAAAGGCATTCAAATACCACTTTCTGAGGAAGTGAGAGGAGTTAGTGCAGCGATAGTTGTTCCACCCACAGTTGTTTGCAGAATAAAACAGGAAGTAGGGTTCAAGGATGGTACATTAAAATCTTTTTCTACCCCACACAAACATTGAGAAAAATGACAAATGAAGACTAACATTAACGATTTTGACATTCAGGTAGTGAGGTGGACAATAAATAACTCCCAAACTATTGATAAGTGTCGACCGATTGTTGGGGCGGCCGGCAGTGCATTTGTGCGATTATGATTTGTACTCCTACAACGTTGATTCAATAGGTGAACAGTACTGGAAAAATACTTGTACGCATTAGTTTACATGCACATTTCAAGGCTGATGTAAATATTTGCTCAGTAAGTACAATAAAACTATGTAGGCCTACATGTTTGAATGTATCAACACCACGTGTTCCGAAAGCACAAGGCACCTTTTCATGACACATTTTCCTATAGCTATTAACTGATGTGGCATGTGGGAATTGTGTATTGTCTAATCTAGGTGTATTACGTCTGTATCGGGTTGCAAGACAACCTTTGAGGTGTGAACTATTACTCTGGGTGACAATGTTCAGTGTAGGTGCGTAAAATTACACTGATTAGCAATTCAAGGAGGCTATTGCAAACATCTGTTACACCCGTGGTCTGTCTTCACACACACACACCGCATGATCAGCTCATATGTCCCTCTATCTTCGCAACTATGCTGCAGCTGGTTGAAATGTAATCATCTGTTCATTTTTGGTGAAATATAGGTGCACAATACGTACTGTCACTTACATGGGCGCAAGGATAATGATAAATATGTTTTCAGCTCAGCTGTTATAACTTCGGTTACCCTCCCTCTTGCGTTCCCTCCCTCCTGTAGGTATCACTGGACACCTCCCCTTCTGTGCTTCCTCCCCTCATGCTATGCGAGAAGAATCTTCTCTTTTGATGCGCACTCTACCTGCTTCATTTTTTCCTGCCTCCTGCTCGTTCGCGTTGACTGCTTTCCATCTTTACACAAACGAATAATTATTTTTCCTGTCTACACTTCTGTACAAACAAAATTGCTCCATATATAAATACCTCACTGTCGACGGGTATTAAAATAATATTGATTTTGAGTGGACAAGGTTCCGGGTTTGATGAAGGTATCGTTGTAATATTTTTAACTCTGACAAATTTTATGTTAAAAGATATTAATATTTTTACAAGCAGTGAATCTTATATTTAGGTACGAAAAAATGTTTAAATGGCACCATTTTGCACCTTGAAATCCAAATATTCCTGGGAGAGGACACCAGGACACACCCCCCCCCCCACCTTAATTGGGGAGATCAATGCCACTACTGCCCCCTGCACACAGAAGCTTGCCCATGAAATTATAGCATGCATCGCCACTGGTAGGAATATTTATCTACGAGTCATAATCGCGGTTAATTAGTAGGTTGAGTGGCACATGTCAACTTTTTAATTTACTCTGAGAACAAGGGAAAAAGGGGTAAACCCTACAGTGAATTGGACTCCGATGTTCTTCCGGACCAGAAGCCTTGGATCTATACACTCTCAGATACTTCAACAATATTTGTGAGATCAGATTAGCTTGGGCCATACGAGGTGGTTTCCTAATTAACCAGCCAGGTTCTTACTCCCTCTTCGGAGGGTGACCGTTATATATAGTTGGCCACATAGGCTGTCTACTGCGGACAAAGTTTTCCACAACACTCAATATGTGACGCTTCAGCAGGTACTGTACCTTATTAGCTGAGGGGGGAGGTGTACTCCTTTTTGCTGGTTGGCTCAAGCGTTGTGTGAGAGCTGCGACAGCGGCCGACATCGGTTGCAGTGGTGTAGGGCAGCAGGTCTGGTTGATGGGTGTAAGAGGACTAGTGTGGGGCTGGGGGCGATAAATTCCTAAGAGGGCGTCACCTTCTTGTAATATCAGTGCAATGGCCAGATGGACCCTACCTGGTAATTTAATTAACTGTCCAAATAAAGGAACCGGTAGTTGAGGAACACTAATTGGTTGGAATTTTCTATCACCTGTTTCAGTAGAGGCTACAATATTTAATCCTCTGAGAACTTCTCATAGTGCCTTCCTGCCTTGTTTGCTCATACTACCTTGCTTTGCATAAGGCATTTAGAAAGTTCTGAATCTGGTCTGACCAACTGCAGTGTGGACTACCTAGAGTGTGGCGCAGCTGCTGAGCTACCTGGAGGCAGGCCTCAGTTTGCTGTTCTAAAAGGTGTGTGTGAATTTACCTTAGAAGTCTAGATATGTGTTAATTGCTTTACCTTGATCTAATTAGACGTTAAATTAATTCTGAGAGAACATGTGGGTTCACATTCAACAAAATAAATACTCTCCAAAAATGAATTAAAAATACATTTTTACTAATGTACTGTGAAAAAGACATGGTGAGTCCACACTAGCTACTATAAATATATTTACGTAATAAAATAATGAAATTAAAATAGGAAGCTCAATCGTATATGAAACCGACTTACAGGCCCTGGGCAAAGCTAAATGTTTTAAATTGAAAGGATGTTAAGCCAGGCAGCTATTACCTAACTTTACAGGGTGCATTTATAAGGAACATAAGTTGCTAGACGTAATTACGACCCGCTACCAATTGGCAAATCAGGAGGAATACCAGAGGGTGGGTGGTAGGATGACGTGTTTTATAGCTTCTAGAAGGCTTACTTGCACGGCGGCGGCAGAGTCTTCGGGGTTACCAACGGTGGTTGATTGCTCAAGACGTCTTCATATCATGCAATTAAAGCGTGGTCTAGTGATCAGCTCTTATCCTTCATATATTCTTCAGCCTTTGCAGACTGGAAGAGAGACTTAGCTGCCTCTTACCCTTTGGTCTCGTGACTGTCGCACCCTTGAGACATTTCTTCAGTGTTTGCAAACTGGAAGAGAGGGCGGGTGACCACTTACCCCTAATATTCCCTCGGCGTTATGCAGACTGAAGAGATAGCGACTGCCCCGAGCTTGGAATGGCTCCTTCTATTTATAACAAAATTTTCCACATGCAGAGCTTCCAGATGGGTGTAGGGATGGTTAGCCTCTTAACACAGGGGTTGTTTATTCATCTTCGGTATCAGCGCTTGACTTTTCTTATCTCGTGTGTAGGAGATGTAGATATATCTTATCGCCTCTGCACTGGAAGCTGTGGTGCTCCAGTGGACTGGGCGCTGCGCTCTTGTAGAAAATCGTGGAACTTGCTTATCTTTGGGAAGGGTGTCGACGACTCGCCGAACAGTAAAATTCCCACGCTGGGGTTAGGGCGACTGCGTGACAGCTTTGGAGTAGACAAAAATTTTTTCCAAAACACGTGTCTGTAGTCACTCATGATGTGATGATTGCGGCCCCTGTAGGCACATGATTTATTGTACTACTGCGAATAGGACTTGCCCAAATGAACTATGGTGCTCAATGATGGGCCGAGTCGTGATTCTCAAGCAACCGGCAAAAGTAATGTTACAAACAGGTAAAGGGACCTGTTAGGCAAAGTTAAAAGCTAGAGCAATGTAGTATCTGATTCTCGTAGAGACGTAGGGAGCAGAGAGCCCTAGCACAGCTGTGGTAGGGCGAGCTGCTGAGTGATAATGACAGTGTGGAAAAAATTTGCTAACTCATGTTATGGAGGCTCATCGGGCATCTTCGGTACATCGGCTCCTCCTTTTGTGGGTGGCGCAGTCTTTGCTGCGCTCTCTTAGCGAGGGAATGAAGCGGGGTAGTTTCCCTGTGTGCGGGTGGTATCTCACTCTCACTTAGAGGCAGGCTGGTTTTGTTCGGCTGGCTAGGCATGCATATAATATTGTAGCGTCATGTGGAGACGCTATACCGCCTAAGGTTGAGCGGAATATAGATGATAGCCAGGCATGTTCATTTTGTAAATACGTCCCACTTTTCCCAGCTATACAAGATACCCGCAGGGCGGTGCCCCCCCCCCCCCCAGGTGACGAGACTATGACTGTATTGATAGTGTGATTGAGGCTCAAGCCGAGGGCACCAACCTACCACTGGCCAGAGGGGTTCCGAGGCCAACTGTCTAGAAGTTAAGGGTGAGCATAATCACCTAGCGGTAAGCACCAATGCTGGTATAAAGTCATCGCCCCCATTCCCCATTGTATTGGCAACGATAGGGAATAGTTGCATCCTTAATGCCAGTGATTAGTCATAGTGTAAATCAGTGTAACAACTTCATCCTGTTAATCAGTGTAAAGTAAATGTAATGTGATTTATAAGTAATTGTTGTTTCATTAAAATATATATTTTTATAATCTCTCTTAATTATTCAGCTCCAGTGAGTCAAACCCTCTAGCACTCCCCTTTGCCTCCTCTTAAGGTGAACTTGAGTATCTGTAACAGTACTAATAAGTTCATTCTATAGAACATGAGGAAGGGCACGTGTTGCACTGGTGCAAGTGCCGGACTTTCCCTCTCTGCACGCCAAGCGAGTTGATAAAAATTAATATTTTACCTGACATTATTGTAGTTGCAAACGAGAGTACTTGTATGAGAAAACCACCTTCCCCCGTCTCTTACAGACATCCCTGCCCACCCACGCTAGCAGCTGCTTCATCCCACGCAGTAAGCAAACCTTTTCCTAGGTGAGTTACCACATATCCAACGCAACACTTGTGTAACAACCTTGTCGTTTTACTATTCTCGCCCACCCACCCACTTCCCATTAGAATGCTTAATTCCTGTAGTTAGAATATGAGTTTTGCTTTTTGTGCATGCTGAACTTACTGTTATACTATCTACTTCAACCACTCCTATTTTGTTGTGTGCTATCGGAGTGTGTTCTCTTCCTCTTTTCTGTAGTTTGTTTTATCTTAAGTTTACACAAAATGTGCAACACCATTTACACCGGACACCACTTCACACACCCACGTTCACCAGTAAATGGAAACGGATAGTCAAGCAAAAGAGTCCAAACTCTCTCAGTTCATTAAAACAGCTTTAATTGACACAAAAGACCTTGAGCATTCATTAGACAAACAAGACAGACAACGCACAGAACACCATACTACAGATACACCTACCACCAGACAAATCCAAAACACCTCATTAGATACATCATTTGCAAACACGAATTTCCCCCCCCCCCCCCGACACACTACACCCACCATCCCTTCCTAACACACCGTCACAATCTCCTACACTCCTGGCCGAAATCTTTGTATTTCCTCTGTACGAGGTAATTGGCAATTCATCCCTCCCTTCATGTGCATTCCATCTCCCACCCGCCACACACACTTACAGTAACAATCAACAAAACCCGCCACACCACAGCATGGCCGGCAACCCATCTCCTGTTTACATAACTTTCACGTAGCCAGAGAAACGCCCATCATTTTCTGGTAAACACAGGGGAAATATTGAAGAATTCCTGCAAGGTTTTGAGGAAGCCGCCAAAATTAATAGATGGACAGATATTGACAAATGTAAATGTATCAAATTCTCCCTCGCCAACACTGCTAGACATACCTTCGAAAATTTGACACTTAATTGAGTGCAACCCATCACTTGGCAACAAATAAAAACAGGTTTGACAAATATGTCCACAAGTCTTGAAGCCACAGAACGGTTTTAAACACTTAATCTACAGCAAGAAGCAGGCAGTCGACGAGGACACCTTGCGTCACCTCGAAACCCTTAAATATTACCGGGCTAAGTACAACCCTACCATGACCAACGAATATGTAAATGTTATTTGGAAAAGTGTCTTGCCGTCCATCGTGGACAAGATAATTGGGTTACAGAATGACACATTAGAAAACTTGCTCGAGAACATACAACGCATTGAAATTTGCATTTTTCGATACCAGCAGAGGCTCACACACATGTGCTAATCCAGATTCTGAAAGGCAGGCAGCCCTATCAACCTGCCCACCCCAACGCCTCCAATTTCTGTTCCAACACTCCTCACAACATGGGGTATAGAGACTTTGGTCAGCAGTCACGTTACTTACATAACTATTACTCAGGCATGCACAACACTACCCACTTTCATCCCACAACAAATAACATGCCACACTACCACAGGGGTAATTCGTTCCCACCACAGCCATGCCCGTACAACACTGCCCAACAGCCACGCTATCCTTCAAAAAACTTCCCCACAAGGGGGTAAGACAAGCCACCCCTGACGACAAAAGTACCCGGGTTCGGGCCGCATGCAATGTTCTTTTCAACAAAGTAGTACCCAACCAGTCTTATGCTGAGATAGCTCGCTAAGTTTAATTCTAGGGGAGACGGTTTTCAAACTTATTCTATTCCATCTACCACATCTTTGCACCATTTTGTTAGTAGTGACATGGCAGATTGACACAGTTCACACATACATTTTGCGCAACTTAACAGAGCACGCCTTTCTGCTAACTCAACTCGCTTCCCTGTTTTCCAATACATTCATAAACAAACGCCCACGCCTCCGCCCTTATTGTGGCCACACCAACTATCAACAATTTTGACAGCACGCATGCAACTTCGTATCACCGACCCTCCCAAGCGCAGCAACACACCCCCCCCCCCCCCGGCCACCGTGTAAAGCAGGCATTAGGTGCCCACCCTCCCACGCCCAGCGTGCAAAATTGCAGTGTAGACACTTCGCAGGGCGGCACCAGCACACAGTTAGCAGTTCAAGGTCCCCGCAGCCTTGCTAGCGACACCTGCGTGTTATGCCTCTATGTTGGGCATAAAAGCCCACATTGTCCCCTCTTTCCGAACCAAAATTTCTCTTTTTTCCACGGACGTGGCTGACTGCTTTTGGTGATTTAAAAACAAATTCCATGTCGCCCGCTCCACTCCCACACTCGACACAGCGTGTGCCACATGTTTTCCAAACAATACCAGCAAGGCACGCCATGATGAGAACAGCAAACTGAGCTGAGCCATGCCATAAATTGGCAGAGGAAAACAGGCGCACGTTGCGCTTCCTTCGCCCCGTCAGCATGCTTACTTCAGCTCAGCCATGCAGCGTATCCTAGTTACGATAAAGGGCCGGCATTACCATGCACTTTTAGATATGGGCTGCTCATGCAGTTGTGTGGCCAGTACTATTTTGTCCACTCAACCTCTTTCTCCCTTAAAGGAACCTATCACCTTTGTCACGGCCACGTCAATTTTATTGCCACCCCAATTTGAAACGACTATAAAGTTACACATTCAGGGCAACACTTATCCCCAGAAATTCCTAGTCATCGACAACCTTAAGCAGGATGTCATTTTAGGTGTCGATTTCATTAGAAAGTATGATATTATTTCAGTCCTCAATTATAACCTTCTGTTTATATATGCTCACGACGAAAATAAAAAAAACTAAGATTCCATTTGCGTTCACTCACACAGAAATCACTGATTTTCCATTCTTAGAGCATTTGTGCAATAATCTTGAAGCCATTGAACAGCTACCCCATCTCACCCCTACTATTAATGAAACCCTTTCTCCTCCTCCATAGCAAGCCATTCAAGCTATTATTGACCAATATTGTGACAGTTCTGCTACTTCTATTCTTGATCTCACTGAAACCAAAAACTTTGAAATTAAATTAGATTTAGACACTGACTACCTGATTGCCACACGCCCCTATCATATTAGCCCCAAAGTGAGGGATGAACTTTTGCTTCAAATCAAAGACATGGTTCGTTCCGGGATAATCCAGAAGGCTGACTCTCCCTATTCTGCCCTAGCCTTGTGATTTCCAAAAAAACTGATGGCCTTCATTTTTTAACAGATTTTCACAAACTCAACCAACATTTAACCAGAGTCCAATACCCCCCCCCCCACCCCCGCATACTGAGACATTTTAAACGCTCTGCAACATTCCCCTTTCATTAATATCATAGATAGATTTTCTGGATTTTATAGCATACCTGTTCGGACCCAGGATCATCATAAATTGGCTTTTAGCATTGACAGGGTTGGTTTATTTCAATATTGTAGAATGCCTATGGGGTTGTCCACTTCACCCCAATACTTTCAAATGTTTATAAACAAGCTTT
Organism: Dryococelus australis; assembly: GCA_029891345.1. NCBI lineage: Eukaryota > Metazoa > Arthropoda > Insecta > Phasmatodea > Phasmatidae > Dryococelus > Dryococelus australis. Next base: position 83,356,717 of record CM056999.1, on the reverse strand, counting down.
TAAGCTGCCTCAGATGGACTGCAGCAATCGCCTAAATTGACAATATTTTTATATTGGGTAGTACATTCAAACAACATATAACCAATACTCGTAAAGTTTTCCAAAGATTACGCCTTTTCAATGTCAAGGTTAAAACCAAAAAATGTCCGTTCGTCCAACAAACTGCTAAAGTACTAGGCCATATAATCACTCCCCAAGTCCACCGACCCCGACAAGGTTGCTGCTATTGAACAGATGGCTCCCTCTACTAATGTGAAACAACTTTGTTCTTTTCTTGGGATGACCTCTTACCTGCGTAGATATATTCTAAATTATGCCTCTATTGCCCAGCCTTTGATCAATCTCACTAAACACACTACTTCTTTTAAATGGAGCACAGAGCAACAGAATTCCTTTTTGAATTTGAAAAGAGCCATTCTTCAGGTGCCAATATTACAAAAATTTAACGCGGGCCACGAAATTGTTCTTACATGTGACGCCAATAACTCAGCTGTAGGAGGGGCGATCATTCAGATTGATCCCTACACTAAACAATGATACATAGTGGCTTTCGCATAAAAGAAATTTTCTGTTCAAGAGGGACGCTGGAGCATGATACAGAGAGAACTATATGCTATAAAGTACTTGTGTTCTCACTTTCGTCAGTGTCTATATGCGCGTAAGTTTACTATTGAATCCGACCATGCAAGTTTGAGATATTTACGTACTATGGCAGATCATAACGCTCGTATCCAGAAGATGGCTATAGCCTTAAGTGAGTTCGATTTTCAAATGAATATTGTCAAGGGGAAACTCAACATATTACCTGACGCAATAAGTAGGCTGCCCACTGCACCCTAGGTCACTACCCGGTCTGTAACTGTACACGGCACACCTTACAACGTAAATCTGCCCTTAATGTTATGTCAGTCTCTTTTTACAGCTTTTGCTGAGGATATTTTCAAGACACAAGCAAGGCACGTGAAATTTCTGCAAATGTTGCTAAATATTTTAGGACACATTATGAAGAATTCAAATATTATTTTATCACACCTGCTTCACCAGCGGAGAAAGATAGGCTTGCTAACGCTATACAAGTTGAAGACATTTACCCACTACCTTTAATTATGAAAATTGCCTCTGCACTTTACCATGTTAACATTGACGTCATAAAGGAAAGATTCACTGACACACTCACGTCGACATGTATTGATCCTGTCCTCAAAAATACAATTCTTGTTGTCCGCTAAGCCGATATTATACACTTTCTCTCTGTATACACGTATGAGCAAGAATATATTCATATTCATGATGACTCAAATTTCTATTTATGCCCCATCACTGTTTCTCAATCCCCATTTGTTAGTGAATACAATAATGACCTCCATATTTCAAAACTCAAACACTTATTATCATACCCAGATCACACCGACACTCATTATCAGAGAGTAAGCCGTCGTTATGGCATGGCTGGCAACGGGGAAATATTTTTGAAGGTTAACACACCCCAGGGCCTATCCAAGTTGACGTTTGTTCACAAGATATACGTCCCAGAAATCATTCAGGCCCATCATGATGCCATTTTCGGAGGAGGGTACTTTGGGGTTATTAAGACACTATGTAAAATTAAACAAGCTTATTTTTGGGATTCTATGGCTAACGATGTTAAAAAGTATGTCCAATCATGCCCAGAACGTCAAAAAGTTCAAGCAATTACATCTCAACCCATGGGCCAACTCACCCCTTTCCCACCTAACACTCTCCTCAAAACTTGGGCTCTGGATGCTAAAGGTCCTTTACCCGCTACGGCACGTAATAACAGATATATTTTAGTGATGACAGAATACGCTACACGTTATGTCATTGCCAAACCTGTTCAGGCTATCGATGCAGCCACTTGTGCTGACTTTATTACGGAAGTGATATTACAATTCGGCTGTCCCGAACAAATGCTCAAGGATAGGGGAACCAGTTTACAAAATGAGCTTATTAGTAATCTCCTCAAGTCATTAGGTGTCAAAAAGCAAGCTACCACCACATGCAACGCCCGTTGTAATGGTTTAGTGGAACGTAATAACCATGTGATCGGGGAACAACTTATTGATTGTACAAGTGCTGACCAATTAAATTGATACCTTTAAATTCCGTTTATTCAGTTCAACATTAACACCAGTATTAATAGTGCGACGAAATTTGAAATTTACGCCCTTCTATCTCCACCATGGCGTGGAAGCTCTCCCCCTGCACAAGTTGTAGCTACCAAGTTTACTGAACGCAGTCATAATTGGTGTGAGAAACTCCTTGCCGAACGTCAAGCGGCTGAAGAAAATCTAATTCTAGCTCAGAGCTTCAGAAATCTTATTTTGACAAAACACACAGGAAAAACACATTAAAGGTTAATGACTATTTGTGGGTGCAGAAGTTTGGTGTGCCTAAGTATGACTCCCTGTCAACCAGGCACACAAAGCCTGCCTATACTCAAAGTGCTACGTATGTGAATGTGTTTCAATTGCTTGTTCTATGTCTCATATATATTTGAAAATGTGTTACAGTGTACTTTATTCCTCCCTCTGCACGCTGCTAAACAGTATGTGTGTGTGCTTCACTGACGGCGTGCTAAGAAGGTCTGCAACGAGGCTGTGCTGCCACACCTCCCAGTCAGCATGTGTCTCCACGGCCAGCATAGCTCACAGCCTGCAGTACTTGCACCACTCCTACCTTCTTGTCTGTAACCGTCCAACTGTCTCTCGCCCGCTGCCGATAGCCGCACTCCCAGGGTGCAACTCTACTTCACGGCCTTCGCTACTCTCACGCCTGCGGTGATATCCATCATGCCGGCCGTCAAGATTGGCAGCACTGACTGTGGGTGTGGCCACGTCGTGCCAGAGCCGGCCGTTGCCGGAGCAACGAGCTGCTTATGCTGTGCCAGTTGGTGGGGGTGGGGCGATATCCCCGCCTACCTGATCGCAGTGACCTTGTTGCTTTGTTGTTGTTCTGTCTTCACAGCTGGGATCGTCACGCAGCCGACCTTCAAGACACACGCTGGTGTGCACTATGTAAGCACCGAACCAGACATACTTTATGAAACCAGCCTACCGCTGGTGTATAAAATACAGCTGCAATTCTCCTCTCTACCCCGAACACTCAATCAATTTCTCCACGTTACGTGTGCAGATAGAAACACCGCAACTTGTACGAATGCAAAGATCCTCTATAACTTCATGGAAGTAATTGAGACAAGTGTAATCCGAGAATACCATACCGAAGTCAGTACCTGTTTCCGTGCCAAGTGCGGTATCCAGATTATCGGTGACATCGGGAGTTGGTGGTGTAATTTTCTCACAAATACACACTTCAAAGCTGTCCTGCAAAATGACGCCAGTCTGGACCAGTATATCCACGAACTTGCCGCAAAACGTTCTCAGTACACACATAGCCCTCAATGTATCATTTAACATTATTAATGATATCACCCATACGATAGAAGCAAAAGTCAACTCACTTGCCAAAGTAATTAAATTAATGGGATTGCCGATGTTCTTAAATCTCAAACAACTGCATTTATTGCTGCACATTCCTTGGAAACCCAGGTTTATTTACTCATGAGTGTGTTGCAATTGATTAACAATCCGTTCATTGAACATTCTATCGAGACATTCATTCATTCTTGTCAGTTACACAAAATGCCTTTAGGGGCTGTAAATATCACTCAACTTACACACGACCTCATGGCATTGCAGGAACAGTTATGTAAATTGAATCTCACCTTTAGTATCACCCCTAGTGAAATACATAAGTATTATTCGCTTGAGCTTACAGAATGTTCATTTTCGGACCAACAATTGGTCATCAAATTGCAAGTGCCCCTAATCAATGTTCGTTCCCAATGGTGTATATACCAATTGAAATCCATCCCTTACCTGCTCCACAATCATTCATGTACAATCCATACACCCGCACCCGTCATTGCAATTGACCTAACCACAGGCGATGATAAAACCGTTTCACCCACCCATCACCCCTACCAGGATGTTCTATTCATCCAGCCTGAATCTCTTACCGGTGACAATGCCAAATGCATCAAATCCACGATTTTGCTAACTGACGTCACCTGCTTGTTTAAATTATGTACATACCACTGCACTCCCTCCACCCTATTCACAATCACTAATATTTACCCTCACCAGTTTGTGCTGACTAACCCCCCTCCCAACACCTTGGTTACTTGTTTTAAACACATCTCTCAACACCGTTATTCCCACACACCCCGTCGGGGCTATTGAATTCCACGTTCCGTGTGGCTGCAAGGTCACCACGTCCTCCGATGTCATTATTTATGCGACCCATCTGTGTGATGTGCATGCCCCTGTCATTCCTTTACATTAGACTGGCATACCTCTATGTTGGATCTCTGAGAAGTCTTTTCATCTCCCCCAGCTCTCCCTGCCAGAGGGAATTCACTTCAACATTTCCGATGCCCTGAATATGAACTGGCACATCAACCACACCACACCGCCTTCCTTATTGTTGAAGATGTTGTTCCAACCACCACCACATGTGGTTCATTCACATCAACAAAATTATTCTCCCTTGTCGACCCTGTTCACTTTGACTATTTCACACTAGCGGTTATGTTTTTCCTGTTGTGCCTGGTGACAACTTTTTACATAAACCTTATTTAAATATCTACCCTTCTCGCAAGCATCCACATACCACAGTGAGTGCCTCACACACCATGCCCCTTAAGTAAACAACCTCAGAATTGTGTTTACTTACTTAATTTGTATTATATTGCCTATTACAGCCTTACTTTTAGACCTAGATGCCGTCCCCATAAAGTTGTGTGATTTTACCTTAATTATCATTACTGAATATCTCCACTTTAGACTTCAACATCTGTTTTTTAACATTACATTAATTTTGTTTACATATGAACAAGCCTTCCAACAAGTTCATTCCCTTATTGTGTATTTGTATTCTAACAAAATTTTCTTGAATCATATATTTTTGTATTGAATATCAATTTTAATTCTCTCCCCCCCCCCCCCCCCCCCTTTTTGTGTGTACTGTTACTTGTAATGCCATCATTTATTCAGTCATATGGGTACTGACTCCTATCAGATATTTCACATTCAGCTAATATGTCAGCTGTATTATTTACTACTTAGTAAGTCAGTCAAATTATTTTGTATTTTCGTCCCCTTGGGTACTTGTGTTATTGCATTGTAATTTCAGTATTCCCCCTTTCCCTTGTTATGCTGCCCAGTGTTTGAAATAGTACAGTTGAGCTTAACCACATATCCCTTTTGAATACTGTTCAACATAATGTTTTCATTACAAAGCCTTTGTCGATTTATTTTATTGCGTGCACTATGTCAGTGTTTCGGCTTAGGCCTAAAGTTTTTCCCAACAATAGAAACATTTATGTATATTTTTGCACACAGTGCAGTTCTATGAATGTATATCAGCATTCGTGTCAGTCACCATACTCTTCACTACTGCTTCAATACCAGGGTACTTGGCTTTCTGTGTATTTTTACGTCACTTTCTACGAGAAGTAAATTTCAAATTATTACAAGCTAGAATTTTTACTACTAAATTCTTCAACCTCAGTGGTCCCAGGATATATGTATACAATCATATACCTAGGGCAGATATTGTTTCAGATAACAGTATCATAGTTACTTCAGTTTTTTGTGATATGTTAATGAAGTTTCAAGACTTGACACATTATTCCTGCTTTAGAGCAGTGCTTATTTCATGTACAGTAATTATATTAAGTGTTCCTCATTTGAGGTTTGAGTTTTAACTACGTTTAATTCCGAAAGAGGAATATCAGTGTTATATTAACAGTGTTTTGCTTGGGCCTACAGGTCCCTTCCATTAATATCTGTTATGAGTAAACATACATGCCTTATGGCAGTATATATTTTCAAGGACTTGTCACTTCAACAAATATATACATTTTACAATCAACTATGTCTATATTTCGTAAAAAGCTCAATGCTTTATCAGACTAGTATATACAAGTTTACTTTACTCCAGTATGAAAGCTCTACTTTACGCATTCCTCTTTTCTACAAGAATTTAATATTTTCCTGCCTTTGAGGCAGTGACTACAAGGTTATAGTAATGTTGATGACCTTGACTATTAATTGTCTTATACAAGGCATACTCCCCTTTTCTTTATAGTGATTGGCACTTCACCCTATAAAGCTATTGTTGTTGCTTACTCAACCAAGTATTGTTTTTCTTATCTCAAAGCATTGTAGCTCAGATGTAAAGTTGCTACTGCAAACATTGTTTAACCTTTTATAGTAAAGTACCACGAATGTTAATTATGGTAATCACCAGTGAGGATTACTCTTTTATAAGTATATCAGTTCACTCAACACAAAACTTCAAATAAAAAAAAATTAAATTTTTTTTTTTTTTTAAATAAATAAAAAAACACGCAAGATTTTATTACTGTAATTTTAAGCTTTATATTTAAATATATGTTAATTGTCCCGTGCACATTTATTCTTACTTATGTTAGATAGTATTCCTTATTTCTACTTCCATTGAAGTGTTTCACTTGTATGTTTCATTGCTATCATTGTGTCAAGCATTTTGCTTAGGCTTTCAGGCCACTGGTTAGCAATTTTATATTTAAATGCCTACTGGCATGAATTAATCATTTTTAACACATTCCTACCCTACCTTGTGTGCAGAGTAACTGTAATATTGAATTTATCTCCTTTTATTGTTATTTTCTCTACCTGAGTTTAGTCACACATGTGACCAGGGTAGGAGTACTCCGCCTTTATTTCCCCTTCCATGTCTGCAGATATTGTGTGTTATTACATGTATCTTGTTGCATAAAAAAAACCATTCATTAGCATGTAAGATGGTTGCATCTATGTATACTATTGGTAAAGTTTCATTGTTTTCCAAGTAACCTGTTTTACTGTTCTTGCCATATATGATTTTGTTGTCGTATTCATTCAGCCCTCTGGCACATTACAATATCTCAAACAGTGTGTAAGTATTATCCAAAACGAAACGCAAAAGTGGTACGCCAGATAATCTCACGTTACGTTACATCATAATATGGAAGATAGTGATAATCAGTGGTGACAAACAAGACTTTCCAAAACAAAATCCATTGTGTCACGTAAACTGTACTTCAAGTGCTTATATAATCTTTATGTGTGGGGAAAAAACTATTCTTACAAAATGAATCCTAGTCCACAAACATATATACTGATCACGGGAGAACAAGACAATCAACGCTACAAGCCACGGCTACCAAATATAGAGCATTAACTTTCTTATCACGCCAATTGTGTATCACAGATTTTAACTTTTTTGTTCACGTATTTTATGTTTTCTCTAATTCGTGTAAAATATTAAGTAAGCAAAATGACTCTACTATGAATTACATGCGCATATATATATATAAAAAACTGTAATTGTCCAGGCAACTTATATTTATAGCACACGCTACGGGTAACTTTTGATGTAGAAATATTTATTCCCATCATCATGTACGTATTTAAAGAGTGCACGACATCTTAACAACCCACTTTTCACTGCACTTTAGCACGTCTTGTATAGCAAACATCACTGTTCGTTATCAACAGTTAAACGTGCGCCATGCACATTGCCAAGTGTAATGTAGATATTTTCTTTTGCATTGTACTTCCTGATACAAAATCTTTTATTTATACTTTTATGAAGGTAACAATGGGACATTGTACTTTAGCTATTAATTTTCAATGTCACTTTCAGCCAGATGGCAGTGATTTTTCACTGTTAAATTTTACATGTAATATGTTTGGCAGATTGTCAAGCATTCACTATTTGTGCGCACACCACCACCCTCTCCATTTCCCTGTGCCCATGGCCTAGTCTTGGTGGGTTTATCATTTTCTTTTAAAGGCCATTCATGTTAAAGTGAGCACTCTAGAAATCAACCTTTGAAAAATACCACCGCCCGCAACTGCATATGTATAACCACGTGTGTCACCACACAGGCTGGAGATGAACACACCCAGTTATGTTGGCAATTAAATGTGAAAAGTAGTTCTACGAAATAACGTGGTATTGCAAGTGTAATGTTTAGATTTATGGCTACTTAAGCTAGCTGTTTGAAGTTTATTTTATACACTTTACAGAAATTACTGACATAAAGTTAATGTATTTACTGTAGCTCATAATTATATTGTGTCACGTGATCGGCGCAGCGGTCAAAACCAATGGTCCATTGTTGTGGTTCCTTCATGCTTGTTGCTTGGCTTTGCTTGTGTGGAGTGGTGGCGAGGCAAACTACAAATTTGGAAACAGGAAGGTGTTGTGTTTTAATAGTTCTTATTTATTTTTCAGATAATCTGCAATCAGCATTGTTTTATTATAGGTCGTATAGTGTTTAATTGTGTTATAGTGATTTTGTGTACAGTTATGAGTTCCAGCAAACTATGTACAAATATTCAGCGTCAGGACAACATTATAGATCTCGCCGAAAGTATTTATCCTTAAATTCGTAGAGGAGAGATGAAGCCATGCAAGGTGATCAAACGAGTTGCAGAAATGATGAAAATTTCAACTGTAACTGTCCGGAGGTAAATGTAAATGTGTTTTTACAACGTGTTTTCGCCGCTTATCCCCAGTAAAAAAAGTGAAAAAGAACAAGTATAAATTGACAGTTAGAAAAGTGATATTATAAACGGAAAGTTAAATATAAATTATAAAGTAAATGAACGACAGCAGAAACGCAACATTAATATATTCATGTGAGTTTGCGAAGTACATGTTATATCCTAAGTTTGACAAATAATATTAAAAGTTATCTGTACCTATCTACCTATGCTCATCTGTTTGTCATTATAACAAATGCAAATTTGGCAGTCAATAATTATACGTTAATTTTACACGTTTTTATATCACTGTAGAGTTTTGTAATGCAGACCTAACCTCAAATACATCTGTACGTACCTATTTACGCCCAGCCATGTAACCTTTCTTAAATCTGCCTTGATAACAAGTGCAAATGTGCCTGTCAATAATTATACATTAATTTGATAAGTTTTGAAAGCACTGTGTTATTTTGTAATGTAGGCCTAACCTCAAACTTGTGTTCATGTAGTTATTCATTTCAAGTTACAGTGTTAAGTTTTAATATTGTTAACGTAACATAAACGTCGCAGTTTGATGCTACACCAAAGGTGTTCCAACATATTAATTATAAAATCTTGAAGCTGGTTTTGTTAACTATAGACCTATAGCTGTGCTTGTTGCAGACATTCTTTCATGATGCAAGTGTAGGCCTAATTGTTTTATTTGGTAATGCTTGCCAAGAATTACAAAGTATTTACAATTAATTGTCAACAGTTAGACCTAGAGAACAATTCCATGCTTAAAATTTGAAATGGATGTTCCACAAGACAACTTGCTACCTTTTGAGAAATATCAACTAAGATAGTATGAGTTATTGAGTAGGCATAATTGTTTGTAATATCTGCCACTTTGGCCGTAAAAATATTGTAGTTATTGAAATTTAATGTAACTATAAATTACACGTCACAGTCAACACCCCAGACTCCCAGAGCTCCTGTTTACTTGTGAGTGCATGTTTTATAAAAGTTAGATTACATTACGCAGTGTATGTGTTAAATTAAGTATTTCAAAAGAAGCTGTATGAGCTAGCTTCCAATAAAGGCCGGGCTACAACTGACATACCAAACACATTCACAGTTATAGCGATAAGCACATACAAAACACATAAGCACAGTGGCCTGGCTACAATTGATATAACGATAATAAATTAGTTTGTTTATGTTGCTACATACAAATTAAGACCTGCACATATAGTTGGTAGTGGGTTTTTTTCAAAAATAAATATTTTCATTTGATCTGAGACATTTTTTAAATGGAAAATTACTTACATTTCAATTTTTACTTTAAACATTACCTAAAAGCATTACAAAACTTCCGTGGTTCTGATTATCCATAAATAAACAAAATAAAATATCTTCCTGAGGAATCAAGTCAAAATACACACTTTCTTGATTTGTAAATAAATTTTTCATTTGATAACATAGTGTAAATGTCGGGGCTTCTGATTGGCTGTTTATTGATGCGCAGTTATAGTAACAAGGAAAGTTAAACCAAGTGCTTATCGCTAAGCACAGTAACTTGCCTGCAAGTGTTCATTTTATAATATGTGCTTTACATTAGCATTTTGCTGTCATTTGTAGCTATGTATTGGTTTTACATTAATAATCAAACATTTATTTCAGCTTTGTGTGTGCATGCCTGAACCATTTTTGTAAGTACAGTAATTTCCTTTAAATACGTTTATCATTTAAGTTTTCAGTTTTGCTGCAGTCATTGCAAAAGGAACCACAACAATGATGAAAGTCCATGCACTTTACCTCTAAAATTGGTTTCTTGAGGTCTATGTGGGTTTGACAAAAAGGAAATGTCGCACCCATTTGGGCCACAAGAGACACCGGAAATGTGGCCATCACCAGATCATCATTTCACTTAGCTATAAATAATATACATTTTTAGAATTATTTTGTACAAATGAAGGTCACGCCAGTTACAAGCCTGGTATACCCTTCTTTTACCACTTCAATTCACAGTATAAATGTTCAGTTCTTTTTTGGAGGGTCTCAGAACGGTACGAACACAGAGTAACTGTGTCAAAAAAAACTATATGTACATATACACAATTGCATTTGTTGATATGTTTATATTTTAGTGTAAATTATTTTTATTTTATATATACGTTATAGGCCTATGTTGAAATATATTTATCTTGATTTATAAAGGTGCATATAAAACTATCCTTAAAATGTACATATGCATGCACATATTTTATATATTTTTCTTTTTATAAATTACATATTTTTATATACTGCCACGTTTGCACCATCACGTTAAGTTTATTAGCACCATCTACTTCTGTGCAGTGGTGTACTCTTTGCTTGGCTCAGATCCCCTTGTCTTTCCTTGCCTCCCTGCCTACCACTTTCCCCTTTGTGCATCATTATTTTTTGATCTGTCATTTTCTATTTACGTCCTTGCACGGCCTCACTCTGTCTACTTTACACGCTTCAGACATCTGCTACGTTACACCGCTACCTTATGCCTGCAGGATGTATGTTTTTTCCTGATGGCTTGGTTGCACCTAACTTCAGTCAGCTGAGACCAAACACAGCTACCATATTTTAGAGCTGACGTTTTACTTGTCACGCTACAGAGCGATGGGGCACTTAGAAAGCAGTGAGTCATGGGAAACATTAAGTTTGAGGTACAGTTTTTAAATGTTTGGTAATTTGTGTGACAAGTGGTGGTGTATCTTGGCTGTACAGTAGTGCTAGTCTATTTCAAAATCTGGATTTGGCTGCCCTTCCAAATTATTTTTCGGCTTAACTAATGTGTGTCCTTTTTTAATGTGTCATGTTGGTCCTTGTTCACCACCAAAGTTTATATGTTTGGTTTTTTACAGTTTCCATGACTCATTGCTAGGGCGTTCATTTTTCAATTGTTTGTTGTGTAAAATTCTTGTTTATCTGAGCTGTGAGATGACCCAAACAACAATTTTATATATATATACACATATTTTATATATATATATATATATATATATATATATATATATATATATATATATATATATATATATATATAAAATGTGTTATATACATCATATATGTTACATGTTTTATATATAATATATGTGTTACATTTAACAGTCCTAAAATATAAACATTGAGTTTATTAACATGTGTCTATCACATGGCAGTTACATGGCAATGTTTGTTGACATGTGGTGGAAGGATACATAATGGGCAAGAAAGTAGTAGTTTAGCAGGGCTTTCAAAAGTGCTCACTTTATCGTGAATGGCCTATAATTATTAAATGTGGCTGTGGACACATCCCCACCCTCTTATCCCTCAGTGGCGCTTACAACGTGTTCAGTTGACCAAAAATTTTGGCTAGCCTTTTCTGTTTACTTGTGAAATCTATTGTATATTTTCTGCAGTCTTTTAATCCACCTTGCCTTTTGCCCCTTTTATTATATATATAAAATATATATATATATATATATATATATATATATATATTATATATATATATATATATATATATAATTTGAATTTTGATCATATTTTGACGGTGATTCTTACATGTCATTCGTCCCTCTATATCGCAGTAAGTCCCACGGGTATGCCATCCCCACGCATCGTCTACATCACCTTGAGCCCCTAGGCCTACCACAACTGCGGATGTATTTTTGGATCCAGTGCCTCTCACACTCACTCGTACCATGGCCACTCTACAAGGCCTACTACCATCATCCATTTCCAGCCGAGGACAGCTGTTTGTTAAATCGGGGAGGGGGGTAGATTAGCATCATTTGGTGGCACTACACCATCTAAGGTCGAGCGGGGATATAGATGGTAGCCAGGCACGTTTGTTTTATAAACACGTCCCACTTCGCCCGGCTATACAAGATACCCTGCACGGCGGTGGCCCCCCCCCCCCCTCAAAGAAGGTGACGAGACCACAACGTGTATTCAGTGTGTGATTGAGGCTGAAGACGAGAGCACCACCAAACTACCGCTGGCCAGAGGGGTTCCAAGGCCAACCATCCAGAAGTTAAGGGTGAGCATAATTGCATAGCGACAGGGACCAATGTTGGTATCGAGTCATCATCCCCATTCCCCATTGTAGTTAATTCTATCGGCAAGGATAGGTAATAGCTACATCCTTAATGTCAGTGATTAGTCATAGTGTAAATCAGTATTACACCATCCTGTTAATCAGTGTAAAGTATATATTTTTATCATCTCTCTTAATTATTCAGCTCCAGTGAGTCAAACCCCCTAGCACCCCCCTTGCCACCTCTTAAGGTGAACTTGAGTAACTGTGACAGTACTAATAAGTGTATTCTATAGAACAGGAGGAAGGGCACGTGTTGCAACATGTAACTGGTGACATGAGTTCGTCTTGTAATTCTCTTGGGGTGTCCTAGGTTGGGAGCATGCCTGTCAGCTCTGGAGGCAAATAGACTCCGGGTTTGATTCTCTGTTGAGTTACCGTGGCGTCGCAGGGGCTGAGTTGAAGTTGAAAAAAAGATTAATATGTAAGATGATACTGTCAGCTTCATTTTGATACATTTTTTAGAGGATGGAGGTTCCAATATGCCCTTCTAGAGCATTTTTTTCCCCAGAAGATATTTGCCTATTAAAATTAATTTGTATTTAATTTTAAAAACTTGCCATTTTTGTATCAGAAACACTTATACATGAACTTCAAGCAAAATATTGCAAATTGTGATGTATAAGGGTTGGGGTGGGTCAAAATCAGTCCAAAATTTCCCAAAACCATTATTAAGACCATCTCTCACTAACAACCCCATTTCCTGAAACCATGAGGAATCGTACCAGTGGTGTTCTATTATACAACCATAATTACAGACAATAATGAATTTCACTCAATATACCTTGCAAAGTCCTTGTACATATATGAGAAGTCGTACCGGTGGGGTTCTATTGTACAACCATAATTACATACAATAATGAATTTTAGTCAATATCCCTTGCAAGGTCCTTGTACATATATGTATGCAATGCATCAAGTCAAAATTACACAAATTTAAATTCCACAGCAAGATGGAACATAATAATTTGATGCATGATGAGTGTACAAACTATTACTTTTTTTACTGCAACCATGCATCATAACATGCATGCCATGTGCCTATAAGTAACACCACCCTGAACTGCAACCACCCAAACCTACATTACGTCTCCTATAATAAGGTGGATGCTTGGAGGCCGTAATGGACCCAGAAGAATACTATATTTAATAGCATCTGCCATAAATAAAACCCATGAAATGGGAATATACCTACTAGAAACCACACAAGTGCAACTGCGCCTGAGCTCGCGCAGCCAAAGCGACCCCACATAGCACCCTGAGCCACCCCGAGAGACGGCAGCAGTGTTTGGCTCCATCTACAGAGGGAGGAGCTACCTCCACCACCTCTAAGCACAGGAGAATAAATGTCGCCGCACTGCAGCAGAACGGCAGTTCACACCAGCAGCTTGCCTTCGCACAAGTTATGCCAGGACTCTCTGCTCAGAGTTGCTCTCTACCGCTCTCCTCACAAGAGACCAACAGTTGATCTTCAGCTACCAATGCCGGACTTCTCCCTGCACAAACTGCAGCCCCAGAAGAGTCGTCGTCCCCACCTAACACATGACATTGCTATCAACACCCACACCCCATATTCTCCCTAAGTACCTTCAGGACACACACTTAGCTTCAGTTAGGGTTTAGTTGTTGTCATGGCTACGTAGTTGTTACTCTGTGCTCTTTTATTTATGCCCTTCAGGCCAGGTTCTTCAAGCTGACAGGCACCTTGACCTGAATTTGCTTACCTTCCAAAGAGTTAACTAGAGCCTTGGTTACAGTAGGAAAGTACTAGCCGCCATGTCTTGTTCTAGAGAGAATAAAACATGTTTACAGTCTAACTGCATTTGCTCTTTCTTGTGTGAAATTGTGCTTAGTCATCTCCTGTAAGCGACACCCCATAACTGAGAGGCAGGGAACTGTGGAATTTAAACTCATTTGCCGATTTTAGTGTAGGACTGTGGCCCGTCCCTTAAAAAAGGACTGGATGTACATCAGCAAATACAACCCATTAGATGGCCACCCATACTGTCGAATCAGGCACGTGAAGGTACCTGGTACAGTAGAGCCACAACCACTAGTAAGACACACGACGAAGAGGCTAGATTCCCCTTGTCAGGTAACCCACAACCTCCACCGCGTATAAACACGGAAGTGGAAGTGCCAGACCTGGCCAGGAACGATCTACCTCTTTGGAATTACACTCTAGTTAGGGTTATTGTTACCTGCTACCCCATAGGGGAAGTGCACCGTAGCACCTAATTCTCTGTGTTCAAGCCCAAGTAATGCTTAAAAAAAAAAACCTGGAGTTAGACCCTTGTTCACCGAAAGTTATATTCAGAGTTTCTTGGTGCCATGAATTGTGGGAAGTAAGACAATGGAAACGAATAAGACACAAGATGGCAGGTGGTTAACCCTGTTCATCTGCGTGTGCAACTAAAACTGAGTTTGTGGTTTAACAAAACAAGAAAATAACTGTGTTTAACAAACTTTTTTTTTGTTCTCCAGTTTGGATACGAGAATTTTGAAACCAGGAATGAGTGTTTAATTCTGTGAAACAAAGAAATAGTAACGTTATGAACAACCACGTGTTTGTTTTGGTCATTATGGCGGCATCAACGTCTGACTTGCAACTTATAATCTTTGATTATGTTATGGACAAAATAACTGAAGTAAAGGGCCTTCTAGATGGAGCCATCAGTTATCCAACAAAATTAGAACAGTTCGCGTTGCACTCGAGGAAGTGCTGGAAAAAGAGAAGAATTTCTTGCAAACTATTTTGCGTTGTGTGCATTCCCACCAATGGCCAAGAAAATAACTACTCGAGACCTTAACGAAGCTTTTATGAAGTTTGAGAAACATTTTGGGTACCTTCAAATTGTGCATAATAGATTTACAGTCACAGCAGTGGACTTAACCTCTCGTGCAGCAGTTCCACGTGCAGTGTTGCCACTACTTCTCCTGACGGTTATTTTTAGGCAGTAGAGCCGAGTGGGCTTTATTTTCAGATCTGTTCAGATCTATTATTCATCAAGATACACCACTAAGCAACGTGCAAAAGCGGCATTATTTAATAGGTTGCTTGATGAACCTAAAGAGCTGGTAAGTAACCTGCCACTTACCAATCATAATTATGACATCATTTGGACATTGCTTGAAAAAAAGGTACAAGACCCGATGCATTACAGCTACTATCTATGTTCAAAAGATACAGCATCTCTCACCTGTGACTTGTAAATCAGCAGTCTCATTGTCACATTTTGTTAGTGTAGTTTAAGAGAATTTAAATGCATTGAGAGCTGAGAATTATCCAGTATCTGAGTGGAGTTTCCTTTTATTCTTCTTGAAAAATTAGACCACTCTCTGCGCCAATACTTTGAAATGTCAGTAGAACGAGATTTGCCAACTTGTGGGGATCTTCTAATTTTCTTGGAGCATTGTGCTGTGGCAGGTGAAAATGTACAGTTGGTTGGCATGCAGAGTGTATCAACAAATAATGTAAGTAGAACCTACAGCAAACCCTCAATGCCGAATGTGAAATCAAATTTAAAAAAAAATAGTGGTCACGATGTTATGTAAAGAGAACCATTTAATTTACAAGTGTGAAGAGTTTTTGTTAAAATATGTTGATGATATGATTGCATTTTTGAAAGAGCAGCCACTGTGCTTTAACTGTTTGAAACCTAACCATAGTGCGGTGAAATGCCTGTCAAAATTTTCATGCATGCACTATCAAAGGAAACATTACTCTCTTCTTCACTTCACCCATGAGAAGCCCCCAAACCAGACACTTGATACGTAGACTCCAGAAAATAGGGATTCATCACATGATTCTTCTGCTGATAAACTGCATGCCCTACATCTGTTGAATGACACTCAAAATCAACACACTTCCATTTTGCTAGCAACTGCTCTTGTTCATGTGAAAGACAGCAGTGAACAGTTTCAGGTTGTAAGAGCTTTGTTAGATGGTGCATCACAAACTACATTTATAACTGAAAATTGTGTACAATTAATTGGGCTTAAAACGCCACCGTGAACGTGTAGAAATTGCTGGCATTAGCCAAACTCCTGTGCAGGTCTAGAGGGACTACACATTGCTTCATAAAACCTGTGAACTCATGTGACACTTATTTTGCTATTAAGGCCACAATTTTAAGTGAAATCACTCCTCCCATGGTATGTTCAAGAATTTCATTCATTTAAATTGAGCACCTTGACACATGCCAACATGCTGCGTTGTGCAAATGTGCACTCTGTGGGCAACTTCGTCCCATCTATGAGCGACCCAAACTCAGGGGTAAGTCATAACAATGGCAAAATAAACGTATAGAGCAAGGCAAATTCCACAAGCCTGGACAGCCAATTACATAATTGTAACTAACCCACATAATTACTACATGCATTACCTGCCAGAAATCCTGCATGCAAGTCACGCCCGTGAATAAAATAAATATTTTTTAGATTCCACTACCCTTCGCTTAACCCCGGAAGAAGTTCCACCGCACCCCCAAGATGGCAGCACCCCTGTGACCTTGTGACATCACAAACCGCCAACCTCAGAAGAAGGTGTTTTATTTTGTCGTCACCTCCAAGCAGGGAGATAGGAAATGAGCGGTGCTCCAGCACCCAGATAAACATACCTCTGCGTTGGAAGGCTACACTACCCCCGCACCCCATAAAACTGCTGATGGGAAGATTTTCAGTACAAATAGAGGTCTGGCACCCTGGACCAGCAGATATACCGGGCTCGCCGGCCGAATAGGATCGCGAGCCCTTCCCACTCTGCAAAGACTCTCCTCAGTTTGCAAAGACTCTCCTCAGTCTGCGAAGGCTCTCTCTCTCCTCTCTGCAACCTTCATTACGGCACATCATCTGGAAGCCTGCAAGACGGCCTTACTCTACTCCGCATATTGTTAAGACTGCAGCCTCCTAGCAGTTTGCACAAGGCTCGTCCACAACTGCACCCGCTGACCATGAGGAGACAGCACTCCACGTCCGAGGTAATCCTACTCCATGCACCCGGTAACCCTTTACCCAAGTCAACTTCCGTGACTCCGAAGTAACAGGCTGTTGCGTCCTAGTTTACCTCTTGGATAAATTTCCCGTACTTTGTTTACGCTGTAGATAGCGTATATCTACCATAAATATTTGTCTGATTAAATTTTTGCAAACTTTTTATATTTTTCCAGGCTCGCCTTCAACTGATTCTGAATATGTAATTTGCATTTAGCCAGTTTAGCAAATTTTATTGTAATTGATTTAGCTAGGACTTTCCCTTTTCCTAATTCACGTAATAAAATTTATGTCAAACCTAATTGTCCATTTTGCGTAATTTTAAGTTAATTTCCCATCTCCTTAGGATCAGTGATTAGTAATTGTACCAGGTAATTTCCCTCTGGCTGCGAAGGAACTGTGTGGTTTATAGAACTCTACAGGAACAGATGTATAGCAGGAGGGGAGAATTGCAAAGCAGACAATGTAAGGAATGCCGTGCCCTAGAGAGAGCTGAAAGAGCCAACACTCTTGAATGGAACACACAGGAGGTCGAACCTTAGTCCCAAACAATCGAAGCCATCCCTTGGCTGATCTCTCCGCTCATCCCTCTAAAACATGAGACTCCCTTGTACATATATGTATTTAGGCATCTGTTGGCCCGGGTATGACCCTGAGGGTGAACGTCTTTCCCAGTTAGAACGGTCACCGCCTATAGCCAGTGCTACTCCTATTGACACCGTACCTAGCCAGGCACCTACTACTTCCGCATAATTAAACTTTCATCAAGAAAGCTAATTCGGGTTCGTCACCCGTCAAAGGTGGAGCTACCTAACTTTTGTGTTATTAAGCTGGCATCGAGAAAAACTGTATGGGTTCGACTCCCGCCAAAGGCAGTGCCCAGACCGCGTGCAGTAGCACCCTCTTCGGATTATATCCCGGTATGTTGGCCCACTCACCCCATTCGAATTACTCCAGCCAGGTCATCCACCTCCACCATCGCTTAACTGCATCATGACCATATTTCCCGGGACGGCTGACATTCCGACTATTGGCAACCCTTATAGTGAGGAAGACAGAAGAACTCCCTGGTCGGGAAACTACCTCCTTCCACCTCACTCTGGAGTTTGACTCCCCTCGTTTCTAATGGTACCCTACCATTAAGCGGCCACCCACAAAATCCAAACCCTCCACGAGCGCCGTGGTAGGCCTACTTACGATTCCGAGAGGACTATCAGCTGCCTAACCACTTACCTTACGAGGTAGGGCACGCATCAACGTTTAACTTTAGCCAATTCATCATTTGACTGTCCTGGACCTGTTGACATGCTCCTGTCAGCAGACATTGTCAGTGAAGCAATGACAGTGCTAAAATATCAGGAGAACCTACTGATTTTCACTCAGTGGTTGGCTGGGTTGTGACTGGCAAGACCAAGCACATGAAAATCCACCAATGTCATTCTTGATCAGAACAACTACACTGGATGTGCAGCTACAAAAATTTTGGGAGGTAGAAAAAGTACCATCAGCTCAGGTAATATCTGCAGAGGACAAGAAATGTGAAGAGTACTTCCATGCTACACATGCTCGTAATGCAGATGGAAGATATGTGCTTCGGTTGCCATCAAGCAAGAGCTGCAAAACATTGGAAATTCCTTACAAGTTGCATCATCCAGATTTTAACGCCTTGAGAAAAAATTGAAGAAGTCATCAGAACTGGCAAACAAATACCAATTGTTCCTTAAGGAGTAGGAGAACTAGAGCCACATGTCACGTATGCTGAGTGTTCAGCAGCTTTACAGTTAGAGTAGCACACAGCAGCCTGATCCAGTGGCGAGTTGTGAAGTAGCCTATGTGATACCCCATCATGCTGTACTCAAAAAACTAGTTCAACTACCAAAGTTCATGCAGTCTTTGATGGATCTGCAACGACTTCTACTGGTATTTCATGAAATAACTTATTTCTTACTGGGACAAAACTTCAACAGACCATAGATGATATCATGAACTTTTGAATGATGCCAGTGGTCTTTACTGCTGACATTTGTAAAATTTATAGACAGATTGAAATCCACCCTGACGACCGTAAGTACCAGTGCATTTTTTGGCATCCTACTCCAGAAGATATTCATGTCTTATCAATTGAACACAGTTATGTATGGCTTAGCATCATCCCCTTACCAAGAGTTGAAGACAGCGCAGCAGTTAGCCCTGGATGAAGCTCATCAATTTCTTCGATCATCACAAGTATTGTTACAAGATGTGTTTGTCGATGGCATAGTTACTGGGGCCAGCTCTGTAGAAGAGGCAATATAACTGAAAGGTGAACTTGTGTCGATGTTAGCTCGAAGAGGATTTGAGCTGCAAAACTGGTCCTCTAACAACCCCACTGTGTTAGAAGATATTGCTGCAGAGCAATGTGAAGTTCTGAGAAATTTTGATCAAGAGACAAGCCCAACTATCAAAGTTCTTGGTGTTCATTTATGTCTAGCTACAGGTGAGTTTGTATACCACATTAACATTCCCCAGCTATCTATGTATTACTAAACAAGGTATTTCTCAACAATTACGAGGCTCTTTGACCCTTGTGAGTGGGTATCACCAGTGATTGTGTGGGTTAAGATTTTGCTTCAAACTCTGTGGACATCAGGATTGTAGTGGGATCAACCAGTCACTGAAGAAACAGCTCATTAATGGCTGCAGTTCTGAATACCAATGTCTTCCCTCGCTGCTGTGTGAATCCCAAGATACATCAGTTTACAAGATGCAGGTAACCTTTAGTTACATGAGTTTTGTGATGCCTCTGAAATGGCATATGCTGCTGTGAACTATGTGCGGCTTGTTGACGGTGGAGTGATTTCAACCCATAAGGTAATTGTTAAAACAAAGGTTGCTCTGCTGAGAACACTGTGTATCCCTAGGCTTGAGTTGTGTTGTCCTGTGCTCCTGGCAAGACTGTACGTGAGCAACCTGTTTGAAGATAAATCATACAACTTTACCATAAACATGTGGTGTGACTCTGCAACTGTGCTGTTGTGGATAAATTCATCTCCTCATAAATTTAAAACCTTTGTAGTAAATAAGGTTTCTGAAATTCAGGCCATCGTACCTATGAGCATGTGGCATTATGTCTCATCTAGCTGCAACCCAGCAGATTTAGCTTCTCGAGGTGTTTTTCCAGAGCACTTAGTAGGTAACACAATGTGGTTTCATGATCTTGACTGGCTAGCAAGCTGGGATGAAAATTGGCCCATACAACAGGTAAGTACCTTGGATGTGAACGAGCTTCCTGAATGCAAGTCTGCACAAAATCAGGTCCTTACAGTTCTAGACAAGACAAATGAAACAGTTGACTTGTTCGACACATTTCCATAACTATCTTAACTTAAGCGTGTGACAGCATGGTTACTCAAGAGTTAAGAGTGCCTTCAGAAAACCAATCAAATTAATTGTGATTTGAAGTTATTGAGCTACAAGGAACTACAATCTGCAATGGTATTTTGGATCAAAGTTATGCAACAACACTACTTTTTTGAGGAAATTAAAATTTGAGAGCGCAATGTGTGTCCCAGTAGCGTTTGGAGTCTGCAGTCATTCCTAGATCCCTTCCGAGTCATCAGGGTGGGTGGCCGGCTACAAAATTCTTTCTTGCCTGAACGAACAAAACATCCAGTATTACTTACAGGAAAATGTCACCTTTCAGTGCTCATTGTTAATTACCATCATACCACTTACCTTCATGTTGGACCACAGGCTACACGATCTCTCATCCAGCAACTATTGTGGATATCGAGCACTAGATGACTAATTCAGCACTGTATTTACAGATGCATGCAGTGTTTCAAATTGATGGCCAAACCTCCTACCCTACTCTTGGGAAACCAGCCAGTTGCGAGGTTCTCACAAGTGCACCCTTTTCTGAAGGTTGGGGTTGACTTTGCCTTTAAGTTCAAAGCTCCACAAAACTCACAAGTTCAATGTCTCAAAAAACTATCTCTGTGTATTTGTGTATATTTCGAGCAAGGCAGTCCACTTGGAAGTTGCAACATCTTTGTGTACAGATGCATTTCTAGCAGCCTTGAAAAGATTTGTATTTGTGAGAGGAACACCAGCAGACATATTTTCAGATCATGGCACAAATTTTGTTGGTACTAACAAACACCTTAAGAAAGTGCATAAAGCTTTGTTCTCTCAACCAGTGTGGCAGGCACTGCATGAGCACTTAGTTGACCTTTATATTGTTTCGCACTTCAATCCACCAGCAGGACCCCAGTTCTGAGGTTTGTGGGAAGCTGCAGTTGAGTCGGTCAAATTGCATATGAGAAAAGTGATGGGTGAACAAATACTTACCTTTGAGAAGTTGGCAACACTCTTTAGTGAAATCTGAGCAGTTTTGAACTCCAGACCATGTGTCCCCTTTCGACAGAACCCTCAAAATTTGATGTCCTCACTCCAGGGCATTTTTTGATTGGTGCTCCCTTTATTGGTATACCAGAACAAGACCTCTCTCACATCGTGGAGAATCATCTCGATCGATGGCAATTACTCACTAAGTTAAGACAGTGCATCTGGAAACGATGGAGCACCGAATATCTACACACACTTCACCAAGGAACTAAATGGAATATTTCAATTCCCAACATTGAAGAAGACATGCTTGTCCTGGTCAAGGACTCTAACTTGCCACCAATGAAATGGAGAACTACCAGAATCATTAAAACTCATCCTGGTGAAGATGGTGTTGTCAGAGTCGTGACTCTAAAAACTCCCAACAGTAAACTTGTTAGGCCTGTTTTGACAATATGTCTATTGCCACTACCTTGATGCAACTCCCTCTCACAGGAATTAATGTAATTAATTCTGAGATGGGGAGGCTGAATACCCTCTTGGTATAAGGTGATTCAAGGTATCCCCGGAGATGGAGTGGTATGAGAAATAGATTTGCCTGGTTGAGTCGCAGATCCTCCCACTTTGGAAGGTTGGAGTTTGTGCTCTTTAGGCTGGATATCCTTGACAGGAAGAGGGGATCCAAACCCTAGAGTGAGTATAACCAAATACGTCTCCCATCCCAGGAGTTTGGTTATGCTCACTGTAAAGGTTGTCAAGTATATACGTGATGCCAGCTGTCACGTGAATAGGGAGAAAGGATACTAAGTGGAATGAGTTGATTCTGGCTAGCAGCATACGCTATATGGAGATGATTTAGTGGGGATGCATGTTGGCACAAAGTCAGCTGTGGGGTTCGCTATTTACATCCACTAGCCATCTGCGGGGGAATGCAGACAGTAATAAGTTTACCAGCTGGAGTGTTCACCTGGCATGTAGGGTTAACAGGCCCTATGATCTAAGGGGGCGGAAGGGGCTGTAACAATTCCACAATTGGTGGGTCTGGCTTACAATTACCTAGATAATCAATGGTGTGGTAGGGCCAGTCTATCCCTAAGATTGTATCCCCACCTTGTCGCATGGCCTCGCTTCCAAAGGGTGTGGGACTGTCTAAATTAATTCCCAGTCCAAATAATGGTTCTGAATCAATAGGTGGTTTGGAGCTAGAATGGTTAATTTCACTAGTTGATGTACTATTGGCTAGTAGGACGCCTAATTCTTGTTGTCGTGCTCGATGAATTAGCCTTCTCAAATTACTTCTACTTCCTTTAGTATTGTAAGGCATCTCAACAATAAAAGTGAGACTCTAGGATATATATCCTCCTTTGGCCCGGCCTTGTTCAGGCTGGGACTGAAGCAAAGGATAGGGAATGAGCCTGTGGTCCCGGTATTATATCCCGTTGAAGGGCTGGGCATCTTGGGGTGTTCCTGGATTAGTCCGGCCTTGTTCAGGCTGGGACTATCCAAAAAACTCCGTTCCGTGCTCCCCTTTCAGGATAAAATAACAAGGAGATGTTTGTATATTTATTACAATTATACATTGCAATCAGAAATGTTACTTTAAAACTAATGACTCCCAAAACTCCAGGCAACAGTCATTATCTCCTGGATACGGCCTTGTTCAGGCTGGGATCGAGATGGAGGCTGGGATACGGGCCTGATGGTTTTGATTATTCTACTGGTAGGTCAGGAGGGCAGCAATAAACCATGGGTTCCTTGGCCTTGTTCAGGCTGAAGTAAATCGAAAGCTATTGAGTCCATCTGCATTGATCAGTGAGCAAGATGATTAATTACCTGGGACCGTTATGAGAAAATTATAATTGTTGATTTTACTTGGAACTAGGAAAAAGGAAGGGATGCACAAATACTGACAATTAACGTATTTATTAAATACGTTAGGAAAGCAAAGGGATGCGTAGCTCTGTACAATTTAAAAAATTATTAAGAATATTAATTATATGGCAGGCGAATGCAACCTGCATAAAAACGTGTATGGAGGAAAATATGCTAACGTAAAATGTTATAGGGGAAAGTTAAAATGCCTAACATCGCACGGATACGAAAGGATAAGGCTTTCTATGTAGGGTTTCAGATGAGGACATAGTGACACCTCTGGGTGGCGGCGTGGAGACGTCTGCTTGAAGTGACTGACGTGAGGCATCAGCTAAGTCATGGGAGACAGTAATTCCGACGCATTGAGTCTAGTAGATTTTTTTCTTTCAGATATCTCAAGTCATTGCGGACTGTGAGAGTTTGAGCAGCACAGCTTACTCCAGGAGACATGACTCATTGCCTACACACTTAGTCTAGTGGTCAGAATTTTGGAGTGTACCAGCTCAAGTCTTGTGCAGATTATTTAGGTTAGGATCTGAACCACTTACCCTTGACTAAACTAAACCTTGCTCAGGCTTGTTATGCCGGTTTGCTAAGCCTTGGTCAAGCTTGTTATGCTGGTTTGCTAAGTCTTGCGCAGGCTTGAGTGCCCTATCTAGCCTTGCTCAGGCTGGAGGTGCCCTCAGCCTTATTTAGGCCGGAGGGCCAGCAGTCTGGATCTATCACCTCTTCATATACCAAAATGTGTAACTCATAGGCTGTCAGAGGGGTGTAAGGGGTGCTAGCCTCTCTTCCTAGGGTTGGTTTATTTATACATCAGAGCAGCAGTGCCCTTTCCTTATCCCCTTGTTGGAGGCTGTTGACGTTTTTATCACCTCGACATGAGGCTCTGGAGGCTGCGGTGTCCTTGTAGCAGGGGTGCTGCGATCTTGCATCATCCCTTGGAACTCACATCTCTGGTTGACTGCAGTGTCAATGGCTCCGTTGAATAGAAAATATTGAGAGGGAAATATGGGTAACCGCATGGCAGCTTCAGTAGTCAGAACAATTACTCCCTTCATATCACATGTCTGTAATCGTCACTAGGCTGCAAGTATTCCTGTAGGCATGTGATTAAATAATCTGTCGTAATGTGACTTACCCGATTAGTGTAGCAATTCTAGAGATGTGGTGATATCAACGTGAGTTTGAAGAGAATTTTCTGCTAGCGACACAAGTATCTGAAACTGATTCAGTTGCAGCACAAAGGCATCATAACCTAGTGCGATCGGGAAGTACATTTACTGTTGCAAATACATGGACATATACCAATGTACCCACGTTACGATATTAAAAATGAATGACTGCAGACTATATTTATTATCTAAATCACTTACCCAACCCGGAGGACCAAAATGTTAACCATTTTGACTTAGTTTGGCAGCATGACGTCCAACCAAATAGAATGCAAAACAACACTGAATTTTGCTTTGAACACCAAAGTTCGCCATTGTGCAAAATGGCGGCACGTGCAATAAACAAAAAAAAATACAGTTGGTGATAGTGAAAAATAACAAGCACACAAACTTTACCTAACAAAAACTAACAAGAAAGAACTGTTTGCAAATAACTAAGTCCTGACACATAACCTAATATTACTCTCCGTCTCATGTAACTTAGCCAGATTTTGACAGTTTGATAAAAGTAGCACCAATGTTTACTTTTCGTACTTTTTGTTTATGTATCCTTTCGCCATCAGCTGGTGCGTCAAGTGGAGGTTGTATATTTTATCAACATGGTGTCAGCTAATCCACTTGCCAGTGTACTGTAATGCTAAACAAATTTTAAGATATTTTAGACTAACACATGTCTAAAAAAATTTGTAGGTTATAAAAGTAAAAATATAAAACCTTGCAAAAAAAAATAAATATTTGCCAACACTTTTTTAATTTGTCCGAAACAGCGAGTTTGGGTTAACATTTGCGAAATGGTAATTGTAGTTGTTCTCACACTTACTAAACAGTTTGAGTTTATATGGCGTAGAAAAACATAAGAATTGCTTAAAAACTACTCACATGTTACACTTTCTTCGTTTGCGGGAGAAAAATATGGCGTGTGTAATGGACATGGATAATTACTGGCCCAATATAAATTACTAGTACTCAAAATCCCTGTTACTTTAAATATGATGCAGAGCTTGCAGAAAAATAAAACTATTGGTATCTGTTCGTAAATGTGTTATTTTACACACAAAACAGATAGCAGCAGGTTTACCCACCTCTAGATCCTGCATTTATAAAACTTGACTTTTCTCATATTACTGTCTCGAAATGAAACAAATTTGTAATATATTTCGTCAAATTATTTGGAAAAATGATTCAATAATACCATGCAATATTTCTGTAGGCTTTTGGAATTAATATCAAGCACGTATGGAAAGCATGGATGGAGAGTGGGATACGACATGAAGAGATCTAAGGTTTGAAGTTGCGTTTCATTTGGATATGGATAGTTTTATTATGCATTTCATTTTGAACACCTGTACGTTACTATTTTAGTACAAAATTTGGTTTTCAACAGTTACAACTGCTGTTTCGTGACCATGTCAAATAAAATGTATTAATTAATCTAGGTACTCTTTCTTACAGCGTATTTGCTACTTGTCTGATTTGCATCGTCAGTGCACTCAGAATGGCCAATTTAATATTAACTTTTGTTCATTTGTGCATAAGCTAATACAGGATTTTGTAAACAGCATTTTGTTTGTTTCGGTTACGTCACGTTGCCACTTACTGATTGCCATTTTCTTGCCAAGTTATATGAGACAGAGAGTAACAGTTAAGGCAGATAAGGAGAAAAATCACTACTGTATTGAAAGGGAAGAAGGAAAGCAATACACTCAAATTACTTTTTGTGCACAAGGAACAGATAAAAAATAGGAACAGTGAGTGAAGTTATCTTGAACATTCTGTTTACATAATATATTTGCATACCTTAAAACATTATTCTTATATTTTAGTGTGTATACATTATACTGCAGGATTGATTCTCTACTGCAGCTGCTTCACATACCAAAAGGCCATTCAAAACACACCTAAAGGAGCAACACTCCAAATGGCTGGCAACAACCATGAAATGATGAAGTGTGTCTGTGTGCCTCTATGTGTATCCTTCACATGACCTTCCCCCCTCCACCCAACTTTAGCACCCTCTCTCTCACTCCTTTTCCATCTCTCAATCCCTATCCCTCCTCCTCTTCAACTCACACCCTCCCCTTTCACCTTGCCTCTTCCCCCGCTCACCCTTCCCCTCTCACCACTCACTCCCTTTCTCTCTTTCGGGGCAGGGAACAAGGATCAAAAAGGGGGAAGATGTAAATGAGCAACAATGTAAAGAAGAAATACAAGAGAAAATTAATAAAAGTGAGATGAGGGCACTGAGAATTGTGCTTACCTGACTGACTGGCAATTCCTTCGTCCTGTGAATTTGCAGATAGCTGCCTGTGCCTTCCATTTCAACCCTCTCATCCCTATTTTCTAAAGAATATCTCTTATCATTAGCTTTGGTTTGGTGTTCAGGACTTGACTGATTGGAATGATTCAACACACTGGGTTTTCTGGCAGGAGAACCTGAAAATTAATCAACTATGATCAGTATAAGCATTCATTAGAATACTTAACCATTACATAAAGTATATTAATACAATACTATCAAGAAAGAAATTCTACACAAAAAAATTACTATTTTGATCCACAGTCAACTATGTTAGTTTTGTTTGAAATAGGTGGAAACTTTCAAGTCTCTAGTAAGCATTACAGACAAGGAAAGAAGGGGTAAAAGTAGAGAGAGAATCAACAACAGACCAGCTACACCAGCTGGTCTTCTAAAATAAAAATATTTATATCTTGAAATCTTGCACGTAAGTGTTGATAAGCTTTTTGGAGTGTACACAATAATTTTTACTTTTCATAGCATAAAACTGTTCAAATTTTTTTTATTTAATTTGCTTGTGACATCATTTTTTCTTATAGATTAGTGATTAAAACTGTGTTGTCTTTTAGATTGTATTGTAATGACTGTAAGAAACTTTTTTAAGTGTTCTTAGTGAAAAACACTATTTTTTAACAATAAATCATGAAAGCATTCAAATATTCTTCCATTACACAAAAATTACTTCTAATCTGGGTATCGGTATCAAGTATCCACAGTATCAGCTCACAAGAATCTGTATCGATGGAAACAGCAAAAAATAGTATCAGCCCAGCCCTAAAAAAAAAGATCACATGGAATGCAAGCAGGAGTACAGTTTTTAATCTACGGTACACACAATAACTCAAATTCATTCAAATACATACAATCGACTCTCATATCGTAAACGCATGTAGCGATAAACCGTATCCACAGTTACTTTTCAGTGGTCCCGGCAAAACTCCTATATAAATAATGATAAACCTAACCGCTTGTATAGTTTATTGGATGTTGCGTTGATCAAAGTATATTTCGGGTCCGTCACCAAAGATTTCCCGCAATTATAGTTTTTCAGCTGGTGTTTATGCAAATTTATAGTGACTTGATGTAAAAATACATCAGTGCTGCCGTTTATCACAGCTCTGCGTTACGTTGTCTGTCTTCCCAACACGCCTGCGGCCTGGTGCGATGTGCGAGTCTGGTTTGCTACCTCCCCTTACATGCCTGACCAGAGGGGAAGAGGTTACCTAGTAACCAGCGTGGTGACCTAACATCCTCTCACCCTCTCTCTCTCTCTCTCTCTTCCCTCTTTCTGTCTCTCTCAGCCACGGACCTTTCTTCCCCCCTTACATGCCTTCGAGAGGGGCAGTTGTTGTCCTCTCTCTCTCCGTCTCTCTCAGCCGCACGCACTTGGCTTCACATGCTGGCCGCTGAGCAAAGTGCTACTGGCGAATGTAGAAATTTTATCAAGAATATCCGTTGCTCCAAATATCATCACATGTATTTCAAAACAAATAGTCTCGCCTGAAAATGTCACGAAATACATTTTAACAAGATATAATTATTTGCAAAAATGTTTCTTTTGTGGTTAAAAGTAATATTTTTCTGTAAAGTTTGGTGTTTAATTGTATCTGATGTAAAATCTAAATAATTTTAAAACAAAATATTAATTTAACTCAATGGACAGCATCTTCGTGAATACAATTATATGCCTAGAAAAATATAATTGACCTCCCCTTGTCATCAAAAATTGTTTGAACATCGAGCAACTTGTATTACCAAGCATAAATTTAATTTTCAGTAACTTCCTGTGGGGAAATCGGAGGATTTACATTAATTAATTTAATTAGACACGCATCTCTTGAATAAACTGATATCCTGTAAGGGCCTAATCGACACCTTTTGTTGTCTAATAATGGGTAAGCACTGACCAAGAGTGCAGCATGACTCATGACAGGTAAAATTAGAGGATGTGGTTTTGCATGAATAATTATTAAAGACCACAGAAAAAAAAATTTGTTCCCTTATTTATTCATTTCTGTCTCAAAACTACAGTATTCTTGGAACAAAATATAATTAACTACTTTCAAAGACAGACATTTGCCACTTGCACAAAGTGTCACCAACATGTTGCGGAGGGGAGAGGTACATTGATTCACACCTCCCGCCACTTCCCTTCAGCGGTCCATCCGCCATGAACACACTGCCCGATCCATAATCTCTCCGTGCGCTGTGAGCTGACCGTGTTTATTAGTTAAACTCTCATAATACTCAAAATAAAGTCTAACAAGGTCAGAAGTTATATTTTATTGAAATAAATATCAAAAACCTCATCTACTGAAATCCTACATGTATGGAAATTTTTCGACAGTCCGCTGAAAAATTATATATAGGGAATCAACTGTATAAGGAAGTCACATTCTTAGTCCATCCCTACATTTTTATGATTATGTTAAGGTTTTAAAGGTTTTTTTTTAAAATCATCTGCACTATAACAAAACACATGTTTAGTCAACAAACAGTAGCCATGATGTTGCGTATTGTGCAATATGCAATCAGACGTGTGTATCCTTCCGCGGAGATCTACTTTCTTCTACGGCAATGGCATCGCCGCAAGTAGTTCCTGAAGCCAGTGTGATTCAAGATGGTGACGTGGTAAGTCCGGCAATATAAACGCATAATTGTGTGTTATTTCTCAGTCTATGCTAAACATTTTGGTCCCCTGGGCCGGATTCGTGCCTGCGTTTATTCCGTACAGAGAATGTGTTATTGAAGTTGCGTAATTGAAGTTTTATCTCACGCATGTGCACAAACTACCGCCACCACTCTGAATCCACTCATCACAGAAACATCCCACGAAGGAATCAGTATTTTCTTCATCGCTGGCCAGTACATTTGTGAGAAGTGTAGCGGTTACATGGAAATTCCAGGGAAACCACGTAGTTGTTCGTATTACTGTGTAATGTTCTATTTCCAGCCTGTGCTGAACACATGAGTGAGTAGTTTTTTTTTGTCTTGTTGCATCATCCAATTTGCATCGTGTTTTGTGGAGCGAATCAGCGTGTTATTGTCGAATTGGTATGCAAGACATCCTAACCTAGTTTTTGACGTCTGTTTCGCTGTATTCCCGTATTGCATGAAGGGAAGTGTTGATAATTTCTTGTTTGTTGTGTGGTCGGTTGGTAGGTCCTAGACATGGGATTCAAATATTTTTGGTGAAGTTCAAGTTTCAGGAGAGCAAACTGAAACACATTAATGAAAGGGTGCATGCTCTTGTTAAGGCAGAAGTCACTGTAAATTCCGTTCATGGTGGTATTAGATGGTAGTGCCAAAACCACCATTCACTCAACGATGTTCTGCTTCCAGGACCCAAACTTCAGAATGAAATCTGTGATGTTATTATGAGATTCAGGTTGTATACTGTAGTATTCTCCTGTGATATTAAGCAAATGTACTGGCAAATTTTAATACATGAGGTTGACCGACCATACAACTCATTTTCTGGCGTGACAATCCATCCCTTCCGCTCACAGTTTTCAGTTAAATATGGTAACCTATGGTCTATCACCCTCTCCATTCCTGGCTATTCGAAAACTACACCAGTTGGTCTTGGATGAGGGTGCCCAGTATCCTCTTGCAGCAAATGTTCTTCATAATCACATTTTTGTGGACAATATTGTTACGGGAACAATGTCCATGGAGGAAGCACACACTTTGAAATCCCAGCTGATTGAACTTCTGCGTCAGGGTGGGTTCGAACTCTGGAAGAAGTCCAGCAATCAGCCTCAGCTCCTCGATATTACTGTATCTCATCGGGAAACCCCTAGAGATCTGGACTTCTCATCTGGCCCTGTTGTAAATGTTCTCGGGTTGTACTAGCACCCAGAAAAGGACTCAATTTCTTATCACTTGAACACCACCAGAGTTGCAACCAAACACTTTGTCCTTTCACAAATATATGATCCTATGGGATGGTTGTCGCCAATAATTATGTGGATTACGATGCTAATGCAGTGGGTATGGACTCAGGGCTTGGGTTGGGATGACCCTCTTCCATCTCCGGCCTTGGAGAAGTGGAACCACTTCTTTCATGGGCTAATAGAACTAGAAGTACTTAGTCTGCCTCATTTCATGTGACGTGATGTCAGTGTGGAGCTGCATGGTTTCTCGGACGCTTCGGAGAAAGCCTATGCAGCTGCTGTATATCTCAGGAGTGTGGATACTTGAGGGAATGTGTCTGTGCATCTCGTACTGACAAAGTCACTGGTAGCTACACTCAAGCAGGTGTCTCTTCCTCGATTAGAATTGTGTGATGCTCACTTACTGGCCAAACTTATGCTCCATTGTCATGCCTTCCTGGTACAGCATTTAAATGTCATTGCTATTCATGCCTGAACCGATTCCAGTATTACTCTGACTTGGATAAAGACCCAGCCCTACTTATTGAAAACATTTGTGGCAAATCGTGTTGCACAGATCCAGGACTGGGTCCCTCCCCAGCTATGGAAACATGCCATTTCCAAAGACAATCCTTCTGATTGTGCCTCCCGTGGCATGCTGCCTCATGAACTCCTCTCGTATGACTTGTGGTGGCTAGGCCCTGGCTGGTTAGTCAACCCTCCAGGGCTGTGGCAAGTGTCCACAATCAATCAGATGACCGAGATCCCAGAATCAAAGCATTTTCAGTTCTCTTTACTTACCACACATGACATTTCTGAAGAACTTCCAATATTGCAACAAATTTCCTCGTGGCCCAAGCTGGTTCATGCCATGGCATATGTAAAGCATTTCATCAATCACATTAAGAAACAGCCTTGTACCAGTGGCATCCTGCATCCTGCAGAACTGAAATAAGCTGCTGCTTTGGTATGCAAATGTATCCAACAGGAGCGTTTGTTAGAGGATTTGAAATGACTCAAAGAGGGGAAACCTTGCTCAACATGAGTGCAGCGTTTGGTACAATTCTTGGATGAAAATGGTGTGCTCAGGGCGAGCGGCCATTTGTCACATGTCAACATAGAATTTTCAGTAAAACATCCTATCATACTACATAAAAACCATGTAGCTGTTGAAGCTTTGGTAGACCATTAACACATTAAGTATTTGCATGCAGTACCTCAGTAGCTGCAATCACTTTTGTGACAACGGTTCTGGATTCTCTCAGCACGGTCCTTGGTTCGTTTGAGAGTTTTTAAGTGTGTACGTTGTTTTTGTTGTCGGCCCGTACACAATCTCCCATTGATGGGCGACTTGTCTTCTGAATGTGTCACATCTGCTGGGACCTTCGAACAGACTGGTGTGGACTATGCTGGACCTATCACCATAAGGCTCAACAAGCTGCTATGCATGGTAACCCAGAAAGCCTATCTCTCCACTTTCATCTGTTTTGTGATGAAAGCCATACACATTGAGGTTGTTAATGACTTGAACGCTGACAGTTTTGTTGCAGCCCTTACCCGGTTTGTATCGCGGAGAGGTTTGTGTGATCATCTCCACTCTGACTGTGGGACCAATTTCATAGGAGCTTCAAAACAGCTGAGGTGATCTTTCACCCAGTTTCTCCAGTCTCCACTACTGGAAAACTTTGCCTTGGCCCATTCAATTAGTTTTCATTTTCTCCCTCCTGCCAGTCCTCACCAAGGAGGATTGTGGGAAGCTGCAGTAAAGTCTGCTAAATATAATCTTAGGTGAGTAATTGGGAACCAAATTCTCACTCTGGAAGAATTGATTATGCTCTGTACTAGAGTTGAATCAGTCGTAAATTCCAGGCCCCTGACTCCACTGTCTTCAGACCCAACAGCCAGCACTCAAAGATGGATATATTGTTCTTGTGGGAGAAGAGCGCTTATCACCCCTTGGCTGGTGCCTAGCTAGAGTGGTGAACATTCATCCTGGAAGAGATGGTGTGATCAGAGTGGAAGACGTGTGCACCAACAAGCAGCTGTGTAGGCCAGTAAACAAGCTGTATCGTCTACCTGCATAATGAAGTCTGCCAGTGGTGTCATGTAAATATGTATCATATCTGTAGCGTGTAAAACTGTGTTGTGACTTGTTGGACTGAATCTCAGAGACCCCTCTGCTGGTCTCGGCGGGCAGTATGTTGCGTATTGTGCAATATGCAATCAGACTTGTGTATCCTTCTATGGAGATCTACTTTCTTCTATGGCAATAGCGTCGCTGCAATAGTTTCTGACGCCAGTGTGATTCAAGACGGCGACGTGGTAAGTCCGCCATGGGCGTGTCCGGCAATATAAAAGCATAATTGTGTGTTATTTCTCAGTCTATGCTAAACACATGATATGCTACAACTTGAGCAAAAACATCTATCTCAAAAATTCTTTAACATGAGAAAATATGATGACCCTCAGTGGTAAAAACTGGAATAAAACATTGTCTAACATCTGGATGAATGCAGGTAAATCAACGCCACACTCGTGGGTTGAAGTCACTATGATTCAACTGCCAGGTTGGGAACTAAACTTGCCTTTCATAACCTTTCCAGCATGGCTTAGAGAGGGAGTGGGAGACAAGTACTGAGCAGTGGCACAACAATCTAGGGTCCATATGACATATACGCATTAGCACACAGGAGAAGAAATGTGCCCTCATCCTTCTACCACTGAAGTGTTGGTTGCATTTAGCTAGCTCCATCCCTTATTTTTGTGCACCAAACAAATAATTATGGTGAAACCTGATTAAGAAGTTCCCACTTAAGAAGTTTTCCTGCTTGATAAAATCAATAATTTTGCACCTTATATGCACATGTGTAATTTGATGATTTTAAGAAAATTTCCTGGTTAATACGTATTATTTTTTCAGTCTCTTAAAATAGCCTTAACAGAGTTTTACTGTAAAAGAAAAGAGCAGAATACGGTAATAAGCCTGTTCAAACTGGGATTGGGATTAGAAATTACAATTTTCATCATACTCCATAACATAAATTCTGTCATAGGACACACTTATAAAAAAAACACAATAATCACACTATCTGATTCTGTATACCCAGGAACTGACAATTATTAATGGTATAGATTTGCTAAGTTAGATAACTGGTTGATAACATAAATATATTCCATAGTTTATATATCAAGTCTTAGGTTACCCGAAAAACAACAGACACATATAAATACAAAAAGTTATGTGAAAAAATGTTGAATGTATTACTTACTGTTACATAGTGATGGGACAATTCAATTATTGATTCCTTGATTTCACCGATTCTTGCCTGAATCAAACAATCAATGTGGTCCAATTTTTTGCATTCAAAATTTCAATTCGATTCTGTAAAATTTTCTTACTGGGTGGCATATTCTGCAAACCTGGTGATGCCGGGAAGCTAAAGTACTGAAAGTCCGGTAGAGGCGACCGGCAGAAAACTGGCTGGAGTATGGAGGGGTGCATGGCGTTGAATAAACTAGACTGTTCCCCTTTCCTACTGTTGCCTATGTGTCTCGACGTAACACTCAGATACAGACACGGTGCTACGATAACTAAGCTGGGATAGCATTGGATTAGTCCTAAGGACTGTAAGGACATGATTCCCTTGATCTGACACATCTGTGTAGAGTAGAGAGGTAGGTTAGCAGGAATCGTCACGAAGAAAGACACCTGACTAACGTAGAGGTTGAGTGTTCACATTACTCATAGTAAAAGGGGCTTAACCAGGAAACAGTTTTGAGCAGGGAGTGCTGGAAGACTGCAGCGTAGAAGAGTTAAGAGCGCAGGCTGGCCAGTGTCCGAGCAGCTAGTGCAAACTGTACCTTCTTTCATACTCCTTCGAGCCACTGCACAATAATTATTGGCCGGCATCATGAGGGCGAGGGGTTGATCACTGAGCGGGGGGTAGCAAATGCATTACTGATAATTTGATGCTACTGGCTGGCTGGAGGAGGGGAAACAAAGACAAACGAAAATCCGACTAGTAGTGCCATCTAACGACGGGTAAAAGAACTCGTTGCCTATATTTGTAATTACGGTGGGGCAGTGAATAAATCAATCTACACGGTAGATAAAACAACCTCATCTCAAGTCGGGACAAACGCTAATGCTAACTTCGAAACTCACAAGCAAAGCTAAGCGTAGGATGGAGCTGAAGTTGTCTAATTACCATTGTTAAAAAAAGTGTTATGCATCAGTATTTAACATTTGTTAATTATTGAATTGAGTCCAGAATCAGGAATTGAAACAAAAATTTTGAAATTGAATAGAGAATTGGAATTGAGAAAAACCTAGAACTGTTTCATCACTAGTATCATTTACGGAAAATTACACCATATAAAATGACACACATCTAGCTCAACATGTCAAAAAAAATTCTTCACTAAAGTATATTCTGCACCTTTACATGAAAAAGAAACACATGGTGATTTACATGCTCAACAGCAATCTTAATGACCCAAAATGTTTATACCAATGTAATATCCATGCTGACACATAATATCTTTTCAACAATGATATTACGACTTTGCCTTGTTAGTAAGCAAGCCTTGCCGCCTGATTCCAAATGAGTTTTTCTTGTTGACCTGCATCACAAAATGCAAAATTGTATTGTTCACAGCTGCAAGAATAGACGTTCCAGCCCGAAGATTCTATTATTCACCGGCCACCGAGGTTATGCAGCCAAGGCATTTCAGTACCACTACACACCACCAGATGACTCTACCAGTATGCTCCAACACATCTCGGTTCTCTAAGCCAGCCGGTGACGTCACACTTTGAGGAAGCTATACTACAGCTACCCCCTCTCCATCGCCGCCCCTAACCAGCTGACTTAAGGGGAATGACCAGCCACAGTATAAATAGTGGGATGCTCACCTGCTCATTCCCAGTCTTCATTTCTCCACTGCACACTCTGCCAGGGAACTGACCAGCCTGCTTGCTTCCTAGCTCTACCTGCCCTTTCTTCACAGCATTCGTGCCAAAGGAATCTCCACTCTTTGGTCTCTGCCGCAACTTGTTGCCGGAGCCATCCTTCTAACCTGCTTAGTCTTCACTGCATTCATGCAGAAAAGTCCAATGCCAAAGTCGTCTACACACCCAAACACTGCGACCACTTCTGGGCAACACTAATCAGATTACCCACACGCACACTGGATGGCCACCCTTTCTGTGCACTATGGTGGGCAGAATAGTAGAGCCCCAACACTAGGAAACCAGTCTCTTGAGACCAGCTTGCCAGCTCAGCAGCATACTCTCTCCACCACGCCAGCAAGTGCAGGAGTTAAGTGTTCTCTGAGTTTGGGGAGACTGTTCCCTTCTGAGACACTCACCCACGTGCAGAAACTGTCAACCAGCGAGACCTTACTCTCAGTGCTCACCGTGTTCTGACGCAGAGCGCTGAGAAAGGTCGGCAGACGCTACACGTGGTGCTACACCAGAGTAGGAGAACACGTTACTTGCAGACTTTTCACAGATGTGAGTGTGTGTTTCAGTCCAGATGCCCTACACCTCTCCTGCTTTCTGCATATATTAGCGGACAGGACCGGTCCTGGGTACTAGCCAACACCTACTTCGGGGGAACTGAGCCTGCGGAACATAACCAGCCGACAGACACAACCATTGAGCCACTGCTCATTAATCAACCTAGCTCACACTTATGCCCGCTGGAGTTGACAGGTTAAACAGAAGCCTCACATTACATGTCGCCCATTTATACCGCCTAGAGCCAATCCGCTGAAGCGTAAGATCACTGTCACGGAACATGACTTTTTGCCCTGCCGAAAAGCTACCAGGCCAGATCTTAACACTGGACATGCGCCAGTATCATGTAAAGAATAGATCAAACCAGAACCCCCCACCAGCTGGTGCGCCTGACCTAGCAGCCACCAAAAACCCTCTTGATGTAGGTGACGTTACTCCACCAGCCTCAGGGCATCACACGTCAATGAAAGTGTACAGTTTTGGATTTGTTCAGAAAACATCAGATACTGGTATTAAGTTAACAGTAAACATAAATGATCTCATTACATTTTTTTCAGCACATCAAGCAGTGATGAACAGAAATAATACTGTATCTACCTTGACATTGGAACAAGATGAAATTCACATTTTTATTTTAAGTACAGGAAAAATATATTTCTCCACAAATTATTTAATTACTTACCTAATTTAGAAGGTTTATATAATCTTGGTAGTTGTACAAAGGTTTAACATAGTCAAATTCTTTACAGTAAACAATACACAGTAACTTTAACTTATAACAAAAATTAGGGATGGGCCTATACCGATACCGATTAACCGGCTGATACCACGGCCATCGGTATCGGCAGCATCTGAACATTATTTGACGATTACTATTCACTGATTAGTAGCACTCATTTATTTACCACAATGTTAAATAACCCGGCGTGCTACATCTCGTAAAGCATAAATTTACCACGTCCATTAATCTGATGTTCTGTCCGAAACACAAAATATATTTAGAACAATTGCTTTTCAATGATTTGTTCCCATTGTTTACATGTTTACCCATTTATTATATTTCTTGCTGGTACATTTACCATAGATTATGTGCATAATTTGTTTTATGATACTACTACCTGAATGCAAAACAATGTGGATAATCGACAACTGGTGCTATCACTATTATTGATTACATCCCGCAAAAGTTTTAGAGAAAGCAACCTGTATTATTATTCTTTTTATGCATTTATTGCACTCGTAGGTTGGTGGTGATGAAATAAAATAACACACACGATGACACTGTATTCAATTATCTGTGGTGTTGTTATTGTAAATAGAAAGTGAAAGAAAATACACTATATTTTGATGGGCACTGCCAGCTGCAGTTTTGGTAGGAATGATAAGCTCTGAAAAGACCAGGCAAATAATAATTGGCAAAAATTGTAGCAAATAAACCAGTTGTCATTTTTACGAAGGGTTTGAATATGGTGCGGGCGACGAAAGAACACAAGGCAAAAGTGTTAGTATAAATAAAAATAAAATTTTGCTCAACTTCAAGAGAACTGATTTCAATAATTTCAATAAGTTCTTTTTAAGGACATTTTAGGCTGATGGTTTGAACAAACATACATTTTTAGGTTATATGTGATATCTCTCAGGTCTAAAATCTAAGTCCACATCAGATTGGCTGAAGTTTTGAAGGTTGTCTTTAATGAACTCACTTTGCAATGAATGCTGTATAATCTGGTAACAATTTATGTTTGACTGTTAAGTCATGTATTTGCCCAGTTAAACTGTCTATCTTATCATTTAATATTAAAATTAGTGTTGTATTTCATTTCTATACTATACACAACTAATACAAAGTGCTTAAAGTGTTCACATAACTAAAGACTTAAATTTAAGTAATAAAAAATTATTTCCAAATATAGGGGGGATTGGGAATTACGATTAAGCTCATCAAAACTGGTATCGGCATCGCTGTAATCTGCCACATCGGCAGCTGAGAATCAATATCGTTGGTATCGGCCCATCGCTACAAAAAAATGCATTCACTTAACTTATATTTTTTATAATTACAAATTACAATGCATACATTAATTTTTAAGATATTAATAAGTGACTAATAATGTAACGAAACATGTGACACATGGAGCCTTTTTCAAAAATGGAGATTTGATGACTTAGTTTAGTTTAGCCAGGAGACGGAAGTTTGCATTTTCATTTGTCCCAAAGTAAATTGAGATTGTACTGTCTGCATTGCAGATTGCTTTATTCACCAGCCCCCCCATGACAACACATAGATGCAATTAGTTCTACTCCTTGCTAGATAGCTCTAGTAGAAGGAATATTGTTTGTCTTTACTTTTCTTCCCTTCCAGTCGGTCGGTGACGTCACATAGGCATGTCATGCATTTGCTAACCCGTGCTCTACAACACCCCTGCTCTGCAACACCCCTCGCCTAGTGGAACCAGCCATTCAGCGTCTGGCAGCGGCCCAAATTGGTATAAAAGAAGAGACAGCCCGTGTCTCCAGAGCAGTCTTTATTTACACCGCAAGTAGCTCAGATTCGACCATATTGAGCTGTCTTCTCTACCAGCACTATTCGCTCTGTATCCAACCCAGTGCTAGTCACTTGATAACCAACCAGATTGAGCAGTCTTCATTTCCAGCACTAGCCGCTCAGGAATAGACCAGATTGTACGGTCTCCAGCACGCATTGCCCAGACACTGATCACTGCACCCTATTCTCATTGTTTAAACCACGCTTACGATAGGGTTAGGTTACGTTAGTTAGACTCTCTGCCAGCTATGTACCTCACGAAGCACGTTCACCGTGCAGTATATGGACGTATCTGTAGCGAACCTCTCAAAGTCCTTCTAGAGGACCTCTCAAAGTCCTTCTAGTGGACCTCTCAAAGTCCTTCTCAGGACTCACCCTGTCACATCCTTGCTTAGTATTCCTAGCTATGTGTCAGTTTCTCCACATTACGTCGTTCCATACGATCTACGTACAACAATGCAAAAGGAAATCGCTTAGACGTTCAGCGTATCACCCCATGCATTCTCCTGTTTCATCTCAGGTCACCACTACCAGTCAGCTCAGTAGTGTATTTTAACTTCCTGGCCAAAACTCGTGCCGTCAACCATGAATTAGGGAGCATTCAGCACGTGTCTTTCTTTCACAGAAATAAAAATTGAGTCGATTTTCACTTTGAGTTCTTTCCTGTAGATATAGCACCTTTCCGTAGTTACCATCACGTAACAATACTGCAGGTGATCCCGGGAAACCTAGTCAATTGAGCCAATACAATAAACTCTCATCCACACGCACTAGCCCAGGCCATCATTACCGTCAATCCCCTGGGATTGAAGGACAGGATGAGTGATACAAGTACACTGTCCTGAAGTAGCTTGTCGGCTCGGTGTTCGTCAGCCTCTGCACAGCGGCCTCCGCCAAAAGAGAGTGAGACGTCCCCTGAGTTGAAAGACTGCGACAGAGCCACACACCCTCGTGCAACCTTCGACAGGAGAGGCCCTATTTCCATCATGAGCTGCAGTCTCTGCCAGGCGTTGGAATAAGATAAGATGCAGTCTCTGCCAGGTGTTGGAATAAGGTGTCCGCCAGTCGCCAACCCACACATGGTGCTAAACATAAGTCGGACAAGGAGTCTGCCATATTGGTACAGTAGCAAAAGGGTAAATCCACTTCCCAATGCCATATTCCAAACGGAGGGGGCTGAAGGAGAAAGTTCAGCAGATTCTCTTGGCCTCTGGCCAATCGCACGAGTATCAGCCCTTCCTGGTGTCTCATATAGCTAGCTTAGAACCGCGAGCTCAAGCACAAGCCCTCAGGCATCTTCAAAATCCAGTGGAAACCCTCATACATAGATATCTGTTTGACATTCCAGTGAACAACGGCCCAGTGGAGTACCCTTGGTGGGTAGCAAAACACTTGAGCCAACCCGATCAGCCACCTCTGCCAGTCATCGCTTACTTGGTTCCTGCCGTACTGCTTCCTCCTCCTCGACCGAAGCCTCAGTTCACACCAACCTTCTCCACTGTACCTGTAACTGCCTCTGTCAGCACAGACACCACTCCGGCAACCCGTGCCCAGGTATCGCCAAGCATAGAATTGTTATACACACACCTGATTTTGTGCCCTGCTGCAAAGCAACCTGGCCCATTCTTTACAATGGGAAGGCATCAGTGCCCCATCAGGACTGAAACCCCTAACATTATAAGAAGTGTCTGGCTTAACTTCTAGCCAAAAAGGTGGACACCATCTACGGTGTCAGACAAGTAAGCATACATTCTTGGTACATCACGTGTCACGTAGGAGTCAAGCCAAGACCTTTATCTGGTGCCCAACATGGGGTATGACTGCCGAGGTTGCATGAGGCAAAACGAACAATCCAGCCACAACTGTCAACTCCATGTACTTACGGAGTCCAGAAACAGCCAGACTTCGGGAAGTCTCAGAAAACACCCCGTGGTGCCCATATCAACAGCCAGCTTGTCAAACGGCGCCATCAGCAAGCCCGAGTTTGAGGAGGCCAACTTGCCCAAAACTGGACAAAACCGCTGTTCACGACCAGGCTGTCCCGGAATGGGAATCCACCGTATTCAATGCCCCCATTGCCGACCTCGGCATCACTATACCTGCCTCAGCTGGGCAGATGAATCTCAATACACCAATGGTTAGAATACCGGTGCGAGAATTGTCGTACCAGGCAAACCGCATACTTCAACTGGGTACCTTGCCCCAGACGAGGAATACATACGGTACAATGCATTCTCTGCAGCGAGAATTTCTACCATGCCTGTATTGGATGGCCAGACAAGATGATAAACAGACCAGGCCTAATGTATCAGTGTGAGGTATGAGCTGCAGACTACAGACCTTCTAATCTCTGCCCCAGCTCAATGTGCACCCAAGTCAGTTACACAGGAGAATCACAACTTCCGCAGTTTGCTGTAAGACCACACAAGGACCCCTGTACTTACATCAACGAATGTGAACAGGAACAACACCTTCACGAGATCCCCAAGAAACACTGGGTTTCTCGCACCATAATCAAACTGAAAGGGAAGGCCCTTGATTGGTGGAACGTCTATGGAGAATTTTTAACAGATTGGCAGCAGCTCAGCACCCACTTGGCACAGCACTTTGCTGGAGAAGGAGTAGTAGCACACCTTAGGACTGAATTCCACAACCAACACCAGAAACCCGGGGATGATGTCGAAATCTTCATAAGGAGAACAGGACAGATGTACCAACGAATATTTCCTGGTAGTACAAAGAGGGGTGCATACGCCAAATCACACATCTATTGTTGCCACGGATATGGAACATCTTGCTAGTACCCAAACCTGCATCAGTAGACAAACTTAGTGACCGAGCACATGAAGCCGAACGGAACTTCCAGGTGCAAGTTCTACTCGACCAACCAAAGCCAATTAAACCTGTAGACAAAGGAAGGCAGGAGAGCAACGCAACAAGCCACCCCCGCCGCCTCCACAGCAAAACCCCCAGATTACCTAAATGCTGGTATTGTCCACGGAATCATTTCAATACGGACCAGCCACAGAGACCAGAGCAACAGCTCAAAATCACAGAATCGCAGGATGCCGCGACCCACTCAGGTCGAAGCAGCACCCCTGAACAAACCGTCGAAAGGAAATGGCAACCCCGGCGGAAAGAAGGTAACGATTCTGTCGGCCAAACGGAACAACACACAGTTAAGCTCCTAGATGAAGAGGCATACACACTTGTAGCTCCCTACATCAAAAACTGTATAAGTGGCAGAAATGCTTTAGCCCTTTTGGATTCTGCAACATCAGGAAACTTTTGTCGCGATTTGCTCCAAAAGCAAAAACTCGAGGAATTGGAACCTCAGACCAAGGCAATAAGAATGCCATGCCTCAATGCACTCTCGCTGTGGACGGATACATCTAACTGCCATTCGAACTCCGGCACCTGATGGCGGCTAACGCCGAATTCGTCGTCACACTGGATATTGAAGAGGACATTACTCGTGGACATCCATGGCTCTGTGAGCAACAATCCATCATGGATCATGGAAAGCGTAAGGTATACCTGAGTGATGAACGACGAGAAAGGTTACATTGGGAGTATCCGGCCGCACAACAAGAAGCTACCACCCTTGATATTCGGGATATCCAACACAACCTGACAAAGCGTAATTTAAACAGTTGAAGGAGGTCTTGAACAAACACACGGTGGCCTTCGGAACTGGTGGAAACTTACGTCAAACACGAACAGTCCAGTATAAAATCCTACTGAGTGACTCCACGCCTATTTACCACCGGCCATTCAAAGTATCAGCGAGATGCTGGAAGTTGATAATGGAGAAGATAGAAGAGATGAAGTGGCAAATGACTGTTGAGCCTTCAACTTTTCCCTACAATTATCATGTGGTACTTGTACCAAAAAGGATAGGAAATTACGCTTTGCATAAACAATAAAGCTCTGAATGATGCCACACTGCCCACACCTCCACCGCCTCTCGGTCTCGCACACACACTTCGCGATATAAGTGAGTCCGGACTTTTCAGCACTTTTGTCATGCAGTCAGGCTATTGGCAAACAGCTGTGCTTCTGAATAGCCGACCGCATACCAACTTCACGTCTTTAGGAGGGGAAACTTTGCAGTTCAGGGTCATTACATTTGGACTCAAGAACGCACCAGCTATGTTCCAGCGCCTAACATCCTCCAAAGTTTAAACCGGATACATATAGAGCAGTTCTGTTTCACTTGCATGGACAACATTATAATCTACTCCTAAACTTGGGAAGAGCAACTCTTCCATCTCCAGAAAGTACTGGAATGACTGGAACTGCATGGGCTCACGGCCAAGCTCTCCAAGAACCACTCTGGA
The DNA here is from genome assembly GCA_029891345.1 of Dryococelus australis. Taxonomy (NCBI): domain Eukaryota; kingdom Metazoa; phylum Arthropoda; class Insecta; order Phasmatodea; family Phasmatidae; genus Dryococelus; species Dryococelus australis. The sequence goes on along the minus strand of CM056999.1, from coordinate 83,313,082 downwards.
AGAATTCCCATTGAATACGTAGGCAGTATTGTGTCCATGGCGAGCAACTACCCACAAGACAGATCGTTACGAGCCATTCAGGAAGCCGAGGAAGCCCACATGAAGCAGCTTCGCAGATACTTAGGACTCTGCAACTGGATCAGCGATTTTGTTCCCAATATCGCCGAGATAATAGAACCCCTTCACCCACTAAGGAAAGACATCAGGTGAAAATGGACCCCGGAACACAGAGCAGCCTTCGAAGCACTCAAGGCCAGCTTCCAACATATTGACCGCCTACATCGTCCTCGGGGAAAGAGGCCAGTCATCCTGCAGACAGTCGCTTGCAAGAATGGATTGGGAGCCGTTCTATACCAGGATGATCCTGATGGCAGACCCTGGTTATTGCTTACGCAAGCACTCAGTTGAACCCAAAAGAACAAAAGTACCACCACATAAATTAACAAGAATGTCTTGCCGTAATATGGGCAATTAGGAAGCTTTGCTACCACTTTAAAAGGGACAACTTCATCTTTCGAACAGACAGTAAGGCAATGGTTGAGGGAATCCAGGCACAACAAGACTAAGTTAGTACGATGAGACCTACTGCAATCAGAATTTGACTTTGAAGTGCAGCATTGTCCAGGAACTCAGAACGACCTACCTGACGCCTTATCTCAACAGCCTAGGTCGAGAGGAGACGCCAGGCCGGACGAAGGCGTGGAACGCATTCTCCCTCCGGAACCACAGAAACTTCCGCCTGAAGCGCAAATCAGACTACAGCAGTTACAGCTGAACCGCAGCCAAATAGAACGACACCAGCAACTCAACCCAAAGGTCCAAGATCTACTCTAACCATACCTGCAATTGAATGAAATGCATGACGCCCCTTGGAAGATTTGGATACCTCGAAATCTGAGGAAAGAGGTGTGTCGTCATATCCACGATAACTCGGATGCAGGACACCCAGGAATCCGGGAGATGCTTGCTGACATCAGTGTATGGTATATCTGGGACAGCATGAGCAGCGATGTCAGACGGCACATTAGCGAATGCCCCAAATGCTGCCAACACAAGGCATACCCAGCTCGTTGGAATACTGTGAGACATCACAAGCCTTACACACCCTGGAAACAAGTTGCAGCTGATTTTATGGGACCTTCTCCCAGAAGAACCCAAAGGAATTGCTCGCTACCTGCTACTGATCACAGATATGTTTTCTAATTGGGAAGAAGCTTTTCCCCAACCTGGCCAAGAAACCTGGCGTGTTATTTCCAAATTCGACCAAGAGATATTCCCATGCTGTGGATATCCCCAAAGTATTCTCACAGACAATGCCACCCAGTTTACCAGTGCACTATGGCATAAAGCTTACCAGGGATAGGGAGTTGAAACATGGATGATGCCACTTACCTCCCCAAACCAACCCAACAGAATGACGAAACCAGGAACTTAATAAGTGCCTACACTTAAATCTGGAAGAAGGCCAGCGTCATTGGGATCGCCATCTGCCTAAAATACATTTTGCCCTGTGCAGAAGAACAAATGAAGCCACAGTTTACAGCCCGAGCCAACTTCTGCTAGCCTGTACTCTTCAAAAACTGGGAGTGTGGCAATGGGTGCATGCCCCTACCACAATGCCACAACCGGAAGCTATTCGTCAAGTCGCCGAGCTACGCTTCGAAAGAGCCCGGGAGAAGCAGGAAGAGTATGTAAGCCGGAAATATCTGCCTCCCCACATTGAGGTTCGCTCCTTCGCCATGACAGAATTGTAATACTTCGTAGGCACCCACTGAGTAAAGGGGGCAACCAGTTCAGCACTGGTTTGGATGGCAAGTAGGAAGGAACCTATAAGGTTATTGGACACTAAGAGAATGTTTATTGGGCAGAGGATCGTCATGGGAAGATCAGAAAAGTTACCAGAGGCCAGATGCGTGCGTACCCAGAAACCACCCCAGCACCTGCTCAGAATACGCAGTCACCATTACCTCCCGACCCATGGGACGATAAGGAACGAAGCTCTTCGCCCTCCTATCTGGAAGAACAGAAATCTCCTACCACCAGGAAAAACGAGAGAGAACCACCACTAACGATGAACTACTACTCAGAACCTATTAGTACAACGGCCCATAATGTGACAAGAGTGAAGACTTCGGAAAGGACAGTGACATCCACTCCCGCCAATTTTCGCCGGAAGTTCACGAATCACCCCGAGAAGTGGACTCCGAGTACCATGGAGATATCCTGGAGAAGCCCCATGGACCGGAGAACGAGCCAACAGCGACTCTGGCCGACTGGCGGCATCGGAAAAACTCAGTCAGCCAAGAAGCCAGATCGCCAGCGCCGCCACAGCCTGCATCATGACGAACTGCATCAGCCGCTCATGTGAGCACCGCCAGCGAGTAAACTTCGACGATGGATGTCATCACAGCTGATCCTGCTGAGTATCCGCCGTCCTCTACGAGGGCCGCACCCCGAGCAAACACAGTCCACGAGGTCCAGCAGAATATGTCGGACCTGCACACCCCTGATTGTGTTGCCAACCTCGCAGCGCAGTCAACAATTAATGTGGAGGCTGTCACCTTCCAGTATCCAGTGCAACCCAGCGCAGAGGGCGACTCTCAGAAACAAATATAAGGTGAACCTGAGGATAGCTCCTCCGGGGATTTACTTACTAATTCTGTTGTAGTTAGTCCTTGAGTAATACCATTTAAATGTGCTCTGTCCATGTCCAATAAATCTGAGCACGAGATTCCGGAGATCCACCACAGACCTGAGGGAGAACCAACCGGAGGCTGAACACCTACAAACCCGTTCCAAACCTGGACTGCAAGTATCACCAACACAGTTCCCGATCCTGAGGTGCCGCCTTACCCGTGAACGAGTGCCCTGAGCATCAGTTGCAGCCCAGCCAGCCGTGGGAACCACCCACTCCAGTTGAGAGAAAGCTACTGACCACAACGTCGAGGACCTGATGTCAGCTGATAGGGCTAGACCACAGCCACCCTCCACCCAGTTGTCCTGGCCTACCGCTGTGGGAGAGCCAGCAACCTCTCCAAACCACAACTGCCATGTGCTACCACCTGGGGCTAGCAATGCTCCTGGTCAGTCAGCAACTGAAACCGCCAACCTACCATGAGATGGCAACACAGCATTTAACCAGCCATAGCATCGAGTCCAGCCGCCCCACACCTGCTGTGCCCTAGTCACGATGAGGCAGTACAGAGTGAACCTATGGTGGCCATCCGCCAAGTTCCAGTGACCACGTCCCCTGAACGCACCTCCAAGGGAATGGGGGAGCCCCAGCAAGCAGCAGTGTCAACTGACGCCCATGTCAGCAAAGTGCAAGTGTTCGCTAATGAGTTACCTCAGTGCGACATATTGCTGAACAGTACATGTCAGATCTGTACCACCACTGAATACAGCAGCAGTTGTTAGTCAGCGTAGCCAGTATGTTCTTCAACGCATTGATTAGTGCAACAATAAGGAAAGCTCTCAAAAGAACGAATTAATTAACAGGTTGGTGTGTTGTTTATCTTTTCACATTCATTTTCAACACACCTTAGTTTGTTAAAGTTCTGAAACCTGTACATAACTTCACCTTAGCTCTTTTTCTTTGTTGATACCTGTGTTAAACGTAATATGTATGTTTAGTAAGGCTTGAGAAAACGCAACCATTGACCAAATCTGTGAGAGCCACTTGCGAGAAGAAAGCCACTTTTCAATAAATATTTGTTTCCAGTACCATGTTTGACGATTTTGTTTGAGTAATCAATTTGCTAAATGAGGTGTTAGCTTTGTTTCAAACAGCAGCTATTGACTTTATAAGAGTAAGGCTGCAAGAAGAGCTGAGAAAGACAAAAATAATTCTGAGATGTATTATCTTTGAAGGGTACGTGTTTTTTTTTCTTCTAATTTCTATCTCCTGTTTTTGTAGTGGTGAATGCATTTATGTATGTGCATATCCCTGCCACTTCACTCTACAGACAACCCTTTAGCCAGGAGACGAGTCAGGAAGTGCTCTGCTCTGTGGAAAACCCTTAGTTTGTGAACAGTAAAGATGTAAATTTCTCCTGCTGTTTGACAACAGGAAAACTTGCACATACGTCCGTGTAGACGGCCTCAGAAGTGCTGCAGGATTAGAGAAAAGAGTGAAGTGTAAAGATGGGGATGCAATTTATTATAGAATAGTCTGTCAAATGACGTTTTCTGCCCGTCAAATTTTTCCCGTGCTGATTACGTGTTTGCAGTGAGTGACCAAGTAAAAATAAGTTTGTGAATACACTCTCTATTAAAAAGGGGTCCGCGAAACACCGCTGGGTTCTTCCCAGAAAACGAACAAAATGCAAACAAGAAAACAAGCACTGTAACTTGAGGAGTGAACAATAAGAAAACGACAAACCCCTCCTGAAACCAGCAGGATGCTCGGCTATTCCATTCCTTTATTATCCTTGTAGTAAGAGAAAACAAGATAGGATTAGATATGGGGTGTCCGAGCAAGACAGTGAGTGTCCACTTTTTTATTATTGTTTTATAGAGGGTAGATTAAGAGTGTGTTTAGATGCTACCTGCGCGTGAATGACCTTCACCCCACCCCAGCTGTTAGGAAGAAGGTAAGTTCATTACAAGGGGAGCAACACACAATGTCACTGCGCCTAGAGTGGTGTTATTTACAGAAGTGCAGATGGAGGGAAAATTGTTGTTGAGAGGAAAGCCCTGCATTCACGCAAAGGAATTTTCTTTCCGTTCCTCACATACATTTGAATGTGGTGGCCGAGAGAAAGGATAATTGTGACGAGAGAAAATACGCTTTCGTCTCAGCATAAGTCGAGCGAAACACACTTCTTCTTCACAGATATCCTGATATCCAGGCGTGTGGAATATGTTCCGTCTCAACTCAATGATGTCAGCTTGATTGCCTGCAACTGTGGCTAGTAGAGGGATACACTCTCTTCCTCTCCGAGGGGTTGGGTTACGGCCCTTCCTCCTTGCAGAAAGCTAGTCGAGAGGAGTGCCGGAGGAAAATGGAAGCATGGCAGTGCCTGCTGTACCAGATACTTCCCCTGCGCAGGACCAATCACCTGAATCCCTCTGAAGCTCAACTACTAAACAAGAAGCGGGGTTATTCTAGCCAGATCATCTTCTATCTCTCCTCAGGGATGAGCTCTAATATCATCTTGTTTAGACGTAGGCCACAGAGAAAGAGCCATATTATCAATGGTAGGATATGCCTTTCGACTACCTCAAGAATGAGCTTCAGTCGCAGCTTAGAGGGGACAAATTGACGCATGACATCTTCTTTCAACAATGGAGATTAGACGACTACCGCTTAGTTCAGCCAGGAGATGAAAGTTTGCATTTTCATTTGTCCCGACGTAAAGTGAGATTGTACTGTCTGCCTTGCAGATTGTTTTATTCACCGAAACACCATAACAATGCTTAGATGCAACATGTTCTTTTACTCCCAGCTAGATAGCTCTCGTAGTAAGAATACCGTTTGTCTTTGCTTTTCTTCTCTTCCAGCCGGCTGGTGATGTCACATAGGCAAGTCATGCATTCGCTACCCTCCGCTCTTTGGCCCAAATTAGTATCAAAGGAGAGAGAGAGCCCACGTCTCCAGAGCAGTCTGCGTTTATACACAAGTCGCTCAGATCCAACCACAATGAGAAGTCTTCTCTCCCAGTGCTACCTGCTTGGGATCTGACCCGATTGAGCAGTCTTCATTCCCAGCGCTAGCCGCTCAGAAATTGAACAGATAGAACTGTCACCAGCACGCATTGCGCGGACACTGACCACTGCACCACCTTGTTCTCATTGTTCAATCCACACTTACAATAGGTTTAGGTTACATTAGTTAGGCTCTCTCCCAGCTATATACCTCACAAAACACATTCACCCTGTATTATACGAACGTATCTGTAGCGGACCTCTGCTTGAAATCCTTCTCAGGACTCATCCTGTCACATCCTTGCTTAGTATTCCTAGCTACGTGTCAGTTTATCCACTTACGTCGTTACACACAATCCACACGTACAGCAAAGTGAAAGGAGATCACTTAGACGTTCAGCATATCACCCCCAGCATTCGCCTGTTTCATCACCTGTCACCTCTACCAGTCAGCTCAGTAGTGTATTCTAACTTCCCGGCCAAAAACTCTTGCAGTCAACCAGGAGTAAGGGTGCATTCACCACATGTATTTACTTTACAGAAATAAAACGTGGGTCAGCTTTCAATTCGAGTTATTTCTTGTAGACATAGCACCTTTCTGTACTTACCTTCACGTAACAATACTGCAGGTGATCCCAGGAAACCTAGTCAATTGAGCCAATACAATAAACTCTCACCCACACGCACTAGCCCTGGCCACCCTTCCCACCAACCCCCTGGGATTGAAGGAAAGGAGGAGCCAAACTAGTACACTGTCCTGAAATAGCTTGTTGGATCAGTGTCCGTCGGCCTCTCCACAGCGGTCTCCGCCAAGAGAGTCCGATGTCCCCTGAGTTGGGAAGACTGGGACAGAGCCACACACCCATGTGCGACCCTCGATAGGTGAGGCCTGACTTCCATCATGAGCTGCAGTCTCTGCCAGGCATTGGAGTAAGGTGTCTACCAGTCTCTGGCCTGCACGTGGTGCTAAACAGAAGTTGCACAACGAGTCTGCCATCTTAGTACAGTAGCAGTAGGGTAAATCCACTTTCCATAACGTATTTCAAACAGAGGCACCTGAAGGAGAAAGTCCGGCATATTCTCTTGGCCTCTGGCCGATCGCACAAGTATCAGCCCTCCCTGGTGTCTCATACAGCTAGCTTAGAACCGGGAGCTCAAGCACAAGCCCTCAAGCATCTTCGAGACCCGGTGTAAATTGACATACCTAGAGACCTGTTCGACACACTAGTGATAAACGGCCAGACGGAGTACCCTTGGTGGGCAGCAGACCATTTGAGCCAACCCGATCAGCCACCTCTGCCAGTCATCGCTTACTTGGTTCCTGCTATACTGCTTCCTCCTCCTCAACCGAAGCCTCAGTAAACACACAACCATCTCCACTGTACTTGTATCTGCACCTGTCAGCACAGATGCCACTCCAGCAACCCATTGCCCAGGTATCACCAAGAAACTAGTGGCACTCAAGCATAGAAATGTTTTATCCACACCTGATTTTGTGCTTTACCACAAAGCAACCTGGCGAGTTCTTTGTAACGGGAAGGCACCAGTGCCCCATCAGGACTGAAACCCCTAACATGTTAGAAGTGCCTGGCTTAACTTCTAGCCAAAAAGGTGGAAATCCTCTACTGTGTCAGACAAGTAAGCATTCATTCCGGTACATCACGCATCACACATGTTTAATAAAAAAAAGAACATTACTTGCTGCTACACAATCGAAAACATTTAACTTCAAAATATTCAGTTTGTCAAAATAAAAGACCCTCAATTTTTTGGAAGTAAAATTTGTGAGAAGACAATCTTATATTCAGGTAAATATGGTATATAAATAAGATAATAGAAGATGCAACACATTATAACAAAAAAGTAGAATCAAAATTGGAACATGAAACAAAGAGGACTATATCATAATTTATTGTGCCCAAATCACAAAGATGTGCCTTACTTGGAACAGAAGCAGGGCTAGAACTGCTGCTGTCACTCTCAGTTTTATCCCCTGATCCACGCCGTTGACGAAGACCTGCTCGCCCAAGAACAGGAGACCCAGGAAGAGAGTTCTGGCTCGAGGACTTTGCAGTCTCATTGACTTTCATTACAGGAGTGTCACAGTCCTTGAGGAAAAAATACAAAACTTGATATAGTATGTAATTCTCCATTATGTTAATCCTCACAAAAAAAATTATTGTTACACACTATTTGCAGCTAGCATTGCCTGCAGCAATTATCTTGTGTAGAAAGCCAGAAATGAAATACCACTTAACACAAACCACATATAAAAATGTATACATTTCAGATATTTTGAAGGTTTTTGTTGTTATAAGTGATTTCGCAGAAAAAAAAAAAATACAAAACACCTAAAGGTCTGAAAATAAGCATAAATATTACGTAAATATTTCATTCTCTGTATATAGCCACAAAATATTAAATTAAATTAATAATGGATTACAGTATACTCTAGATTCTAAGACCTTGGGAATAGCGACCCTCTCGAAATAACGACCCTTATCCCAGAAACAGTGAAAAATCCATAAAATCGAGAGTTGACTGTACAATGTACCACACTTCAACAGACAGTGTAATAAAATATAAAACTCTTTATTATGGTATGGTGAGTTGAAACTTCAAAACATTTTTTGTATAATATCTTGAAAAATATGAGATGGTGTGCCACCTCTACCAACACATTCACCTGACACATACTAATACACTGCACTAACCAGAACAATCTGCTTGAGGACTACAGTTAGGCTGACATCATCCACCTTATTCCATTTGTTATTTGACCCAAGGATACTACATGAAATGAATTACCCGAAGTTTTTTGTATGCCGACAGAAAGAGTCAGTATCAACTGTAGTTATCACGTGAGCTATGCGTGTGGCAATATTAAATAACACAAGTAACACAAAATGACACCTGGTGATAAAATTTCTACTCCTGACCCGATTTCTCTTTGTGTGCGTGTGCGTGCGAGCGTGTGTGTGTGTGTGGCCTTATGCAACATTACATTTATGTATATCTGTACCTTACTTGTACTTGTTGTAAGCACCAACTGATACAAAGTTCCCCTTGCTGGCAACTGGGTTATAGGTAAATAAGTCAAGTAGTATGTAATAGTTATTATTACATTGACGCATGCCCAGATAGGCTACTAGGCACGATGGTAGAGGATTTTGTCCGCTAGACCAAAAGCAGGGTGGTTAAGATTAACTAGATGGTGGGAGACAAGGGATGTTCGTTAGTGCGCATTTACTACTGTTTCTTGCGTGCCATAGTCATGGTGGGTTTAACCCAGATTTAGCGAGCTTGGCCCACGACGAACTAGCGGTTCCACAGGTGAGCTTCATTGGTCCAGAAGTGGATGTTATCCCAGCCGAATCCTGTAGCAGAGCCGGTTAACAGTCCTTTTGATCACAGGATGGCACAAGGGATGAATTTGTAGACATGGAGATACGAATAAGATAGTTACAGGAGCAGTCGATACTGACTCGTGCCTGAGTTGGGTGGTGCGATCCCGTTCCGCCTGTTGCTCCGGTGTAGGTTGAGGAAATGTCTGACGGTAAGGAATGCTGTGTGATGTTCCCTACGTTTACAGCCGTGCCTGTAGTCGGAAGGCATAGATTCTCTGCTCACAGTATGCTAGGTACACCTTGATGCGAACAAACTAATCACAGTTTACAGTGTCAGTCCAGTTTTGGCTTGATGACCAGAGACAGGGAGATGTTTGGGTCACCAATGCCACCACTGGATGTGCATCCACACAGGAATGGGCAGCAGGTCTCGAGCAACAAGATATCCAGCACTAACAATGCTGTGGGATAAGGTAATAACTTGAGACTGTTGCTTCTCCCAAGGTGAAGGTGTTGCTAGTGGTTATGGCTCCTCTGTTCCTTTCCATCAACACTGGAACAATGCTGTGGCAGATGGAAAGCAACAGATGGCCATCTAATTGGTGTGTAGAAATATGATGGACCCCTGAAGGGCGCCCACCGTTGAAGTTAATTTGGTTACATCAAGAACCCGGTTCTTATCAATGGTGTACGTAGCAACCAGTGTCTAGGGAGCAAACAGACAGATAATCTAAGAAATAGAAGTTGTAAGGTAGAAAAAAAAAGTATGTTTATTGATGATTCAATAAACATGCAACGCGTGCTACCTCCTATCAGGCAATTGAGTTCTGAAAATTACTACGCTGGCCAGGTGTAGGCGACCTAGTAGTAATGGAAACACGGGAAAGAAATATCTACACGAGGAAAAAATATAATACTTCTAAACTGTTCTAAGAAAGGTGTCTTAAGGAGAATAAGTGAATTTAACGTGTTAGTGAGTGTGTTAGCTGGTTGATGGGTCGTTAACGGTGAAGTAGCCGCAGAGGACATACTCAATGCTTCGAAGTTCTCTGGAGATCCCACCACCGAGCAGTGCTGTGGGATATCGTGAGCGAAGAACAAGAATGACTCTCGAGCCCAGCAGCATTCTGACTTATAAAGTGGAAGCTTGTAAGCTGCCGGCTCGGAGTGTGGGGGAAGGCGTGACGTCGTCCTGCCTAGGTTGGCATGGGAAAACTCTGATCAGCGTTTCTGCTTCATGCCTCATCAGTGGCGCTCGGCCCTTGCCAGAGTTCAGGCAGCTTGTAGGGTCTCAGCACAAGGGGGGTGGGGGGGGGGGGCATCGTGCCTGCCAGGTTGCGTATCCTCCAGGTGAAGAGAATACGCTCATAAGTCCCTGTTGCCTGTAGGGTAGGCAACGTACCAATTATGTCTGTTGTGGTGGAAGAGGTACTTTTGGTGATGAGTCATAATTGTATTAGATTAGTTGTATAAGCGGCACGTAACAACATGGTCAATCAGATATTGCATTCTCTTGCTTCTTCTATCTCCCACCAATTTAACACCTGGATTGGAGATTTACCTTCTGTCACTGTTTATTTTCAGTACATCTGCTAACAAAAGTTAAAAAGAAAATATGTTTGTGTGCTCGGTAAAAGAGGCAGGTGATTAAAATACCTTTTAAAGGAAGCATAGAATTTAGCATTACCAAAGGTTTAATTTAAAAATAATAAAAAAGACACGAGTCTGTGGATCTTTCACAATCAATTTTGAGAAATGGACAATTTAAAATTTACAAAACGAACTGTTGTCAACAAACATTTATAACACATGAAAAATAAATGAAGATAACGAATAACAAATTAGAACAAGATCGAGAAAATAAATAGCATAGAGGAGCTCACTTACATGAAGAGATTAAGCTTGACGCATGACGCTTTTAAATAATGGTATTTTTAAAAACTTCAGCTCCATCCCTAGGTTCTTTCCCATCGGGTTTGAATGTTAATTTTATCCTCTGTGTGTGAGATTGTACTGTCTGCCTTGCAGATTGTTTTATTCACCGGCCCACCATAACAATGGTTTAAAGACAGCAAGTTCATTTATTCTGCATTAGATAGCGTTAGCAGTAATTATTACATGTCTTTTGTTTCACATTTCCCTTCCAGCTGGCCAGTGTGACATCACAGAGGCAAGCCATGCATTCGCACAAGCCGCTCCGCGACTACCCCTCGCCCCAGCGGCATCAGCCAATAAGTAATGGGCAGTGACCCGAGAATAGTATAAAAGGTGAGATGGCCTGCATCTTGAGACCAGTCTTCATTTCTAGCACCAGTCGCTCAGATCTAGCCAGATTGACCAGTCTTCATTTCTAGCACCAGTCGCTCAGATCTAGCCAGATTGACCACTCTTCAGTTGTCTAGCACCAGCTGCTCAGACACTGACCCTTAAGCATTTGCTTAAGTTATCTACAGCTGTTCAGCACCAGTTGCTCAGACAACAATCCCAGTACTTCATTAAGCCATGGTTGCATTAGGGTAGGCTACGTTAGTTAGGAGATATCCGCTACGTACCCCGCAAACCCTGTGACCACCTGCAGTTATGGACGTATCTGTACAGGACCCACTCCCTAAAGTCTTTTTTAAGGCTAAGCCCTGTCACGATCCTTCCTTGGTTATCCTAGCAAGTGCCGGCGATCACGTGATGTCATTTTCCGTAACACACTCGCATAACAATGCAAGAGTTTGTTGCTTAGCTTCAACACTTGAACCACATTCCCCCTTTATTGTGCCGGTCGCCTCTATAGTCCATTCACGCTCTCTTCAGCCTTTTGGAATCGAACCTTTGAAAAATCACCCAAGGCCAACCTGTTTTTCCAATAACTTGTATTCCACAGATATTTAACACTGTGATTAACTTTAGAGTGGTGTATTATTGAATAAATGAAACTTTACCTTAGTATCTTATATAACCTGCAATATTTATTTCGTATTAAATACGAATTAACAACAGCGAGAGCAGTGACGTGTTGGCAATGGCCGGTAAGAAATAGTTCACAGTTATAAAATTTTTTAACATCATTTTATGTATACTATTTGCAAGTTAAACGTTGCCAATTGATATATTTGTATTGTTAGGTAGCACTGACGGAAATGCATTTCACTGCTGCAGTTAAAAATATCTGCGCATATTCCCGTGGGTAGGCTGGTTATTTTTTTTTTCACGTCCGGAATAAAGGTTCACTAAGCGAAGTAGAGTGTGTCTCTCTCGTTCTCTCTCCGCTCTCTCCGGAAGATCGTACCACCTGTGTAGGAAAGGTATACATTATGTTATTTCTAATTTCAGGACATCTCATACTAATTTAAGACTGAAATGAGATTTTATTGATTAAATACATGTTATATGTTATTTAGATGCAACAATATATTTTAGATGCGATGGCGCAATACAGCTCATTGCGCGATGACACTTACAAACCCAGCAGGTTGGCAGACGTGGTGTGGAAAGCGTTCCCAATATGGCGGCGGCGGCGGGCGACATACAATGACAGGGCGTGTTTCTCAATGAAGCGTCAAGTTCGTAATCATGTTTTTGAAACATCCTATGGAAGTTACAATGTTGTGATAAATATGTGTTTCCACGGCAGAGTGAAATGTGTTGTGATCGTTGCGTATGAAAGGGCGTGGTGGCTGCATTGTAATTGTTACACAGGCCAGGTGTGTGTGTTGATTTCAAATATGTGCAAAATTTATATGTTTCAACCATGAACTGATGTTATGATGAAATTAATTATTTACCTTCACATCTGTTTATCACAACATTGTACCTTTGCGCTAGCTGTTTGGAAAACAGTTGTGTAAAGAGGTAACGTTTCTGTGATTTGAATGTCTGCAACAATCCCAACGAAATACTAAACCCGCCCAGATAAAATAAAATAAATAATAAAATAAACCTAAAAACCAGTAAGTACCAATGCATGTAAATATTAGCAGAATAAATGATATGGTATGCATATGTGTTTGCACGTTCACCACTATCTTTTACGTTTGTCGATGTACAATAAATAAGCGACACAAGTTACGTGCTTGAATTTACTGCGTCGTTTTGTTGGACTGGTTGGCCCTTCGTTTTCATTTTTATTCCAAACATATTAATAACAGGTTAAATACTACTGTTGTACATGCCACAGTTGTAACAAACACCGTTATGGCAAAATATTAATGTGTATTATGTGTAATGTGCTATTATATCGTGTGTAACAAATAGTTAATAAAGCTGACCTAAATATTGTTATAGGCCTACATTGGAAACATTCGTAGGAAATGGTTTCTGCAATATGACATAATTCTTTGAACAGCTGTAAACAGCAACCAACGCATTTGACAGTTATAAAATTAGACGTCACATGGCAGTGTTTATGTTTACATGTAGTGGAAGGATAAGTAATCAGTAACCAAAAGTAGAAATTTGGCAGGGCTTCAGAAAAGGCTGAAGTTATCATGAATCAACTATACCAGCTGGCGTACTTTCACTTCTAGCTGTCAGGTTTGAAACTTATGCTGCTGAACCGGAGCTAGGGTGCTTTTGTGATGTATTTATTTCCTTAAAACGAAATAAAATGTGATATCGGCTTTTGACCTTGAGTACCTTCCTTGTACTTGTAGTATCTTTCTGTAGTTACCACTGCCTTGCAGGTAATCTCAGGGATCTTAACTGAAACTAGCCCGACACTTTTTTATACAGCCAATGCACTAGAATTGGCTGCCATTCCCCTCAAGCCCTTGGGATTAAAGGAAAGGAGGAGCCACACCTAGGTACACTGTTCTTAGATCAGCTTGTCCGCCTGGTGTTCACAAAACTCTCTGGAATGGACTTCGCTGGTAGAGATTTGTGCCCCCTAGGTTGGGAAGACTGGGACAGGGCCACGCACACCAGTAATGATACACGTAATTCTGATCAAGGTAACCTGTAGAGGTACTATAATAGTATAAGGGTAAATCTCCGCTTCCCAAAGCCCTTCGACCAGAGGAGAGGTCTGAAGGAGAAAATACAACATACACTTAGTGAATCAGGTCGAGCACACAATTTTCAACCAGTCTTATTTAAGCAGATAGCTAGTCTACCTCCACGAGAACAGGCACAAATGCTTTAGCACATACAAGAGACAGTGAAAACTCCTGTGCCTCGCCATCTCTTCACACCACTTGAGAGGACCAGCTCCGCTGCCGAGTACCCAGAGTGGGTACGAGAGTATCTGCATCAACCTTAACAGTCACCGACGTCTTGTCATCACCTACCTCATCCCAGCTATTCTTCAACCAGCACCTCAACGAAAACCACAGGACATTGAGCACAGAATCCCTGTATCAGCTAATATCGCGCCCAGTGCATATACTGTACTGCTCCATTCAAACGTCACCCAGGTATCACCAAGACAGTAGTGGTACCGAAATGCAGAATCCTCTTATCCATGCCAGATTTTGTGCCCCTCTGAGTAGCCACATGGCCAGTTTCGTATACAGGGCACCAGCACAAAACTGAACCTCCATAACCGCCTAGAAGCGCTTAGCTCAGTTTCTAAACAAAAGTAGCATCGGGCTTCCACTACGAGAACTAGAGTGAGTATATGTTCCCGGTACGACACGCATCAAGCTTGTAGAAAAACAACATGACCAAAAACCTTTGTTAAAGAAAAAAAAAAGAAGGAAACTGTAAACATTTTCAACCTCAAGTTAATAATTTTCTTAGTTCTTAATTATTTATTGTGTTTTAAATTTCCTGGTGCTTGAACTGTGTTGCAGTGTGTGTGAATCTCTGCATTATTTTTTACTAAACCACTAAATGAGCTCCAATTATAGTATTGAGGTATGAAAGAAAAAAATACTGCAGGCAAGGTACGTTAAATACTCTCAACACACTATGCACATTGTACAGTGAATTCTCTATCCACCGTTTCTCAGGGAACAGAAAAAATTTTCAATACATGTGGACTTTCAATGAATGTGGTCTTGAAATGCATATAAATCAAAAATGGGACCATACATTATGTTCCATGGAGGTGGGATTTCAATCCATCCAAGATCAATACATAGAGGTTCCACTGTAAATGCTATTACCAAGCCCTCTAACATTGCTTAAAACTGCTTTCTCAATTTCTCAATTTCATAATAAACCAGTCGGAAACTAATACAGGGACCTGTAATGAATTTTGCTACAGACTTTCAACCGATAAAATTATTTGGTCACCACTTAAGTCCCACAGAAATACACAGCACAATTGAAACAATTGATGCCAGTCAGTGCATCGCGCGTAGGAGCGAAGGGGAGTCATGCACACGTGTTAGTGTCATCCTTATCGCTCCTGCACATCCCTGCTTCAAACAGGCTACGAACCTCCAAGATGGCAACGCCCTTAAAACTAAGAGAAGCACCAAGAAGCCAACACTAGTAGACAAGAAAGATGGAGAGCAGGAATGAGCATGAGGCAGCTGAACAAAAAATTAACAAAAAAAAACCAACCACAAAAACTTGGAAACTTAAGAGAGCTGCCAAAAGAAAAAAATAAAATTACTAACCTTTTAAATCACGAAACAGAGGGGATGAAAATTTCTCACATATCCACAGAAGATGCAATGAACAAACACTAATGCAGCAACATGATAATCACTTTCACTACTTCATTAAAAAAAAATTAATTTTGCTGCACACAGTAATTAAACTACATGAACATGATGCATGACACACTATCTGATTATACTACAAACTCGACTTTGCATCATCTGAAAGTGCTTGTACTACCCTAAGGTGGGGTTACAACAGTATTAAGGGTTGGTCCCATGCTTACAGGGTAAGCCCTTGCAATAAGAAGCGTTATTACACACATGTCCATCCAGCTTTTACTGTTCACTCCACATTTTAAATCAGACGTCAAATCAACCTCCCCCAGGGTGAGATTTTACTATCGGTCGAGCAAACCAGTCTGCCGCCCAATGTTCATGTAGTTCTACAGTGTGCGAAGGAATGGCACCACAAGTACTAAAGCTGACACGTGCAGTATCAGTACAAATTCACCAGCGTACGATGCTAGCAGACAGCTTGAGAGGTGGTGCTTGCCACCCCTCGCACCCTGCACCACAGAGGGCCCACAGACAAGGCGTATGTAAACATATGTGCTGCCTGAAGATATCAGTCTATGCAGACTCCACCGCGCTGAACTGTGCTGGTAGAAGTCACCAAGTCGTCACAATCCACCAGAAACTCTCTTGCGGCTGCAAGAATGCCTTCCAGACCTTCTGGTAACTCTTCGCCAACTGCTCCCGAAGACGTCAACCTTCTTGCCTTACCTGCAGATAACTGCAATTGCACCGATATTACCCCTCTGGTAGTTGTCATTGATGGTCCCTTCAGGATGCACCACGCTCGCCTTACATGTTGGTTATGGCAACCACTCACCACTACCACCTCTGGTAGTGGTCGTCAACAGTGCCTTCCGGACAACCATGAGATTAGTTACGACCAGTTTAACAGCTACCTGGCCGGATCACCTTTTATAGTTCAGGACCAGGTCCGTTTCACCTCAATTCATGTATGATAATTTCCGTTCAACTCTGGAATAGTTAGGAGGTATTAAGGGCCACCGTGTATATTCTACTTGGAATATACATCTCACATTTACTTCTGAATATAATTTCATTAAGTTACTGTGTTTACTCTACATAGCAATGAGTCCGTCAGAGTAAAGCAGGAGGAGATTACATTTCGCAACACACACTATTCGACGGCCTCCCTTGCTGTACATCAGGGTATAGCACGGTAGAACCTCCACCACTAGAAAGACCTCCTTAAGGTGACTAGCCAGCCAGACCAGCCTATACTCCGTCCACCGGGCTGAACTGTGTCAGAGGGAGTAAGAGCATGGATCTGGAGGACTGATCACTTTTGGGTACCACACTCAAGTCTTGTTGACGAGCACCGTGAGGAAACACAACACTCTTTATCCACTGCTTAACAGTGCCGGACTAAGGAGCACTGAGTACGCGTCTCGCCTGTTCGGCTTCGGCCTTGGTCTTACACCACTTGGCACTTCGCCACCTACTTCACTGTGTTCCGGTCAGTAGTATTTCCTTTCCCTTATGTCCTATACTCAGAGGAAGAGTATTCAGTGGAAAGTACGAATGACGCTAAGACTAAGCAGAATTTCAACCCAATCATAACTGCACTTGGCAGCCTAACCCCCACAGACTGAGCTCTTTCTGCCCGCCAACTGGAGAGGCCTCAACTTCAAACTCCCTCCCCTAGCTTATTTCCAGCACTCATTAAGGTTGCTGGACCATCAAATCCTAGTCGTAGCCATGCGCTGGAGCGAGGACATTCCATACGGAATAACCAACCCGTGGTTCAGAGGCTACTGACCATCTGCAGCCACAGTCTACCCGGCTACCACCGTCACGGGTGCACCACGTTCCGGAGCCAGCAGCAACTGTCACCTGCCATCACCTTAGTTCGGTCAGCAGCCACCCTGGGCCACCATCCAAACAGATAAGCCTGTGGTGGTGTAACACCCCATCTGCCAGGCCGTGACAGTGTTACCCGACTTTGTGCAGAGTAGGCAAACTACACAACCCACTCTCTACACTAGCCGTGTATCGGTTCAAAGTAACAAAGTAGGTGACCTCGCTAATTTCATGACTGGTAATATGAATAAAACTGTAACTGACCACGGCGACCTCCTCTTAGCCTTTAGCCATAGTGAATCAAGGGTTTTTGTGGTGCCCAATGTAGGGTCACATCTTTGATAGTTAAGACTAAGGAGCAGAATCACGCCAGCTGATCCCGAGATCTAGTGACCTAGTCGGGCATCTTAAAAGTTACACTCAATTGGACTTTGGGGAGTCCAAAATACCCCGTGGCGCTCAACCACAACTGATATAGCAGCAATCACAATGTCGGTCTCTGAACAGAGTCTCGCCAACAATTAAGAAGCTACAATGTCTTAGGACATTCTCAACCGTTGCCATGTAGCCACATGCCCTGGCACGGGAACCATGTAATTACAGATGCACACTGTCATAACCGCTTACAATACCTATGCTTGGGGTGGCCTGATGAGCCTCGCTACACCAACAGTTTGGGTAACTGGTGTGCCGAGTGCCGCACACATCAGATTGTCTATTACAGTTGGTTAACCTGCACCGGGCAAGGAACCCACATGATATGGTGTAAAGTCTGCATTCAGAACTTCCATCACGCATGCATCGTATAGCCCGATGAAGGTATCACAAGACCGGGCCTGATGTATCACTGCGAGATCTACACATGTGCAAAGTTATACCAACCACCAAATTCTGGCCCTCGCCAGAACCTTGTCATGGCCTGGGGCAGCACAGAACTCCAACTACCAGAGTTTGGTGGGAGGCCATAGGACGACTCCATGGCAATCACAAAGGAATGGAAATGGGAATTCAGAAAACACGAAGTACCACATAAACAATGGGTCAACCTAGCCCATAGACAATTAAAAGGAAAAGAATTCGAATGATGGGCTAGGTATGGGGAATTTGTCACTGAGTGGGGGCAGCTGTGTACACGCCTCACCTCACAGTTTACTGGTGAGGAAGTCATAGCTCGCCTGACCACAGAATTCCACAGCCAAATCCAAGCCAGTAAAGAAGAGGCGGAAATATTTATACGTCGCAAAGAGCATATGTAAAAACATATTTTCCCCAAGGAAAGTGAGGAGAGCTGCATGCATTACGTGACACGCATCCTCCTACCAAAGCTGTGCATCTCCTGCATCCTGCAGTTTCCGAAACCACAAACCTTAGACAATTTCGTAGAAAGGGCGAAAGAGATTGAGTTTAATTATAAGGTGCAGAGGTCTTGCTAGACAAGCTGCGAACTGGTAAAACTGTCCATCATGATAAGCCACGAGAGCGCAAGGTCACAACTTTCTCACCTCCTAAGTGTACAACCACACTACTACTACAGTGTTGATTCTGCCCAGGCCTGCACTTTAAGGACTGACTGTGCAGGTAATATCAGGACCAGGGCAAGCGGAGGAAGGAAGAAATACCCAGGCACCGGGTGCGCAGAAGCACACAACAGAGATTAAGGAACCCAACAGAGCAGGAAACGCAGTGGCCGGAGTGCGCACTGGGCACCCACCACTGGTAAACAAGTGCCAATCAACCTCCAAAGACCTACTGAGCACTACAAGGACAGTGATCCACCGGAAGTTCCACATATCAAAGTGGAATTAAATGGGAGAAAATACCTCACCCTCCTTTATTCTGCAGCCACAGACAACTTTGTTCGAAGTGATGTGTTAACTGCGAACTTTCTGCATCTACACAGCATGCCCTTCGTTGTACATCAGTTGCCTCTACCGGCCATTGCAATTTGTGCTTTTAGCTTCCCAGCTGATATTTGTGTCATTGACCAGGAGCTAGAAGGCATTTACCACAGGCTTACTTTTATTACTGGAATATGTGGGTCAGCTTTCAAATTGAGCACTTTCCCTGTAGACATAGCACCCATCCATAATTACCCTTAAGTAACAGGTTTACAGGTGATCCCGGGGAATTTTGCTCAAACGAGCCAAACACTATCTTACCATACACGCACTCGCTACCCTATGGGATTGACGGAAAAGAGAAGCCACACGGACACACTGTCCTGAAAATGGCTTGTCATCCTGGTGTTCATTCACTTGCCTCTCTTAAGCGGCCTCCGCTGGGAGAGACTTGCATAGCGGCCTCCGCTGGGAGACTTGCATCCCCTAGGTTGGGAAGACTGGGACAGAGCCACACACCCATGTGCATCTCTGGACAAGGTGAGGGCTGATTTCCCTTGTGTATGTACTGCAGTTTATGCAAGACTTAGGAACAGGATGTCACCCTGTCCACTTCTCACACGAGGTGCCACACTTAGAGCGGCACAAGGAACCTGCAGGCATGGTACAGTAGTAGTAGGGTAAAGTCCTCTTCCCAAAGCCGTACTCACAGAGGAAAGGTCTTAAGGAGAAATTGTAACAGATGCTCTCAGCATCAGATAGAATGCACAAGTATCAGCCTTCCCTGGTCAAACAGATAACTAGTTTATCTCCTCACGCTCAGGTGCAAGAGCTACGTCATCTGCAAGACCCTGTGGAAGTTCCGGTACCCAGAGATCTCTTCACTCCACCAGAGAAGACTGGAGCAACGGAGTACACTTGGTGGATCGCCAAGCATCTGAAGCAACTTGACCAGCCGCCAACACCAGTAGGAGTTTATCTTGTACCAGCTGTACTGCGTCTCACACCTCTGCCTAAGCCACAGATCTCATCTTACCAGTACACGCGCGCGCGCACACACACACACACACACACACAGAGAGAGAGAGAGAGAGAGAGAGAGAGAGAGAGAGAGAGAGAGAGAGAGAGAGAGTAGAGAGAGAGAGAGATATAAGAGAGAGAGAGAGAGAGAGAGAGAGAGAGAGAGAGAGAGAGAGAGAGAGAGTATTATATTATATGTGTGTGTGCGCATGTGCATGTATGTGTGCGCATGTGCATGTATGTGTGTGCATGTATGTGTGTGCATGTGCATGTATGTGTGTGCATGTGTGTGTGCGTGCTTTCTTTGAATGTATCTGTGATAGAAGAGCACTTGTACTGTTACATGATGGAATGCTTGACAGTATTCTCAATGTCTGGCAAGATACTGCACTTATATGAAATGACAGTAACTTTTGACCTTGGAGGGATACATTTGACAGTTTTGTGTACCTTGCTTATCTGCATACGACAGGTTCCACTGGCAAAAGTATTGAATTGGCTTTTACTCTGAATCATTAAATTAAGAACACAGAGAAATATAATTATGGCTGCAGATAGGCAAGAAACAAGGGTTTGCAAGGTAACAACTTTGCAACGGGAACAAATTCTTCCTGAATAACTGACAGATTCCAAATGTATTCTAGACAGAACATGATGAAGTGAAAAGACCTCAGTGATGATATATTACAACTGATTATCTCTGTGATGGTTAGTTGTACTGAGCATGATGTGGTAAGGGCACCAAAGGCATCCTTGGTAAATTGCAACTAAATATTAGAGGTGGGACGAACCCAGATTTTGGCACTGAACCAAACTAGAACTGAACCTAGAATATATCTATTGAACCAAACTTGAACTGAACCTTTTAAATAGTCCACAAACCAAACCTGAACAGAACCATGGTATAATTCATCAAACTTGAACTGGACTCGAACGAACTTTAAGAAATGCCTTATCCACACATTATGACTTCACAATTCAGCCCATAAATTGTTCAAAGATATAACAAAAAATAAACATGTAGAACCACCTCAACAATTCCATCTCTAATAGATCAACATCTAGTACCCGGTTTTACACATGGAAGTGTTCAAGATACAATGTTATCACTGCTACAAAGAAAAAAAAAACAAATGACTCGTTTGGTACTTTTTATTGTGTTGTGTCCAATGTTTGTTAATTTTCAATGTCTTTGAGGAAAAGTAAGTTTGTTTCCAAGTTCATAAATAATGTTCATATCTGGCAAATTTTTGAACAGAACACGAACTCGTGTAAATTTTTCAAACTGAACTAGAACTAATCTTTTACATAGCAATCAATTTTGAACTGAAACGAACATAACCTCTAATTTTGGGTTCAGTTCGAAATTCAAACGTTCAACACATCTCAACTAAATACCTGTGTGCAGTAAGGAGGTGAAACGCTAATAAGCATGAGCGGTTCCTTTTTCATGTTGACTGGTCGGTGGAAGCAATGTAACAAGTTCAGACAGGAAGCAGAAATTGGCAAGACCGGCAGGCAAGTGATAAGGTAGGTTCTGAAGAATGTTTCTCTCATGAAACAGTGAACTGTTAGAACAAAGGAGTTCTGTTCTGTTCTAACAAGAGTGTGAGTATGCATGCTCTACCCTTCTCAATCTAAATACTATTATTTGCAGTACAGTAGGCATGAGGTAATATAAGCAAGCAAACCTGCTCTAGGATGATGTCCCTGTCAGTCTTTGGATCAGTCAGCTGCACACGGTAGGTGAGCTTGCGCTCCACCCTGACTGTGAACCTCTCCCCAGCACCCTTGATGAGACGAGCAGCCTGTGCCATGGAGGTGACCTTGCGGCCATCCACGGCCACCAGGATGTCGGAGCGGCGGATGTCTGCAGCACTTGCAGGACTCTGAGTGGACACAGACTCCACCAGCACGCATGCCTGGTACCGGTCTGACACAAACTGCTGCTTAAATACTATGCCTAGCTGCTGGGAAGCTGGTTTGTGCACACTCAGGTCCAGTGTCATGTAGCTCGACGTCTCCGAATGGAACATCTCTACCCAAGCCAACGAGTCTGCCAACACAAACAAACAGAAACTGCAATTGAATGTTGTCAATGCTTGAAAAACTCCTTCAAATATATCTTGTTAACCCAGCATGGAATACTTCACGGGGATGGAGCCAAGTTATATACATCAACATTTAATATTTCTACACATAATAAAGTAAAAAACAATAAACCCATAGGATTGGAATACATATTCTTGGTACTCTTTTTCTCCTTCCCCTACATTTTTCACTGCTCAAAACTGATCCATATGACATTCCCAGTAAAATACAAGCATAGATAAAATAATAAAGTAGTTAGAGGAATACATATCAAGTTTACATAGTAGTTAATAAATAATCGCAATTAAAGACCAATAATGGCTATTTAAATATGAAACGTATACAACATTAGTTTACTGTGAAAGTGGGTTTTTTTTATATCAATGTGGAGGAAAAAAAAGGCAATATTTTACATGTATTTAAATGAGAGTGCAATATATGCTACACACAACTACTGTACTTACGACTCCACAATTATGGTAAATAAAATGAGGTGATTTTGTTCTTGAAATTTCACCATTTCATAAAATAATATTTACATTTCATCAAATGTTATGGCAACAAATGTGTGCATGCTTGTTAGAACACAAATTTGTTGTTACTGTAACAATTTCAATCTAACCTACACAGAATTTGGTATTCATTTAATTTTAATTAGTACATATAAATTTAAACATTAAAAAAAATTTAACATGAAGCACGTGGGATGTAAGAAACCTAACTTTTAAGCCACCAAGCACAAGAGGAAGCCTCTCTCTGTATACCTGTAATGTTGGCGGAGCACGATACCAGTTAAGGTCGGAGGCGTGAGAGTTAAAACCTTTATTTCCAATGTATGTGTATCACAGGGGATGTAGGTACACCAATTA
This sequence comes from Dryococelus australis, assembly GCA_029891345.1. Lineage (NCBI taxonomy): Eukaryota > Metazoa > Arthropoda > Insecta > Phasmatodea > Phasmatidae > Dryococelus > Dryococelus australis. The sequence continues at coordinate 83,289,839 of CM056999.1, read as the reverse complement.
CAAATACTCATCTATGGAGTAACCTGAGGAGTTGCACACAACTCCAGGTAGATCGTCTGTGGGTTCTTCCACGTTGAATGGGGAGCTTACGAGATAAGGTATCTTGTGGCAAGGTAGATGAAGATGACTTGGGGATAGTAACCCCGATGAACAATTTGAACTGGAGTGTATGCTTGTACGTGGTGTATGTACGAAAGGCTTCGGTGGCCTTCAAATACTTGGACGCAAGCATCGCATAGAGCATGCCAGAGGAAATTATTCCTTCTTGGGCATGGAACCAGCATAGATTGTGGAATGTGTGGGTTTGCGTGGATGAGAGTACAGAAAGATCTATATCCAATATGATCATGTCACAATGAAGTATAATTAAGTACTCAAATGGCAAACTACCTGGGATTATCAAAGGTAGAAAAAAATAACTCAGTGACTTGTGGTTCGGAAATAGAGTTGTGGTTTATATGGAGTTGCCACTCTACTGGTAGAGTTGGCCAGGCTACGACCTTAAGAGGGTGTCTTAAGGACACCATGTCATTGTGACCTTAGGTTACCTGGAAAGTACGGGGTTAGGAAGGTTTAGGATGACGTGACGAGATGTTCGTTGTGGAGAAGACTGGAGGTGCTGCAGAAGTAGCATCCTTCTGGTGATGATGGCCTCTTGAAAGTTGACGGCATCGTGGTTGCGGTTAACTAGCAGTACGGGTGCATGACGTTGATGCGTGTCGCATCTACACCTATTATAATACGACTCCGACTCATTTTTCCTTCTCACCTGGAATTCAAGCATCCCAGCAGGCACAGGCCACTCGCCCCGCGCTCGATACCTAAAAGCTGCCCAGACCTCAGGCATAGCCAAGCACACCCGACAAGGCAAGAAGCCAGAATCACTGACGAGATAATTCTCACGCCACCCAGGACCGGAGGACATTATGCATCCCCTCCTCCCCTAGCCGGCAGCCAACAAGCTGCCACTATATAAGCCCGGACGCAGCCGAGCTCTGGAGTCATTCATTCGTATCTCTTGCACCGCCCACAGCACTCTTAGAGCTCAGGAGCTCTAGAGAAGTTTGAAGCCTACAAGTACGCCATTTGTCTCCTCTAGACACCTTTACTTAATAGTTTAACTGTAACTCTTATTTTCATCAGGAATCAGCTTTTCCCATTTATTTAGAGCCAGGTAACCTACACCTGCAACCATGCAGTTACCTTCAGTTATCCTCGAATTGGTAGGAGGTAACACAGGTCACATGTCTATTGAACTTTCAATAAATACACGTTGCTTTCTACTTTACTACTTTTATTTCCAGGGTATATATCTGTATTCACAGTTGGAGGAAGATTATGCTGTGCTCTGCCAACGAAATCAGAAGAAGTTATTAAATCAAACTAAGGCATACACATTAGACGGCTACCTGTTTCTTCCCATCAAACACACAGCACCGTTAGTGGTCGTGGGGAAGAAACAGTAACCCCCCAACCACTAGTAACCCCTTCACACCAGAAGGCAAGACACACTCCGGTTGCTTCGCACCACTCGCACTATTAGTGCACGGTGACGGTGACCTGCAGTGCTGCGGGGGATTCTGGGTGGACGCACAACCAGTAGAGACTTGGTGCGACTCTGGCTCAACGTCCTTGTGAACAGTCTGCCTACGGTGGGGGATCAGTGGGGACTCTTATCGCACCGGCAGACAAGTCACTATTGGGGTACACTGTTAGTATTTCCGTTTCAGCGCACTGCATGATTTATAGAACTGTTACGCGATGCCTCATGAGAGGAGTGGTAGGAGACGTAGAGAGCCACAACTGGCTCACCCTGCTGCCTGGCCGAGGATAGTATCACCCTATCTTACGCAAGATAGACAGGTGGAACGGGTCCGTGCCGCCTAACTCAGACGTCAAACAGTTGCGCCTGCACCCGGTAATATTGAGTTTCCACAGTGTGTCCGTACCAGCTACAAGTATCACCCTGTTGTCTACAGCTTCTTAACCGGAGCGGAAGTTCGCCTAGGTTGGGACAAGTTGGCCTTCTGGATGAAAGACGCACGACTTGGAACATTCATGCAGACATTCAACCCGATTAAGACTAAACTTACATCAACTACTAACTAGAGGTGAGAGTGTATCAGAACTAGCAAACACTCCTCACCTCATCCCACTACCTAAGTTGCTTTAAGTCTAGTGAATAAAATATGTAACTACCATGTCCAGTCAGTATAATCGGACACGCGTCAAGAGATTTTCTGGTGCCTAAGGTGGGACATCAGTTGTGCGCTGTGAAAGGCACGAATACACCAACCATACCCCGAGAGCTAAGCATCGATACAATTAAACAAACGGACTTCGGAGAGTCCTTAAAACACCCCGTGGTGCCTAATGAAATAATGTGCCCTGGCAAAAGCAAAAAACCGCATCAGGTGCACCACGTGTAGTGAGCCCTGCCACCATCTGTGTATAAGGTGGCCTGATGAACGTGTCTCCATGCCCGGGATGGCTTACCAGTGCGAAAGATGTCGGAGGAAACAAATCTCTTTCTCCCGCCGATCCAGCCCTTCACAAATATACATCCAACCAGGAACGGCACCTGGCCATCCAGCTATGGGTAGACACGATGATATACCAACAACGGACTTTGCAGGCCGCCCGCACGAAGACCCGTCATATTCATTCAAAAGTGCGAGAAGGAATTTAAGGAAACAAATCTGCCGCCAAAACAATGGGTTGACCGGACTCAACTACATTTAAAGGGCATCGCCCTCACATGGTGGGAGCATTACAGGGAAATAGTTCTGTGACCACATAGCAATGGAATTTATGGGCGAGGAAGTGTTGGCTAGGCTAGCCACCCATTTCTACAGACAGACCCAGGTACTCGACGAAGCAGAAATCTTCATACAAAGAAAAGAGTAAATGTTCCGACGAGTATTTCCAGGTGTCAATGAGGCTACCGCCATTCGCTCAATTGGACGCATGTTACGGCTAAGTCTCCACAACGCACTCTCGACAGCGAACCCTAAGACTGTGGATGATTTGGTCAACCGACCTCGAGAAACTGAGCAGAATTTCACCACTCAGGTGAGCCTTGAGAAACCTATCACCATCAGGGCCCCCGACGTGAGAACGCCATCCATGGTGCCTCCTAAAGGCGTAACAACCACAACCCCAAGCAATGCCTTTGTACCCAAGTGCTGGTTCTGCCCGGAGAATCATTGGAACAAAGAATGTCCACGGAAACCAGAGGGAGCCACCGCTCCACTCAACCGAGTGGGAAAAACATCAGCAAGTATCCCACAGCAACCAGCTAGCAAACCAACTCTGGAAACCAAGCCAGGAAACGCTGATGCCGGCGTACGAAGCAGGCTGCCAACCCCGATTTACAAGGGTCCATCCTCCAAGGACTAAGTGAAGAAGCACCAGTTCCTGTAGCCCCACACATAGAGGTGGAATTAAATAATAACAAAGTACTCGCCTTACTCAACTCTGTGACTACAGGAAATTTGATTGGAAGGAATCTATTAACAGCAAACCAGCTCACGGAACTCCGTCCACAGAACAAAGTGGTAAGAATGGTGCAACCCGTTGCAACTCTGGAAGTAACTACCAGATTACCTTGGATATAAAAATCCAAAATATCGTCACCCCAACAGAATTTGTTTTGCCGACCATGTCCGAATTCGTTATACTAGGATGTCCATAGCTTATACACCATCAATGTATTCTCAATCACAATCAACGTAGAGCATACTTGGGAGTAACCAACCTCAATACTGTCAATTTGGACCAAAACCCAGACGACATCCTGCCAATGCCCATCGATCCAATGAGCATTAATCATGAACTCGAAGGACCAGAGTTCTTGCAATTAAAAGCAATCCTAGACGAGCACGCCCGAGCCTTCGGACAAGGACTTTTATGGTAAATCCTATCAATTAAGCATAAAATATGGCTGATTATTGACGTACGAGTCTACAACAGGCCATACGGAGGTCAGCCCTCCGACGTGACCTCATCATGGAGCAGGTTAACGACACGAAGGACTATGGGATAGTAGAGTCGTTGAATTCTCCATACAAATCACATGTCGTACTTATACAAAAAAAAAGACGGCAAATTGCGATTTTGCATGAATTAAAAATCGCTAAACGAAGTCACACACCCAATTGTTCCCCCAGCTATCGACGTGTCTCACACCCTTCAAGACATTGGCAAAGCCAAAATATTCAGTACTCTCGACATGGAATCTTGATACTGAAACATTGCCATTCATCCAGACAGTCGAAAGTATACCGCTTTAACGACACCTGAGGGCGAAACCTTACTATTTCGAGTCATTAATTTTGGCTTGAAAAACGCCCCCGCAACGTTCCAGCGATTGATGTCGTCGGAAGTACTGACAGGATACATCTGCGAGTTTTGCTTCGCTTATCTCAACGACGTAATAATATACTCCAATAGCTGGGAGGAGCATCAAGGGCATCTTCAACATGTATGGGAAAGGCTAGAATTACATGGAATGACTGTAAGCTATCGAAAAGCTTCTTCGGCAATCGATTATCTGGCACACGTCACCTCGCCCAAGGGAAACTTCCCCAACACAATTCAATATGCGCGACTGAAGGAGCGAAAGAACCTCAGAGTAAGTAGCAACTAACGATGGTACTTGGGTCTGTGTAATTGGTTGAGACTTCGTTCCAAACATTGCAGAATACATGGCACCCCTATACCCTCTTCTCGAGAAAGACAACCGTTGGCAAGGGATCCGGAACAACAACGTTTTCAGACTTGAAGAACAGCTTCAAGAATATTCATCAACTCCATTGGCCACAAGGGGAGAAACCCTTAATACTGCAAATGGACACGTCAGAATGGCCTGGGCGCAGTATTATACCAGCAAGATGCAGGAGGGCAACCCCATGTAATAGCAAATGCATCAACCTGCTTAAATGAAACCAATCAGTGCTACCACATTAATGAGCAGGAGTGTCTGGCCATCATCTGGGCAGTGAAGAAATATAGATATTACCTCGAAGGGCAACACTTCATTCTGCGAACCAACTCAAAAGCCCTACAATGGCTACATGAGTCCCGGAATTCGAAGGCCAAGCTCGGCCGGTGAGACATGTTCCTTACGGAGTTCGACTTCAAGGTCCAACACTGCCCAGGTAAACTAAACGATCTGCCAGACGCCCTGTCTCGTACCCCGACGTTGGAGGAGAAAACTGAAGAGGAAGGGGAAGAGAAAATGTATCCCCCCCTCCCACAGATCGAACAAAGTCCGGAAAAGCAAATCCAACTCCTTCAACTACAGATAACCCGTCACCAAGTTACTCTAAGCCAACAGGAGGATCCCGATATCCGACGTCTAATACAAAACAACCCCAACGTTACGCCCTACGGGACAATGTTGTATAGATAAGCAGCAGGCAACCCAATACACCGTGGAAGATCTGAGTGCCACCGCAACGAGTGGATATATGCAGACACCATTACGACCATCCCCAAGCTGGTCACCCGGTTACGAGGGAGACCCTGTTGGACATCAAAACCCACTACAACTGGGATGGAATAAGCCAAGATGTCCGGCAGTAAGTTAGCAAATGTGCCACGTGCTGCCTGGCAAAGCATACCCAGTTCCCTCTCCCACCACAAAACCACGGAGACCCAAGATGGCCTGGGTCCACATTGTTGCCAAATCTGTTGGGCCCATATCCTCTGAGTACTAAGGGAAATCGCTACCTCCTCGTGGTAACTGACCAATTCTCCTGGTGGATAGAGGTATTCCCTCTACCCAGCCAAGAAACTACATCCATCGTGCAGAAAATGGAAGCTGAGTTTTTCGCACGATGGGGCTACCCGAAAGCCATATTGACTGACAATGGCACCCAGTTTACTAGCCGTCAATGGCAAACAACCTGTCAAGAGTGGGGAGTAGAAATCTGGACTACCAACCCGACCTCCCTATCAACCACAAGCCAACCCCACTGAACGGAGGAACTGGGAGATCGAGAAGTGCCTCTGTATCAGTGTGGGGAATGACCACAAACACTGGGATAAACACATCCCCACCATACTGTTTGCTCTTTGACGTCGTACTAACGAGGCAGTGTACACCAGCCTGAGCGTCCTACTCCTGTGACAACCCTTGTGCTGACCTGACGACTGGCAGTGGGAAAGCGAGCCCACTGAGATGCCTCAGCATGAGGATATCTGGCTAGTAGTGCTAGCACGAACCATGCATGCCCAGAGAGCTCAGAATACTTATATTTCAGAGAAATATCGCCAACCACAGACAGGGGTAAGAGAGTTCAACCTGGGGGAAGCCGCCATCCTACAAAGACAATGCCCATGCCATTACGCCGATAAAATAGCAGCCACGAGATCCAGCTGCTCTGAATTATCCTGGCGGAGTCCCTGCGACAGAGAACCCCGTCAATCAAGCCGCATCAGTGAGCGATAAGAACCTTCTAGGAATCACCGAGGCGCCTACCTCCCCACCTAGTACAACTACGGAACAGGAAGTCACGGCTGTCCCAACTTCAGAGAGGTTGTCCTCAGATGCCACTAGACCACCGGAACCTGAAACGTCAAGCTCAGTCGAGTCGAGAGTGCCCCGCTTATTGGGACGTCGAGCTGCCCAGACAGAAGTGCTCCACCTAAAGAACCTGCCATGCAGGATCTCTTGAAACTAGAGGCATTGAGCTTATATGAGAGTGCTCCGCCTCAATCACCTGCCATGCAGATAGACCCGCTTATCGGGACGTCGAATTACCACACTGGAAGTGCTCCCCCTGCAGAACATGCCACGCAGGATCTCCCGCTAGCTAGGATGTCGAGCTCGGACAAGAGTGCTCTGTCCCAGCCTCCTGTTACACAGGAAACTCCACTACCCAGGGCATTGAGCTGCAACAGACGTGCTCAGTCGCCAGGTTCTGCGATGCAGGAATACCCGCAGACCCGGACGTTGAGCTACCACATTGGAAGTACTCCGCCCTGCCATCTTTACCACACGAGAAGCTGCACATGTCGAGACCATCAATGCCACCCACGACCGCTCAACAGGCACATCACCCGCAGTGGAGGCTGACGTAAACTTCCCCTCCACTGCCTCGCCCCAGGACCTGGCTACCGAAACCATAGATGTCCGTTGTACTTCTTGAGTGCGCTTCCTCTACGTGCGAAATACATCATGCGTCAAACAATAAGGATGGAAGGACAGCCTGAAGAGAACATATTTGGTCATAATGTACTGACATGTGTCCTACTTTCGGATTAGTTGATAGAGCGCTGATTACCCTCCCGATTCATCTGGAAATCCTTCCACGGTGTGTTTTTGTTTGTCTTAACCCGGTGAGTAATGGGAGATGAAGTAGGAGGCCACGTAGTGGGAGAATCCCGTATGAGGAAGGGGAATCAAACCCCAGAGTCAGATGAATCGTGAGTGCCTCCGGAAAGGGGATTACACTCTATCTCACTACAAAGGCTGCCAAGATGCGGTAAGCCAGTAGTCCTGGGGTACGGGTAATGAGAGTACCGTTTAATTGGTGGGTGTGGATGATCCTGGTGGAGGGAGGGAGGTTTTCCCGTAACCGTCATGTCAGACGTCGGTGGGGAGCGGAGTTCAAGTGGGCAGTGGTGACGGGGTCGCGGAGTAACCTTCACAGGTAATTTCACTAGGATAATTTTGCTACTAGATGCTAAACGAATTGTACAGAACTACTTTCCTTTCAATGGGTTTGGGAGGCGCTACGATTACAGTAGGGGTCTTTGGCTGGAGGTCATTCACATGTTCTGGCTCTTGCAATGGCCAACAAGCACCTAAGTAGACGCCTAGCTCAGACTCGTGGTCGAGTGAAATGAATGGTGAAATGGGTTGAGGTCTGAATTCAGTGTCCGTAGGTGGGGGCATGTCGTAACACTTGGTTTCTACTTCGGACTGTATGTAATTAAACCTCTGTCTCGCACAATGTTCTTGCCGTAGAATGCAACTCTGCGTTCCACCTCTTTTACTGGGCATTTAGATTACAATACTCACAATAAACCAAAGCAAAACAATAATGAACAGGGAACTAACGTTAAAATAATGGTAGTCGATGAACTTCAGTTAGATGTAATAGTTATTATCACGAAATATGAAAATGGTAAATCCCAATTGATTAAACAGACTAACTAAAAATGAAATAAGCTATGTAATGACTGTAGGTGAAGGCAAGCCTAGTAAAATTAGTATCTAAAATAAATCAGATTAAGACATATTTAAAAATGACGTAAATGACGATCTTTAGAGCATTTCCTCTTAAAAAGGGAATTTATCCAGAATGGTTAAAATGTCACGATGACCTGCTACCATAGAGCCAAAGGAGTGACTGGGGTAAAGGAGTGCTTTACATGGACATGGTGGATTACCTCTGGAGAGTGAGCCGTCCTTGCGGTCGGCGGGTATGGACGAACCTTCGCAAGCTGCAGGGTTGAAGCAGCCTTCACAAGTCACTGGGAAGATGCGGCCTTCACAAGCTACTGGAAGACTTTTCAAGCTGTAGGTTGGTGCTGCATTCTCAAGCTGCTGGAGAGGTTGGAGCCGTTGCAGGCTGTGTAGGAGAAGAGAAAGGTCTTCGCAGACCAGGGAGTGCTCCCTTACCTATACGGCCGGCGAGCCCGGAGTCACTGGCGAGAGGCATGCTTGTGCCTCCTTATATAGTAGAAAATCCCTTGGATCAGTGATCTTAGAGGGGTGCGGGTTAGCATAGCCTTTCATTGCAGGGGTTGGTTTATCAGAGTTGCAGCAGTGCCGCTCATTTCTTATTTCCCTGCTTGGAGGCGACAACAAATTTATCCACCTCGGTCCGAGGCTGGTGGGTGTGACGTCACGGGGCAGCAGAGGTGCTGCGATCCTGTGGTATCGCTGGAACTTCCTTCTCAGATAATCTCAGGGTATTGGTCCGTTGGAAAATATAATATTTATTCAAAAAGGTGGCAATCACATGCTAGATTCTGGGCAGGCAGAATAGATCATAATTAAAACGCGTTAATTATCTTTACATCCAAGGCTAGCCAATGCGTCGAGTCCCTTCTATCAGTACGTGAACAGAACTCTCTGCCACTTTTTATGACTTTCCCCGAGCTCTTGCCTGCTCGTTGATGGTGCAAAGTCACCCATGGAGAGCACAAGCTCGTTGCGCAGCAATGTGGCATGCATCAGTACATTGCCATTGTCGCAGTCAATTATGTGCAATCAATCCTGTACTTTGTCAAGACATTTAAAACTGCCTACGAACACTCACTAGAATTTGAGATTTCCAAGATTTTTACACCACCAGCCATATTCACTTTCTGTTTATTTATAGATGACAATCTTTTACTTGGAGCACAAAAAAAACACTGTCTCTTTTAATCAGTTGTTACATCCCACAGAATCACCATATCTTGACTTACAGTCTCAATTTTTTTTTAATATTTCTTGTATTTTGGGTATATGACTGCTTCAGTGTCTTTGCACAAAGCAGTTGCCCTCAACCTAGAATTTTTTATAAATATGTTTACTGATAAATGAGAAAAAAAAAAAAAAAAAAAACAAAGTGTTAAATTCTACGTAAAATTAAAACAACAGCCAACACTGGCCAAATGCATGTTAACTGTTAAATATTAGAAGAACTAAAAATATTCATTACACAGTGAAAATGTTTCCACAAAGTTTGTAATCATAGAACGGTTGAGTATTTCTAGATGAAAATGGAAGAAACTTCTTTGCCTTTGTTTTCTAGGCACTCTGAAAATTGCTGCCAATAGATATATGCATTTTACACAAATTGCTTCTAGTGCAGCTGAATTATTATGTGGGGGGGGGGGGGGGTGGACATAGCATTTGTCGGGTGTTCAAACAGGCCACAGCACACGTTTCTCTGGTAAACACCAACCTATGGGCAGTCGCAGGTACTACTGTACATGGCTCCACCGGCCACTCCTTCAGGGGTGTTGGGGGAAAGGGGGAAAGGTGCGAGAGTATGCTGTATGTGAAAACTGTTGAGGACTATCTCTCAGATGTATCCTTCCTACCTATGGTTAATAGTCGCATTACTCTGCCATGCAGCCTATTCCCACAGCAGAGTGTACATCCTGATGGGCTCCTGTTCGAACTCCAACGCAGCCTCCCTAGCCAATGCCTGCCTGGCTGCTTTCTGCCACTCAGCCTGATGGCGTGGCATACGATAAGGAAACTAGAGCAGTATTAGTGGGTGTTCAGAAGGGGCTGGCATACATGAGTTCAGAAAAAGAGGAGTACTTGTGGAGAAGTGGATGTCCTAGGCAGCCTCCCAACGGCAGTGACTTCCCTCAATACACGGGTCCCTTTCCCAGGATATCAGCGAGGACGAAGTTACCTCCAGCATTCTTTGAGTATTCAATGGAAGGTTCCCAGGATGCGTCTCTAAATGAACACCACTGCCGGCACCCAGCGAGTACTCAGGCACAGCAGGATTATTACTGGCACGCCAAACACTCCACTGAAGGTTACAACAGCAGTCAGGCACTACTTTCCGGTGGTGAAAGACAAGGCAGGATTATCAACATACCCCAGTCCTTAGAAAGAAGAGGGATGCTTGGTGCTAAACAGTCTTAAGTGCATCAGAAAATAAGTAGTGTTTGCTAACTCCTGGAAGTGTGTTTCAGGTTGAAGGGAAGAAAAACAAAAACAGCAGGATGAGTGAAGAAAAAGAAAGTGCGCCGGAAGTAAAAGTCAACCAGGTTTCTCCTCCATGGCATCTGCTGTGATTGACGGAAAGTATAGGGCATGGTTCTGCGAGAGGCAGAGCCCTCCATTCCCTAGCCACTGGTTGGCCCACCGAAAGAGAGGTGATGGGCACACTTCTCCCTCCGATTGGAACTGGTTCTGATGAAGGCTGGCACTGCAGCTCTGGTGCGAGTGGAGGCATGGCATGGCAGGAGCAATAGCAAGCCCTTGCAGTGAGGTAGGGCTTGCTGAAGATGCTGCTTCGTTGTCTAGCAAATAATTTCTGTATGTGCTCGGTGGCAACTCTTGGTGGCAGCAGCGGCTGGCATGATGTCTTGATCAACTACGGGAGGAGAGTCAAATGACTGAGTGGTTAGCCCTATCACCTCTCACAAAGGCAAACCGGTTTGTATCCCCAGCCTGATCACACCCAGATTTTCACATGTGGGAATCATGCCATATGATGCCACTGGTCGGCGGATTTTCTCAGGGGACTCGCTGTTTCCCCTGCCATTTCATTCTGGTCATGCTCCGTTCTCACCTCTATCACTCTCATCGGCTCTCAAGACCTCGCTGTTAAGAGCCACCCAAATCTCTTCACTGTTCTTGATAGACTACGGGTTGCGCAACTTTTTTTGACATGGATTACATGCTTTTTGCATCTGTTTCCGACCTCATCTTCAATCCACAGTATGTTCCTGCGTCTTTCACATACTTTGTGATGGCCTTCTCTTTAGGGTGAAACCCAATATACAAGTGGGTGGTTTGGGTGCTAAGCAGTCATGTGGAAGTGTATCTCTATTTCCCTTTTCTATTTACCATACTGATTTGTAAGGGGGTGCCGGGTACTTTTGGCACATGTACAGGGACTGATTTTACCAAGCTCTCTCCCCTTACCTCCTCTGCTTGGGGCAATTTGCTTGCTTCAACTTAGCAGTCACATTCCTTGGGTCTCCGCAGCATGCGTCCAAGCAACAGTTCACTGGCGGAAGCTCCCAGAGCTTTGTTTCGCAGTCTGCAGAGTGCGAAAAGGATGCCGGATAGGTAGGTGACCCATCAACGAAGATCGTCTTACATATGTACTCGGAGGGTCTTCTTAATCTCTCTATTCTGCCTTTCGGATAACCTTATGAGTGGTAACTGAGGGTAGTCAAGGGTTGTACCCCCCCCCCCCTCTCTCAATAACATGCTATTTCCCAGGCTTCCCCAGCAAACTCTATGTTGTAATCAGTTAGAATTCAGTAGGGATAGCCCCAGTAGGTAAAGAATTCCTACTTCAGGGTAAGTATTATGGTTTTGGTGTTTGCTTTGTTGAGAGAAAATGCCTCAACCCAATGAGAAAAAAAGTCTGTCACCAAGAGGAGGTACTGATTCTCCTTTTACAAATGTGGGTATGGTCACATCAAGTCTACTGCTACCTGGGTCCAGGACTGTACTGGTCGGTGGGGTATAGCTGTCATCTTGAGGACTCCATGGGCTTTAGTATTGACACAGACATAGCATTGCTGGACATAGGCTTCTACATATCTGTTCACACCATCCCAGGTGTACTGCTGAGTGATTTCTTGGAGGATTTCCTTCATCCCAGGGTGATCTGCATGGGGGAAGCTTGCGGTGATAGTAACATATGTCCATATGCAGGCTGTGTGCAACCCACTGTTTTCGATCTTGCTCACTGCTGTTCCACGAAGGTTATCTGACTTGGTTGTGCCTATACCAGCTATATATACTTGTCTCTGGTTGACTTGTTAAAGATTAACTAACATCAATGGTAATAAAACATAGAAAATAGTTTTGTAAATTGAGGTACTCATTTAACGCTGAAAATAATTTGAACCATTTTTCTATGAAATTTGAGTTCAGCTCAAGTTCAACTAGAACTTGTAAAGCATCCAAAAAAAATTACTCAAAATCGACTTGAACTCCAAAACCTGTACTCTCAGACCCCTACTTAACATATTGTATTATGTCATGTTTTTTCACGGTTCACAAAATTTTCTAAGCCTTAATTGTGCTATGTAAGTAGGCAAAATACAGTCGCTAAAAACAAAATTCAAATTCTCAGAAGTATAAATAAACATAAATAAATTTTCAAAATATACAAGTATGTACATTACAGTTCCTTCTGTCTGCTGAATGCACCAAGGAAGCACACTTAAATACCTAAGTACTGAAAAATATGTCCAGCAGTACTAACCCACTGCTAGAGAACAATAAATATGCCCCTGAACAAGGCAATCCATTAACCTGGTGACCTCTGCAACAGTAACCTGAAGAGTTCCTGGACATAGCGTGTGCCCGAGCCACTCATCTTCACCTTCCCCAGGCTCGCACTTTGCAAAGAATGGTTTGTAACGCAGCTTGTAGTAGGGGAGAGTATGTTTCTTCTTCAAGGACTTGCGTATCTACAAAAACAGCACACTGTTATGTTATAATGCAGTTATCTGTGATGAAAGTATGGGTATCTTGATGACCGAAAATTGAGCCATTTGAAATTGTAACTCTTTTAGAGACTTTGTACAAGCACATGTTCTGTGGTGTTAAAGATTTAGACTTAATATTCAGGATGTAAAATTGTTGAGTTGAATGAAGAGAATGTGTAAATCAATTAAAAACTGAAACACCAAGTTTTATAATTAAACAATCAACAATAATAAGTTAGAAGAGCCAAAATCTGAAGATTGATACCACCATAACAGAAACTTAATATTAGAAATAACAATGAATTTCATACAGGGCAATTTCTTACCTGGCTGACAATGATAGAGTTTATTTGTGGCAAGGGCCGGCCTTGAAACTGAGATTCTACTTGCAGCTCCAGTACTGGGTCACTGTAGAAACTAAAGGACCAATGAGTGTAAGGATGCCTAGTGAACTGCAATCTCGCCAAGCCCGATAAGTGGTTCACTGTTGGAAACAATAAATACACACATGTAAAACCACTAAGTGCTGGGTTATCAAAAGTAACAGCTTGTCTGTGCTACATGCAAAGCAGATCAATCAACAATCACCATTTAAGATAACATCTGTTTTTTCATTTATTTGTTAGTTTAGTCCAGCAGTCCATGTGTCCCATCCATCACAAGTGTCCCAATCAACACAAGGGTCCCAATCAACACAAGTGTCCCATTCAAAACACACATGGCATCCACCATGCACATTGTTAATGTACATATGTCAAAAACATATATCTCTATATGCACCACATGCATAACACAAAAAAAATAAATTAGAAATACTTATATTATATGCCATGGAAAATTTGATGGAATTTTGTACAGTGATGTCACAATTGTTGCATATTGAATTTAAACACTTCAGAAATAGAATATTACTTTGCACACAAAAAAATGCATGTACTATACTTACTTTTAAATATTAATTTTTAAGTTTATCAAAATAATGCCTTCTATTAATAAAAAAAAGTCCTACATTATGCTAAAAGTTTTTATTATACTGAAAGACCAGCATACCTTTCACAGACAAAAATGCTGCTTTTCCCAACAACATGTTGGCATCAATGGACAACTGGAACCCTCCAGAATACTCCAAGTCCAAGCACAATTCCAGCATGTCCAAATGATGGGTGCCTTCATGAACTACTGTATCCTTCACTGTAATACTTTTTATTGCTGGGAAATGTGTACCCAAGTGAATGTCACGAATCTGTACACAAGAACCCAACAAATAACTTATCAAGCCTGGTAGAGGAAGACAATAATTATGCAAGTCGAAAGGATCATACCCACTAGGCTGGCACGACTAGCACATTCGTGCAACTGGCATCGTTGGTCAAAGTTCTCCCTCAACTGTAACAACAGATAGTGTATATCTGTGCTAGTAATGGTACGTGCAGGTGATAGTGTATAGTGAACACTAGAACATTCACTGAACTGCAACTGCAGGTCTGTGCCAGTCTATTGTTTGTGATCCGTAACACAGCAAGTAGAACTGACGTGTCTAATACATTGCCACTTATAAACAATAAGTATTACTATGATCTGGAGTTTTTGACACACAAATGGTAAGACAATTACTATGTACTGATTTATCCAGACATGTAAGTAACATTGTTGGAGTGTGAACTGGCCCTCGAGTGACCAGGGGTACAACCTCCCCTTCCCAATAGCTCAGCAGGCAAAAGGAGATAAGGGACTTGTGCACAAGGATAATAACAGCCCAGCCATGGCAAGTCTATTGAATGGTGAGTTATCTGGTGAACAGATGTACACTGAAAAGTCCTCAGATCATCCGACTGACACTAATTCCACTCACCTGTAAGAGCAGAAGGAAATGAAAATGGGTTCATATCCCTCTCCTTAATTATTGCCTACCCCAGCAGGTATGTAAGGGGTGATGCATGCCCATTTTGGGAACTTTGCAGGTTACTATTTGAAGATTCAGTACTTAACTATAGTTGAAACTCAGGTAAAATTCTCCTCCACTTCCTGCCTTGGACAGTAGTGATTAATATGTTTGGCCAAGGAATCAGAGCCCTGCACTGAATCAGTTAGTGAAGTATTTGTTAATAAGGAGAATACCAAATGATAAACGGATTATATGGGCAGCATAATACTAGATTATAAATAAAAGTAACATTAGAGGTAGACTGTCAATATTTTTTCGGGCAAGACGACACTGAGACACTTGTTCTACCCCTGCACATTCACATCAGTTGTGAAGGAAGCCCATGTGAGAGTTCTAGTCATTAGCTCTTCCTGGTGTTTACCAGAATGCCATCAGGTGCATCTCATAGTTCAAGTCTCAAGCAGATATGATGAGGTGGCATATCCTGCAGACATGTCAACTAAAATACAGCTGATAACAAAGCCAAACTGAGACATAAGACTAGCAGTTAAGTCTAAGATTGTGGCCTAAGCCCAGACCAACCCCACCCATTTACATACTACCAGTCGAATTCCAGCCCACTCATGAGGCAATTTGGATCAAGGCAGTCTGCTTAACCTACATGTGGACTGCCAGCAGTAGGTGAAGCAGCATACTTATCACAATACTCGGTGCACTAACCATTACTAAAACTCACTTGCTGCCAATACAAGCTCTGTATGCTATTCATGTTAAAGTGAGCACTTTAGAAAGCACTCTCATTTGGAATAATAGTCAATAAGTAAATTTTAATTTAGCCTTAGACCTTAACTTACAAGTGAGGTGGACTATACAGACTGTGTTTATTACTTAAATAGCAATATTTATTTAAAAAGGTTGTTAAACAATAAAGAATCAATAAAATAAAAAAAGTAACTGGGGCCTCAAAAGTGCTCACTTTATCGTGAACAGCCTATATCAGCTCATGGCCTATTACACTACCAGTGGTGGAAGCCAAAATAGCCTGGTGGCCATGTTAACATGGTACCAGGAAGTATGATGAAAAAAGAACCCTATTTCCTTACCTCAAATACACCCAGAAAAGAACATGCAAACAAACACATTTATATGGGTCCCTTTTGGCTCCAGACCAAATATACTAAAATCCAAACAGAAATACTTATCGTTTGGAAAGTCACTGCGAGAGAACACAATAAAAGTAAATCTTCTTGTCTCTTAAACATATCCAAATAAAATAATACCACTAGATGACTTTTATGATGTCATATTTCACTGCATTACACATTTATGTGAGGCAGAGTCCAAAGTGTCAAATTTGTACAAAATCATGTATTACAATCAACATTTGAACTGTGTATCACACACTCAAGCACAGAAAGGGTAAAGGAAATGAGGCTTGGCTTTACTGTCCATAGTAAGGTGTAACCACTCCTGGCTCAATGTGGTGCTCATTAAATATTATTCTAGACGGTGGGACTGATTTCTTATTTATTAGACCACCTCAACACACAAACAATACTGTATCAGTAAGGTTGTGTCATATTTATGGCACTCTGTCTTCTATCGGTTTTGTGTACTTTCAGACATTTTATGGCAAAGCTTGGTTTTCCAGAACTCCTATGTTCTTTTTATATTATTGTTTGTAACAGTAAAAAAAAAAGTTAACTTTGTTAAATTAATAAAATTCTTTTGTTTTTTTCACATTGCCACTGACACTTTATCTCGTGTATGTATGTTTAATTTGTTACGTAATATTTATATTCTTTCGTGGGTCATATTTTCAAATTTCATTTTTGCTTTGTGAATAAATGTTATTTTATGTTACAGTAAACATTAAGTGTGACTAGCTACAAAGTATAATTGTAGTAGATGTATATAGTTTGTCATATCAATACTATCAATAAATACTAGTTCTGTGTTCCATTAAGCTCGTTTAGAACGAGTCCTCCTTATTCCTTGTTCAACATAACATGACGCACAACATCTTGTATTACTCATCTCTATTTGTTTGACATCAAGTGTTAATTACCTTTATATTTTCCCAGTTACCTTGTGCACCTTTTTGTCAAACTTTTTGCTACGTTTTAATATTTGCAATTTTATTTAGCAGTGTGGGGCTGTGTCTGCTCTGTGCAATGCTGTGATTAAGCATGATAAGTTTTTCCTTGTACACCACATGACATAACACTCAACGTAAATTCTTCTGCTGCTGTTGAGATCATCACTTTATAAAAATATATATGTTCAAGGACTCAAAGTAAAAATCAACTTTATTTATAAAAAAATACTATATCCATATTTGTTTTGGCCTAAAACAAAAGTACGTAACCTGGTGTGGCTTTTTTTGTCTCTAGGGTGCACCCTTCCTTTTTTGTACAAAATAATTTTTTTTTAATTCTTGTTACTGCCAGTGTGCATTGTGTGTCAAAATCTACAAATATAATGTTTTTTTATTTTTAAAAGAGAAGGTGATACTCATACAACCCAGATACTCTCATCTTGAAGGAAATATGTATATTTGTTTATAAAAACCAGAAGTCCAACTATATAATAATTAAGAAGAGTATATGTGAATTTGTTTTTCAAAATTTTAAAGTATAATTTTTTTTATTGACCCCAGTATTTTTTGTCACTTATTGTGCTGTACGAATGAAGGGTTTGTGGGAAGGCTGCTTGGCCTTCTGTTACTATTGTGTTCTCTTTCACATAGTGGTTAACCAAAACATGATCACGTATCAGCTGGTCCTTGAGCATCATTTGGGGACACACACCACAAGGCATGATTCTTTGGTGTTGTGTCTAGGTGACTGCTCGGTCGGGCATGTGGTGCAATTTTGGTACCATTTCGGCCATGTGGCAACTCTATATGTGTGTGCTTTTGTTGCACTTCATAAAGCATTGTATGTTACCCTTCAGGAAAATGCAGTGAGCAGCTTTGGTAATATCAAAGACCTAGACATTAAATTTGAAAGAAGTTGTGCTGCTAAGCTAGTAGCTATTCAATAAATTTTCGACAACATTGAGAATGTGGCGAGCGGTCATTCATATCCCGGCTGAAAAATTGTTCAGCACATCTTCGTAGGTGCACTCAAAATCTTGTCGAATTACTTTTATAACCAATGCAGCAACAGCCAGGTTAGATCCCAGGGAAACATTCTTGCTCAAATTCAAGTGATATTCACAGGTGTTTCTAGTTATGATCAGTTGTCCCTTGACAGTGGTGCCAGTAATGTTGTAGACACCATGGTGTCTGGTCTTACAGTACAGTTTACCTCCCTTGCCCTTGGTGAACCTTCCACTTCCCAGCATGTACCATCTTTCAGTGTTCAGATGTCTGCCTCTAATCACTGTACTGTCTAGTTTACTAGTAGCCAAACTAACACCTGTGGCCTATGCTTCACTTCACTTCCAAATTTCCATCCTGGTACCATTTTAGTACTCCTGTACAAATGACCACCACATCAGTGTTGCCTCCCATGCATCACATCACTACACCTGTTTTTGGTAAAATTACTCACCCACTTGAACGAATATTAAAGAATTTCCCAAGTACTGATTGACTCACTGTCCCTCGCTTTTCAGATTTTTCAAAAGTAATTTTAAAGTTGATGGAACTACTCCTGAGTCACAACTGCTAGAGGTTATTTATCCATTTATGTACAGCCCCTTGAATAAGAGGACTCAAGTAGCTGTTGTACATCAGGCCACTTTTGATGGATATCATGACAATATTTTTAATTTCTTCATCCCATCCAGGTTGCCCACATATCTTGAGTTAAAAATCTTTAATAGATTGCAGGATCCCAACAAATTTTTGTTTATGTCAATAGTAAAAGAGAAGAACTGCAATCCTGAGACTTCCATTCCCTGACAGTGAAGTGGTGGACACTGTTTTGACAAGACTTGGCACCACAGGAGTGCATTCCCTTGGTCTTTGTAGCCAAGCCATGCACCTTTGCCAACCTACAGAAGATAGGGTGTGTATTCACTCACAAAACCTTAGGTATGCTGATGCTAACCGTGACAATCCGACTAATTGTTATACACTTGTGATAAGACAAATGGCCCCAAAAACTCAAGACTCTAGTGTCACCTGAGTCTGATGATGACTAGGAACTAGCTCCAATACCTCTGATGAACAGACCTCAACTCCAACTAAATGAAAACTCCCTGTGTGCCCTGTGCAATTTCAAAGACTTGGAATAATACATTGCTCACATTTTTATTTCTCTTGGTACTCAAAGGAGACAGTCTCTGACCACGTCCACCCAAGAGGACGTGGGTACCATCAGAGCCTCGATGCCGTACTGCAGCGAGGCTGCTGCTGTACCACCTTCTGCTACATTTGAACAGCCAACCAGGATCGCTGAAGGTTATCGTACAGGCCTACCCCAGTGGCCAGGACGTAGCCAAGGTGGAAAGTAGTGCTGGCAGAGCCTGACTTTGACCCGTGCCGACAACCAACCCGTCCAGTGCTGTACACCGGTAGAGCTCCAATCACATGCTGGGATTAAGAATGATTACCGCTCAGGTGTTTCTAGCCTAACACCAACCAAAATCAATTTGGCCTTATGACGAGACAACTGCCGCAGTCATGCATCAAACTTCATTTGTAGCAGAAAATATTTTTATAACAAAAATGTGTTTATATGTCTTTCTTATTATATTTCAAATAAAATTTCAACTCTTGAATACATAGTTATTTAAAAGCTATGTACTACAAACATTTATATCTATGAATGTGTTTTAATATGCATTTTCTTAACTTTATAGGTCATTTACAAAAATGACAACAGTAACACTGAAATATTAAATTTTTCAAACTAAACTGAGCTAAAAATAAAACCATAAAATCTTGTCCCTAGTGACAGATGAATGTAGAGACAGAAATAAAGAAGTAAGTTTGCCACATTAAATAATTTTAACATGGTTGATCCATAGATAAATGGATGCACCATACATAAAGCCAAAAGGACAAACAAAATTAATAATTACTACTGTTGGAAATAAACAGTACTGTACTTACAGTAACTTTGTCAAACAGTTTCCCAGTTGTGGTCCTTGTAAGGAGCTCCTCGAATTCCAAGCTCAGTTTGTGCCTGAACCAGCTGCGTACTTTCTGTGTGTTGGCAAGTTCCTTGAACAGGAACTGGAAGAGTAAATTGATTGCAACACAACTTTCTTTCTTAGGGACGTCACTGCTCTGGAGTGCCTCAATCAACATCTGCAATAGAATATGATACTTAACCTCAATGCAATTGTTGAAGAATATCTCAGAAAACAAAGATGCAAAAAAATCTAGATTTCAGTATTGTTTGCTTTAGTTAAAATAAGCACTCTGGACATCAACCTTTAAAAAATTCTCCACCCATAAATGTATATAATTAATCATAAACAATAACTGGCTTCATCTTAGCAGAATTAGCAGCAAATTAGTTTCGTATCTTAATTACTTATTTAAAATTTAATTTTCAAAATACTGGTAATGGAAATGGGGGGCTTCCACTAGTTTTATAATTGTCAGAATAATGTACAAATAAGCACAGTAATAACATGTTTCAGTTATACATAATGCTTTTACAGCTACACAATTAGTGCATCAAAATATAAAATTCAATTTATTTCTTTTACATTTTTTATTGAATAGATTAATTACAATCTTATACATCATTAGACTAACTAGGGGTGGGAAGTACATTGCAGCTTAAAAAATAATTACACTGCACGACATGTAAAAGCTTACTGTTTTCTGACATGACATATGTGTGTATATATATATGTGTGTATAAAATATATATATATATATATATATGTATATATATATATATCTTGTGTGTGTGGCGCGTGCATATATATATATATATATATATATATATATATATATATATGACATGTTGATTTTACTGAATGATTCTGCAAATAAATTACGTATTTCATATAAGCTTACGAATTCAGTACAAACAGTAAGTTAGCATGTTTTGAAAATTATACATTTATAAATAGTAACTAGAATGTTTGAAATGCATGTGGGCCAAAAAAGCAGTAATTTCAACTATTTTATAGTTTAAAATAATATTTGTTTATTTGGACTATACTGCAAATACGAGTGTAATGTTAACTTCAGTAAAACTGTGTTTATTGCTGTATCTGTATGAACAGAGACACATGCATCACATTTTGTTCTCTCATTGAAGATAAAATTTTCAAAGTTATTAAAATTTGAATGGTATTTCTATATGAACATAATTTTCCACTACTCCATCAAAACAATATGCAATTCAAAATGACACACGCTTATAAGAAGACCCTCAAAACAATGCAGTCTTACAAAATATGTTAAAAGTCAAGTCAGCCCCCCTTTTCCCTTGAAATTTAAGTCACTGAGTGCAATGTAGTTACAAAAAGGACTCATTTGGAACTCTGTAAATTTATATTTCATTATTGTTTACGCTAAATAATTAATTTAACATGTCTCATGTTTTGATCATAATCTTTATAACTCAATACTTTTGGTTTTTACGTACAACATTCATACCACAATTCACTAACTTGTTACAATATTTTTGACTATGCATGAAGCAATCTGTATTTAATAAAATTGTAGCACTGCTTGCCATAACCTAACACAAATTTCAATGTGTACCTCAATAACACATTGGGTGAACAGCTATCTAGCCAAAGAATGCCCAATGCGAATTCACACTGCAGTGTTATCTTCAGTGTCTGTTGGCAACATATGTGTACTGTGATTTTTAATTGAATGACTGGTAATATTTGACTGTGCTTATTGAAAACTATAAACATTAACAATGGCATCATCAATAACTCACCTAGTGAATTTAGTTATGAATGACACTTTTTACTTTTGCATACTTGCAAAAATATTTTGAACTAGCAGGTTCCCAATCTTTAGAAAATATTAAGAGTTGTACAGATACTAAGTACTGATATCGGCTGATACTTCGCCTTTTTCCAATGTATCTGTATCAAGTATGGTATAGGGCAGATACTTTAGTATCGGTTGTAAACAATGAAGTCAGGTTATTATTTTCTTTAGACACAAAAATGACCGTTTTCCGTATACGTCGCATGTTAAAAGAAAAAGAAAATTAAGAACAAATACTGTATTTACTCGTGAATAGTGCACCCTTTTCCCCCCTAGAATAAAGGGGAAAAAAATTGGGATGCATGCTATCTATACACGGGGGGGGGGGGGGGGGAAGACGATGGGGGAATCGTGTTAGCCATAAATTGTCCCGGGGATGTTGAGGGAAGTAGGGAACTGTCTGTTGTCTCATCTCTCGCAATTATATCACTCCTCTCCTTTCTCAGTGACCCTTCAGTTATGTGTAGGTCGAAACCCCGCTCCCCACCCTCCCAACTAATGCCACAAAACAAGAGCTGCCAGTGTTTACAGTCCCCCCCACCTCCATGTAATAACACCCAGATGGTTGCCAGTCGACAATTCCCATATCCCTCTTTGTTTCCATGGCAGAGGCTAGCGAGCCAGAGTCATGTTAGTGGGAGGGGGGAGGAGAAAGGCTGAGGAGACCCCTTTTTTTTTAGATAAGGGTAGTGTGACATTCAAGCATGGAAAGAAAAAAGAGCCCGTCACTGCTAAAAGGAGAAAGGACAAAAGAGAAAAACAAAGCTGGAAATGGTGAGTAGTAGGAGCAGAAGGTAACGGAATTTTTTTTATTTTCCAAACATAACACAATCACCACACATTAATGTGAAAAAAGAATAATTTGTTCCATACTTACTAACAGGGCGCCACAAATTTTGGTGCAATTTATATTTTAAAATTTTTTCCCTGGAACTTGATGCAAAAATCATGGTGCTCACTATACACAAGTAAATACAGTATGCGTCACTCAAAACAGTTGCACCTAACTTCACTTGTATTTCAAATCAAATGGTTTCACCTGAAAATGTTATGCAAAAAATTTTAACGAGGAATTATTATTTGTAAAGATGTTTTATTTTGTGTTTAAAGGTTGTTTTATCAGGTAAGGTTGGTGTTTCGTTGTATCTGGTGCAAAATTAACATGACTTTAAAACTTAATATTTATTTAACTCTAAGTGCAGCATCTTCGCGAATAAAATTATATGGCCAAAAACATATTCTCTACCTCTTGTCAGCAAAAAGTTGTTTGAACATCGAGCGAATTGTATTAAAAGTGTTCATTTTCAGTAACTTCTTACGGGGAAATCGGAGGATATATATTAATTAATTTCAATAGACACGCATCTTTGAATAAACTGATAATATGTAAGTGCCTATTTGACACCTTGTGCCGTCTAATAATGGGTAGGTAAGCACCAAGCCGAGTGCAGTGTAACTCATAAAAGGGGAAATCAGAGGACGTGGTTTTGAATGATTAATTATTTCAGACAGTGAAAATATCAATTATAATCACCTCAAAATTACAAGTTTTCTTTGCAGTAAAATACAATTAATTACTTTCAAAGACAGACATTTGCCACGTGTGCAAGGTGTCGCCAATAGGTAGTGGCGTGGAGAGGTCATCCTCCCCCCCTCCCCCTTCGCATAAACCAACAGACACACTGCCCAATTGATAACTTCTCTGTGCACTCTTAGCTCACAGTGCAAGCGGGACATTTTAAATTTGACTTGCATTTAGTGTCATATTATTTGCATTTTCAGAGGGTTTGAAAGCTTTAGGTCAGCTTGAATTTTGTGTCGGATTACAATAAATTATATACAGTATTTAAGGACATTATTTATTTAAATGAGTCTACGAAAAATGTTTTTAATGTATTATTAATAGTAATACTTTTTCTAAAATTCAGTGTGAAGGGCACTGGTATCGGTATTTGATATCAGGCAGTGGTATCGGGGCATCGGTATCGGAACAACTCTAAAAAATATGTCTGTAAAGTGCAAGCTGTGTATTGGATGTAAGATTGTTAAGTTAAGTATGAAGCATCCCATCACACTTGAGTAAACATAATAGTAAGAACTTTCATTGCTGGTTAAGTATGTTCTTTTAATACTGAAGGGGATGAAACTAAAGACCTAGGCTGTTCTTATTTTGCATAAACGTGGATTTCTGTACTAACATTGTCAGTATTGAAATAGACATGCTATGTAATTTATGTACTGATTTCAGTAATTCTTTACTTTAGCCAATTTCCCCAATTTTGGAAAAAATCCCAAAAGTGTACATTTTAGGCTTAACTGAACTTGTTTATTGTTTAGACCTTCTCACAACAGCAGATTGCTGTATTCTGTTTACATTACTCGCATTGCAGAAAGCAGAGTTGAACAGATTTGGTTGTAATCAATTGCCTTGGCAAGTGGTAGATGTTGAACGCTACTTTTTTACATTTCTTAAGTTTTTACCCCGCAGTTTCTAATGTTTCCATTACCTTCATAGATTTCTCCACTAGGGCATAACTAATATGTATGACTATGTGCCTGTATGAAAATGAATAAGCATTGACATCGGCTAACAGCCAGCCGCGTTAAGACCATGATGGCGCTCACCACTCACGTGACACGTGGACATGACGTGCGCAAAGAGGCCCTAACCTGAACTTTCCCGTAACGGGATATGCATAAGGAGTGTAAATCATGCCCTTTGTTTTAATTCAGGTATCAAGTGTTTTTAAGTGTTCAAAATGTATATTCTAAAATGTTGCACAATGTGTGGTTAAAAATTCAAAATGTGCACTGCACGAACAATAAGAATGCTATTAATCCCTGTGTGAACGCTGTCATAAAAGACATTAAACAAATATAGAAAATTTACAATTTAAATGTATAATGTAAATCTCTATTTAAATTATTTATGTGCCATTTATTTTAAAACATAAAAGTTTTACTTGACGTGCATAGCACTTCCGCTGGTGTGAACCCTGTAGGCAGCCATGGTAGGTCCACGCAACCCCTGCCTCTGGGTAATCCATCGAGAAGAGCTGGCAAGTTAAGACGCAGTCACGTACGCACATCAAACATTTTGCACTGATGTAGATTACAGTAGTTCACTTTTAGTATACCGGTTAACCTTTGCCTTGCATACGTTTTGCCAGACATTTCCCAAGCATTATGCTTCGCCTTATCCTAATAATTTCCGCCCTTGTGGCTTTTTAAACTTAATCGAGGAGAAAGGAGGAAAGATGTCAGAGAGGCCAAGCGGCCCACGCAACTTTGAATCAGGCGCCATCTGACTATGATAAAAGCGTTTTAGTGTAATTTCTGTTAAATGCTACATGCAATAATAAGGGTTTTATTTCTATGTATGTATTTTAGGGTTTTTGTCATGTTTAAATTGTTTTACGGCCACATCATTTGCGACGATGTAGTTAACAGCCGCCAAGTCA
Source organism: Dryococelus australis (assembly GCA_029891345.1). Taxonomy (NCBI): domain Eukaryota; kingdom Metazoa; phylum Arthropoda; class Insecta; order Phasmatodea; family Phasmatidae; genus Dryococelus; species Dryococelus australis. The sequence goes on along the minus strand of CM056999.1, from coordinate 83,264,425 downwards.
ATATCTACGTCATCTATGCGCTTTGAGGGTTTATTTGTGTAATATCATGTGCGCCATAATTAATTGCAGGGTTCTATGTATTATTTAATTCAGGGTTCCGTGTATTTTCATGTGATTAATGCTTTGTATGTGTGACCACGCTGTCTCTTTTCATGTTTGATTTCCCCACCATCAGGCGCGCTATGAATTCCTATCTGCTTAAGTTGTCAGGGGAATATTTTTCCCAACATCACTAACAATTTGTCTGACAATAATTTGCAGTTTTTACAAATAAATACTGCAATTTCACCTGCACCACGTGATCCGCTACGAATCTTATCCAGAGGCATCCACGCCATATTAGTTTGCTTTCACGCATCTGCATCTTTATTGTGACCATTCAAGTTGTGTCCCATACTGTCTATCTTTATTTGTGACAATTGTGTAATGTGTATGGTAATATTATTTCCATCTTAACCGGTATATTGTGTAAAAGGCTTGCACCACACTCACCATGTGGTGGGAGACACGCGCCCCGACGAGTCCGAATTAGCGATACCAAATAATCACACGTGTCCACTGTTCATTTCGTAATTCTCCATGTCCTGTCTTCAGGAAAAATCTACAGTCCATCCTAGTGGCTGAAGACCCCTTTCCTTGAGGAGACTGTGTTCTCTAACACCACGGAGAAGTCACCCATCTAGGAGTGCGCTAGATTAATTGCGGGCTGGGGGGAGCACCCCACGGAGTTGAATAGACACGTCCGAGTTTCAACCATAAAGTTTATCCTGGCACGATTTTGTATGAGTGGCAAAATAAAAGCAAGTCTAACAGTTCATAAAGTATTTCCTTGTAGTGACAGCAACCTCTCGCATTTTTTAGTTTTAAAATGTTTAGTAATGCAAAACGCTCAGATGAGATGGACACACAGAACCAACAACATCCCTGAGAACCCTGAGTAGCAAGTGCGGTGACTGGGAAACACGACTGGTGCCCACCTACCGTAAGTTTATTGTGTCGCTGTTTGTCTCGTGTCTCACCAGGCGGTGTCAGCCCAATAATACAATTTTTGGAATGTTTTTCTATGTTTACGCTACACTTTCCTTGATCTACACAACCCTTCTCACTATAGCATAACTCAGGATGTAGGCCAAATAAAAAATGCACTAGTGTACAAAAACTTAGATAAGAATTTTTGAAATTTTGAAATAAAACCAAGTACAATAAAACCCCTCTATTACGACCCCAATTATTACATCCACCTCTCTATTATGATCCAATCCTTAGGAACCGTGAAAAGTTTGGGGCAAAAAGGTCAAAAATTTGAGGTACGTCTTAAAATAGATACAGTAATTCCTCGCCAAACGCGGTATCTTGAACCGCGGTTTCAGTTATGCGCTGATTTGTTTTTGTAGACCTTCTCTCCAACTGCGGCACTAGTTTCTATTATCCACGATATTCAGTCTGAGGAAAATTAGCCCTTACTGATGTTAGTGGTTGTACATTTCTCAAGCTATCATCATAGACTTTGACATCTGTTGTCCCAAGCAGCAAGAAGCAATAAATTACTTAATACCAGAAGGGGACACTGGTGTATTGTCTGTGGAAACACGGGGGGGTGGGGAGTTCCAGGCCGGATCAGTAAAGACTCTCTGTCCTAGTCACATGCCACCTCTGCCTTACCCTCTCTGTCTTTTTTCGCTTCCATTATCCCTTCTCTTTTGCTGTAAAAACAGCGGCACATTACACAGACTGATTTCTTAATCGATGTATGTATGACGACTTCAAATTTAATTCACTGATCTTTTTTGTAATGATTATTTTTAAGTTTATGTGCACTCAAGCCTACGTAATATACTAATATTTTATTGTGCACAATTGTTTTTTTTTCTTGTGAAGTCAATTTTATGTGTAAAGTGAATAAAGATAAATGTGTTCAAATAAAATGTGTTCTTATGTTACCGGTACCATATTATGGCAAGTGAGGCCGTGTGCGTGTATAGGCAATGTCAAATGTTTTTGATGAAAAATTCGGGATAATTAATATTTCAAGTAGACCGCACTAAATATTTATATTCCCATAAACATTGCCGGGCCTCATCGTGCCAGTGTAGAGGCCAACACGCCACCTACATTTTGTATAAATTTAACACAGTGACGTGAATCCCATCTATCAGCATGTTTTCCCAACACCGCCGGGCCGCTGTTACTAAGTGAATCGGCACTGTAACGTCAGCAGTGGCCTCAGGAGGACGGCCGCCAGAATAATTTAGTTGCGAGCGAGCGACCGACAGCTGCCCAGCCTGAGGATCTAGGCCCTCGCTCAGTTACGTACATAGTCAGACCAAAGTGAGTGCACGGTGTGCACACACGTATTGCACAACGCCACCTAAACTTTTCAATCGCTACGTACCTCATAGCATCATATGACCCACAAGACCTGCGTAATAGATCTTTATCAATTACTTTATATTTTAACAATACATAGTCTAATCTTTTCACACACTTTCAATGGCCACGTCATACTATGTTTAGGCCTTATTTTCTACGACAAGGGGTGGTCCAACATGCCTTTCTTGGGTATCAAATTAATCAGGAGATGCCCAGCTATTAAAATAGATATATTTATATTTAATTTAAAAAGTGCTCTTTTATGCGTTAGTGACAACTGAACATGAACTTCATGCAAAAAATTGCAAGTTTGGGGGCATAGGAGTTAGGGGTGGGTCAAAATCTACCCAAAATTTTTCAAATTCTTTATTACAACACTATTCTCGGGAACCATGAGGGTTCGTAATAGAGAGGTTCTACTATAATAGTAATTTTACTGATTACTTATATCTGCAGTGTAATAATTGGAAAATTGCCCTAACATGAAGATGAAGCAAAGTCGTGTTTAATATGTGTGTCCGTACGCGTCACACGTCAATCCCTCCTCTCCGTTACGACATAGTCTCATCTGGCAGAATGTTGTGGGTGCGAGTGATGTAGAATTGTCACTCGAAAAAGCCTGGATTGGCTTCTGTAGCACTTCTTTCCTGTGCACTGCTTTGGGCTCCGGCACGTGGCGAGTCACTTTCACTCTAGTGGAAGTAGCACTGTCTCGCTCTAGCACGTAGACTAGGAGGGCGAGCAGCCCGCTAATGGGTTCTACCCCCTGGGGAGCACAGCTGTCAAGCAGTAATGTACTGGTGTAGGGTGAATACATGCATCCCTTCATTTGTCGCTCTCACAAGTCAGCTGAAGGCTGTGTTTTATTTACATTTACGACATTTAACAGATTTTAAATGGAATAAAGTCAATTTCCAGGTTGATATGAAAAAACTATTGAACAATCTATATGTATATACAAGTCTCACTCATGAGGAGTGTGACAACTAACTGTTTACCTGCCGTGGCACTGAAGGTGTTTCAAGTGGCTTTGCCCTGTAGCCTCCTAACTGGTCGCACAGCAGGTAAGTTACGTGTGACGAGTTCTAGCTGTGCTGGTTCTAAGCCTTCCATTACTTAGGCCAGCTTCTATATACATTATATACAGCATGAGTATCCTTGAAAAGTATAATATTGGTGTACAGCCCACCTACAATTAATGAAAACATATTCCACTCCAAATAGTATAAATATTCATGGAAACTGATTTAACATTGAACACATTGCAGTAATGCAGTCTATTTCAACTCTCTCTGGCTGTTTTACAGCTTGTTTTCAGTCACTGTGGGAAGTCTGTCTGGCACGGACGACCCTGCTCCCTCCTTAAGGTCTCGTGCTGCAGGTATAACAAAGTAAAATTTGACGTGGGTAGCCATGGTGACTCACGGCACCACCTTGGCTGACCTTAACAGGCAGTGTGGCAAGTGCAGGGAGATACATCTCTTGTTCCGCTGAACGTGGGTCAACTACTGGGCACCTCGGTGTTGTGTTAAGCAGTTGCCGGCTCGGGCCACCAAGCACTGAGGCACGACTAGCTGTCCCCTCCTCCTGGAAGGGCGGGTTCAAGGTAGCTGTCAGAGGCAGGGATTCATCAGCTTTCTCTGCCCCTTGGCTCTGCTGGGCTCTTCCTCTTGTCCGGATGGTGAAGCAGTGGCGGCCTCACTGCCGTTTGGCATCAAGACCCTCATGGTACCCATGTCTTCCTGAGCGGACATGGTTGGTGTCGCCGTCTGAGGCAAGGGCTCTTCGAGCACCCCTGCCTCGTTGGCATGGCTGGGCTCCTCCTGCCGGGGAGCTGGGTTAGCAGTGTTCTCAGGGTCATCAGGCACCGAGAAGCTGCAAGGTACCATGTCCTCCTGGGTGGACGTGGTCGGGGTCACCCTCTGAGGTGCCCAAAGCGCCCCACTTTGGGCACCCCTGCCTTGTCAGTGTGGCTAGTATCCTCCTCCCGAGCGGAAGGTGGTGCAGTGGCGACCTCGTTGCCATCCGGTGTCGCTGTTCTGAGGTAAGGCCTCTTTGGACACCTCTCGTCGGCATGGCCGGGTTCCTCCTCCTGGGGAGATAAGGGGGCAGCTGCTGGGTTCTCAGTGCCGTCTGGCACCAAAAGGCTGCATGGTAGCACGTCCTCCTGAGTGGACGTGGTCGAGGTCGCAGTGTGAGGCAGGGGCTCTTCGGGCACCCCTGCATCATCAGCGTGACTGGGCTCCTCCTCCCGAGCAGAAGGTGGTGCAGCAGTGGCCTCGCTGCCATCCGGCATCGAGGCTCTGATGGTACCCACGTCCTCTTGAGTGGACATAGTCAGTTTCAACATCTGAGGCAGAGGTATTCGAGTACCCCTCTTTCGTCTAAACAGCTGGGCTCATCCTTCTCCTGGAAGGGGCTGGGTGGCAGGGGTCGTTGGCGGGTCTTGATGTCCAAAGGGCTCCGTCACAACAATTCGGACACAGTGAGGGTCATGCTTGGCGGCCATCTTCCGGACGAAGTACGTCGGGGTCGAGGGCAATGTCCAAACGGACATTGCTCCTCGAGGTACGTGTCGTGCATTCCTCGTGGGTGTTGTTGGACACTCCTCTGTTCTGCGTCCAAGTGTGGTTCGAGGTCCCAGAAGGCAGCTTGATCCTGGGATACTGGTGGCTCGAGTTCAACTGGTGATGGTGGCAGGCGATCGTCATACATTTTCCCCTCTTCTTCCAGTCTGTCCTCCAGTGCCTTTCCCTCGGTGTCCTGGATTTCGGAGGGGCAAGGGCGCATTTACCCTCAGGTTACTTTGCAGATCCTCCTCTGGCATCCTCTGCCTAGTATACATTGACTTGGAATCCCACAACAGTTTAGGGTTGTTCCCATTGGTTGAGACTGGTGCTGAACTGTCCTTTAGCCTTCCTGAGCGGGTGGCTGAAGAGAAGCACAGCCTCGCCCATCCAGAAGCTTCTTCCCCTGTACTGGGCTGTTGGCATTTTCTGGTAATGTACTGGTCCTGGGTATTGTGTGGCCTCGTGGTCCGAGCTAAAGCGGTCAGTCTGACATCTTAGGTTGCTGCATCATGACAGCACACCTCGCAGTTAGAAACCTATTGCTGGATGTCTCTACTTATCCCGTCCCACATGTACCGCTCACTTATGTCCCTGAGGGTCTCTTTGGTGCCTGGATAACCGGCTTGTGGGTGGTCATGGTGGTTCCTGCATATGTCTGCTCTCAGGTTGCATGGGATCCGGGTTGTCCTCTTCGAGACCAGACGTGATTGTGCAGTTCAAACCTCTGGGGCATGTCCTCGAGAAGACACTGAATGTCTGGGTCCTTCTGTTGGTGATAACTTTATTTGGTATTGGCCGAGTTTTAACTGAAGGAGTTGGATGTGCTCTTCAGGAATTCTGGGAGGGGCCAGAGAAGCGGTCATTCTCTCCCATTCCCCGTCCTCTTTGGTGCCCCAGTTGAGTTCCAGCTAGCAGGATAATGTGTTGGGCTGGTCATTGGTTTTGCCCGGGCAGTGCTGCACTTTAGCCAAATTCAGTTAGGAACATCTCCCATCGTCATAATTTAGCTGTGGCATTTTTCGACTCGCGTAGCCATTGGAGTTCTTTGCTGTCGGTGTGGAGTATGAAATGTTTCCGTTCCAAGTAGTATCAATATTTTCTCACATTCCAGATTATGGCTAGACATTCTTGTTCATTGATGTGGTACTTTTGTTCTATGGCGTGCTGGCCTTGGCAATGACTTGAGGTTTCCAGGTGGATTCTTCTTGGTATAGAACGCCCCAGCCTGTTTTGGCAGGCGTCACTCTGCAGTAAAAGGGGACTGTTACCTTGTTGTCTCTCTGGAGTTGCTCAATGTTTTGGAAGCTTCGCTTCAGGTTTAAAAATGTGTTGCGGTGTTGGTCTCCCCGCTGCCAACGTGTTTATTTCTATAGGAGGGGGTTGAGGGATGCCACTTGTCGGGTGATATCTGGTACGTAGTCGCATAGCCAGTTACACAGACATAAGAAACAGCTCAAATGTTTCTTATTGGTGGGTTCTTCTGCCTCTTCTGTGGCTCCTATCGAGGTGGCCTGGAGGTAGTTCCCCTCTGGTGTTAGTATGTGACCCAAATAGTCTATGGCTATCTCTCCAAAACAGCTTTTGGAGAGTTTACAGGTTAAGCGATAGAATTCAAGTCTTTCTAGTATTCTCTGGAGGTGTCCACAGTGCTCTTCCCAGGCCTTTGAGTATACAATTATGTTGGCGAGATAGGCGAAATAAAACTGGCTGATAAAGCCAGTGATGTTAGCCTCTGGCTTTACTCTGAATTGCAGGATTTCATCCTCTGAAGCATAATAATGAGATGTTGTCTCCTAGTAGATACACGGTATGGTCTGTTGTAAACGGGCATGTCAGTGATTGGCCAAATTTCATGTCAAATACTACGCATCTTACGTAGTGATCCCCCTTGGTCAAAAGCTCCAGCATGGTCAGCCAATATCTGCCGCAGCTGAACGAATTCTGCTTCTGCTAGTTGGTAATTAAATTCTTTGGGTGCTATAGGAGATGGAATTATCGCATCTGGGCCGTGTTCCCAGTTGTCAGTCACCCTATGCTAGTCTCTGATATAGATATGTAACTGGTCGTGATCCATTGCGCATTTTTGATGGTGGAGTCTTGGTTGCTCCAAGATTATCTAGTCTGTAATATCGGGTGAGACTACGAATTCTACGTGGTTTACGCGATGGTATATCCCTCCTGTAAGGGTAGTTCGACCATCGACCTTGAGGGTCTGGTTATGTTGTACGCTATGCACTAGGTGAATTTGTTGGCGAAGTGTAGCTCGCTGTGCAGGGGTGAGCAAGTTACTAAGTATGAAATTCCCAGTGCAGCAGAGTCTTAGAGGGCGAGTGCCCGATGTCCATTGATTTCCACTTCTATGTGTGGAGCTTCAACTGGGTCAAATTCTTCAGGTAATGTTTGGATGTAGACAGGCCTGTGTTCTCCGGTTGTGATGGCCCGCTTCACACCCTGGTTCCGGCCTGGTTCTTTAAACTTCTGTCCCGTGCCGCAGGGGTTCAGGTGCTCCTGTTGTTCCTCCTTCCCCTACTCACCACCTGCCTGCCTGCTTGACTGGGCAGTCCCGGTTAAACTGCAGTTCCAGACAGAACCAGCACTTATGAAGCGTTGTGGGAGAGGGAGAGAAAGGGTTCCCTTTCTGCTTGCGTGGCATGGTGACCTCCTGGCTCTTACTGCTGTGTGTTTTGTCCTACGTAAAAAAATTACCACAACTGATTTATTTGCAACAATTGTTGCCAAGTTTTTTTTAACCCTTACAATTCTAACCAAACACGCAACCAATAGTTTACAATAATAAGATCATAAGATATAGTGTCAAAGATTGTGTGATTAATTCTCATTGCCGCCAACCTAAAAGTGTAGTAGTAAACACGTAAAAAGAATAAAATTTCAAGACAGTTTCTCATAGTCGCCAACCTACAAATGCAGTAAAGATGTAGAAAGAAGAAGAAGGAGAATTGTTGCGGAATGAACACGATACTATCGCTAGCACCAGTTATCAATTTTTCGTGTAGTTTTGCATTCATAGCGTTCAAAAAAGAATGATGCGCACAATGTTTGGCGAAAGTATTGAAGAGAAGTAACTAAAACAAAAATAACTGGAATGAATCATCAAAAATCCATTGTATTTCATAGCTAAATTATTGTTCCGAATATATTTTGATTTTCAGACAGAATATCTGATCGATGGATGAGGGTAAAATTAATGATTTAAGGGTTGCAGCATGGGTTTTTTTTTTAACATTGTTTATATAGGATATTTGTTGGGACCGTAAAAAAAAAAACTACTGATATGGAAAAATTAAACAAATAGGATCTCAAAAACAAGGTTTCACTGTACGTCCTAAACGCGCCACGCATCAATTCATTAGAACAAACACTACATTTTATATTGCTAATTCAAGAGCAGTGAAATATCTACAGACTTGGCAAAAAGCATCAGTAAGAAAATCCATTATATTAATATTCATCAATTCTAATTTTAAAAGGCATTATTTTTTTTATCTAAACTGAAAAAAATTGTGAGCATGTCAATATTCACAAACCAACATTTACTGAAATTAAAGTGTACATGTGTATAGTACTGATTACAATATTTATTACTTTTCATTGTTTATTTCATGAGTACGCAGTTGATATATGAGCCAGCTGATTTATATACCAGCTGAAAGTCACATGGCAGTATTTATTTTTATAAAGAAGCAGAAAGATGCACAACCAACGGACTGAAAGTAGAAACTTAATCATGAAGAATCTAAAATGCAATCCACTGTACTGTATAATTAAAACTCGCATAAGTAGGCAAGTTACGGTATTATACAACCGTGATGACATGTATGCACAAACAACATTTGTTACAAAAATGTCTGAAGTATACAATTAGGACTAGAGGTGGTCAGGCTCAAACTGTGGTACAAAGAAGACACTGACAGGCATTCACACCACCTCTCCCTGGACTAAATTAATAAACCAACCACTGCCACACTCATCCTTCAGGCCCCACGGGCATCCTTTTATTATGTCCTACTCTTTTTCTGCATGACCTGTAGCCGTTATAAGTAACGCTCTATGGTAGTCCAATTTTTGAAGCCAGTGCAATTTTTTTTACCTTTTAGTTCCTTTGATGTCATTTCTGAAGTTTTACTGAAGATTTCATAAACAAAAAAAAAATTTCCCACCATTCGGAACAATTCCAGTACATTTCCTTGACATTTCCCGCAGCATTTCAAATCCTGTACATTTCCCACTTTTCCCGCATTTCCAGATAGCTGGACTCTTTGACATCTCAAAGCATTTATTTACATTACCAGAGTTCTAACTCAAGTCTATCCACATTATTCATGATAGCTGTGTTGACAGAAAAGAAAGTAGTCCAATATTGGGACATGTATTGGCTACTGCAAGCTTTGGGTACGCACTCTATCCCATTTTCCTTCAACATGTCCATGTATGCAACTGCCCACATTGCGAAAAAGTTTTTTAAAAACACTAGTAGTCTGACCTGTGGCTTACCAAGCCCCAAGCATGTAACAAATATAATGAAGCTCAAATTATTTCTAATTTTATTTATTGGTGTCACTGTATGTACTACAGGCAAATGGGTTCCAATATAAATGAAATAACATTGCAGGCACAACAATGCTAGCTGTAGTCACACTGCACGTTAAATTAAGGTGTTAGTTCCTGGTTCGTCCACCCATTACCCAAACACTGACAAATGCTGGCCACACCTACGTGTACACATCACAAGCAATTGAAATCAAGCCACATACCTGAGGGAGACGAACCTGTCCAGTGAAAGGTTTTGATGGCGGGCCGACATACGGAAGCTGCATTATGTAGCTGTTGAAGAGGAACCATTGGGCGGTGAGGGTAAGGATGATGCCGGCCACCAGGGACACGAGCATGAGAAACAGTAGAAGCAACACGTCCATTCCTGCTGCCTGTCATCTGCTCCCTCTCCTCCTGGCAAGCCGCATCAGTCTAGTCTATCTGCCGGCCGCCATGTTCGTGTCAGCACCGCTCCATCACAACCCTGCAAGTTAATCAAATCACTTACCGTCATGGACATGAGAAGAGCATAGGAATAAGAATATGGTTCTTTCAAAGAAGTAAAACATTTACAACTAGTTTTTAAGCAACATAAATGCAACAAACATCCATGACATGTCATACAAATAAAATAGTTTATCTTAAATAATATACAATACAGTATATTATATACAAATGGATAAAACAATTATTAAACTATAATTATAGAAGAAAAAAAACAGGGAGAACTTGACGTCCTCTCAGCAGGGACTTGCCTTTTGGAGTTCGTAGCTAAAAGAAATTTATTTGTTACAAAAATTAATATTTCACTCAGTTACAAGAATGATTATGAACAGTAATCATTTATAAACAATTGTTGTAACGGATATCTCACATTTCATTCCTTGCCTCTTTCTGTTGATGCCCATGCCTCATATACACATACTCTTGCCTCTATTTAACAGTGCCATAATACTGCTCTATAACTCTTCAACACTATCGATTCAGTTATGTGGTTAAGGGTTCAACCTACTTGCAATTATTTTGCATGTGAGACCTGGAAGCACGTGAACTCTAAGGCAGACTCTTGCTCACTCACCACTCGCCTCATCGCTTCTACAGGCAAGGCACTCAACTGGTGTACAGTCTTTCCATCAGTGACTCACTTAAACGCGACTTTAAATGATGACCTCATAGTTTTATGGCATGCAAATACAGGAAATTCATAAAACAATTATTTAAGAAACAAAAAAAAACTAGCTTACAAATTTCTATCAATTCAGTACTGAGTTGTGGGAATTAATTAAACCAAAATGAGAGTATAGGTCATTCACAGTAAAGTGAACACTTTTTAAGGCCCTTTCAAAATGCATTAACCCCTAATAAATATAATTTATTGCAGCCTCAGAGGTTAACTTATCAGAGCAGTGAAATGTATACACCGTGTTTATAGTCATGTGACCATGTTTATATTAAGAAGTGGTGGAAAGTTAGAAATGAATTGAAATTAAAATTTTAGCAGGGCCTTAAAAAGTGCTCACTTTGCCATGAATAGCCTATAGGAAAGTTTGTCTTCAAATACAAAAGGCCAATCAGAATTTAAATAAATGCTAAAAACCTTTCTTTTATTTCTTACATCTGTTTAAAATAAGTATATTACGAGCCACATATCTGCACACCTGGACAATGGTCACAAACAGCCACACTAAAGGGCTGCTATCTCATGGAGGGTGGTAAGGAGAAGGAGCCGGAAATCAGAGAATACACTATAAATTCTTCCTACTAACAGTCAGCACTATGATGGTAAATTAGTTTTGCAAGTTCAAAGTAATCGATCTATGAAATATTTAAATAGTAAATATATGTAATGTTAATAGTGAAAGCTCAGATGATAGTGGTGTACTCACCAATAGTGGATGGCTTTGAAAATATGATGGGAGTATGAGCAAAAAGTGGTCACCATGCCAATGTCTTCTGATATAATCTGTTTGGTTATACCCCACCCTTTGCAATCACTCTAATGGATTCCCGGAATCATCAGTACATCCCTCTTCCTTGAGACATTACTAAAGCTCTCAGACATCTGGCACCTAGTATAATACAGTATGATATGTGATGATAGCTTAGAAATAGGAAAGAAAATGTGAGACTGGGAAAATGCTGTACAGCAGAAATCTTTAGCATCAATGAGGCGGAGAGAGATACAGCAAAAGAATGTGACTGAGGTAAGTGTAGTGGGAGGTATGAAGATGCTGAGAAAACCTACAAGATGCCATTTCCCCACATACAAATTAGGACTGAGAATCGAGGCCTCAGTTATTGGTACAGGGTGTTTATCAAGTTTAAATGATTTTTATGGTATTGATTGTTAAACAATGTACAATTAAAGTGATGGTTTTAATGAAGCATGTCCTTGCCCAAATCAGTAAAACAGAAGTCCAAAGTCCCCTCCCAATTAAGTAAAACAGGAATACAAAGTGTCCCCTCTGAAATGAGTAAAATAAAAGGCCCAAGTCCCTCTTCAAATTAGAAAATTAGAGACCAAAGTCTCATACACAAATTATTGAAATGGGAGTCTGAAGTTCACCTCCCAAATTAGTAAGAAGGGAGTCTAAAGTCCCCCCAACAACCATTTTAATGAAACAGGAGCCCGAAGTCCCTCCTACCCTCCAGATAAAAGTGAAATTTTATTAAAGTGATAAAGCTCACTATTTAACCCATTTGGTTCTGAATTCAACAAGCTAAAGAGTTGCAGCTTTGAAATATTTTGGTGCATTCTCTGTAATTGCATCTAGCATAACCATAATTCCTCAACTTTAAACAACTTTAAAGTTACAAAGCTTGTTGCAACCAATGAACAACATGCTTCGTGTAGCATTAACTAATAAAAGTGAGAGGAGCAGAAACTTTCACAAATCAGAAAATCAGAGGAAGATGCTCAAAACTCTGGACCACTGATTCCTTGCTGCGCACAGTACCTACCAGCCACGAGTATTCTTCAAGTGCAAGGTGTCCTCACACATGGACACAGAGACTAGACTGGTTAAGCATTTTTACACCTGTGTGTTTGTGACTACCAAGAGTGTGGAGGCATGCACAATTACGATGCTTTTATCTTGTTGTTTCCATGTTACTAGTATAATGACTTTTCCCAACATTACAATATCAGGAAACCAGTATACTCAAACACACACAACAGATAGCAGTAACAATGCTGCCATGCATCTTTCTTGTACCAACACACTTGATAAGGTGACACTGGAACCCAGTGCATCTTGAACAGCACAAAGAAAAGCTTATCCAACCGAAATTGTCACCCACCTCATTCCCTGTAACATTCCCACAAAATATTATAACTAAACACCCACCTGGATGGGTGTCTCACTTAGGATCAGGAGTCGAGGGTGGCTAGCAAATTCCCTGACATTTCCCTGAATTTTCCAGGTATCGCGTTAAATTTACCTAACCAACTTAAAATACAAATATTACATAGATTTTTATGTTTTTCCTAAAATAAATTACAAATTTTTTTATGGTAAATGGAAATATAACCTCCATTTATGGATGCTTTCCTATGCAGAAACAAATATTTATATTTAAAAAAAGTAAATTTAAAAAATCCTGGCAAGAAAATATGTGTAATAATAGTTGCAATTAAACATACAACAAAATTGTCCCCATGCTCATAAATCTTCCTATGAAGGTGAAATAATATAAAGTAACATTACAATTCATAAGATGCATAGCAGAAATGCTAGAATCCAATATTTATTTTTTTACTAAATATATTTTAAACTATCTTATCTAAATTCCCAGACTTTTCCAGGTTTTCCCCAATGCTAGCCACCTCGAGGACAGGCATGAAGAAGAAATCTCAGCTGCTGTGTACTGCACACACATATTCATGGTTAATGTTAACACATAGCTTGCACCTTAAAAATTTATATCTAAACATTATAAATACATTTTCCCCCATGGAATACCAGACATCCTGGCACCTTATGATGCTACAACACTGTGGGAAAGGCAATGAAGTAAGACATAAAATAAATGTTCAATGTTCTAAAACACAAAACTAATAATAATTTACTACATGCAGTGTGACATTTTTTCTTTGTTTACATGCTAAGTTTATACTTATGCAGACACAATAAATCTGCATAGATGGAACTGAAATTGTTATGTAAAGTACAGACAGTGTGATTGTGACAATGTTTTATTGAGTTAAAGACTAGCCATTGCTCACAAATCAAAATAACTACATCTGATGAGGCTGAATACCAAAATAACATTCCACTACTGAATTCCAAAAATTATTTTGCATAGAAGATACAGTTCAGGCAGAAATAATAAACTGTTAGAATGCTGCAGCTCCAAAATTTACAGCAACCACTGAATGCCAATCAAAATAATTTGAACAGGTAAGCATTGTTTTCCTTATACAAACTGTGTCGAGATACCTTCACAGATAACATAGCAGAATGTGTGTTAGCAAATTATGCATGACAAGATCCTAGCTGGTACCACAGTATGGTCAGTTTTCTCTAAGGATTCAGATTGATGAAAACTATGTTTTCATTTTCTAGGGCAAAGGAGAAGAGCTGCACAAATATGAGGCGTAACTACAAATTCAACATAAGGAGGCAAGAGTGAAAAGCAGATTTGGACATGTGATTTTTGTAAATAGTTTTTTGTAATGAGTAAATTTTTGTAATGAGTAAAGACAGTGACCTTGCAGTTTTAATTACTAGTACTGTTTGAATTTCCAGTGTAGCATGGTGCTGTTGGTTGGTAGCCCTAGTGCTGCTTCTTGGGTTTGTGGGCTTGACTGAGCCATAAGCTAATCTGGCAACCAAGCTGGTGATCAGTGGTGGTGTTCTGCTCGCTAAATCATGTTCTAAAAAAGTGTGAGAGTTGCATCTATTTTTGATCCAATCTCTGTGAACATGAAACATTTTTTGTTCCCTGAAATGAATCCATTCCTGTTTTCATTTAGGTTTAGCATTTACTGTGAGAATTATAATTTCAACATACAAGTAATTCTTTTCATTTCAGCAAGTGTGGTGCATATTTTCTTCTCACCATGCCCTTTTTTTTGTTTTCAGGATGTGTGTAGAATATTTTCACTTTGGCACACATGGTAAAACCAGTATTACGGTTGAAGTAAAGCAACTGGCTATAGAGTACTGCACCAGACTATACAACGTGAAGAACTCATAAAAAAATAGTACAGATACCATAAAAACTGTCAGAAAAGTGTGATTTATGCTGTACATGACAGAAGAATGTATATATTTTGCAACATTATAAAATATTTTACTAAAATATACTTTTCAATGTAAAAAAATTATTGATTAAAATAGTATGTATTTTTAACCACATTTAAGCATATTTCCATTCAGGATGCTTCGGAGAGCAGAATTTACAAGAAAATCTTCTTCAAAAAAGATTGTCATAATATTTACTGTGATCATGTGTAATAAAATCATAGTAATAATTTATCATATCAAATTTATAATTAACGTTATTTACATCAGTTTCAGCCATAAATGTTTGTGACTAATTGACATGCATAAAAATAATTATAAAAATTATGACGATATTTCATGACAAAGATTTTCTTGCAAATTCGTCTTTCTGAAGCATCCAGAATAGATATACGCTTAAATTTTGTTAAAAATACATACTATTTTAATCAATTTTTTTTTACATTGAAAAAGTATATTTTAGTGAGATATTTTATAATGTTGCAAAATATATACATTCTTCTTCAATATACAGCTTAAATCACACTTTTCTGACAATATTTATGGTGTCTGTACTAGTTCTTTTACGAGTTCTTCAGATTGTATAATTAGGTGCAGTGCTCCATAGGCAGTTGCTTAACTTCAACCTTAATGACAAAAATAATTAACTAGTAAAATCATATCAGAAGGAGGTTGGGCGAGCATCTCTGCTACAATCCTGTAACCATGCTGCTTTGCTGCTCATGGAAGTGATAAAATTTCCTTCCTTTGTAATTCTTTGTCATTGATATTCTTATCAAATGCTCCTCAGCTTCGATGATGAGCCAAAATAGCAGGCAACATCTTGTATTTGTTTTCCATGCTTCTTAATAATACTGAAATCTCATCACTGGAAGAGAAGAGGGTGGGGCAGGATTGCGTATCTGAAACCTTAAACCTTTCCTCTGGGATGAGGCTCTATTTAAGATTCAATCCTTACTAATGTCGGACTCAAAATCAAGTGTTGCAAAATTTGATTGATAAGCACCCGAGAGAGAAGGATAATGATGGACACTCATCACACCCAAACTTACTGCCTCACCATCTTGGTATTAACTGCTCCTCCTGGGAATGCTGTAAGATTACTTGCAAGATACTAGATACATGCGCGCTGTGCACTGTATAGTTCCACGGACACACACACTATATAGTACATGAGAATATACAACACCAAGAGTAGATGCAGAGGAACGTAATAAACCAAAATGGTGACAGACATTTTTGCTGTCCCTGCATTTAGCAAAGCACTCAGCACCCAACAGCAGATACAATTCTCAGAGTTGGAGACATTCCTGTTCAGCCAGGACCAAGAGCAAGTCTGCATTACTAATGATAAATACCTATGTACTGCTACATGTTCAATCAGGTGAGACCAGAAAAAGAAAGCACTAAATGTGCATTATGAGAACTTCTCTACTGCTTTTAGAGCAACAGAACAAGAAACATGACAGGGTTTTCAGGAGAGCAATTATATGCATGGTCTTAAGTGTATAAGATAGTCAACAATAGTGATGATAATGAGTGACTAGATTTGCAATTGAAGACACGAGTGGATTAAGGTGTTATGTACCTATCTTTCACACATCATTATCAGAAATCTCAGAAATGTAATGAAGCTATTGACTCATCAAGGCCAATACTAAGAAAAATTACATGATGCCCTTGACACTGTGGTAATAGCTACGCACTGAGAACAACAGTTGAACTTACGTCATATCAGCATTTACCATTAAAATGGAAAATTTCAGCTCAGGTAGCTTCTGAATCAAAGGTGAGAGTAGTCCAATTGCATTTGCTATCAGTATTTTCCTAATTTTACTGCTAATCCAGTAAAATTAGGGTCTGACCCACCGATTCAAAACAACAAGCTAAAATCTTCAATAGTGTGTTAAGGAAGTTCTCCAGTTCATGATACAGAAAATCCCAAGAAATCCTAACATGTGTTTTCTACCATTTTGAATTTTAAATTGGTTATGGTGGATTTTTTAAAGCATTTATCCAAAATAATTTTGAGGGATTATTATTAGTCATAGAGACAAGCAATTTTTTTTATGATGCCCCTTTAAATGGGCTACTCAAATATAACAAAAATATCAGTTTCAAAATCATTATTTAAAATCCAAGAGATTTTAAAATACAATGTAAGTATGGTTTTTCAAAAAAATTCTAACACTTTTATGAAAAGCGCCTGAGCCATGCAATATATTTAAAAATGTTTCAAACAAAATCCTAGACTGTCAAATTTATCAAGCCCCGGCAAATGCTGACATGATATTTACTACAGTAGCTTCACTGATAAGACTCAGAGCTTCAGTTTGTAATAGTAGGAGATGATACAGATTTGCTTATACTCCTCACTGCATTATCTAAATAAGACAAGGACATTACAATGCTTAAGCCAGGTAAAAAGAATCATCCAGACAAGGTCACCGTAACTGTGGATTGCAAAATGTTTTGGGGGAAAACTCAAGGCATATTCTCTTTTTTCATGCAGCTACAAATTTGTGATACGACTTCCGCACCATTCAGAAAAGGGAAAAAGTTTTAATTTCAGAAACATATGAGTAAACGCTACTTTTTGGGAAATAATGTAAGTATTTAACAGCTCAGCATTATCAGCGGAAGAAGTCTCTATAGCAGTAGTAGACTTTCTCATAGCTATGTATAGATAAAAGCCAGGCAGCAATTTGAACATGGCCAGATACCGAACATACTTAAAAAAAAGCCAGTTACAACACTTAAGGAAGCAGCTCCCCAATAAATTTTACATCTTAATGCATGAAACTGCAAGTCAGGATGTGAACGGAATATGTGAGTGCTACAGAGTAGTTTACCGTACTAAAATGTGTGGTTATTGAAGTGATTGTGGTTATAGCAGCAGTGAACCAACACAGGACGAGGATATATGGCAATCTTGATAGAGACATCAAAAATGATGAAAGTGACAAGCAACATTAATGTGATGAAGCGTGTGAGGGGCCGTCACCTGTACACAGATCTCATCACTTTTAAAAAATTAAAGTCAATGCGGGAGAGACAACTTTTAATTTATTCAGTGTTATTTCTTTTGTAAATGCAAAGTGAAAAGTGTAAAAACAAGCATTACTTAAAAACTGTCTGCTGTCTTTGCATGGAAAAATAGATGCTACAAAGCATCTCCAGGGAGAACCATAATTTTATTCTTCAGCTACAAGGTTTTATACTACGTAATTTAAGAGCAAATCTTTCTTGACAGCCTTATGTATTTTTTACGCTCTACAAATTTTGTATGAAATATTTCTTAAAATAATGCATGAATATGGCACATTTATTAAAAATATAACAGTGTTCTCAGAAAACCATTGTAATATTTCATTTTAAATTATCTTGGATTTTAATTTATAATTATGAAGTTGATATTTTAGTAATATTTGGAAAGTCCATTTAAAAGGGAATCATTTTTAAAAAAAGAACACGTCTGTAAGAATGAGTATCTCACAATATAATTTTGAATAAATGGTAAAAAAAAAAAAAAAAAAGGAACACCAGCGTTGGGATTTGTTCAGACTTTTTGTATCATGAACTGGGGTACTTTCTTGACACACTAGTGAAGGATTCAGCTTGTTCTGAATCCGTGGGGATGGCAATCATAACTGACCCCTTTGTCCATGCAGTACTATTGATCTCCCCTAGGCCCGACACTCCCCTCCTCCTCATTTTTGCATAAAGCGTTTGACAGGGCAAACATTCGTACTTCTTAATTATGTGCACAAAAAACCCTCCCCCTCCGAAGTGTAATAGGGGGAATGGCAGCACAAAAACCCTCCCCCGTGGAAGTGGGGGGAAGGGGGGACAACAACCATAACTGACTATTCCCAATAGAGCAGTATCAACCCCACTAGGCCTGTTCCCCTCCCTCACACCGTTTGGTCATAAAGTGTTTGACCAGGCAAACTTTCGTTCTTGAATAGTCATGGGGCACAAAAACACCTCCTCCACGGAAGTGGATGGGTAGGCAACCATAACTGACTCTATTCCCCATGGGGCAGTATCGACACCACTAGGCCTGTTCGCCTCCCCCTCACAATTTGAGCGTAAAGTGTTTGAGCAGGCAAACATTCGTTCTTGATTAGTCGTGGGGCACAAACATCTCTCCCCCTCGGAAGTATAGAGTTCTGCAACCATAACCGACTCTATTCCCCATGGGGCACAAACACCTCTCCCTCTCAGAAGTATAGGGTTCAGCAACCATAACCGACTCTATTCTCCATGGGGCACTATCGATCCCCCCTAGGCCCATTCCCCAACCCCTTACAGTTTGGGCGTAAACCATTTGACCGGGAAATCTTTCGTTCTTGATTAATTGTGAGGCACAAAAACCCCTTCCCCTGGAGGTGGGGGGAGGGAGGAGGCAACCATAACTGACTCTATTCCCCATGGGGCACTATCAATCCCCCCCATTTACGCTCGTTCCCCTCCCCCTCAGCGTCTGACCGGGCAAAACTTTCGTTCTTGATTAGTTGTGGGGCACAAAACCCCTCCCCCCAGAAGTGGGGGGAGAAGAGGTCAGCATCCATAACTAACTTTATCCCCCATGGGGCACTATAGATCCCCCCTAGGCCTGTTCCCCTCCCCTTCACCATTTAGGAGTAAAGCGTTTGACCAGGCAAACATTTGTTCTTGATTAGTAGTATAAAGATATGTGGGTGTATCGGAGGATTTGAGTCAGATAAACAGAGAGTGTTGCCTGCATATTGAACAATTTGCATGTTGACAGGTACCTGGTGAAATTCATGTTTCGACCTTGGTTTCCCAGCAAAAAAATGTATTAATGCACAACTTCTTCCTGCCGCGAAGTAGTTGTATGTGCCAGCAACATAAGTGAATACAATAACATCACTATTGCACACAAGTGTTGAAATATGGCTACACAACTGCAATTTTACACAAAAATCTTAACTACACAGCTTCCCAAAGTGTAGCAAGCGCAAAGGGCCACATTGATTTACATCATATTATTTCCTCAAATTGTTTTATATTGATTTCAAATACAATTTGGGCAAATTAAATGAAGCATATATTATATCCCACATTTTCCCTGATCTTCATAGCCCTCCCCTCTATTGCAATTCTTAAGACCCTGCTACAATGAGCCGATGATCTGCAGTGCCAGTGCTGACAATTGCAGTGCCAATCCCTGTTGCAATCTCCACCAGTACTGAATAAATACGGCCTACATTGGGTACAGTACTGCAATTTAAAAAAACTGTTACGTATTTGCACTGCAATCATTTCGAACAGTTTGTATTATCAAATTAACTTCAAATTTCAAGAGAGTGATTTGTGGAATTTTAAATTGTATTCTGAAATTAGTGAAGGGTGTAACTATTTGGTCAGACATTAACCAGAAACCAGCAGGTAAGATCTTTTGTTCTGTAGCCGTCAAAAAACTTTAACATTATAATAGGATTAAATTCTGAATATAATATAAGGCAGTTGAATTTTAATTTCTTGCATAAATTATCAATTTTGATTGTTAATTCTGAGAGGTAATTTAGTATTCAGATCTATTACAACTAATTTTGTTGATTGAACAACAACTAATATTTTTACTGATTAAAATTTCTGGATTTTCTGCACTGAATATTTTTCATATAACATCGAATTCTCAATTTTTCCACGTTTCATATCTGCAAAAAAACTACTGTTTTCACACACATACACAATTGAATGGTTTATGTTTTGTGTAGTACTTGAAAGAAGTTTTAATATTTTATTCTCAAGGGTAATATTATGTTTGAGTGTTTTATTTCACACAAAAGGTATGAAATTTTGTGTCTTGCTAAGTCTAAATGCAAAAGGGTAAAAGTGTCTTCACATAACTCAGAATTCATTTTACTGCTAATGTTGACGCCGTCGGGTGAGACACGAGACGAACGATGACACAAATTACTTACTACTGATATGGGCACCAGGGAGTGCTTCCCAATCACCTCACTGTTGAGATTCAGGGATGCTGTGGGTTCTGTGTGTCCGTCTCACCCGAGCGTACTTACGATACACTTTGCAATACTAAACTTTTACTAAACATTTAACACTTGAAAAACACATGTTGCTAGGACACTGCCACTGGAAATAAAAAGGTGGAACACTGTGATGCTTGCTTTTATTGAAACTGTTCATACAAATAACGTACCAAGCAATTTAATGATGAAACTCGGATGTGTCTAGCTAACTCCGTTTGGGTGCTTCCCAGCCCGCAGTTACTCTAGCGCATGTCTATATGAATGACTTCACTGTGGTGCTTGAAAACAAAATCTTAACACGGGAAGAGAGTCGACAGCCACTAGGGTGGACTGATGATTTTTCCCTAAATATAGGCCATGGAGAATTACAAGATGAATCAACAGATGATACATAAGCAGGTGTGATTATTTGGCATCACTAGTGCAGACTCGCCGGGGCTCGCCCTCCAGCATGTGGTTAGTGTGATGACAGCCTATACACATAGCCGGCTACGACAGAAATAATATGACCGTACAGAAATTACAAAGTAACATAAATATCAATGAAACAATGGAGCACAAGATGAGTAGTCACAATAATCACGCACATGCGTGAAAGCAAGTTTAGATGGCAAGGATGCCACTGGATAAAGTTCATAGCGGGCCACGTGGTGCAGGTGAAATTGCAATATTTCTTTGCAGAGACGCCAAATTAAATTCAGACAAATTGTTATTTCTGTTGGGACAATTATCCCCTTTACGAATAAAGCATTTACGGCTTGTAGCATACCCGATGGCAGAAAAAGCAAACATGAAAGTGACCGCGTGGTCTACACAAAAAGCATCAATTTACGTGAAAATTACATGGAACCCTGAATAAAATTGACATAGAACCTTGAATAATATTATGGCACCATGATTTTACACAAATAAGCCCTTAAAACGCATTGATGGTGCAGATACGTACTTGGCGATATCTGACCGCGTGGTCATATGTGATGTGGCCGTAAAATGATCAAACATGAAAAATACCCTTAAATACATACATGGAATTAAAGCCCTTAAAATTTCACACAGCAATAATACAGAAATTACAATGGAACACCTTTAGCAGTAGCAGATGGCGCCGGATTCAAGTTTCGCAGGTTGCGTGACCTCTCCGACATCTTTCTCCTCGATTAAGTTTTGAAAAAGCCGCAAGCGCACAAATTATTATTTAAGAGGAAGCATAATGCTGGGGAATGTCTGACAAAACGTACGCAAAGCAAAGGTTACCCGGTATACTAAAAGTGCTATGGAAATCTTCATCAGTGCTCAAAAGTTGTAGTGCGTACCATGCAGGGTCTTACCTAGCCAGCTATCCTAGACAGCCTGCCCAGAAGCAAGTGTCACACAGACCTACCATGGCTGCCTACGGGGTTCACATAAGCAGAAGTGCTCTGCATGCCGAGTAAAATATTTTATTATCGAAAAATAAAAGGAACATTAGAAATTAAAATATGAATTGACACTATACATATTAATTTATAATTTCTCATCTTCTTTGAATGTCTTTTATTACGGCATTCTGACCAGAGTAGAACTATTCATAATTTCCAAGCAGCACGCAGTTTGAATTTATAACCAAACATTTTCCAATATTGACAAACATACATTTTATAACCACATTTTAGACCCTGAAAAATAAAGAAGACACATTTTTACACTGCAAATAATATTCCGTTAGAGGAAAGTTACAATTGGAGCCTCCTTGTGTACATGCATGTAAACGTGTCACGTGCGTGGTGAGCACCGTCATGGGCTTTACTGCCACTGGCTGTTAGCCGGCATCAATATGTCAAAAGTATCACATTAATTACCTACCTGGGTTTGTCTAAATAATCAGAAATACTTTCATTGCATTTTATAGACAAAGCATTTTCCCCATGGTATGTGTAAAACAAAGGGAAACCAATGCACCTGGCATCAGTACAGTCCAGTTACATGCCACGAGCAAAGAGAAAGTAAGCGGAGTAGTAGGAATTCTGCTAAGCATCACATACACACCCGACAAACCTCTACATAATTAATCATTTTAAATTCCCTTTTCTTTTCACACTACCATTTTTATTATTTGCGTATACATATACATTAAAAGTAATATTCATAAAGCATGTGAGATAGCAAACAGCAGCAAGTGCTCAGAACCAAAATTGCCTACTCCATTATTTATGGTCTAACACCATATTTCATGAATGAATAAGAAAATTTGTTAAAAGCCTGTAGTAAGATTACTGTAGGTTTTGATGAATCCCTTAACAAGGTAGCTCAGTGTCAGCAGATGGATATGGCTGTATGTTTTTGGGATAATGATGCAAACATTGTAAGTATAAGATACTTAACATCCATTTTTTTAAAACATACCATACCATTTGCAAAAAAAACTGCATTTATCTATAGATGGGCCAAATGTTAAGGTGGAATATCAAACGCCATATCTGCTTGTGATTTGCATGCAGAGCTAACTACCTAAAGCGACGGCAGATACAAGCAAAATTGCATGGACGCAGTATATACGAGTTTCCCATAAGGTAACACTATCATCGCCTAAATAGGACAGAAGCTGCCAAACATAACAAAAAATGGTGTAGCACACTGCTATACACTGTTGCCAGGCCTCTTTACTAACACACTGCCGACTGGTCAGCGGTGGTTCCTCAGCTCACGTCGCAGAGGATGACAGAAATTTATTGCGCTGGCCATTTATGTCTCAAAATTTTCAAACCCCATATAAACCAGTACAAAATACAGACAAGAACCCTTTCACAGTTATAAATATGTTTCATTCCAATTAAATACTGTAACATTCGCAAATGTACGTCGTTCACCTTATATAATTGACATATGTTATTTTCACACTCATCCATATATAATATTTCATGTACATTTGTATGCAAATGCTTTCCATTTATGTCGCTAATGTAACTTAACTTTTATTTTTATTTAATTTATTGTTATTTGTGCTTACTTTCACCCGAAGGATATTTTTATTTAGCTGTATGATGGCAATCATATAATAATCAAAAGTATTAGGTTAGCTAGTTTTATTTTTGTATTTCTTTATATGTAAATAATTATATTTTTATTTTCGGTCTCCTTTTGTGAATACATTTCAGGGTTTACTGTTTATATGTCAACATTTTGAGACCATATATTCTAGGTAATTTTAGCAGTTAAGCAGTTAAAAGTGGATCATGGGGTTTTTTGAAGTGTTAAAGAGTCCCCATTGGCCCACAGGTTCAAATCGAGACTCATGATTGACTGGCAGGTTAGGCCCACTTAAGCTAGCATCAGCCGATCGAGCCTAGTGTGCTCTCGATCATTAGCTTTCATCAAGACCGGATGCAGGTCAAAACCTTTGCCCAGATCTTGGGTAGAGAGTAGGGCTGTATTTAGATTTTTAGGGTGTTTGATGCCTCCCTGATGTCATTTAAGGTTGATTTTATCTGTCAGCGATTAAGTGTGTGCAGATATTCGCCCCTTTCTCTAGGTTTTGTTGATCAGGAGATAGCAAGTATCGTTTTACCCTACATCCTACGAGAGCAGCCTACAAATCCAGGTCACACAATAAAGCTGATTTTCCACTATGAGAGCTACATACCTTATCACAGATACGATGTTTCAACATTATCTACATAAAAAGTATGTGAGCATCATCCATTACTTCTAGAAGATTTACCCAATGACATATTGAATTTTCAGTACTTTTCATCCTAGCTTAAGTTTTGCTACGATAAACCAGAGAGAGATTGGAGTGTTTTCTTTAGCTAGGCAACAGAATTAAATACTTTTAACTATTTGCAACGTAATTTTATTACTGTTAAACAGTATCGTTTTGTTTTCTGGACGTCTTAGAATTGAGACACTGGTAAGCTTACGCATACTGTATGATAGTGGTCAGGCAGGCTAGGTACGACTACTTTCAGCGACGATAAGATGTTCTTAAAGTCTTCTAGCTTTGCCGATTGTCATCAGGATTTTAAAGTACTTTACACATAAAATATTGCAACAATAAAAAATTGGAAGATTGGAATTAAGTACTATTTTCAAAAAATAGTAATCGCCAGTATAGTCTACCTCAGTGTAGCGTAGAGATACCTCGTTTACTACTTCTTGTTTGAGTTTATGATTTTTTTAAATATTTCCATTATCTGTGTTGTTTGGTACGTACAAAAATGGTGTATCTACTTTGTGAGATGCTGAACGAAGGTATGAAATAAGTGTGTCTTCAGCTCAGCCTGGGTGTGAACTGGGCATTGAACAGCAGTTGCCTATGTGATGTTTGCAGTCATTTAAAATTTCTACACCTCATTCTACAGGTATTTCTTTGTTGTGTTTAATAAGGAAGATTTTTTTCACATGACTGAAAAATATGGTAAAGTTCATCACTGTTTCACACACACACACTAACATACGTGTTCGTGAGTGCCATAGGCAGTTTGGTCCGGGCTGGAGTTACTGAAGCTAACAAGAGTAATTGAATGCTTTATCTACATAGTCTGCTAGCCTATTCTACTGAGAGTGCAAGTTGGTAACTAGATGTTTTAGCATGTACGCATACTTATGGGAAAAACCCAGCCAAATAATCTGTGTATGGCAACCGGCACGCACTACAAAAATTAATTAACAAGTCTAATCTTTCAAACATTTCAAGTTAGTATATGTACACACATTTTACATTGTGTATCTTACATAATTGAGTTGTGCCATTACATTTGCATACGTCCTGTGTGCATAACTACTGTTTTTTCTCTGCTTAGTGGCACCTGAAGCAATATATATATATTAGGTGGCTATCCCAATGTGGTAGCAGTATGTGGGTACACATAACAGTTTGTTGAACTTAAAGCATAACATATTTCAGTGGCTCCCATATGTGTGGCAGTTTTCCTAGGTGAACCACCTAAATTTTATGTTACACGTAACAATACTATTTTTTTTTTAACTTTACATATATCATTCTATACACCTGTTGTAGGTACTTTCATACAAAATAACAGAATCATTACAGAAGTAGTTAATAACTAATCAAACAGCATTTTTAACGTACCTGTTCTATGCACAAATGTGTTTGTGTGTCTATATATATATATACACACACACATACACCCGCGCGCACGCACAAACACACAAACTAGCAATAACAAAACATAAACAAGTTAAAGGCATTTGAAAAAATAAATTACCTAAACAACGAATATCTTGACAGTCTTTAAAAGAATGAATAACAACACCTGAACATATAAATAATAAAGCCTTAAACAAAGCATGAGTTAATAAATGAAAATAAGCCAAATAAACAAAACCAAAAGAAAGAATAGATATTTTCTCTGCTTAGTGGCACCTGAAGCAATATATATATTAGGTGGCTATCCCAACGTGGTAGCAGTATGTGGGTACACATAACAGTTTGTTGAACTTAAAGCATAACATATTTCAGTGGCTCCCATATGTGTGACAGTTTTCCTAGGTGAACCACCTAGGAATATATATATATATATATATATATATATATATATATATATATATATATATATATATATATATATATATATGTGTGCAATTCTTAAACTACAACATAGTTATTTAAAGATTTTGGTAATGTGATGTCGTAACTTGAAATGCCTGGTTCGAATATGGTTTCTATATGTATTTACTTGAAACATAGACATAGTTTTTTACGATGTAGGAATGTTGGATATGCATCGTATGATACAACTTGTGTATAAATAAATTTCACATTCTTTTACATTTCTGAAAGAAATTGTTTTATTTTACAGTAGGACAAGAAATAATTTGATTTGTTTGACAATTTATGTAAACTAACGTGGTTGGTTGCAGGTGACTTCTAAACCCATATTTTCTTCTTTTAGACCTCCTCTGCATGCCCTTCAATCACATGTAAAAATCAACACTGAACAGTACTCTTGTGTGACATAGACAGCTCGCCTTCCACCAAGGCGAACCGGGGTTCAATCACTAGCCGGGCCACCGGATTTTTGCAAGTGGGAATTGTGCCGGACAATGCCATTGATCGGCTGGTTTTCTCTGCGATCCCCCATTTACCCCACCCCTTCATTCCGCCACGCTCCTTCTCACCTCAATCACCCCCCTCGGCCATCAAGACCTCACTGTTAAGAGCCGCCTAAATCTCTTCACTCAATCACTAATTTCAACCAAATTTTGTATACTGAACGTATCTACTACAAGCATCTATGTGGCATCACATAACCACCTTTGTCAGCCAGTTTGTAAGACGATGCAACATGAATACATATATAAGTTTTTATGTCATATCTCAGTAAACAATAGGTTGATTCATACCAAATCTGGCAAACTCTTAGTACTGCAGCAGATGATGTTCAATTATATGTTTCAGGTATTTCAGTGGCTTATTTTCAAAATGGTGACCATACAGTTTTTTTTTAGCTACAAATGTTATATGCTCAAAATCATGTAATTAATTCCAACGTATTTGTATGCTGGCAATAAATATTACAACTATAAACTGTGTCTACACGGAGCATCTTTCGACTGTCATTTTGTAAGATTGCGTCACATGAATAAATATATTTTTATGTAATATTTCAAGAAACAATTGATCAATTGCAAACAAATTAGGTAAACCTTTTGCACTGCAGCAGATGGTGTAAACTGCTATGTTTTAAGTAGGTTAGGAACTCAATATAAATATGTCAGTTTAGATCTTTTTTTAATGAACCAATCTCATTCCAACTTAACGTTGTATGCTGGCAATATCAATTACAGCCATCAAATTTTTTCTATACAGACCATTTCTCTGCCATTTTGTCAGTTAGCCCCACAATACAAATTAAGTTTTTGCCATATCTCGGGAAACAATCAACTCATTCGTAACAAAATTTGGCAAAGAATCAGTATTGTGGTAGGACATAATAACTATTTGTAATTTGTAAGTGTTACAGATATGTTCAGAATGGCGGCTATAAATCAATTTTAGGTTAATGTGCTATATCTACGAATTTATGCAATCAATTTTAGCATTACTTTGTATACTGGTTGTATACAAACATTGAATGTGCTAATACATAACATTTTTGTCCTCCATTTGTGAAGATCGTCACTTAAAAATATGGTGGTTTTATGTCATATCTCAGGGACTAATAAACCAATATTTACCTAATTATTTTCACAAGTAGCACTATGCTGGCCCGGCGCGAACATTCTCGGCAGTGCAGCGGTGGAGGGAGAGAAGGGGACATGCACACCGCACTCATGGTGACGGTGGGCATAGCTCGACACGGAGGAATATATGGCTACATGCTATCCAAACACCAGTTGATACCAGCGACTTCGAGGGAAAAGTTGCCTACTGGAGCCATTGCTCCAGCCTGAAGGGAGCATCTAGCAGAAACCAGCAGTGGCCGAAGAGATCCAGCCCTGGAGGAAGCAGCCAACAGAGACCCCCAAGCCACCGAAGAGACCTGGCCCCAAAGGAGGATGTCAGCTGAGACTGCCATGCCAACGTGACCCAGCTGAGAGCTCATGCAGGGCCATCCAGCTGACGGAACCTCAACCAGCCGCCAGAGGAACCCCAGCGTCCAGTCAAGTGCCGACGTTGTCGCTCAAGGGACGCCTTTTCTGAGCTGTTATATCCCAGATGCCTCACGGTCATAATTAATCTGTTTCGTCAGTGTTTTTTTTATGTAATAGTATATACTGCTCTTAATGACCTTAATTGGATACTCAGACTGTGTGATTAATTTATTGCTGAATAAACTACTGTTAACCCGCAAACTGACTGACGTATTTCATTATACCATTTAGTAGATCCCATATTGTGTAAGCCCCCCCTCCCCGCTTCCTCGAGGGGTCAGGAACAGATGGAGAGACCACAACCTTAAGACGCCGCCATCAGTTGCAGACCCTTCTCTCCCATGGTAAGAACAGTGACACCCCCTGCCTCTACTCCGCCACAGAGGATAACTGACATCTTTGTAATACAGAATGTAATCAGCCTCCAACAACGCCCCCCGACATTGCATTGTCCGTACAGCAGAGACAAGGGAGCAAAAGCAGCACTCGATGTTCCAACCCTCGACACCCAAGGCGTCCGTAGTCTCCGCCGTAAGGTAACATGTACCCTACGAACTACCCTGTAGAGCACCGAGTGTAAGTAGCGTCAAATTAATTTGGTACCCAACGTGGGGCCATAGTAAGTCTGTGTAGACAGAGTAACGGAACCAGACTAAAGGATACCCGTGAGAAGGTATCTCACTCCTACCGAGCGAGTCACCATTATCAATGAGACTTCGGGGATTCTCGAACAAAATCCCATGGCACCCAATAACGTAATAGCCCGAGATGAGTCGATAGATCGGCGGGTTAGGAATCCCAATAGAAGGCGGGTAAGTACAATGGAGGAAATGTGTATGGTAATAGCTCAGGGGAGGAGCCATACGAGGGCCAAAGGAACACAAGCCAAAGTAATCCGATCGAATCATGACAGATGAGAAGAGATACTGAGTGAAAATTACAGCTGGAGCAATGCAGCGCTCCCCTTTGTCGTGGAACCGGACTATGCGTGATCCTGTGCGACCACTGCCCGCAGCACTACTGCCATGTGTGCATAGACTGGCCCAACACATTCTGACCGACTGAAGGAATAGAGTTCCTCTGTCTTAGTTGCCAAGAACAGCAAAAGCGTTGTGACCTACCTAATTGCCCGGGATGCAACACACGACGAATCCAATGTGCAACGTGCTCCCAGACTATCCATAATATTTGTTTGGGATGGCCCGACAACACGAATAGAGCAAGGGGTGTGGTATACTTCTGTGAAGTATGCCAAACGCGAGGGGAGCGGGAATGTCATTTGAACCTGGGCCGAGCCCGCAACAGCCGATCAGAACAGGACCACCAGAGGTGGTAGTACTGCCCAAATTTTCATGGAAGCCTCACGAAAATCCCGATCTTTTAATAGACACTTGTGAACAAGAGTTCAAGGCTGGTAGGAAAATTTGTGATGGCCTGGGAACAATACGCTACTCGCTTGACCAATAAGTTCACTGGGGAAGATGTACTCACCACCCTATAGATAGAGTTTTACATGCAGAAGCAGCAAAAGCAGGAGGAGGCGGAGATATTTATTTGATGAAAAGTGCAGATGTATTCCCAAATTGCTCCTGAAGGAACTGAGGTAAAGGGGGTGCAGATCATTATGAAATAAATTATACCTGCCATACGGTGAGCTGAAAGAAAAACGTGGCTACACTTCAAATATATATACAATTGGACAGATGACCTAGAGTCTCTTAACTTAAAATATAAGACATAGCCTTGTGCAAAGCTCGGTGAGATCTCTTTTCTGGTCGGTGTTGCACACTTACGCTCTTCATCATACTGGTACTGAAATTGGGCCATCGAGGCACTGGGACGTCCGGCACTTTTACTCTATTGTTAGGGAGGCTTGTTGCACTTCTACTCGGCATCCGGTTGGGTTCCTTCCCCGTCAAGGTTGTTTCGGCTGGTAACATGAGGCAAAACAGACTTACCTCATGCCACACAGAGTCTGTTACTGGGTTGGTCGGCTCAGCCACTGGAACTGGCGTGGTCTGTACCAACTCAGATCTCTGTAGAAGCCGGTTCGCTCGTGGTCTCAACAGTCATGCCAAGGCTGGACTTGCTGTCTTTGTTCACCTCCATCGTCTGTTAGAGTGCGCCTCGCCCCGCACTATGCTAGGCCACGTAAACTTAAGGGTTACTATTTTTGCATTTGCTTCTGGTTTCATCTCTAATGATATTGCTTTCAACCAGACAAGTCCTACCTACATCAGCTTTTAAGAAATTATTTACAAATTTACTCCCCCCATGTTGAGGAAAGTAGGCTCATTAGTTATATCAGTAACTTCTTATTTGTGTTCACTATGAAATCAGCTATAATTTACTTGCAATTTTTAAACTAAACCAGAGTCATATAATGATTATCATAAAGTGATATCACAACTAGAGATGTCTAGTTCGAATAATGCATCTATATTTACTTTAATACACATAGTACTTACATTAATATACCTAACAATTCCTTATTATGTCAAGAGTCTGTCAAAATATCTGGCCTACAAATGTGCAGTGTGTTAAACAAGTTAGACATATTCTCAAAATGTGAACCTACTTTAGAATGTATTACGCATGCTTTCAATACCTAATGAGTAGGGTCATCTGATTTTTGTGAAAATAATTCTGCGCAAACTACAGTTAAATATATGTGCACAAATTCAGAGTTCCTTTGTTTATTAGACATTTGTCTTGATAAGGAAACATTTCTTACTATACAAAGCCAATCACATTTAGGTTACTCTAGGGGTTGACGCCGTCGGGTGAGACACGAGACGAACAATGACACAAATACTTACTGGTAATTTGGGTGCCAGCGGTGCTTCCCAATCACCGCACTATTGAGACTCGGGCTTCTAGGGGATGTTGTGGGTTCTGTGTGTCCGCCTCTCCCGTGTGTACTTACAAACACGTAGGCAATACTTAACTTTTTACTAAACATCACTTGAAATAAACACTTAATAAAATATATGTGGCTAGGACACTGTCACTACTGAATAAAAGATATAAGTTCACTGTAGACTTGCTTTTATTGTTATTATGCATACACATCCACGTGCCAATGAAATAATTATCTCAGTCATGACTAGCCAATTCCGCTTGGGTGCTCCCCAGCCCACAATTAAACTACTGCAAGCCTAGATGAATGATCTCACGGAGGTGTGTGAAAGCACAGCCTTCACAAGGGAAGAGGGCCAACAGCCACTAGGATGGACTGATGGATTTTCCCTGAAGACAGGAGATGGTGAATTACAAATTAAACCCTTAATAAATACTAACACATGTGATTACTCGGCATCACTAACGCAAACTTGTTGGGGCTCGCCCTCCAGCACGTGGATAGTGTGGTGACGGCTAGGATAGGAATAATTGCACCGTACACTAATTACAAAATTACAAAAACCCTTGAATGATACATGAAACAAGATGGGACACGAGATGAATATTCACAATAAATACACACACACATGTGTGTGTGTAAAAAACAAGCTTAAATGGAGCGGATGCTGCTGGATGAAGTTTGTAGCGGACCACGTAATGCAGGTGAAGTTGCAATATTTCTGTGTGGAAACGGCCAATTAAATTCAGACAAAATATTATTCTTGCGTAGAAAATTATTCTCTTTACGATTGCAGTGGTTACAGGCGTGTAACATGCCTGATGGCGGTAAAATCACACATTAGTGTGACCATGTGGTCAAGTACAAAAAGCATCAATTTATGTAAAAAATACATAGAACCCTGAAATAAATTATTGTACATACTATGTTACATAAATATGCTCTCAAACACAATGGTGGTGTATACAAAGACTTGGCGTCGGTTGGCCACGTGGTTATACGTGATGTCTCCGTAAAATATTCAAAAATGAAAAATACCCTCAAATACATACCTAAAAATACAAGTGACACATGTGTGGTGAGCGCCGTCATAGGCTCTAGCGCTGCTGGCTGTTAGCCGGCTTCAGGGTAAACATCTATAATTCACTGGCAGATGTTAAAAACCAGTTAAAATCATCCAGTTATGAAAGAGAATCTAAGTTTAGGTGTTTTGGAAGCAAAGAAAATCACTATATTTTTTTGTGAAAAGGTGGTGTCTCCACTAATTAGTGAATACAGCCATTGGGCTGACTAAACATTTCAGAAGCAATATACTGTACATACATACAATGAACTATGTGATGTTAATTTTTCTTTCACGCTTTGTTAAAGTTGGGTGTCTGTAAATATTTAATTTATAATATTTCACCACATTACATCAAGAATATATCCCTTTAAATAGTTATTTGCAAATTTGAGCAATAACAACATGGTATGAATCTTTTCGTGATTAATTCTGTTTGAAAGCTATTTCGAGTATTTATTCAGTGGCGTAGCTAGAAGTTTCTCAAGAGAGGGGTTACACTGACTGAAGGAAGGGTGAGAGGGAGGTTATACTGGCATTGGCGGTGCTGATGCATGTGTTAAGACCAGGGTGTACACTGAAATTCAGTTTTGGAATTCCCTGTTTTCCAGACCGAATCTTGCCATTTTCCATGAGCTGTTATAAGAACTGAAACGTCTAAATATATACCATATGTTTTCACCGCTGACAGAAAAAATAAATGCTACTAGTGAAGTTTGATTAAATTATATACAACAGACAGATCAAATAGTGAAAACATTTTATTCAGTTCATCTACATTTCACGCGACACACACTATTGACTTCACTAGAGTGCTCATTAAAAACAAGACTTATGTACCTATAGGCCCTACGACACTTGGCAAAGACGTATTA
Source organism: Dryococelus australis (assembly GCA_029891345.1). Taxonomy (NCBI): domain Eukaryota; kingdom Metazoa; phylum Arthropoda; class Insecta; order Phasmatodea; family Phasmatidae; genus Dryococelus; species Dryococelus australis. The sequence continues at coordinate 83,231,274 of CM056999.1, read as the reverse complement.
TTTCTACTTCACAAACGTAAAAAATTGAAATTTAAAACACACATACTCGTAATTACATCATCATGTATTCACACAACTACAACATTTGCAGAGTAGGAACTGATTATATTTTACCTTAAACAAGTGAAAATCCCCTGACATTTCCCCGTCACATGAAATTACCTGACCTTTCTTTGTTTTGCCTGTAGGGGGACACCCTGAATTATTAGAACAAAAGTTACTTCACAAGATAATAACATGTATCATAGTTTACAGCAATTATATTATCAAAATGAAAGGCCTATAAATAATTTTAATTATAATAGTTGACAATATAGGTAAAACAAAAGAGTGGGAGATTAAAACACCCATAGCCCCCCTTTCTGTCTACACCGCTGGTATTTGTACAAGTGTATGCAGTATCAAATATATATTATATTTGCTTGTTTGTCATCATTTGAAAGCAATTCTGCTTAGCAGGATTGGTGGTAGTATATCAAAAAAATACTGAATTCCTACTAACATAAAATATAAGTAGAAACATTGTGTGGAAACTCTGCCAGAACATTGTCACTTCAATCAACTTTAGAAAAGCAGATTTACTGCATCACTTCACAATAGACCACCACAATGTTTCTGAGACGACAGCATTAAGTCTATTTAAATAAAGGAGCATTTTAATACCAAGTAACAAATACAAATAATATTAAGTAGCAATTAATAATTATTTGTGCTTTGTATAAGTGCTTCTGCTGTACATTCTTGCCAATACCTAGTCATTTCAGTCATAAAAAGTTTACAGAAACCACATATAAGGTGCCATTTTGTAGAGCATGAACATAATCCGAAGCCAATATTAGCTTTTGAGCTGTGCTTTGTTTCGTGACCGAGTGCTGCTAATTTTTTTATTTCCCTAGCCACATGTGAATATGTAAATTACGTAATGTAAGTCGGCTGAGATGCATATTGCAAATTAAACATTTTGCTTTGAAGCCTGTAAGAATACATAAAGGCTAACTCTGCTAACGCCTGAGACTTGTGCTAGTACTTTACTTCCTCTATGGCCCGTGGCAGAGTGAATACTCAAATGGAAGCTGGCAACGCTGTTAGAAGACATCACGAGCACAGTCCTTGTAGTTCCATTGTCTCATGCAGAGCGCAGTAGTAAACAAGGCTATCTTTACAGCAAACAATATGAAAGCTGCGACTATACTGTTGTTGGCGTAGTGTTTAATTGAACAGCTCAGTGTTCATTACCGGTCATACAAATAAAGAACTTTTCAGCTGTTATGTTTTCTATAAACATGGCAGAATGCCACAATAACTTCCTACAAGTAAAACGTCCGTGTCTTGGCAGAGTTTATATCTTATCTGAACCTATGAAATGTTTTTCGTTAAAGTATAAACAACAATGTTGTTTATACAGTTAAATAATTTTTTTTATTATTTTTACATGTAATACTTTGAAATTATCTGTAATACATATTATAAAAATAAATTTGCAAAACTATAACTCTGCACATATCTAACACGCCCCCTTAATTTCAAACTTCAAAAAATTTTGAACAGTGATCTTTCCTCCTCTGAGGTTGATGGGCCAAAGTTTCTTGAAATAGGGTCATGTGGCTTGCACACATTGCACAATGCCTTTAAAGATGGTATCAAGGGCACAGAGAGGAATCTGACTGAAATTTTTTGAGCTTTGTATTACTTGTGAAAAGTATCCCCAGTCAACGAAGAGACTATATTCAGATCACAGGCAACTCTGTAATTGCACTTAAATGTTCCAATGTTAGGTGGTTTAAAAAAGACAGTGTAGTAACAAGACCCTTGCATATTCTTCCTCATGTTGAAGGCACTCACATACAAGGACCCAAAACGCAGCAGTTTCAGAATAGTTATGAACTGACTGAAACAAACTGTTACTGGGTAAACTGACTTTCTTCCAGTCTCTGTAGAAAAGTATGTATAGAAATTTTATACTTTATTTACTTACTCAAAGTTTTCTTTGCAAACTTTGTGCGTGTTTGGTCAGAAATAAATGTTTTGTTAAACTCATTCATGTCCCATGGAAACTCAAATCTTGCAAGAGATTTTTCGGTTAATTGAGATTGTCTTGTGGAAAACTTGAAAGAACAATCACTAGTGGCACAGCATATCATCTATGATTCTGTGACTGAAAAGGTAGCTTAGATAATATTAAAATAACAAGATCTGTTGTCTTTGCTATATAGTCTAGAATAGTGGCTGTTTTGAAGAGATGTTTTAGATCAACAAAATAAATTTATATAGGTTGTGCATGGCTTATCTGTTCCATATTTACGAGGGTATGATGATAAACTAGCTAGAACATTGCAAATAAAAAACTGTAGTTAATATATAAGGAGTTTGGTCACTTTGTTTACTTTGAGTGCATGTTGTACAAGATGTTACGACGTAGAATTTGCATGGTGCTTGTACGATAATTCAAAAGTATATACCATAAGCTAACTACAGTAAAAATATGCAGCTAATGACTAAAGTATAATAAACCATTTGTTAGAAATGTACCATAATTACGTGCCAATGTACCATTATTTTGGATGCCTCATAGGTACCATTACAGAGCACAGACTATTTAAAGCATCCCTGCGCAGTTATCCTGGGTTGGTTGCTCGTTTAATGCGAGACAGTGCGCTTCGCAGAGAGAGGAGTGTTGCCGCACATGTGAGTTGTGACGTCCAAATCCGACCATGTGAAGACTAATGATATACGAATGGACGGTGCCAGTACGAGTGCTTCTGTGCATGACAGTCATCTATGTGGCGGGTGTTACATGGACTTTGGGAGCTTGTTGAAATTATGTTTTGGCATTACTTTTTGATTTTTAGAAGATCATGGCATGTTATTGAGTGAGGTAAATAGCCACTCATGCACAACAGTTGAATTGGCTGAGGGCAATGAATTTTTTTCATTGTCAACGGTCAGTTAAGACACATTTCACTAAGAAATATGGAAAGATGCTATGTAATATTAAAAAATCTTTTCAGCATGTCACACGTGGTTTCAAAAAAGTAAATAAGTATACAGTTCATTTGTAAAACTACTCATTTGTATCTTACTATTCCTGTCGAAGTTCATGTTTTGCCACTGGAACCCCGATGAACGTGAGTACATGCACCACTTCCTACTAACATGAGTACATGCACCACTTCCTACTAACATGAGTACATGCACCACTTCCTACTAACATGAGGTCATGCACCACTTCCTACTAACATGAGTACATGCACCACTTCCTACTAACATGAGTACATGCACCACTTCCTACTCGCCATGGGAAAATTGTACTCACTTCTTACTTAGGTGAGTAAATGCACATATATTTGTACCGTTTTTGACAGGTTTTAAGCATTTTGTAGTATGTCATGCATCAGCAAAGCTTTGAGTTTCCCCAGAAATGATTTTCAAGCGTAGCCCCCTTGCACTTAAAAATACTGTATAGCATAGTCAAACATTCCGCACTGAGTCAGGGCCCTGAGCGCCAGCAGGGGAGTAAATCCCAAAACAGTGATTCAAGACATGCCTGCTTTCTTCTTTAGGTAGTGACCACGAAGCGGTCATGCATCAGTGAAGCTTGAAGTTTCCCCAGAAATGATTTTCAAGCGTAGGCCCCTTGCACTTAAAAATACAACTTGGAATTAGCTAGGATTTTACAAGTAAAATGTAAAATTGGGCTTATATGTGTGTAGGTATTGTTTGGTTAAGTCCTTTTGTAATTTAATGTCTTTTCGTGATAAAATATTACCATTATGTATATATTTTTCACATGTTTCAACCGTCAATTTCCCTAATCTTCATTGCCCTCTGTGCTATTGTTTTTGTGGTTTGTGTTGATATCATCTTGATATCCCAGATAAATTTGTGTTCTGTGTAATTAGTAGAGTGGATTTATACCAATTCTGCGAAAAAAAAAAAAAATGTTTTTTTTTTTTTTCAAAAAGTCTCTATTCTGAACATTTATCATATATTCTTGTATGATGTATGATTCTGTGACCGCACAGGATGCCTTACATAATTTTGAAATTACAAAATTGATTGTCTTTGTAATGATTAATTTTAGTGGAAAATACGGAGAACATTTGGAAAAAAAAACCATAACAAGTGAGAGGGGAAAAAAAGAGTAATTTTCAAAATAAGAGAACTTAATTTAAAAAAAAATGAGGTTACAGTAATCTAAGAGAGCAAATATTTTTAAAAAAATTCAAAGTAACACAAGTGTAGTTGTGCAATGTCTCAATACCAAAATACGTCTAGGTTAGTTTGCTTTATATACTTAAATTAATATTTCTTATATTTGATGGGAAAATGGTTTTAGGTTCTCTATTTTTGTATGTTTTCTGGAAAATTTTCATAGAAATGTTTTGAGAAATGTACTGGAAATTTTTTTAATATACTGGTAAATTAACTGAAATTTCTTTAGTGTATTGAGAATATTTTTGTAAATATTAGTTATTGTTAACATACTTGAAAACACAGTGTAAATCCAAAACAATTTAGTATTTTATATTTTTACTATTTTAGAAATTAAGAGATTGCAGCTTCTTTATTTTTATTTGGTAAAATATTACATTATATTTGGTACAATGTTAAAATATTGGTATAAAATAATTAAATGCAAGACATTTTCCTACATTGCTTTGCAATGTGTGCAACTGCTTACACATACCAATGTGTTACAACTCAGATCAAAATTGGATCTCGCCACAAATAAAATTATTTTATTCAACATCAACAGCACTGTACTAGCTTGGTATACATTTGTTTATACTTGGAACTGTTTACGGGTTTACCACACTTAACACGTGCATGCATTTTATGAAACTACATTTCATTGGCTCACGACTTTGTGACGCACATACCTTGTTCTATTTCAAGCATGATCAGCAGGTAACCGATTGCCAGCTCGAGAAAAAAGTTAAAGCGGTTCACCAGTAAAGCATTGCACTGCACGCCAGCACTGTTGTCAGTCAAGCGGAACAATAAAACTTCAGAATTGCACAGGTACTGCAGATGTTCGGCTCATCGTAGTAAGACCTTTATCTTGTACAGAATATATACTAATGTAATTATAAGATAAGGTATATGCTTTAGTATTACCAGTACTGATCAGCACACACTATTACTTTGTACAAAAAATATTCCTTCAGATGAGCCCCTTGTCTTTATAAAAAAACCGTTTGCTGTTCCTCCCAATTTACCATTGTAAAACTACTAAATCCACTGCAATAGGTCACACAATAATACCGTACTTTACACAGCAGACAATATTGGTCTGTTTAGTAGCATATTGGTTATTAGAATAACTAAAAATAAAACCAGAATTTACCACACAATAAAAATATTATTAGCAAATAAATCTCTAATGTACCACCATGGCTCTGAAAGCTAATTTTAATAAGATAAATAAAGTTATCTACCAAATTTACAAACTGTCACCATAAACAACAATCACAAATGTTGAATGTTTTCAAAAACAGAAACATTTCCTAACAGCATAAAATATACATGGCCTTGAGACACAGCCATGAACTAATAACAATTCTTTCAGAAGACATTATGAAAAAATGAAAAAAAACTTTACATTTATGGAGAAATCAAATTTGTTCTAGATCATTTCTTTATCCTTCCATTAAACCCCATCATAATAACTCTGCATTAAAACCACTACATAATTTCAAAAGGAACAAAGGAATATTCAATACATACCGTAAAAAAATGCAGCAAAGATGGCCGCCACAGAAGGGAAGAATGTAAATAAATTCAGTTTTTTAGGTTGTTTTGCCTTTTGAATAGTTCTAGCAATAGGTTTGAATATCGGTTGAGTAATAGTTTTAGGTATAATTCGAGTTTAGATTAGTGTTGTTGTGGTAATTAGTTATAAGGAGAGAGTAGTGTCCTTGTGTACACGAGGTCAAGACCTTTATTATTGTACGAGAGTGTAAAGAGTGTATAGTGTAAGATAATCTAGTTAAGAAAGTGTGTGTGTGCATAGATATTGGTGTATTTTTAAGGAAGAGTAGTTTTAATTTTAGTTAGATTTGCTGCCCCAGAAATGACACAGAATAATGCACATTAAAATAAATGTCCCCAGTGGTTTCATTAATTGAATTGTTTCTAAGAATTAAACGTATGTATTGTGTACACTTTCCCCAGATCTTATGATGAGATCAGGTGTCTCAAAGATAATTTACAAGTATCATTAAAAGTAGTTAGTTCACTTGTAAGAAAATTGATCTCATTCTAATTAATTATAGAGATTCTTTACAATCATAGGCAAAGAACACATTGACACATTTCAATGAAATGCATAAAACAAAACCCTATTATACCAACAAGCCCAATACAATCCACATACATAATCATAGCACTGGCAATATGAGTAAATAAAATAATTCATTATTTAACATGCACACTTCCAGACACTTTCAATTTCTTAAAGATATCATTGTTTATTGCAAATAAAGGAAAATCTGTTAAAGCAAAAAACACTGTTCCAACTAAACAATATAAATTCAAGAATTTCTGATTAATTTGCAGGAAACAGATTAATTTTAATCACCTCTCGTACAATCTCAATCAACATGCAAATTTGAATGACTTGTCGTGTACCAGGTTCCCCTCAGAATATGTGCACAGCCGAATTATGCAACGCCACCACAGCAAGGCTGTGTGCTCTTCTGACGAACAAAGGGAGCACCAGGTGTTGGGTGTGCGAAAAGGATCAGCAAGGCAGTGCAGTACAGTGTAAGGGCACGCCTGTGCAGCACAGCAGATGGTTGCCAACAGGGACTGCAGTGAAGACTCCGCGACGTGGAGTGCTACAAAAATAGACCACAACAATAACTGAACTAGAGAGCTCAGCGCAACATATGCTATTTGTTGTTACAAGTATTATATTGCTTATGATTATTTGTGTTTCCATGTATCCTAGTATTTTTGTTGAGCAGTTTTACATATGTATTTGTCTCATCATTCAACTAGCGCTATGTCCATTATTATTCACGAGTGTTTTGAAATGCAGAGTTTCTAGGTAATTTTTCATGTAAATTTTAATCAGCAGCAGGCATGACACAAGATTTAAATGTTTGTAGCAGGAAGTAGTTCTATTCTGGTGTGTGGGTCAAACGAAGCCCACCCACCCATCAGGTGGGAGAGGCAGTTGACAAGTAACATTGTATGAGGGTGGTGCATGTGTTGTGAGCTCCAGCTTTTCCCACGGGCCAGGTGGCGTTCATCATTTTTTGTATGGACATTTAATAACAATACATTTTAATTAACTCCAGGGACCTTTTCTCATGCTCAGCCGTCTGGTACACCACTCTCTCTTCCAGTGGGAATAGCATCGCACCAGGAAGTATTTAGCACAGTAATTGTTATGTTGTCGTAAGACTTTTTGCAGCTTAACCATAGTGGCCAGTAGTGATTAGACACCTTTTTCGCATGTAACATGTTCCTCACAGGCACAGAGGGATGTTAATTTCATCAAAGAAATGCTGCTGTGAACTGAACAGTATGTAATTTATTTAGACTGCCTTGTGTATTTAAAGGGATGGGCCCTAACAATCACTGAGCATCATGGTAGTAGCTATCAATTTAATTCAACCTTTGCAAGTGTACATGTTTTAGCAAGTGTTCCATTTCTTATGGGCGTATCGTTGGCAGTAACAATCCACATTCAAATGTGTCAACATTCCGAGATCAGCAGAGAGAGTCATCGAGTTACAGCAATCAAATCGGCATTGCTTTGACAACGCCTGGCCCCTAGTCGGGTAAGCCACATTCTAAACTTCACCATCACTGCCCCCAAACCACACTCAGTCTGACATGGACTGCATCCCCCGCACTTAAGCATGTTCACCACGCCACCATCTATGAGCCGCCACAACCATTCTGTTCCACGTGATGAGTGTTAAATTCAGTGAGTGTGTTGTCATCATATCGACAATGGTTTACGGCGCACTTGCCATTGTTTGGTTTTGAAGTGTTTATGTTTGCAGTGATATGTTTTATTTTGAGGGTATTATTATTTTGTTATTATTGAATTCAGTGTGTGTGTTGTCATTGTATCGCTTGTTCGAAACAGCACACAGATCATTGATTTGGTTTTGTAGTGTTTATGTTTTATTCCAGTGCAAATGTAATGTTGTGTATTATTACCATTATTATTTTCCCTGTAAAACCTCGCCCAAAGGGTAACTGCTCAGACAAAGTCTCTTTATTTATTTATTTGGAGGGCTATGTGCATTAATAATATTTATACTAGTATTAAGGTGTAAAATATGTCACAAACATTAACCTACTGTACGCTAAGCACGCACTTTATATGGATGTTGGGAATAGACACACGCAGAGTGTAATCAGATTTAGTAATAAAGTGCTAATATTATTTACCATTTATTGGCTTAAGAATTATGTGACATAATTCACTGGGCAAAAACCTAACTTCATGGACAATATATTGAAATACTGGCCAGTACCAGCAACACTAAATGATCAGCGAGTAAACTAGCCGGTATACGTGGTGTGTGCGACCACGTGACAGCAAATTTTTAAATTGTTATAAAGTTTATTGTGTGTATTCTTGAAGGTTATAACTTTTTACAAGATGTTTCGCTATTTATTTTACGCATAGGAAAAATACCTGCTGAGAGGGAGACTGGCCCCGGCACATCTAAACTGACTGAATCCAACTACCCAAAAGTGAGGTTAGTTTACCACATGTGTAGAGTTGTCAAACGGAGTTTTGTTTCCTTAAAGTATTCTATAAGTAATTTGTTAACGATTCTAAAAGGACTTTATAATGTTTCCTTCCCATCAGCATCACGGTTTATCACGTCAATTCATTTTCCATTTTTATATTAATTCTGCAAGTCACATGACATGTTGGTGGCAGTTGCAGCCTAATCAGTCTGGAATTCGGCTCGATGTGATGTGTCCGGCGTGTAGCGGGGCTCCAGGCAATCCACATTGTTTTTACCAATAATCTTTCATTTCTGTTTGATAATGAAGTAGTATATCCTGAACCGTTGTGTCTTTCGCCTTTTGCTCGCCTGTAACCAATGCTGCCTCACAGCCAATCGGTATGGTACATAGCTGGGATAATTTAATACTATAACTTCATGAATGCCCACTGCCTTCTTTCAGTGGTGTAAGACCTCGCACAGTATTATGGTTACCCATTCATATAAGTGCTCTGTATAAAGAAAACAAATTAGATAAACCAGGTGACTATTTTAGTGGTATGATTATTTAATTAAGCGGCTTCTCGGCTGTGTAAGGTAACCTTAACCTAAATTGATTATGTAAATAATAATGGCATTGGGAGGCCATAACAAAACAGTTATGTGTGTATTGGCATTTGGGGGAGGCCAAAAGCTGCCACTAGACCAGGAAAAATTGTATGTAGTTTAGGGAATAAGCATGGTAACAACTTGGTTTCCCATTCATGTCTATCGGCGGAGTGACTATCAGAAAGTCCACATGGGCCATCGGACATCACGACCTAAACCTACTCTCGTGCTCCCTAGCACTGGTGCCAATCCCCAGAATTTTCACAGAACTCATTAAATTTTTACACTTAACCTTACCCTGGAAGCCATTCATCCCCAAATGGCTTGCTCAGCAATGTGACTTTCGCATTCCGACAAGATCGTCACAACTTCATCGGACGAGTAATCTTCACTGTCTAGTATTTCAGTGTTTTTCCAGAGTATCTTCAGGTATTTCCTTTTTCCAGTTTCTTTGTTTACATAGTGTGCGCCATATGAAACCACTTGTGCCCACATATTTCCCATACTTTTAAACTCTGGCTCACCATTTTCCACTACTGGCATCAATATTTCGCTCATTAATTCAGGGTGGGGCCAAGAAAACAACAGTGTGCCAATTCGCGCCAAATTTAAGTTTTCCATGGGAGAAATAAAGTCGGCCATTTTGAAACAGGAATGTACCAGTGACGGTAAGGGACATCTAACATCTTAGTACCAGCTGAGAGCAAGTGCGCCACCTAATGCTGCCTCCTTCTGTGCCATGTTGAGCCAGCAGTAAACACACCTCCTGCATCATGCTGTGCTGCATATTGCTGCGGGCCGAGTGGCCAAGTGGTCCGGTGAAGACTTCAACATTGGCTTGACAAAGTTACAATCTTTTATTATCCATATAAGCAGTATGCTGCAGAATTTCATTAGGAGCACAGTAGAAATTAATGGCAAGCAGTGCCATGCTTTAATTGACACCACTGCATCTCACAACTTCATTAAATCAAAATTTGCAGGAAACAGGTTCATCACGTACTTCATCTTACTACATTACAGCATGTCGGACAAATATAGGGAGAAGTAAACGTAATAGTCAGAATAAAGTATATTGTGATATCAACTACAGCACTGATGACAGAAGACATAGATGAAGACGTCCTATTAGAATCAACATGGTTTACTAAACTCAGTGCCACAGTCGAAAACCAGCTCGCCGGCTATTTGTCTCGTTCGCCTGGCGAGGAAACAGAGCACGACGAGGACGAGTGGGACGGAATTATCCTCACCTGGTGAACCCTTATGTTACCACTTCAATTCACAGTATAAATGTCCAGTTCTTTTTTGGAGGGTCTCAGAAGGTTACAATCATGAGTCACACTGTCAATAATATGTATATATACATAAATGCATTTGTTGATATGTTTATAAATTTTGTGTAAATTATTTTTATTTTATAATTACATAATCGGCATATGATGAAATATAATTATCTCCATTTATAAAGGTGCATATAAAACTATCATTAAAATGTACCTACAAATGCACAGGTTTTATATATTTTACTTTTTTAAATGTTATTTATTCTTATGTATTGCCACAGTCAGCGCTGTCATGTTAAGTTCATTAAGACCATCTTCTTCTATGCAGTTGTGAACCCTTTGCTCTGCTCATATCGCCTTGTTTAACACACTGTTCTGCCTCCCTGTCTTCCCCTTTCCACTTCGTTTGTCATAATTTTTTTATTTGTCGTGGTTGTTTACTTAAGGCCTTGCATGGACTCTCTCTGTCTGCTTTATATGCTTCAGGCATCTGCTACGTTACACCACTACCTTATGCCTGCAGGATGTATGTTTTTTTTCCTGATAGCTTAGTTGAACTTCACTTCGGTCAGCTGTGGCCAAACACAGCTACCATGTTTTCGAGCTGATGGTTTACTAGTCACACAGCAGGGCGATGGGGCACTTAGAAAACAGTGAGTCGTAGAAAACATTAAGTTTGTTGTATAATTTTTAAATGTTTGGTAATTTGTGTGACAAGTGGAGTTGATACTTGGGTGTGCAGTGCTAGTCTATTTCAAAATCTGTATTTGTCTGCCTTCCTAATTATTTTTCGGCTTAAATAATGTGTGTCCTTTTTTAACATGTCTTGTTGCGCCTCGTTCACCGCCCAAGTTAAGTTTACTGTTTGCTATTTCACGGTTTCCATGACTTCACAGCGTGAGGGTGTTCATTTTCAATTGTTTGTTGTGTAAAGTTTTTGTCTATCGGAACTTTGAGATGACCTAAGCGATTATATATAGTATCTTTTACTATATATATATATATATATATATATATATATATATATATATATATATATATATATATATTGCATAATAATATATACAAACATTAACATATATAGTGTATTATATACATCATATGAGATTCATGTTAAAAATATAATATTATACATGTTACATTTAGCAGTCCTGAAATTTCAACATTAGTTTATTAGCATGTGGCAATCACATGGCAGTCACATGGCAATGTTTGTTTAAATGGGCAAGAAAGTAGAACTTTAGCAGGGTTTTCAAAATTGCTCACTATATCGCGAACAGCCTATACACAGTTGCATATAGTGCGATGTAGTTCAGTGTGGAGTGTTGTGTTTTTTTCGTATTGTTCAGGTTAATCGCTATGAGTGTTAAATTCAGTGATTTGTCAAGATATCGCCTCTTCGATACACCTAACGTGCCATCGTTTGGTTTTGCAGTGTTTATGTTTGCAGTGTTATGTTTTATTTTGAAGTTATATTAATATTGTTATTATTGCATTCAGTGAGTGTGTTGTCATGGTATCGCCCATGCGAACCAAAGCACACACCATTGTTTTGGTTTTGAAGCGTTTATATTTTATACCAGTGCAAATGCCATGTTGTATATTATTACTATTATTATATTCCCCATGTAACATCACTCAATGCATAAGTGCTGAGACAAACAGTCACCTTATTTATTTATCTGAAGTGCCACGCGTGATATCAATATTTGTAGTAGTATTAAGATGGCACATGCAATAATGACCTGTAAGCTAAGGGCGACCTCTATAGTGGATGTTTAGGAATAGACACGTACATAGTGCAAAAGACCGCTGTAATATTATTTACCTAATATTATTTACCTTTTAATGGCACATGAGTTATGTGACGAAAGTCACTATGACATAACGCACATAACATAACCTCACAGACAATATGTAAATCCTGGTCAGTACTGGTAACACTGAATGTTCGGTTAGTAAACCGACTTGTGCAATATGGTGTGCTCGACCACGTGGCCGGTAATTTTAGAGGTGTAATGTGTAATAAAGTTTATTTTGTGTATTTTTGAGGGTTATGACTAGTTATTAGATGTTTTGCTAATAATTTTACACATAGGAAAACTACAACTTGAGAGGGGGGAAAGCCACTGCTCTTATAAACTTCCGAATCGAACCCTCCAAAAGTGAGGTTAGTTTACCAAGTGTATAGAGTGGTAGAATCGAGTTTCATTTCTGGATAATAATTTAATAGTAATTTGCTGACTATTCTAAAAGAGTCTTGTTCCGAATCCTAATCAGTCTGGAATTCGGCTCGATGTGAGGTAGTCGCAGTGTAGCAGGGATCCAGGCAATTCTCATTGTTTTTATCAATCATCTTTAATTTGAGTTTGATTATGTAGTATAACTTTTGGCACTGTGTCTTTTCCTGGGCCAGAAACTAATCCACCTCACAGGCCGGCTTTAGGTGTACACAGCAGGGATAATTTTATTACTGTAACTTCATCTGTGCCCGCAGCTTTCTTGTAAAGTGTAAGAGCTCTCCTGGCTTTAACGGCATTCCGTTCAAATAAGTGCTCTGGATAGAGGAAGTTTATTAAATAACCCTATGACTGTTTAATGGGCATAATTATATGATTCAGATGCTTCTCGGTTGTGTATGGTAGCCTTAACCTAAATTGACTACGTAAATAATAATAGCGTTGGGAGGCCTCAACAGTCCACTTATACATGTGTATTGGTGTATTGGGGGGGGGGGCACAGGAACCACTTGACCAGGCACCACTGTATGTAGTTCTACAGATATTATTATTTAGAAGAGTAAGCATGGTAACCACTTTGTTTCACCTTCTTGTCTAACGGCATAGTGACTACCAGGTAGGCCACATGGGCCTTCTGCCATCAGGACCCCAACCTACTCTTGTGCTCCCTAGCACTGGACCCATTTCCCAGAATTTTCACAAATCTCTTTAAATTTTTCCCATAATCTTTCATGTGAGTCAATCCCCGCACAAGTCCTTTATCAGTTCAAAGTATCACAAATAGACTCGAGTGGGCTCTGGTCTTTTCCATGAACATTTCGGACATAAGTTAGCTGTTCCCCATTAAGAGAAAATTCGGAAATGGCAGACATGTTCGTGGTGCATGGTGAAGGGAGAGGCAATGGCAAGGCAGCTTTGTGTGTGTGCAACCAAAGATGACCAGCACAATGTTAGTCAAACCACCAGGCATTAACCCACCTTACACAGCGGCTACGAGATACAGGCACGCATCGATGTGGATCATGTCGACCGAAAACTATCCACACTTTGCAGTTTAAGGAGGCAGTCTTAGAGAGTGTAGTGGACAACACTTCGACAAGCATCTGCCCGGTCACAAAGAGAAATGATGCATCACATGGCAATGTATAATATGTCCTTCGTGAACAGCTGCTGCGACTATACTATGTCCGTACGGTACAGCGAATGAGACCAACAGATTACAGCCCTCTGCTAGACATTTTCCGGTGTTTCATGCAGCAGTGTGCAATTGATTGTAATTTCCCGGCTCTTATAATGTTTACAGACAATGCCAAGTTCACACAGGAAGTCTCTTGCAACAATCGAAATGTCCACATGTGGGACGATGCCAACCCACATGCAACTGTAACTAGAGGCTACTAGCACCATTTTGCAATTTACATATGAGCCAGTATAGTGGAGTACAATGTTAATGACATATTCTTGCTGCTGAAATGTGTGGCTGTGTTTCAATGTTATGATTTCCTCCAGTTCTGTTAATCAGTTACTGGAGGATGTTTTACTCGCCATCAGAGAACGTATGTGGCTGCAACATGGCACAACACCCTCTTTCATCAGGAGTGAGTGTGACCACCTGAATCCAGTTTATTACACAATTAGACTTCCGGCTGTGATGATTTTTTAAAGGCAATTGTGTTCGAGACATCCATGAAATTGACGTCGCCCATGCCCTAGCCCGTTTGCACACAGTAAATACTATGTAACAGGCATCAGCACTCTACTGAGCACCAATGTGCACTGTGTGTGACAGTGCGCCATTATGGCTGTATTCAGATGCCACCCACTACCGCGACCCAATGTGTTAAGGGCTACATTCGTGCAAGACAGTGTAAGTTGCGTGCGAACCAGAATGATGTGAGAAGACATCGCATTGCTCGCATGCTAGAATGGTACAAGTAGACCAAAGGAAAAATTCTTATAGTAACATGGAATAACTATGCAATGCTTATGAATGCCAAACCAAGCAAGGATAAGCAAAGATCACATGGGTTATTTCAAGGGTATTCTTTGTCATCTTGACTTTTCCATTTTCACATTTTTTTTCCTATTTCATTCAATGCAGTGCTTGTGTTTTATATGAAAGATTTTTTACCATGCATTATTTATTTACATGTTAGTTAAGCAACGCAAGAAGGGCAGTGTTTCATGTCAGTTGTTTGCAGTATAAGAAAGCGGTTTCCATGGCTTGCCTACCCGTCTTCGCTGACCGGTTCGCCGCGCGGAGGAGTTAATCAGCTGTTTCATCTAATTATCAGGAATTATTTTTCATCTGCTGCCCGGGACTCTCCACCTCTCTATCTCAAATAGGTTTGCATCACCTAGGGAGTCTTGAGTTGCAACATTAATTCTTTGTGGCCTTAGTGCCTTTTTGTACAGAGTTACCTTACTGGCAGGTTAAGCCCAGAAACATTGTGTTTTGTCTTTAGCGAAGGACGTTAATAAAAACCATTGAAATTATGTAAGATGTATCTGAATCTTCATTCGGGTGACTTGGTCTGAATAGGAACTGTTAGCGAAGGTAATGACTGCCTGCGATCATGAGGGAGACACACCAGGAGTGTTTCAACACGTCTGCCAGTCTGACGTGTTCCAGATGTCTATGTATACCTTGTGCTCGATCGATCGTCATTAGGTCGCAGTTCCGATCAGTGCAGGTCGACAAGAGCGACGTGTTTACACTTTTCTTGCCACTCTGCAACCTGTTCGCCACAGGCCTCCATATATTATATTTATTAAGAGAGTAACTTGTCGCAATAACTTGATATTCGGTCTAAATGAGTGCATCCTATAAAGTCACGCCCATTAGATAAAACAGCAATTGGAGGGTACACTGGGGTAAGCAGCGCTGCTTTATCCTAAGCCTTTTCAATGTGTACGATGTCGATGGGCCTTGTGGCCGAATCTGGAGTCCAACGAGTCTCCAAAGGTGCCAGAAGATGGGGAATAATATTCCAAGCATAAATGTGAATTGGCGTGCAGCTCCCTAGCAACATTGTGCAATAGTTATGATGCCTGTGGGATGCTGGAAAAGGTTTGAAAGGTTTTTGGGGGCAGTGAAGGCAAGGTCTAGGAACGATGTTACCCGGTATGCGCCAGACGCAATCGAGACAACATCGATGTAGTTATTGGATCTTGTAAGCTCAAGGTTGCAGGTCGTACGCTTCAACCAACATCCTAGCCACTGATGTTTTTGATGTCTGCCCCACTGATTACCGCTCCAGAAGAGTGATGCTGCTTGTTAAACAGTAGCGTGTCGGGCGACTATATACCATTGTTTATCTTGGCGGAGAAAGTGACTAGCCATTGTCACTCGCGTACGTGGTTTGTCAAGACCAAACAATAACCATAAAGTTAGGAATAATGCCTACTGACACTTGCAGAAGTGTTAAACTGATTTGAACTCTTATTATGAGGGCCCGTCCTCTGACACACATAGTGATATCGATAATAAATATAGTGGCGGCCAGTTCACAAACATATTTATTCCAATGAATAGCACCCCTCTCTAGGAGAACACTTGACATTGCACTTGCAGTCTTTAACCGGCCACTACGGCGGAACTGCTAAAAAGCATCTTACTACAAACAATGCATTACTGTGAAAGCTGAAGCTTCCCGGGGCAATGCTAATCCCATAGGAAGAGTAGGTGGCTTACCGTGCGGCAAGAAGGTAAATAAGGTTCCAAGTTACATTACACTATATTGCAGAGAATGTCCATATCAAAAAGTTGAAGAACCCAAGCATGCTTGGGAAAATGCTAGAACTCAAGGCATGCACTCCAACTCCATCTGATACTACTCGCTTACTGACTCTCACGTATAGTGCGCGGGTTCGCCACTGCTTACCCACATGACAAGCGGCACTACTTTATGATACAACTTGCATCTCCTTACCATGCATCATGTCAAGAAATAAGTTTACATATCAAAATTTAAAAAAAAACTCAAATACAAAACACGTGTGATTGAAATAGACAGAATACTAGATGCGAGATGAAATTAATGATGTGATGTTAGCAGTACACAATAAAAACAAAAGAAACAAGACAGTTAAAAATCCTTTAACGATACAACAAAATAATGTTCAACTTGACGTATGCCACATGCCCCCATTCCTAAGACTGTTTGTCCATCCATAGCCTTCAATGCCACTGCAGAAGGGCTGTGTGCTCTACAGATGAGTAAGGTGTGCGCCCAGACGTAGGAGTGATCAGCGAAGAACAGGTGCAAGGGCACACCGGTGCAGAGCATGTGAGTCTATGGCCTAAGTGGAACAGTGTTTGTTATATGTATTAAAATATTTATTGAATGTTTCATTTTATTTTGTTTATAGTGCATTGTAACCTGTTATCATATTTCTCATCATGCATATAGTGTTTTGTATTTTTCATTCACAAGTGTTTTGTATTGCAGGGTTTGTTTTAGTAATGCCAATATGTATGTTTAGTTATTAGCATGTTGCAAGTAAAGAAAATGCAAGTTGTAAAAGAAAGTAGTGCCACACTTGTGCTTGGGTAAGCAAAGGCGAGTCCGTGCATCAGGCAGGCGGAGAAGGAGTATCAAGTAGAATCTGATGGAGGTGGAGTGAGTGTCGTGATCTCCGGCTTGTTGTTCAATTTTTTATCTGGACATTCTCTGCAATGGAGTGTAAGCACTTGGGACCTTCTTTTCTTTTCACTGCTTGGTAAGCGACCTCCTCTTCCGGTGGGATTTGCATTGACCCGGGAAGTTTAATCTTTCATAGTAATGTACTATATGTTTTAAGACACGTATTAAGTTTAACTGTACTAACTGGTCGAAGCCAGCAAGTGTTATGTAAAGTGTTCTCCCAAAGAGAGGTGTAAATTCATCGCAATAAATATGTCCATGGACATATTTTTTATTTATTTTCGAGCCCTCTTAGTACTCGCTAAATTCAGATTTATTCTTTTGCAGGTGTCAGTAATCATTGTTCCGAACTCTATGGGCATGTGCCAAGAGCAACAAGCATATAAGTACTAGAGACGTCACTAATGAGAAAACTAAGGAATGCTTATTTTTTTGCCTAGTGCAAATGTTCCAATGTCAAATATATATATATATATATATATATATATATATATATATATATATATATATATATATATATATATATATATTGTGTGTGTGTGGTGTGTGTGTGTGTGTGTGTGTGTGTGTGTGTGTGTGTGTGTGTGTGTGTGTGTGTGTGTGTGTGTGTGTGTTCAGAGCATTTGGTACTTCTACATTTTTGGCCAGTTTTCTGTATAGCATTTCAATAATCTAATTCCGTCCTTTTAATGACAATGTGTACAATTTTAGATTTAAAATGTGGAGAATTATATCCAAAAATAAACGATTTCAGTGAACTGTCAAGTGTTGGTACATGTTTCCAAAATGTTGCTGAAGTACTAAATAGCTCGCATGTTCGACAATAGACAGCCCTACGACAAGTTATGTTCACATCGCCACCAACATCGTAAAAATAAATGTAGTCTTACATAAATCATTGTCCTTCAGTCTCAACAATTGAATCAATGTAACTATATTTTAATTTTCCATTCCAATGACAAACATTCTTAAAATGATAAACTTTTATTTACGTTATCTCAATAAGTGTTAATATTTTCTGAATTTATAATGCCGATATTGCAACAAGCAATTAAACAAAATCGAATTGGAAATAAATTACTCATTCTATTTACTCCTATCCAGTGTCTAGCTGTTATGTGTGTGGCATCATAACTCATATGGAGCAATAATTAAGGGGGACAGATCATCAGCACCTCGGCGAGGAGTTTAGTCCTTGCATATGTCTCACAACACCGAGTTTAAGATGGTCAGCATCTACATTGACATCGCCTCGACGACGACGCGTTGCACCAACCAGCTATTAATGCATCCTAGACCTCAAATCCACCACCCCCAAAAATCATTTTAATCCTTTTCCATCGTCCCAGAGGCATCAACCATAGACCCTGGAATCTTAAGGTCTGTTATTACTGGGCCTAGTTTGTTTCCTTCGGCCACGCAGTTTCCAGGTACTCATGGCAATCACTTGCTCTGTACATGACCATTCCTGCGATCGGGCGCACGCTCCACCCGTCGGTAGAGCATACAGCCATGCTGTGGGGACAATGCTGGTTACAGCCGGACAAATGATCTTAGGGAATCCACCCTCTTTTCCATACAGGGTTACCAATATCCCACAAAGGACAGTCCATTGTCCCGCACCTTTTAGTGAAATGGATGTCCCATCACAAGAAATTCAATGGATACGCTAATTCACATTTTTGCCATAATGACATTCATCGCAAATCAGTCATGTAAGGTGTCATTTCATTTAATATCACCTTTCAAGTGCGGTGACATACTAGTGATGTCACATTCTTAGACATACCTGGGGCTCCGATGTTCGCGGGTATGTCACCAACAGGTTTTTATTCATTATTAATTATTATGTCAAGTGTTAATTTCTTTAATCATGTTAGTTGTGCACTTACGTTTTTTCATTTTTTGTATTTGATGGCAGGCTCGCCGAGCTTCGGCAAGGCTGTGGCCATCATAATCGGTAAGACTTCAGCAGTCGAGCAAACAGCAGGACAGGCAGTAAGCTCCCGTGTTACCCCTCTCTGCTCTTCAAATTAGGCTGCATTAATTCAAACACAATAGTATAACATAGACCCAGAACCTTTGATCATCCTTTATAATAGCTGAGGGGAGACCCGACTGCATCCTGCGGTAATATTCCAGGACTTCACGCATGATGGGACGTGCTCATCACGTAATATATTCTTAAGAACCTCGCCATACTTTCACAGCAGCGACCACTGGCAGGTCTCGAGTGCGAATCCGCATTAAAAAGATAATGCATTATTTTGCATTGACATTTCTAATCAATATAACTTTTATACATTGACGAGGTGGCCTTTACTGACTTTACTCTCCTGAGTACATCGGCCATTACACCCTATCGCAAATTGATTAACAAGTGTACTTTCAGTGTAATAAGTTTTGCTCTTATGTGGCTTGCTTCCCATAAGCAGGGTAAAATCAGTGCTAGTATCGGCATGCGAAGTGGCTGACAATTTCGTCCCTTAGAAAATAAAAATGACCACATATATCAAGAGATTGCCATAGGTCATCCGCCATACGAACCCCATCATCATTGTTTGCTCTACCGAACGTGGCACTGGGCAACATCATCAGTTACTGCCCTACACCTGCTACAAGGGGAGGAACGAATGCCATGCTTCATTTCTGGGACTGCAGCATGTCAAGTCTCTAATATACAGGATGAACTAACACGTTGACGTGGACTGGCTCATTACATTTGTTGTGAGCTTCGTTGTGATATGCCACTTGCATAATCCGGAATGTATGCCGTGTGTGATCTTTCGTGCAGATAGTGCCTTCGGTACCAATGGCATATTGCTATGTCATGGAATTTGCATGTATTTGCATACATTACAAAAGAGTCACACTACTTAGACTATTACGTTGACATATGCACAAGTTGACCACTTCTCTTTACTCATTTACCTGCCACACCAGGAATTGCAATGCTGTGTGTGTGTGCGCACTCTACGAGCACAGGTGCAGTACATTGGGGCAAGGAACGACACAGGCGCAGAGAAGAGCAAATTGCAACCACATGTGGAGTGGAACAGGAATATGAACGTAAACACTATAAAGTTTCTGTTTATTTAATTTGTGCAATAAAAGGACAAAGTAAGTTTACATAAGTGGACACAACTAATACAAATTCCTGCCTTTGCAGTCCTTAAGCAGTCAGTGATTTCAAAGTGTGTTTTGTAATTTTCTGTAATGTTCATTCATGTGTTTTTCATACCCACATCATCCACGCAGTGCAATATTATATTATAGTAAATATAATTGGCTAGGTTAATTTTAGAAGCAATATGTAACACCGGCAAGCAGGGTATGTGTCCGATTTGCAAATATTGTGTGCAAGGAAGTTGTGCACCACGAGGTGACAGACCATCAAGCAGGCTGCGTTACATCGAGGGTCATGTTTCTTCCCCTAGGGCAGTCATCATCATTTTGGACTAAACACTTCACTGCAATAGTTATTTAGTATTCTGGAATCTTTTTCGTTATTCAACTGCCCGAGACTTCACAGACCCTCGCAACTACACAGTGCTGGCATTGCCTGGAGAGGCTTAAATCGCACTTAATTTATTTTATGTGACCACGTATATTTTCACAGTATCGCCCGAGCTTACGGGTTTGAAAGCAGCACCAAAAATAAGCTTTCTCCGATGGGAAGACATTAAGGTACGGGCCTTCTCCTGCCAATTTTCTTAAAGTATAATTTACTGTGCAAGTATGTTTGAAATGGTCACGAGTTGGTATAACAAGTAACAGTGCTTTTAAGTGCATATAGGGAGCCTAGATATCCCACACCGCAAAATTAAGGAAATTATTCAATCAGTATTAAATTTATCCTACGAGGAGACAACAACTGCACTTTGAGAATTTGCTGTGGTTGTCTGCCGAACGACCATGAGGAAATAGTCAGCTCTCCGACTTCACGATATTGTCAGCCCGACATTATCTGACACCCTGGGTAATTGTCTCCACCCATATTCCAAACTTATGTTCACTGTTCCTCACCCAACCAATATCCTTAATGACAAGCTCCTTAGCATTATCTGCCAGCTCCCTGTGCATTAGACAAACGACAAAGAATCGAAGAATCTGAACAATTTTTCCTACAATTTTCCAATGTCAAAATAATGTTTTCAAATATTTTCAAAAATTTTCAAATTTTTCCGCAATTATTATGCATTTCCCTGGATTACCCACAACGATGGAAAAGCGTTGTCAACAAGGCGACCCACACAGCACAGGGCAGCATCGAGATGCCTTCTAGTTGCCCCCAATGACGCCAGGAAAGACGCTCATGGGCAGTGGGGAAAGCACGCCAAATCGGCCTACTGCCACCATTACATCAGCACAAAGGGGTAGTGGCGAGAAAGTGACGAGGAGCTGCCACCTTGGGACAGCGGCGTGATGTCACAGCAGCTGAACAAAGACAGGGTGATTCGCGTGCACCAATCCACTCTTCAACCTGCTTTGCACTATACTGTTAAGAGGGAGAAGGCGAAAACAGAATATTTAGAAACATGTGGCCATAACTGGCCAAATGCAAAACATTGCGCCAGCACCACTGTGTCTGCAGAGTCTGCATCAAAAACCGCTGGATGTGATAGACAGATATGAAATGGGGACCCGATTTTACAAGTGCGATCGAAAGACGGGCTGGCGAGCAACCACTGAGAAGAGCAAGTGACAGAACATTCGGACAGTACTAACGAAATTCAAAATTAACCCTAGTTATATTCGTGAAGGAGACTGTCGGGAACCACACTGAGCACGTTTACACGGTTTCATATGCACGTGAACCAAGAAAGCATGAGCCAAACAGAGTTACATACCACAACTGAATTGCATTTCATTTGCAGCGAGTGTGTTGTATAGTTGAAACGGAATTTGATCGCCAACATTACAATCGAGTTACTCACAGGCAACCAGCCCAGTGATAGAGTATGCCAAAGAGAATATGGCTCTGGTAACAATATTAAGCAATGCAAATGGATGGAGATTGCATCACTATGGTAAACACAGTATGTCGCATAGAGTGTGAAGGAACAGACTAAAATGGAGCGCAATCTGTGGAAGTACACTGCTAGGTCGAGGATGCCGACAACAACACATCATTTACAGGCGGGCCCCCTTTGACGACTGTCAATCATCAGGTACAATATTGCCAGTGACCGCAACCATTGCCAACGCTTTCCCTCTTACTTCTACCACTCCCACCTGACACCTTACCTACCACAATTTTCTGCCTACCAACCAACACCAATATTTCCATTACAGATACCCAACAGATTTCCCACGTCTTTTCCGCTACCGAAACCTCTAACATTTTTTTCATGCCAATAACTACGGACCACTACTTGTGTACAACTGGTAAACAGGAAGGTAATGGCAACGAGAAGCAAAACAAGACAGAAGCAGCCCAGACACCACCAGTAATGTCTGGAATGGTACTATGCGAGTGAAGACGAGCGGACCAATTGATTCTGCTGCCAATTGCAAGGAGTAGCAGGAAAGTGGTGAGGTGCTGTAAACCACTACGTCATGCAGTGGGAAGAGTTTTCGCCCAACTTCCAGTGCCGATATGGAAGCGTGTTTACATCCCTGCAAGCACAAACAAAGTTACTCTGGCAAGAGGAACAACCTGTTGAACAACTACCGACTTCATTACGCTAAATGCACATCTGATCAAGTGATGCCACCCACAACTGCCAAATCGCTAGGCACTAGAAATCATTGCCGAAACTGCCTTACCAGATAACAGAGCTGCACAACTACCTTTACTGAACAGCAATATGGAAGAGGTTCTCAAGGCATCTATCATTCTGTAATTAAACCGGAACTCATCGTGTCGCGAGAGCGGAACCTCACGATTGAGGCACGAAAGAAATGGGAGTGACAACAACACGCAACGGGACCAGGCCGACAGTCCCACAAAACAGTTCGTGAGTCAACCGGAACGGGACATGGCACAGTGAAAACATTCCACGCTGTGGTGATAAGCCAAGTGAGAGTATGCGCTGGAACTCTGGACAAACATGAGTACAGTTTGACGAGAGCCAGAGACCTGCGAACCCATGTCCCTACTGTCGTCCAGCAATTGTTTTCCACTGGCATATCTCATGTCCAAACAACCGACACCTGTATACCTACAAAAGACTCTCAAAAGAGGGCAGGGCAATGAGCTGTAGGGGCGAAGAAACCTGATGTTTCTTCCTCCCTGGTCAAGTCAAGAGCAACCGTCAAACTACCACAGCAACATTCATTTAGCATGTGAGAAGGTATCAGGCGAAATTTATTTACATCCTTGTGAGCATGAACGGTCAACCATGTCATGCACTAATTGATACAGTCGTATCACACAACTTTGTGAAGTCGCATTTCGTGATTCTCAGTGATATAACATCTGGCAATGACATAATTATGTTTGCTACCGGCAAAGTAAGTAACCTAGCATTGGGCCTAGCAACCATAACGATAGTAGTCAGGGACTTAGAGATGATAACAAGTACAATTGTAACTGCAGAGGTTAAGAATGATACAATATTAGGCATGCCTTGGTAACAGGAACAGAATACCAAAGTAGAACCAGCGGCTAGGAGAATTAATTTTGGTATAAAAACGTGGTGCATAAAGTACTGTATACTGAGCGAGAGGAGGGATGTTTTTGCTAAAACCGGCGTGTTTCGAAGAATAACCATAGGAAAACATGAAATCCCATTAACACAAGAAAGGCCAATGTACTCAGGACCATGGTGTTACTTAACACATCAAACAAAAATAATTTGTAAGCAAGTTAAAGAGTGGCTGGCTAGCAGACGGAGCTATCGCGCTGACATACAGTAAATTTAACTCCGTCATCACAGGAGTAGGCGTTTCTGCGTTTCTTCCGGCCGATTAACCAAGACACATGTAACAATCTGCCACCTTATATCAGCATAAAAGATGCCCTAATGACACTCGGCAAGACAACTGTAATGACGTTTAAAGACCTCAGAAGCAGATATTAGCAAATTCCCGACAAGCAGGAAGACAGGGAGAAAACCGCATTCACAACACCTGACGGACAGCGATTTCATTATTGTGTGATGCCTTTTGGCCCCAAAGGAGTACTAGTTTCCTTTCAGTCAATGATGGTCCGTGTGCTGGACGGACTTATCTGCGACTTCATGCTAGCGCACCTGGACGATATGATTATTTGGTAGAGCAGTTGGGAGGAGCAATTACATCACGTCTCCTTGGTACTAGAGACTTTCGCAAACAATGGGCTTACCTGCGCCACGAACAAATGCCATTTGGGTAAAAGCAAGTTGGAATTATGGGGCACATTGTAGACGATAATGGAAACACCTCTAATCCAGAACAGTTAATCTTAATAGAGAATCATCAGCGACACACACATGCAAACTGCTTGGCAAGTTTTTTTTTGGTTTAGTTAATTGGTTAAGTGTGTTCATTCAAGATTTCGCAGTAATTACCGCCCGTCTCACGATCCACTTTCGCCCAAGAAGCCGTTTGTGCGGGGAGAAGTGGAAGAAAATTCATTTCAATCAATAAAGAAAAGTTTGAGTTGAATCCCTAAATTAGCACGATAACAAGCAAGGCAAACACCAGTCAAGAGGGGCTGGGTGCAGTCTTGTATCAATGCACGGAGGAGTGCACGAAGCAAGTCACCGATTTTTCAGCACGAAATTGGGACCAGTAGAGAGCAGATATTATTTAAACGACCGGGAAATGTTGGCAGTAGTGTGGGTTGTTAAAAGGTACCTGCCCTACCTGGAATGCCAACGTTTCACATTACGAACATAAGACCGGTTCCTCGTTTGGTTACACGACTCGCAACACCGACTGCTTTGTACTTAACACTTCATTACTTAATGTACCACATGTATGTTTCTCACGAATACAGTCGCAGTTAGCCAGTGTAACCAACTCGGAGTGCACCAGTGCAAGGAATAACTTTTCGGAACAACTACAAATTGATAATACCATTAACATTAATCAACCTAGCTGGTGTCATGACCTAAAATGACAAGATCAAGGCACATTTCTATTGAGTTGCAAGCAGTACAGATCACAGTATCACACAGAACTCATCTTTCAGTGTAGGCAGTGTAGCAGACAGCAGGAAATGTCAAAGGCAGCAACATACAATTGGGACTCATTTATCAATAAACTGCAATGGATAAGTACATGCAGTCATTGTGAACGTACAAGAGTAACTTATGAAGAGAAACAGAAATGCCACGCTTGCGAAACATCCGCCCATGCACGGTGTCAAACAGAAGCAGTACGAGCAACAAATGAGGTAGCCCATTTCACAAGTAGGGACTCTATGGCCATTCACAAGAAAGAGCCTGTCACACCACATGTCAGTAGCATGCACTTTTTAGCAGCCCGGATTTCAACACCTGAAGGACAGTCAGTATCATTGCCATCCTTACCTACCATTCCTCTCCGGCCAATATCACAGACACCGTCCATTCCAACTATACCAACATATTATTCAAATCCCATGTTTACTCTGCACTATCCTGCAATTTTACCCAACTGCCACACCAGTCACAGCAATGCCACAGAACGCCAGTGAGCTAACATTCACCACCAACAACAAGCCAGAAATTGCCAATCGGCCGGTCCCCACAGGTTTCCAGATGCCGCCAACATTTTCTGGTGCACTCAGTGAGGACCCAGTGGCATTCATGAAAGATTGCACAACTCGTTTACAGTGGTACGAAGTTTTCGAGGATGAGTGACCTGGCTGAGTAGAAAAAAAAACTAGAAGGTGAGGCACTATAATGGTGAAATACATGAATCACTATATCTTAATGTGGGCCGTGTTTATTTACTCGTATCAATGCAGATTCGGAGGCACATCTGCATTAATTCAAGCCTAGAACAAGTTAACATTGCAAGAGCAACAGACTGCAGAGATATTAACTGCATTCAAAACCAGAAAACTCACTTGGTTGGCCGGTTCTACCTGGAGTTACCGAAATGTGAGGTTCTATAAATCTCCCCACTCTTAGGTTGCAGATTAGTGATAATGGCGCACATGGTTGCCAGATTACTCCAGTTTTGCGACGTAACTGGCAGGCCGAACAAAATTGCCTGAGAATTTTTATCTGTTTTCCTCCCTGATAACTCTTAAAGAGACTCCAATCCAGCGATGCAAAATTAAGAGGTTCTTTTGAAAGTGAAACCTGAGAGAAACCCTATGATTGTGATTGCCAGCAAGAATGGCATTGTTTTGAGGCTGCAAAAAGTTGCCTTATGTGGCAACAGTGCCCACAGGAACAAGGACACTATTAAAGACAGAAATCATATATTGGATAGAGAGATGAATGCCCTATATACCGCTCACTGCAATCTAAGAGTGAGACATTCTATTTAGGTTATCGCCGAGACTATAATGCCAGAGTACCGAGTTGCTCTAGTTCCCCTGTTAAATTGTGGTGTCAATAATTCATTAGTGCAACAGTAATTCTCGAGAGAAGCATGAGTCAATCATGTCGCGAAACGGGATGTGCACGATGGTGCTACGAACCTTGCGAGGACAGAAACGACAGCATCGGGAACCAACAAGGACAGTATTGAGATCAATGAGGACCGCAACAGGAAGCCGACAACAGTGTCTACTGACCAAGGGGAAGTGGTCAAACAACGAACGCGAGTGGTTTTCTTGGTGAAAATCGATTTTTCAAGTGGGATACAATGCGGCTACCCAGTATGCTGTACTGGTACTGCAAGATGGAGACATTCCATAGGCACAATGTCTGCTCAAACAACCCCCACAAAAACAACAGACATTCTGACACCACTGACAACCGCCAGGGAAAAGGACAGTAGGGGTAAAAGCACCGGACGTATCTTTTGACTCTGTCCCGCATCACAATCCAGCATATAGACCTCAGGAAACTCTGGTAAAGAAGGTGATTAGTACCAGTGCGAAATTTTAAAGTGTCCTTGTACATGTAAATAAACTTCCATGTCACGAACTGATAGATATTGAAGCACTCATAATTTTTGTCAGCGCCGATTTGTGCATGAAAGTAACGCAATGCCAACACAGAATATCATTCAACTTGTGAAATTGTCAGCATGTATATTAAGCATTAGGACAGGCCATATTAACCTTCGGAATTTGTGATTTGGAGACGATAACAGCGCAGTTGTAACAGCAGATGTTGACGAGGATGCTAAATGGGTAGTATTGTAGTTCACTCTACAAAACACCATTGTAGAACCTGCTGAAAGAGGCATTCATTTTGGAGCTAAGGAAAGGAAAACTGTATACAATATAAACAGTCGTGGAGCGGAACAAACATCTAGTGTTCTGTTAACGGAATTCGAACACGCCATCCCCATAGAGCATCAGCCCACTTTTCAATGCCTGCTTGACTAGAGGAAAACTGTTTTTGCAAAGCTTGACGCACTGTGCAGAACTGCCATGGCTGAGCATGCGATCCTGTTAACGAAGGAAGAGTCAATCTATTCGAACCCACGAATTTACCTTCCACACCAAGCTAAAATCATATAGTGGAGATGTTAGCAGATGGGGTAATTGAACTTACAAGGAGCAGGTTTAATTCCGCAATAATGCTGGTACCAAAAAAGGATGGGACCTGGAGGTTTTGTGTCGACTTCAGGCCCATCAATCAGGTTATGTGCTGCGCACTGCCACTGGGAAAAGCCTAAATTAATTTTGCTCTCTATTTGCGCAGTCACTACTGGCAGATTCCAGTACAACTTTACCACTCCTGAAGGACGGAGGTATCAATTTTCTGCAATGCCCTTTGGGCTTATGTGCGCTTCTGCCACTTTCAAATCTATGATGGTCAGTGTGCTAGATGGATTAGTAGGAGAATTAACTCTAACATGACTGGTCGACATGGTAATATAGTTGGAAACATGGGATGAACACCTGCATCAACTCTCATTAGTGTTAGAACGTTTAGCTATATATGGACTGGCATGTGCAATGAGCAATTGCAGACTGGGTCAGACAAACCTGGAATTCCTAGAACACATCATTAATGAGTCAGGCAAGCGGCCAAACTCCGAACAGCACATGCAAACAATTGCATAAATTCTTTGGATTAGTTAATTGGTTGTGCGAGCACATTAGAGATTTTGCGGTCATAACAGCACCTCTTACAGACCGTTTGTCCCAACAGTATCAAAATGTTTGTTGAAGGGGGGTGGGGGAGGGGAATGCACAAGAAAAGGTTTTCCAGAAAATAAAAGAAACATTTTGAACATGCCCTCCATTAGCAAGATATGGCCCAGTGTGCCACTTGTATCTGCAGACAGAAAAGTGTCAAGAGGGACTAGGTGCGGTCCTTTACCAGTATGGTGACACAGGTTACTAGCAGGTCATTGGTTTTGCAAGTGCAAAACTCCCAATACAGGACGCAGGTACGATGTAAACGAAAAAGAATGTCTTGCTGTCATCTGCGCCACGAGAAAATATCGTCCATATCTGGAGTACAGGAGGTTCACATTGCGTACAGATAATTGGTGTTTAGTTTTGCTGAACAGCTTGTAGGAAGCAAGGAGTAAGCTCACTCAGTGGACAGTATTACTGCAGCCTTATGACCTTGTAATTGAGCATTTCCCCGTTTGGTAAAATGATCGCTATCATAGGCACCGAACCATGTCATAACCATAGTAGATGATGCAAAATGGTAAGAAGTGCTACTGCCCGACACGCGTGGTCCAATGTCTTTGCATTTCTGGTGCGCTTAGGCAGCCCTTCGTTTGCGATTTAACAAGAAATGGTGGAACCTAGAGAGTTGCAACAAGAGGGCTTATTTACTACCTACGTCATCCTGCTTCATCCCATGGTATACACAATCAATTTAACCTCATGGTGTACGTGTTGCATGCAATAAAATTGTGGCAATCCCTATTATTTAAATCATGGGGGTTTATACGACGGACTATACCTACAGTTTTTCCGAGATCTTGGT
The DNA here is from genome assembly GCA_029891345.1 of Dryococelus australis. Classification (NCBI taxonomy): domain Eukaryota; kingdom Metazoa; phylum Arthropoda; class Insecta; order Phasmatodea; family Phasmatidae; genus Dryococelus; species Dryococelus australis. The sequence goes on along the minus strand of CM056999.1, from coordinate 83,201,804 downwards.
TTACTTGCTCTGTATACCAATTTATGTTCTTCTAATGCAAGTACTTTGCCTAGTATCCCATGTAATGTCCTTGTAGCCCACAGCCTTTAGAGGCTGCTACAGCTTTTATTATTTGATGTGGACCGTGGGTGTCCTGTACCATTATTCCTCTTTTCTGGTCACGAATATACATGGCCGAATTTTTACACATTTTCTATACATGCTGTATTTCCCGTGAATGTTACATACTCCTCTGTTGGGAGAAACTTTACATTATTTGCTGTGTGTCAGCCCGCAGGTAAGGCTACACTGTTTTAAAATGTGTGATGTCCCTAATACTAATTATAGTGAAATGTTACATTCTCCTAGGCGATGCAAACCACATAGGTGGAGAGCGGGCAACTCCAGTGGCTAGAAATGAAGAAGGTTCGGGTAATTAATACAGTTTATTGCAAGTTAACATGTTTGGCACAAAAACAGAGCAGGCCATTTGAGTGTGCATAATGTAGTCCTGCCCTGACTAGCTGGTTTTGCGAACAATGCCCGAACTACTTCATGGCACTTGTGTAACTAAATTCTTTTAAAACTTAAAAACACATAAACTTGCAAATTAACATGTTCATAAAAATACCTTGCATTATACAAATCAAACACTTGCATAAATAGTGAGATGAGGCAAAGTTGATAACATGTGAGATGTAAACTAATAAACTCTTGCAATAAACATGAACAATAACACTGAATAAGTACTTTAATAGGGACGTTCCTTTTAGATTATATGCTTAATATAATATTTAATATGCTTATATTAAGATGTAACAATCTTCTAAACTTTGTAATTGTTACATCCTAGAACAGCATTTCATGCTTGCAACTTCACAAGCCTGGGTAACTGGCATTGGTTAAATTTATAATTATCAACGATTTCTCAAATGATGCCACGTCTGCCAATGTAAACACATAATATTTCACATCTATTACCAGCTAATGTAAGTAATCTACGAATAACAACTACAAAAAATAAATTTTTGAAATACGCTCCACTAGGAGCGCTGGTTTTAGGGTTTTCATTCTATGCACTTTTGTGTGCTGAAATCGAAACAAGGGATAATTGGTATGTTCGTATTTTGGCTGTATACAATTATCGTTTTGGCCATGATGTATTGTGGTAATCAATGGTCAGGCGTTTGTCGTCTGCTACGGTATTGTCACTATATTGAAGACTCTGCAATCTAATGTTTTTCTCTATAAAATGAGCGTTGCAACATTTTGGCATCCCCTTTAATATTCTCTACGAGCCACGGACATATGTTATAGGTTTGTAATTTTGTCACTTGTTTAATCATTTATTAAAGTCTATTGTGTGTTGGCATTAACATGAATTATTGATTTAGATTTCTTTTTCATGTATTAATAATTTTTATTGCCATGTAACTGATGCCTGAATAAATTAGTTGAAATTATTCGTTTCTGCTACATCAAAGTGTAAAATTTTTTCTAAGTGTGAATTTTTCTCACGTAAACTAAAATAGGAATGTGGGTGCGGAGGTACTAGTGAGTGGAATCGAAATAAAAATATAATTTAACCTATGACACTGAGTAATACATAAATATGCACAGAAGTTTTGTTGATTGTAAAAGTAATTGTAAAATTTTTACAGCCGTATTTTAGGGTTATACATGTATTAATTTATTATTATATTGTTACATTTTCCATTTCAGCAGGACTTTTTTTAAATGTTAAATGTTTGTTTTTAAGATAGAGACATGCGTATGCCCTGATTGTTGACATGTCTAAGAGTTAAATGGACAATTCTATGTTGGTGGATCTATTAGTATTTGCAGCATTCCCTTGTGCTGTCCAATGTGAATTTTACTTTGATACAGTAGCTGCGAGTGAGGTATATGAGAGGGTGTGTAGGGATTTGGGGGCTACATTTATAGATAGTAGGAAATTGGTAGGCTGGGAAAGTGTAGGGAGGTACCAGGTTCACCTGACAGAACAGGGAAAGAGGATTCTAGGTGATCTGCTAGGTAGAGAAGTAGCTGGCTGCAGGAGACGGTCAGGGCAGAGCAGCAGTTGTTGAAATAGCAATAAGTTAGAAGCAAGGAAACGGAAGGGGAGAGAAATTGAGAGGATAGCATTGATGAGGCTGCAGGGGTGGAGATAGGAGGTAAGAAATTTAGGATGGTAAAGCAGAGTACTAGTATAAAGATAATGGTGGTGAACTGTAGGAGTGTGTACAACAAGCTGGAGGGCTTCTGGAGAAAGGTTGAAGGATATGGGGCGAATATAGTGGTAGCTGTGGAGACTTGGTTGACTGAGGAAGTACTGGACATAGAGTGTAGGCAGGATGAGTTCACCATCTTCAGAAGAGACAGGGATGGGAGAGGAGGAGGAATAATGATGTGTGTAAGGAAAGGGCTAAAAGGGGCGGTAGAATGTGGTAGTGAGGATGTCGAGGTAATGGAAATTAAATTGAGTGGTAGTAGTAATAGGAGTATTACTTTGCTGGCAGCATATAGACCACCAGGACAGTGATGGCAGGCAATTGAGATGATCAAGGAGAGGGTCGATAGACTAAAGGACAGGCAGTGGGTTGTTGTAGCAGGGGATTTGAATATGCCAGGGGTGAAATGGGTAGAGGGTGCAGAAGGAATGGGTAGCATAATGCAGAGAATGGCAGCACAGTTAGTCAACAGAGGATTAGTCCAGATAGTAGAAACACCGAGATGGACTGAGGAGGGTGTTGGGTCAGTGCTGGATGTGGTGTTGGTCAGACCTAGGAATGCTGTAGTTGGTGTAATAGTAAAGGTTGGTATAAGCGACCATCATATTCGGTTGTAGAAATTGGGATTGGCAGGATGAGGGAAGTGCAAATGGCAGAAAGGTTGGTGTGGCAGTATGGGAGAGGAGAAAAGAAGGTGGCAGAAATCTTCCTGAGAGACAGGTTTAAAAAATGGTTTATGGAGGAGGGTGTAGATGGGTTGTGGAGGGAGTTTAAAAGATTAATGGAGGTTATGTTAGAGAAATTTGTGTCAATGAAAAGGTTACGGACTGGGGGAGATCCCCCATATTATGGACAGGAGATTTTGAAAATGAAGAAGTGCAGAAAATTACATGCCAAGTAGAGAAATGAAGGGATGATAAGATCTAAAGAAATTATGAAACAAATGGGTAGGGAGCTTGAAAGGAAGATCATACAGGCAAAGAATGTATTCCTGGGGAACATGGTGGAAGAAGGAAAAGGCAAGGAATTGGGGAAATAGTTTAGGTATGTTAGGTGGTTAAGGGGAGGAGAGGAAGGGATCCCTCTGCTAACAGGAAGGGATGGTAGGCATGCGACAAATGACCAAGAAAAATCGGAGATGCTGCAAGGACAGTACTTGTCAGTGTTTGAGACAAAGGAGGGTTGGAATAGGGGGACAAACAAGATTTGGGGGGTGTATAGTGAGTTTAAGATGAGGGAGTGGGGGATAGAAAGGTAATTAGGGGTTTGGAGAGCAGTAAGGCAGGGGGACCAGATGGGATAGGAAACGCAGCACTAAAGTTTGGTGGCAAGGAGTTGGCGAAATATTTAGAATTGCTGTTTAAAAAGTCCTTAGGAGAGGGTAAGTTACCACAAGATTGGAAGGATGCTATGGTGGTACCTATACACAAGCAGGGAGTGGATAGGGGGAGGCCTGGCAGCTACAGACCGGTGAGCCTCACATCAAGTACAGGAAAAGAAATGGAGAGGCTTGTGGTGCAGTATGTGGTGAGGGTAATGAACAATAGGAATTGGTTGGAGGAGTCCCAGCATGGTTTCAGGAGGGGTTACTCATGTGAGACTCAGCTGACTGGGTTATTAGAGGATTTGGTAGAGGTAGTTGATGAGGGGAAGCAGGTGGATGCCTGCTTAATAGATTTTGAGAAGGCATTCGATAAGGTGCCCCATGGAACATTGATGAGGAAAGTGGAGGCGCTGATACCAGACAGGAGGGTAGTGGAATATATAGGGGACTTTCTCATGGGGCGAAGGCAGAGGGTGAAAGTGGGGGACGCAATATCGGAGGAAGAGGAGGTTACGTCAGGGGTACCACAGGGAAGCGTGCTTGGTCCTTTGTTATTTACCATAATGGTAAATGACATGGGTTTGGGGATTAGAGGAAAAATCAGATTGTTTGCAAATGATTGTGTTGTATATGCTGAGGTAGGAGAGGGGGCGGAAATTTGCAGGCGGACATTGATAAGATATGGTTGTGGACCAGAAAAAATAAAATGAAGATAAATGTAAGAAAAACTTAGTGAGGTTCACAATGAAGAAGATGATAAGGAGGGACAAGAGATAGAAGAAGCAGCAGAATATAAGTATTGAGGGATTGTACTGCAGGGAGACCTCAGGTTGAAAAAACAGGTAGAGAGGGTGGTAGCAAAGGGAAGGAGGGCTCTGGGTATGCGGGGAAGGGTGCTGAATGGAGTCAGCTGTGAGGTGAAGGAGAAGGCTTATGGCACAATGGTACGGCCAATGTTAGAATATGCTGCAGCAGTATGGGACCCGTATGTGGACGTGGAGGTGTGAGAACTGGAAAAGGTGCAGGGAAAGGCAGCAAGATGGGTGAAGGTAGGTGGAGAAGGCAAGGGCAGGATGGTGAGGAAGAAGGGAACTATAGGCCATCAGTGATGATGAAAGAAATTGGGTGGAACTCATTGAAGGACAGGAGGAAAGTTAAACGGTTAGTCAGGATGTACAGGGTGGTGAATGAAGAGGGAGGATGGGGAGGGCTACACTGTAAGCTAAGTAAGGGGGTGTTTAGGGGAAGAGGAAACAACAGTGAGAAGCTTCAGAGGGTGTGGAGGAGAATGGAGCGGGGTAGGCAGTCCATGCTTGTGAGGTTTGTGAGAGAGTGGAATGTGTTGAGGGGTTGGTAAATTCAGCAGGAAGGGAGTGGAAAAGGATTTTGTTGGGTGAAGGAGAGTTGAGAGAGCTCGCCACCGGGCGGTAGCCTAATTGTGAGTGTATGTATGTATGCATGTGAGTCTAACAGTGTCCAATTATTTGATACGACGTGGCAGCGTGAGATACAGTCAACAATGTTTTGGAAAGGTGGTGAGGTTGAGTCAAAAGGGTTTCTGAGCTGTGGTGTGTCTGGAATAAAGGTGATTGTGGGAAAAGGGTGTTACCCAGGGCACCAGGCATCATCCAGATGCTGATGCCATGATGAACGGTAGAGCTGATCCTTTGTATCTCGGGTCGTGCAGCCGACGACAAAGACAGAAGTCATCCTGATGTATTGTTGACCATCAGGTAAACATATTGCTACAATGCATGCTACACGGTGGACTATCGACTGCCCACATACCTAAATCACTGGTTTGCATTGTTACATATTAGACATGAATATTTTGCACACTGAAATAGCCCTTATAAACTTTGTCAGGAGGTGGGGCCCACCACTGAATGCCTATTGACTATCAAATAAAATCAACATGGTCCTCTTGCTGATGCATTTTTCTTGGCTCATTAAAAGTCCTTCTAGGAGACAACTTACAATAGTGCCAGGCGTAAACATACTGGCGTTGGTGATACAGAAAAAAGGACTCAAAGCCAGTAAAATGACTTGCATATGCGTTAAGCTTCCCCAGGTAATGCAAGCACTGGGAAGAAAGAGGTGGAGAGTCCCGGGCGGCTAGACGAAAATGGTTCCTTAATAAATTAAACAATGGAGAAACTAATGACTGGATGCAACTGATATATGCTGCCCGGGCACAAAACCCGCAAACTAGGGTGCTACACTTCCAACTTCTCAGACCTTGTGAAGTTTACTACTGGGTTGGCGCGCCGTACATGCCGGCGTTGGCAAGCCTCGGAGGAACTACTTGGTAACACATCAACACATAAAACATACTCTGATCTTACCTTGCTTGCTGTACATGCTCATAAAAATACACTGGAACATAATCTGTGGAATAAACACAACACTAGGTGAAATGAGGTGAGGATGGAACACGTGAAAATGAAACACCAAAACATCTCAGAAATACACTTCCAGTGGAATATACTGGGTAGAGGCAGGAATGAAGGTTTCTTTATTACGTTACATGTCTTTGCGTGTAACTTATTTGCCTTGAAATACGCTTAAAGAATAATGTGCACGGGCACTACTTCTTTTGTATTCTTGCGCCGCTCGAGTGCATGTGGTGTCTTAACCATGCAGTTTCTTTCACACTGCACTGGCACTCGTCGTTGTACTGCACTGCTCAACACTCGCTGGAGTGTTCCTGCCTATGGTTCATACATAATTTGGTGCACTTGGTAGAGCGTGGCTACTAGCTGCAGATGAAACCATTGCAGCGGGCAAACGGTTTGGGAATAGGGTGATGCGGCACACGTCAACTTTGTTGTGGTTTAGTGGTTTGCTCTTTTTGCAATTGTTATGAATTGTGGTGTAGTAGTAGAGATCGTTATTTGTTTATTTTGATGTTAAAGTATTTTCTGTTATGTTATAATACTTGGATTGGAGAAACATAATGTTTATGTATTTAAATTTAATTTTTCACACTCTCCAGATACTAAAATATTAACAAATAGTTGTTTACATTTTTTGTTGACATTTGTCAGATTTTTTTTTCAAATGACAAGCAATATACTAACTCAGATATAGAGGACAGTACGAGCAAACCCTGCTGAAGGCCTTTGATTTTTCATAGTAATTTTATATTACATGTAATTTAAATTCAAAACCCTGTTTAATATATTTACTCTGTGGTAAGAGTAACAGTTTCAGCATAAAGTTTTCACTTTAATGTCTTATTCTGATGAGTTTTTGAAGTAACAATCACAATGTGACAACTCTAGGATTGCTACAATGCGAGACAAAAAGTTCTTAAGCTTAAATGTTCTTCTTCATCATGTCATGGCAGCGAATGGATGTATGTAAAAGAAGCTATGTTTCAACACCAAGTTTGGCTGGTGCCGAACACAACTGCAACTGAGAGATGATGGACTGGTGATGTCCAGCTTCCCAGGAGATGTGGGCGTATTATTTTCCCACTTGTAGCCTGGATGGTGGTATCCTGAAGGATGGAAAATTTTTGCAACTATATCATCGCGTCAATCTGTCATGTAAGCTCTGTCCATGGTAACTTCGTAATACTATTGCTGTTCGCCAAACTATTGAAATTTTAATTTTTATCAACTACAAGAACTTTCTAGTGTAAATTTCATTGGAAGTATAAAACTTTAAAGAATTCAATTTAAAGAAGCCTGAATAATTTCATATCGAGAAGTTAAGATTACATGTGTTGAACGATTTTCCAGAGGTTCCCTACCAAGTGCACAATCAGGAGTCTCGATCTTGTTTATTGCTAGCCTGAGATTAATTTTAAATGAAGTAAATCAACATCAGTCATTAAATAATCAGTTGTCTAGTTGGAAGTAGTTAGTAATGATTTCTTACATATCACACACATGTATTGAACAGGTTGGCTGACAGCAATTATTTCTGGTTGCATATGATGTGGTGTTGTAATTTTAAAGTGATTTGTTTTCCTTCGTATTTGTCTGAATTTTAATGTATGTGTAATATTTTTTTGTAGTGTTTGAAATAGTCTGAATAATGTTGAGAGTTGTGAACTATCCACATTGAATGTCTTTTCCTACTATGCAAATATTTGGTTGTCACACGTCACTGCACTGTGATAATCTAAAGACATAAATATTATTTTTTTCTTTCGAATGTTCAATGAACATCTCGTCAATGGTAAGAAACTGCATTATATTACATGAAAATTTCATTTATATACTTGCATGCATGGCTATCTAATAAGAGAATTTTAGTCATCCTCTTTGGAATGTCTTGCCCAGTATAATTCTTGTCATATGCTCCCACAGCAGTATTTGTATAATGCAATTTGTATGAAAGGCCTAATCTTTTCATGTAATTGTAATTCTTTATGTTTTGTAGTTGTGGATTGAATGATCAAAGAATATTGAATACTACGCAGTTTAGGCTGAGTTTCACATTTCTCTTTTCTCTATTCACTACATTATATATATAATATATATATATATATATATATATATATATATATATAAAATTTTGTATTTATTATAGCTGCTTTTTCGAAAATAAACAAAATTAACGAAAAGTGGTATAATTTCACTTTAGTAATTACACAGAACACAGATTTACTATGGGCATCAGCATATTAACACAAATGTGATAGTGGGAAGGGCTATGAAGATCAAGGAAATTATGGTGTAAAATATGTACGTAATCATAATAATTTATCATGAAAATACGTTAAATTGCAAGAAGACCTCACCGAAAAATATCCAAATTCACTATATTATTAAACAAACCACAAATATGATATAGGCAAAGGCTATCAACATCAGCAAAATTGCGGGGTAAAACATGCTTAACAAATGTACACTATCATTTTATCACATAAATATGTTTTATGTGAAAAAACCTAACCGGACAATACCTAAATTCACAATATTGTGAATAGAAACCACAAATACAATACTGGTGAGAGCTATGATACTTGGGAAATTGTGGGGTAAAACACATATCAATTATGTATAATTTATGTAAACAAATTCGGCTTGCTGCATTGTATGCACGAAGACCTAACCTAACTTCATGTAACTTCACAATTTTTTTGAATCTTAACAGAGTGTGTGTGGCAATGCACTATTGTGTGTATACACACACAGCCTATTTTTGTTTTTATGGTAAACTTTAAGCTTAACGGCCGCAAGAGCACTTCACACTCTATATCTACAAAATTAGCCGGTGTGCCTTGAATCACTGTTTTGGAGTTTTACTCAACTGCTGGCTGTGGGACTTTGGCTTGATGCATAATGTTTGGCTGTGTTTGAACAGTATGTTTCAGTGTAAGAGGGCTACGCGTGAACAACATTTATATGTGAACATCATTTATACGTGATCACAGTAACAACCACAACCTATCGTGAAATTAGGTTTTTATTTGGTTAGGTCTTACGCATTTGACATGACTGGCATAGAAATTGTGTAAGCCCTTCAATTCACACACCTACATGCAATACTACATAGTTCAATTCACTCCAATATAATCACTGTCAAGACTAAAATTCCAAACGTATTACTTTATTCACCCAATCAATCGGCATTCATACGTCATAGATGATTAAGTATTCTGGCGTCGGGTGAGACACAAGATTAACGTTGAGACACAAATTATTTACTGATGACATGGGCACCAGCAATGCTTCCCGATCACTGCACAGTTGAGACAGTCTCACCCGAGCGTACTTATATACACTTTGCAATACTAAACTTTTACTAAACATTTTAACACTTTGAAAAAGAAACGCATGTGGCTAGGACACTGTCACTACAAATAAAAGAGTGGAACTGTGTGATACTTGCTTTTATTGATACCTTTTGTACAAATAATGTGCCAAACAATTTAATAATGAAACTCGGTCGTGTCTAGCTAACTCTGTTTGGGTGTTCCCCAGCCCACAATTACTCTAGCACACGTCTATATGAATGACTTCACAGTGGTGCTTGAAAACACAATCTTCACAAGGGAAGAGAGTCGACAGCTGCTAGGATGGACTGACGATTTGTCCCTGAAAATAGAACACGGATAATTACAAGATGAATCAACAGATTATACATAAACACTTGTGATTATTTGGCATCACTAGCGCAGACTCCTTTGGGCTCGAACTCCAGCATGTGGTTAGTGTGGTGACAGCCTGTACACATAGCCGACTAGGACGGACATAATATCACCGTACACAAATTACAAAATTACATAAATATCAATGAAACAATGGGGCACGAGATGAGTAGTAACAATAAACATGCATATGCGCGAAAGCAAGTTTACATGGCGGGATGCCACTGGATAAAGTTCGTAGCGGACCATATGGTGCAGGTGAAATTGCAATATTTCTGTGTAGAGACTACAAATTAAATTCAGACAAATTGTTATTTCTGTTGGGAACAGATGGCGGAAAAAGCAAACATGAAAGTGACAGTGTGGTCATACACAAAAAGCATTAATTTATGTGAAAATTACATGGAACCCTGAATAAAATTGACATAGAACCCTGAATAAAATTATGGCACACATGATAGGCCCTTAAAACACATTCATGGTGCAGATGCGTACTTGGCGATATCTGACCGCTTGGTAATATGTGATGTGGCCGTAAAATGTTCAGACATGAAAAGTCATATTAATTTGTAATATCTCATCTTCTTTGAATGTCTTTTATTACGGCATTCTGGCCGGAGTAGAACTGTTCTTAATCTCCGTGCAGCGTGTGGTTTGAATTTATAACCTAACATTTTCCAATATTTTCAATCATACATTTTAAAATACTTAAAGACATTTAAGGCCCAGAAAAATTAAGAAGATACATTTTACACTACAAGTAATATTCTGTTAGAGGGAAGTTCAAATTGGAGCCTCTTTGTGCACATGCATGTACACGTGTCACGTGCGTGGTGAACGCTGTCTTAGGCTTAAACACCGCTGGCTGTTAGCCGCCTTCAAATGACCCCTCCCTCGAAGGCCAAGATGGTGTGAGCAACGTAACACTGCTCTGCTGGGCTCTGCCTGGCTGTGAACCCCGGACCACCAGTCGAGGGCAAAGAAAAAATTGCCTTGGAGGTCTTCTGGTTCTGCGGCATTTGCAGGGGGTGGGAGTGTAGGCAGGTACAACGTTGCGGCGACGTGGTGGTGACTCGCCTCGCCTCTTGCATGTGCTGTGTTATTGTTTTTTGACACTTGATGTCACACTCACTGCCCTACTAACATCCCCGAACCCTTTGACACTATCTTGCTGTACTAGGTGTAACAGGTTACTGTCCTGTTCTCTCGTAGATCTCAGCAAACACCAATGGATTAGCTCAGCATCAATTGGACACGTTGACTACATACATAATAATGAAAGTAGGTTGATACCAGGATTGCCAATAAATAAAAGAAGAAGTTAAACGTTTACTGGAGATTTATTGTCGTATCGGCAAAACAAACTATTGACACTCGCAGCTGACAAACAAAAAAAAATCAAGACAGAATGGCAGTCTTTATAAAACAAAACTTGTCACTTCGAGAGTTACAAATACAAGAGAGAATCGTTACTTTTCTCTCCCGGCGTTCTATTGACTCCTCACACGGACGGAAATTAAATTAAATAGATATTTGAATTGAAATGTCCGAAATACAAAAGAAGGTTAAAGTCGCGGGCGCTGGTCGGTGCGAGTCACGTGATCATACGTTGCAGGCTGTTTGACTGACAGCTGACAAACGACCGTGCTGAGATGAACTATTGTGATACCCAAGAAAGGTCGTGCTTCCTTATATATTGGTAGAAAGTTTCCTCATAGAAAACATATTGTTTTCAAGCAGTCGGTCACGTCAGTCAAAGGTGACCTCTGTTATTTTCCTCGTTTCACCATGTTGTGCCTTGCGGTAGCGGATGTTTTTAGTTTACTCACCCAGTGAAAAGGAAAATATGCGTTATCTCCCTACATCTGTTGTTAACGTCTGTTACTACTGATGAAATTACGAAAGAAAAATAACAAATTTGGAAAAATTAAAATATACTAAATACAAACAAATTATCATTGCCACGACCTTTCACATATTACATGAATTACTATCCTTGACTGAAATATGGACAATTGAAATACTTCCCGAATATACCAATTATATATATCTAACTGCAATGCTACATTACCCCCCTCTGTTTGGGGTAGATTTCGAAGAAACCTGTCCCAAATCGAAACCTATATGGATGTCTTGTATCAAGGCTGGACTGCAACTCCATCTCGAAAATTTAGCCGTTTACGTGGTTATACATCCATTTACAATAAAGTCACAATATAATATATCTCATTACATTATCACATAAAGTAAATTAATCATAACATGATACAAAATTTTAGTCTGCATTACATGTCTCTTTTCAATTAAATACAATAGTACATTCACTTTCAGGTTTTGTTTACATGATCATACACTTCACATACAACGTTTCCATTACTGTAAAATATATTCCTTTACTTTATTCCACAAAGTAAATTAATACGAATTAGTTACAAAAATTTGGTGCACATCATATATCTCCTTCAAAGTCGTTACAATGTTACACTGACTCAGTACCTGATTTATTAGTTGCTGAATGGTTTAATACTCAATACATAGTTTACACAAAATTCCCTAAAATTATATTCATCATATATCAAAATATTGTTCACAGTATTTATATATTTTATTTGGAAATAATTTTTTATCAAATTTTATTATGTTTAGTTTAAACCACACAGATTTAATTATTTTTAAGTTTCTATTTTCCAGCTAAAGTTGAGGTGGTACCCACAATACATGCCATGTTGCTTCTAGGTTTGCTCGATATTACTTTAATTCCTTGTTTGGATCAGCGCACAAAATAAGGTGATCCAGGCCTGCCCCCAAAAACTATAAAAACCTCTGCCACATTTACTTTAAACATCTTAATATCTAGTTCAGTGTAAACAAAAAGGGACTCAGACCTGTCACATCCAAAAACTTACTCTTATTGCTAAGATCCAAGGACATTATAAATGCTGGAGCAACTTTTCACACTTCATCTTAAACTAAACACACACCACCTCAACCTTTATTCGTTGTCAAAAAAGAAAAACTCCTCATGTTAGTTATAACCTTTCATTTAACATACACTATTAAATTTTAATAATTTTCATTTACTTCAAAACTATCATTTCATTGCAAAATTTTACATGCCTAAACATGGACATCATAATGGGATCAATATCCACAATACCCATTAGACACAAATTACATTTCATCATTATAAACAAGTAGGCTACATATTTAGACTATGTTTTCTTGGTTTTCAAAATTATTCTGCAACATACCTCAACAGTTTTCAAAATCAACATCTAATACACATCGACATACGAGCAACCTTTCTTGAGAATGATCTAAATAAATTTACAAAATTAAAAATTTAATTCATAATAGTTTTCCATTATGACACAAAACATACTGTGCTTTGATTTAATTGCAATACACCCTTACTTTCAGTTACAATAATATAAAAAAACACAGCATTGTGCACTTAATTTAAGCTTGTCATTCTCCAAATTAAATCTCTATTTTTGATGCATAGGTACAGGCAATTATGAACTTTTTATCATTCATTTTAAATCATCACTTTTAATAATCATTAAACTTTCCAATCCCTTTCATATTAGAAAATCTCATAATTGTAAATTTATATTGTCTTACTCTTCTTCACAAAAGCCATTACTTCACTCAACTTTTTGAGTTTATTACCCTTGGTCACATGTCATGATGACAAATAGTTATTACTAAAGAAATTTAATTTATGAAAATATAATATTTTCTTCAGATTAATCATAATAGGCCTAATTAGCCTTAACCAATTTAACTGCAACAAAATAATCATGTTACTTTCTGCTAAAAAATTTCAATACAGCTTTCTCAAGTTCAATTACAAAAGTTGGTACATTATAAACTAGCATTATATGAGTAAATACTAATAGAATCAAAACAAATTACCTCACGTTTGGTCTCGCTCTAAACTCATCAATATTTGTTAACCTCCATCCTTTACCTAGTATGATCTTACATGAAAATTACAATACCTTCACCTTTTATCCATTATTATGTAATTAGGACAATTTTGTCTCCTTTTTACACCATAACCCAAGCATTAGGTTAGATCACCCACTATCCTACAATTTCATGTTACTCTTCAACCCCAGGGCCGCAATGAGACATGCCAGTTGGTATTGTGTATTTACGTACATTGTAACCTACTATTGATTCAACTTTAATTTATATAAAAAATAAAAATAAATTATACATAATGATGACATATGAATTGACACTTTATAGTTAATCATATTAGGGCACATGAAATCACCAACTATATTGTGTTTCTTCTTTCTCTTCCTCATTATTCTTACTTTACACAATTTTCTCTTCTTCCTAACACATTTCCTCACAACATATTTCACCATTTCTTTACACCTGAGACTACATTTCTTTTTTCTCTTGTAAGTCTTCTTTACCCCCCTTCCACTTGATCATGTCATTATTTCTCTTTTCTTGACTTATAGTTTCTTTTCTGAATGACTCATGAATCCTAAACAAGTTTGGCACCGTAACACATTTTGCACTTTGTTCAAAATGGTCACTATTACATTTATCTAATAAACAACCATATTTTTTCCTATTCAACCCCCCACTTTCGAAATGATACTTTGCTACTGTGGTTATGGTATCAGCAGTGGCACAAAAAATGCAAATATTTGATATCACCGTCAGTTGGTGAAAAGCAACAGCTGAACCTAACCTAAAATTCAATTCATTGAGGGTTTTTCGGGGATTAACCCCCCAAATTTTCTGTTGTATTACATGAATTTAATTTGCTTCACTTTCTAAATTATAGCAGTTCTACTCTACAGTTTCTAATTCACCGTGAGAATTTACGACTTTACATTCACTGCTAGAAATATTTGACAAGTCTGCATTATTGTTTTTACCTTCAGGAAAATTTTCGTTACTGTTATCTACTATACTCTACCCATAGTTTACAGTAAATTGCACATTTTTAGGTTCAGTTGAGTGTTTATCAAGTATTTCCCCAAACTCTGTGAATTTTCTGGCTAACTGTTTACACTCTGTTTTTAAGTTCTGTCATAGGCCTACATTCTTTGAACTCTTTATTATATACCCAAAGCTCGTTTGTCAACTCTCTTTGTTTTGCCTGAAGTTACTGAAACATTGCCCTTTGTTCTCTCCCACGTTCTAAAACTAACTTTAAGATCAAACTTAGCAGATCACTCGTTTGTGAATTTAGTGCCATATTTCCCAATTACCTAACCTGATTATTGTACTACTGCACAATCTGCTTACCAAAAAAAAAATTTACAATGCATACCCAAATCATTGTGATATTAGTAAAAAAAAAATGATTGACATTAGAATTGCACAACATTGTTCATTCCTGCAATTTCTTCGGCTAAAAGTTTAAATTTACCTTGATGTATTATCGTTCGTTAAATGGAAACTGTGGGCGGTGTGTCAACTGCATTCCGTTGTTGTAAGTTTGAGGTTGACGTAGTTACACTCACCCTGGAACAAGAGTGATGAAAACTCCAATGTGCCGGCGACAGCTGGGTTGGCAGGTTCTTGAATAATTAATTGATGGCGGTGAGTATGGATGATTAGTGTGGAGTGTGCAAACAAAAAGTGAAAGAAAACGATAATGCTGTATTCTGTGAAGACGACTGTTATAGGTGGTATCATATCAAATGTGTAAATTTAAGTGAAAGAAGCTATAAAGCACTTCAACGAGGGTCTAAATCATACAAGTGCTACAAATGCAAGACGGAACAACAAGAAATGGTGGGAAAGCTAAGAGATATTATTGAAGCATTAAATGTTAGTGTAGAAGATCTTAAAAAGGAGTTTGAGGAGAACCTGAGTTAGTTTGTGACGTTATCAGGTGAAGTGAATACACTGAAAGAAGAGGTACAATGTTCAAATGAAAAAATTTAATCACAACGGTGTGACATTAACCTACTGTACGACTACACAAATGAACTGGAACAATATAGTAAAAATTATGATTTTATAATTAAGTAAAAATTATGTTATAATTAAAGGAATCCCGCCTAGTGAGAATGAGGACTGCCGCAAAATAACAAAGAAAATTGGACAGGTAATGAATGGGCTGTAATGTTACTGACAGAGATCTGGGTGGGTGCCATAGGATTAGGCAGCTAAAAATTCAAGGCATGCCAGCATCCATCGTAGCTTACTTTGTACAGCGAGAAAAGAAGCATGAATTCATGCAAAAGTGTAAAGCTACAGGGTCATTGTACACAAAAGAACTGGGCTACACAGGATAAAACAAACAGGTATTTGTAAATGATCATCTCACTGCCTATAATGGAAAATTACTGGCACAAGCAATGGCAATGAGAAAACGGGAAAATGGAGGCATCTTGGACAAATTGGGGGAAGATCTTTGTAAAGAAGACAGCAGAATCCGAACTAATTCAAGTTAAGGACAATTGTTTTGATTTATAACCAAACATTTTCCAATATTGACAAACATACATTTTAAACCACTTTAAGACATTTAAATTTTAGTTCCTGAAAAATAAAGAAGGCACATTTTACACTACAAGTAATATTCTGTTAGAGGGAAGTTCAAATTGGAGCCTCTTTGTGCACATGCATGTACACGTGTCACGTGCGTGGTGAGCGCCATCATGGGCTTAAATGAAAGAAGATGGTTCACTATGAACCTGTTTTATTTATACCTTTCGTACAAATCAATGTGCCATGAAATTAATGATACACTCTTTCGTGTCTAGCTAACTCCGCTTGGATGCTCCCCAGCCTGCAATTACTCTAGCGTACGCCTAGATGAATGATCTCACTGCGGTGTATGAAAACACAATCTTCACAAGGGAAAAAAGTTGACAGCCGCTAGGGTGGACTGACGATTTTCCCTGAAGATAGGACACTGTGAATTACAAAATGAAACACTTGATGATACATTAACACATATGATTACTAGGCATCACTAACGCAAACTTGTCTGGGCTCGCCTGCCAGCACGTGGATAGTATGGTGATGGCCTATACACAGAGCCGGCTAGGACGGAAGTAATATTACCGTACACAAATGACCAAATTACATAAATTGCACAAAGACCCTTAAAATTGATGGGAATGAGGTGAGTAGTCACAATGAAGACACACATGTGTGAAAACTAGTTTATAAGGCACAGATGCCGCTGGATAAAGTTCGTACTGGACCACGTGGTGCAGGTGGGATTGCAATTTTTCTGTGTGGAAACGGCAAATTAAATTCCAACAAAATATTATTCTGCTAACGGAAATTATTCTCCTTGCAATTACAGTGGTTACAGGCGTGTAGCATGCCTGATGGTGGAAAAAGCAAACATTAAAGTGACCGCATGGCCAAACACAAAAGCATGCTTTTACGTGAAAATTACCCGGAACCCTGACAAAATTTAACATAGAACCCTGAATAAAATATTGCACATATGATATTACATAAATAAGCTCTCAAAACGCAATGATGGTGCTGAGATAGCCTTTGTGTCGGTTCACCACGTGGTTGTACGTGATGTTGTCATAAAATATTCAAATTATGAATAAGACCCTCAAATACATACACAGAATTAAAGCCCTTAAAATTGCACGCAGCAATTATACAGAAATTACAATGAAACACCTTTATAGAAGCGGATGGCGCCTGATTCAAGTTTTACGGTTTGCGTGACCTCTCAGAAATATTTCTCCTCCTCGATTAAGTTGAAAATACCACAAGGGCGAAATAATGTAGTTAAGTGGAAGCATAATGCTGGGGAAATGTGTGGTAAAATGTACGCAAGCAAAGGTAAATCGGTATACCAAAAGTGCTATTGAAATCTACATCAGTGAACAAAAAGTTGTAGTGCGTACGTGACAGTGTCTTACCTCGCCAGCTCTCCTAGACAGACTGCCCAAAGGCTAGCGTCGTACAGACCTACCATGGCTGCCTATGGGGTTCACATAAGCGGAAGTGTTATGCATGCAGAGTAAAATGTTTTACTATTGAAAATAAAAGTGGCAGAAATAAATTAAATATTGTTTTACATTTTATAATTTTCTTGTGAATTTTCTGTACTATCTCAGTGTCTCTTTATGACTACGCCCATGCTGGAATATTAGTGTTTTTAATCTCCGTGCAGCGCGCACTTTGAATTTCATAACCAAACATTTTAAATATAACAACAAACATAGCAAGACATATCAAACCTTGAAAATAAAAATCCACGACACATTTTACACTGAAAAATAATATTTTTATGTGAAAGTTAAAAAATATTGGCCTCTTTGCACCCATGCATGAGCACGTGACACGTGCGTGGTGAGCACCGTCATGGGCTCTAGCGCCGCTGTTTGTTAACTGGTGTTAGTATATACAGTATTGTACTCTATTGACAAATAGACCTGTATCCTTTCTTCTGCATCATGATGTGGGTCATCCATGCTTGGGCTCAAATTTGAGGAGGAAGTATTGAGATTTGACGACCCATCCACCAGCACCCATCAAATGGGGCATTACTTAAGGTACATGTCATTGCTAGCATGTGGTATGCCTACAAACAGCAATCTATACCATCTTCTGACTGTCCAGGTATTAGCTGTGGAGGACTGCCCACATAGAGTATTATATGCTCGGAGGTATCTCCATTGCTGCATAATCCAGTCTGCATTCTCAACATAGGTGATATTTTTGGATGAGTCCACTTTTACTTGAGATGGTGTTGTGAACTTGTGCATCAGGCATTTTGGAGTGGACAAAAGTCCATACGGGCAAGTGATTCACAGCAGTCAGTGAGTGTTCTGTGTTAATGTTTGGGGTGGGATTATTGGTGACTATTTCATTGAGCTTTATCTATTGGTACTACCAAACAGACTAAATGGTCACTGGATTTCACACCCCTCAACGGTTTTGTTTGGGGCACTGTGAAGAATATGGTGTTGAAGACTAGTAACATCTAAGGAAGATCTTACTGTACATATCCACACTACAGCTGACATACGTGGCACACAGCCAGGCGACTTTGACACTGCCTATCAATCTTTGCACCATTGATGCACATTTTGTACTGAAGTTATACATTGATAATTTAAATCCTTTTTTTTTTTTTTTTAATTACCTTTCATTTAACTCTTGTTTGTTTAGTGGAGGTGTTTTACTATAGGGGAGTTTTGGTTAACACCAAGTCCTAATGTCCTAAGCACTTTAATACCGCATAGTGGGGGTTCCCTCACGTAAAATGTTGTCATTGTTTTTTTTTAAACAGGCTGTATACGTATGAATGTTTGCTTGCATGTGTGTATGCATATATCATGAACCACCTGATATTTCCAAGCACTCATGCCTAGCTGGTTGATGGCTGCTCCTCCCCTGCCCCTCCCACAACACATTGTTACTATTATGTTATATCTACCCATATAATTCGTAATAATTGTGATTAGTAATAACCATATACAACATTTCCACGTATTATTTTCCTGATTTTCCGGAAAAGCTCCTATTCTTAACAATTTGCTGGTGGGAGTAACATTAGTGAATTTCCCTTCATCAGAATCACCCTTGCTGTTTTGCACAGAAATAGCAGTCATTCGACTAGGGTTGCTAGGGCTAGTATGTAACATAGTACTTGTTGGTGATCAGCACAATTTCTTGTAAGTTAGATCCATCCATCTGCCTACTTGTCCATCCATCCGATCCAGCCATTGTTGCCTTGGAATTTTGACAAGAATTGTGGCCTCTTCTCTTTCTGCCAAAACATATCATTATGATGGTGCAGTATCGTTAAAACTAATTGGCTCTCGAAGCCCTAACTTTATGTTGAGCTGCGACAATAACCCAGCTGAGAAAGCCTAAAATGAATAAGGTATTCCAAAATGTAGATATCACAGAAAAAACTAAACATAACTGCAGTAAAATTATATCTTAATCTTAGAAAATAACTTTTGAAAGTGCTATGGACTTAAAGGCCAATGGATTTTGATTACAAGAAGTTAAACTTACAGTTCATAGAGAAATGGTGAACATAACATAATTTACGTTTTAAATGACATTATCAATATATATAAAATTATTTCACACTTTAAGTCATTTTAAAATTTGCCTAGAATAAAGTGTGGATGAAAAAATAATTTATAGTTTAAACAGTGCTGAAAGTCATAATAAATATGTAAGATTATTCTGTAATCCAGATACATTAATTTGAATCAATAAATTTCTATGTTCATGACATATATGGTATTTTTTCCTTGTTTTATATTTCCTCAGCTCAATGTGGGTAACCATGACAGGGTGAAAAATAGTATTGCAAAGTACATACCATAAGTAGTCTTGAATAGTATGTTAGGTTTGCTTGGTGTTAATACTTCATTCATTTAATTGTATAGAAAATAGGGAGAAATATCTTCCTCTTAGTGTGCAAGATGTAGGTGAAATATCTGTCTATACTCCAAAATCATGTTTTGAGGTATCAAGGTACAGTTTTCCCAGTGACATACATACAGCACATGCACAGTAACTCCAATGCACACATTCAAATATAATTTATTAGTCTTTCCAGTGAATGATTGTATAATTATTTTGTACATATGTCTTCAATAATTTAGAACATTCGATATCATAGAGGGATGTTACAGGTGCTATTTGGATAAAACTCATAATTAATGTTCTCTACAGAAGAAGGCACATAAAATTAATCTTTTCTACAAAAGGGCTAATGAACTCAAATAGTTGGAACAAATCTGTAAAGGCAGGTAAAGCGGTAAAGTTGATTTATACCAAATAAGCAAAGAGACAGGGATTCTATAACAGTACAATTAAAAATGGTATTTTCATATACCATGGAAATACTTTCAAACACTACAAAAGTGACAAGTGTGTTAACATTTTGCCTTGTCTGTAAAAATATAATGCTAATTATTCACAATAAAGTCCAGTACTCTATCCATGGTAATGTGCAGTTGCTCTGTATGTTCATCATCTTTATTTTCCTAAACATGTTCTTCAATTAGTTCATCTCTCTTCTCTTAACCTTGTCTGCTTCTGTAGGCCTCCAATCTCCGACGTCTGCCTCCACAAGTTCACAATATTCTTCATGCCTTTCAGCTTGTGTTGTTACGTCTGTGACCATATATTTTTTTAATATAGTGGAGAGATTTAGGCGACTGTTAATATTGAGGTCTTGGAGCCGATGAGGATGAAATGAGGTGAATATGGAGAAGCGTCAAAATGCAATGACAGGGGAAATGGTAGATCCGAGAGTAGTAAATATGCCGACCAGAGGCATCGTCCGGCACTATTCCCACATGCGAAAATTCTGAGCAACTATGCTGGGAATCAAACCCATTTCGCCTAGGTGGGAGGCAAGTAGTCTAAACACTACACCACGGTGATCCCGTTGTAAATAGAGATGTATAAATATTTTACTGTCATCTCCAAGAAAAGGAAATAATAAGTCTTGAATACCTTTAACTTTTCCTTCTTTCAAGGGTACAGCTGGAGATTGGTCAAGTGTTAGTTCTTCAGGTACCTGTTTCATGAACTTGAAAAGCTCAAACACATCGGGATATGATTGTGAAGCAGCAGTAGGGTCTGTCTTTTTGTACAGTGATATACAAAACCTCTGTATTCCAATTTTTTTTTTTTTTTTTTTTTCTCAATGGCGTTTTCTCAAAATTAGGACTTAATGCTTTGTCGTAGTCTAAAATCAGTGAAGGATTATTTACTTATTGAAATGGTGAAGGTTTAGATGTACATGTCAGAATATTATTCATACAGGACTGCATGGTCTCTATTTCATCCTTTTGGTTGATCTTTGACTTCATCATACCAAAGTTTATGATCACCTTGACTGAATGATTGTTCTTACACAAGGAACATTTGGACATCTGCATCAAATATCTTTGACACCCATGAACAAAACTTGTTCATAGTTCCATTTTTGTTTTGTCCTCCGACAGCATCTGCCAAAAGGATAATCTTCTGTACATCTGGAGGTTGGGATATCTTATTCTGAATGCAGGGAAACAGAAAGGAAGCAACAGAATGTGGCTCTTTCTTTGTCTGTGACTCTTGAAATGCATAGAAAATAGTTGAATCATCATTATGGCTGTGGATATTAAAAACACACAACCACAGGAGTCTTTGTAGAGCTGCTTTAATATCAGATTTAAGTGGCAAGTTTTGGCAATAGTCAAACTCTCAGAATAGAAGTTTATCGCAGGTTTTCGCTTGTCTAATGTAATCATTCTTCAGTGTACCATATTTTGTAGCCTTTTTCTGATACAGGATTTTAGGGGGGCCTGTAGGCATTTTAAGGGATGGTAAATAGGGTCATTCCAAATAATTATGACCACATTTACTATTATACAAAGTCTGATAGTTCATACATTATTACCATGTACAAAGGTGAGGTTGGGGTAAGAAAAAGTAAATAAATCGCCAGGACTGTCATTAATCACATGTAATCATTGTGTATCATCATCAGTCAGTACAGACCACCACGCATGGTTATAAAGCACCACAAAATATGCCTTGTACAATATTTGTGGGAAAAAGGATATTTCCAACAAATATCTAACTGTGTGTATATCATAAAGGAACATGACCCAACAATACTGCCAATGGTGTGTTTACAATTAATACCTACAAACAAAATGGAAAGATAACCAAAATACGTGTTGCACTTGAAATCTTCACCTATGATGTTCATAGTGTCCACAATGATGCCAGATGCAAGAATGAGTACCTCTTCATGTTCTTTTTTCCGTGGTGATCACTCGAAGCCGCATCTCATGTCTCAACATAGCACACCTTGCATCAATTTCCCTTATTAAATGACCTCTATTTAAGATTTCATCATTGATGAAATATTTGAGCCTCCACCACACGTAAAAATCTATGGGCGTTAGATCCGGATACCGGGCAGGCCACAATTTGGGTCCATTTAATCCGATCCATCTATTTGGGAAATGTCTCTCTAAATAGTCTCACACAAACCATGCATAATTTGCAGGAGAGCCATCATTGTGGTAAATAATTTGTCTCAGTATATTTAATGGCACATATTCTAATGAATTATATAGTTCGGCCTGTAAAAATTCTAAAGATCTCTCCCATTTAATGGTTTTGAGAGGTAATGTGGCCCGAT
This sequence comes from Dryococelus australis, assembly GCA_029891345.1. Taxonomy (NCBI): domain Eukaryota; kingdom Metazoa; phylum Arthropoda; class Insecta; order Phasmatodea; family Phasmatidae; genus Dryococelus; species Dryococelus australis. Next base: position 83,179,026 of record CM056999.1, on the reverse strand, counting down.
AAAGACTTCACCGATAACGCCCACCCAAACATTAATGCTGAAGCACCTTTGTGAAGAAACGTACCTCTTCATGTGTGGGTTGTAGCCTTTATGTTCCCAATAATGTAGATTATGAAAGTTTGTGATACCATCTTTATCAAATTTTGACTCGTCTGTCCAAAGAATTCTTTTTAGAAACATCGCAACTGTAATGTTTTCGTTTAAAACAAATAGTGGCATAACAAGATGCTGCGAGCCAGATCACCCACCTGTAGTCCTTGTACAGGTGTGTAGTGGAGTGGGTGCATGCCATTGGGAGTGTATAATGTTCCACACTTTCCAAGTTGACATTTCAAAATGTCTCGCAACTTGACTTACACTCATCGTGTCCTATCTGTAGAAGTGTTCCAATATCACCTCTTCAACTTCAACACCATGACATCTGTGAGGTCCACTAGGCTTTCTAAAGGTTAAGTTCCCAGTTTCTCCAAGCTGAATGACAGTATTGTGGAACACTCGTGTGTTTGGAACTCTTGTATTAGGAAAGTGTTTTTAGTAGAGCTCGCGAGTTCTCGTTGCATTCCCATTAGCCAATTCATACATGTAAATTATGTCTGCATACTCATGGCTCGTGAATGTAGCCATCAAGAACAGTCTAATGTAACTGTGTGATAAGCTGACGAGCTAATGGTCCACAATATCACTCACCTTAACATAAAGGGGTTTCCACACTAATACTAGCAGAGCTATATCTTAACACGGAGGAATGTTACACTATGTGAATGTAACACCCAAAGCTATGAAAATGCGACGTCTACACACAATGTTTGCCAAAGGATGACTAATTCAATTTACCACAAACATTTTTTTTGTCTACCTTTGGCAACACAACAGCAGCATTACATACATATCTAGGAGGAACATGTAGGAAAGAGGTTTTTAAGGTTACTTACATGTCTTTAACACTTTTATTTTTGTTACGATATTGTTACATGCTGAAGACGTCTGAGTTCGTGAGGGATGGAGGTCTTGATAAAATAAATAAATAAAAGAAACTAATTTTGATTTCTAATTTATTCAATCTGCTATTATCTACAGCATTAATTTATCAGTCTCCACTCTTACTCTTTTTATTTTTAACAGTGAGCACAATATTTAAGATCTATTTTCAATTCTAATTAACATTCTTCTTAATTGTTTCTGTTGGTTACAGCCAATTAACTCGTACTCATTATCAACATGTGTTCAGTCTATCTGTTGCCATCATTTATAATGTATTTCACTCGCACATTTAGCCCAATAGTCCAGCCTGCCAGCAGCACACATCACTGCATGATACCTGTATTCGCAGACTACCCTTACACATTTACCGCTGGTTCTCTTGCTGCTAGTCTTCTATCACTTGGAACTCAACCACTCATTCATCAAAATTATAGGGCTGCCCTAACCATCTCAAAGGTTCAACACACCTCTAGTTACGCTGAGAGAACGAGGTCAGTAATCTAGACCATTCTTCAGATATTGGCCAAAAACAATACGACCAGAGCCAGCAGAATGCGCAGCTTCAGAGATTATCTTGTCTGCTTGCTTTGAAACTGATAAGCGGTCTGCTCGCCTGCCGCAGCGGCGCTCAGTAACACGTAACACTGCCCCCCTCCTCAAGTCTACTCGTCCGGACCTTCATAGAGTGCCAGTTGGTCGGTGTGGACAACCTTCTGCTTCGCCCGAGAGCCTTGACGACAAATCCAGAAGACCACATCATTGATCTTCAGAATTACATAGGGGCCTTCCCACATTTCTGTAGCTTCGAGCAGTACCCTTTTCTCCTCTATGCGTTGTACAGCCACACCAGTTATCTCTTTTGAAATACTTGTCCCGACATTCTCCTATCTTACCGCGTCTTCATCCTGTCACTATTTAATCTTAGGTGCTGTCGAGCAAAATCATGTTTGCCAACAAGTCAGTTACGTAATTTGCTTGCATAATCAGGGGCTTCAGCTTCCTCTTCTATCGGTCGGCCAAACAGCAGGTCACTGGGGAGACGTAATTCTCTTCTGAACAGCATCCTTAATGGTGTTTCCCTTGTTGACTCTTTAACTGCTGAGTGGTAAGCAAGAAGAAACAATGACACATTTGAATCGTAGTCCTTTTGTTTGTCTGCTGCAAAGACCGACAGGTACTGCTCAAGCGTGCTGTTTAGCCTTTCGACCATTTCATCGGACTGAAAGTGTAAGGCTGTAGTCCTAGTCTTTTTCATCCCTAGAATTTTTGTCACCTCGTGAAAGACTGTAGCTTCCAAGTTTCATCGCAGTTAGAGTTGAGCTCTAGTGTCACCCCAAACCTGGAAAAGACATGTTCTATGAGTGTCTCAGCCACAGTACGTGCTTCCTGATTCGGGAGGTGAATGACCTCAGGCCACTTAGTATAATAATCTCGAGCCACTAGTAGATACCGATTAGGCCTACTTCTCTCTGTGACAGGCAAAGGACCCAGAATGTCGACTACCATCCTTTCGAATGGGGCTCCAACATTGTATTTCTAGAGGTGACCTTGTCCTCTGCCATTACTTTCCCAGTTTCTGTAAAGTAGGTACATAAAGGTAGGGGTGGAAGTGTGGAATTGCCTTCACCATGGTCAGAGGCTCCCAGCGTGTAACACAGTAATTTCATTCATTCATCAACTCCGATGTAAAAACCCTCAGCCTAGAGGCCTGCCACATATTTATGGGGCTGCCCTGACCATCTCGAAAGTTCAACACACCCTGAGTTACGCTGAGAGAATGAGGTCAGTAATCCAGAGAATTCTTCAGATATCTGCCAAAAACAATACGATCAGTCAGCAGAATGCACTGCTACAGAGATTATCTTGTCGGGCTTGCTTTTGATGTGCGCTCGCCTGCCGTGGTGCCGACCAGCAACACGTAACACTATGTACACAAAGATAGATTACACACAAAGATAGATATTTGTCGGACAGGTTCTTTTTCATGTACAGTATTATAAACTGCATCTTTTATTATGTTCTACGTTGTAATCTTGTGTGGCAGTCTGCATTGATTGATGATATCACACACTAATTACTTTTGTTAGGGATATCCCTGGTGTTTTATTTACTTTTTCTTACTGTAACCTACCTTTGTGCAGACAAGCTACAATATGGTAATAACGTGTGAACCATCACCAGACTTTGTATAATAGTAACTGTGGTCATAATGATTTAGAATGACCCTATCTAACTTCCTTTAAAATGCCCACCCCTCCCTTCCTCCTGCCTAACATCCTGTAGATTGCATACTCAAAGCTACACTTCATCATTTGGATTCTTTTCTAATTTACCCTCACAAGTTTTACAAAAGTTACACCATCTGACTTTGGTTTTGTCCTGGTGAAGTTTGTCTGACAATAGAACTTGTAATGTGTGTTGGCTTCATGTCAAGATTCCTTCCAGTTTTACTCTTGTAATACTCTGTTGAATTCATTGTAGATGTCTTTAATAGCTATATCTGAATTCTCAAAATGAAGTCTGTTCAATTTACCATGAGAAGTGTAATGACTACCATGGTGAGGAATGGATTTCAAATGTTCCATGGCACCCTGGTTCGAGCTGAATTTTTTTTCAATGCAAACCCTGTTGTACCTCAAATGTTTGCTCTTCAATGATATTCTTTTTGATATTTCTTATCTTACCCTCTTCACAGTAGTCCTCAAAAGGCTACCAAAAAATTTTTGGCAAACTTCAATATCCATTCCTCTGTTTTTCAATGAGTGCTCCCAAGTGTGTTTCCTCAATACTTTAGCATCTGTTATTGTGCATTTTCTTTCTGGATCATACAACTTCATGCAACCAGACAAAAATGTGTCCTCAGGTTGTTTCACATGGTTATTGTGGAATGTGTTAAACATTTTTTTTTTTTTTTTTACATTTCTCATACTTATTAAAACATTATTTTTTATAGCATTTTTTTATGAATGCGAAATGTTTTCCATGAATGTTCTTCTTACCATTCATGAACACGTAATCTAGTCCTGGATACCTATTTTTTTTAGCTTGCAAACCTATCCTTTTATTTTATTTTTTTTCCAACTGTCCTACATTTTGCTCGTTTTGTTCAGTGAATCCAGATTAGTCTGTTGTTCCCTAAATTGATTTTCACTCATTATAAATATAATTATGTACTAACACGTAAACACATCTGGGAAGTAATAGATACACTTTTTATACATTGTATGTTTGCTTCTTGCATTGTTTACTTTGTCTGTATAAGGCGGAGGAATATCCTGGAAGTAGGACTTTAGTAGGGCTTCAGAAAAGATGAAAGTAACTAGTAACTAATCAGACTATATTGTGTGGGGTGTGTGTGTGTACATACATACTCTTTTATTTTTATAAAGACAAATTTTGTGTTCGTTATATGCTTAGCTTTTCCTGAATATTTGTAAACATAGCCATGTGAATGTTGTTCCCTATAGTTCATTTTTTGATGTTTGCTTGGTTTTGTTTTTAGATTAATGATATAAAATTGTTAATTTGTCACACAATCATGCAAAACTTTGGAACCTTTTTTTTTTTTTTAATGATACCTATTTTTTTAAATATCCAAACAGTGCATATATATATATATATATATATATTTAATTGTTTAAAAATGTAGTAATACTATCAGAACATAATACAGAAGTGTAAAAGTTACTTTTCTGTTGCAGATGGTATGTGTTATAGCCAATTGTGAAGGCATTGGACTGATTAGTCACACGTGGTGACAATCATGGCAGTAAATAATGTCCAAGGCCGACACATTCGTCAGTCGAGTAAGAACACGCTCCTGAAGGTGGTAATACTGGGAGATGGTGGTGTAGGGAAGTCTTGTCTTATGAACAGATTTGTAAGCAATCACTTTGATGAGCACTCCTTTCACACTATTGGTGTTGAATTCCTCAACAAAGACATTGAAATTAATGGGGAGATATATACATTACAGGTACGCAATTTAAAAAAAAAGTATATGTTCTCGTGTACTTCACTATGTTATTAAATTAACTCAGAATATTTTGCTGAAATGATGTGTTGTTGTGAGTGAGCTAAGTGATATTGCTCAGGTCCGTTTTGAAATTAATAAGTTTACAAACTCAGTAATATAATATTTTCTTATAATTTTATTCATGTATGTATATTATAAGGGTGTAGATTTTTACTTCCATTTTCAAAAGCTATTTTATCTTGTGAGTGAATTTAGTACATTCTTGTACCAAGATGGATTAGGATTACCATATATCCACAATTATGCAAACACATCTGCATTTTCAGGTTTTCGCAATTGCCTTTCTATGGTGGTGGCATCTAGAGTTGAATTCAGAACACAGTTGCTTGCTGTCTGGGAATGTTAATTGAATGTCAAGATAAATTACTTATATAGTTTCATATCTACTCACTGAAATCAACAAATAATTGTCTTTGTTTGCTGTTCATGAACTTGTGGCTAGCATGTATTGAAGTACTTTTATTAATCCAGCTGCAGCTTTATAAAATAACGTGCTAATCTATTACTCTTTAAATTGTCTTTATATTTAAGTCATAATAACAAATACAAATTCATAGTTATTAAAACATTGTTTCAATTGTATAGGCTAAATATTTTTGTTACATGAATAAATCATTTTTTTTCCTTATTTTTGCTTAAGATGAGTTCTCATCTTGACAAAGAGTAAATGTGCATTTACAGATAAACTCCAAGAAAAATATTGATGTTTTCTTCCTGAAAGAGTTGACTTTACAATAATGCCATAGCTTAAAAAATTCTTTTCTATATTTGAGTTATGTTTTCTTCATATCTTACTGTAGGTTAAATTCATTCCAAACAAAATTGTTTGTCCAGAATTTTTATAGTTACCATAGGACTTTACATTCAATTCACTGAATTTAAATGTATTAAAAAGTAAATGAATGTTTGCTAGTTTACTTGTAATGTTATACTTTCTTCATTCAACATGCAAAAGAATTAATTGGCTGGTGTCATTGGGGTCTTCCCCATTTTGGGATTTCAGAATGTGGTTTCCGTAAGTTTGGTTATGTTTGTTTAAATAGAGCTGTATAAAAAACAATGTTAAAGGTAGTAGGTGGTCATGGGCCTCAACAGGAGGGGGCAAGAGGATGCATTTGCCCTACCCAGGAAATTGGTTTTTTTGCTATGAAATGTGTGAGATCCATTGAAACAATTGTTTATAATAATGATTGGGGTTTCGTAATTGTTCTTACAATAATTTTTTATAACAAATATATTACTTTGGCCTTATTAGCTATACAACTCCAAAAAAAATCCCTGCTGGGAAGAGTAAATGAATTCTTCCGGTTTTTCTATAATTATAGTCTATATTGTTTGTATTTTGTATTTAATATTATATTTTAATATTGTTATATATATTCTATACTTTAAATGTAAACTAATTTACTCATATAACAAATTACAAATACACATTTTTGTTGCATTTATTTTGTCTAAAAGCCATTTTTATATCTTGTTTTTCTCTGAAGGACATTTATTGTGATTTCTAGGCCTCCCTTGAAAAAAATTTTGGCATGCCCATGTGGGTAGGTTCCCAAAAACCTCAGAATACCAAAAATTTGCATTTTTGTGCACCGTACCCTACTACATTGTAATAATTGTGAGATAGAGTTTTTAGAAATGAAGAAATAATGACACACAATGGATATTCATTCAAATGTGCCATCAGATCACAAGAGTCCAAGTTGTTATCTTATTTTAACCATTAATATATGTGTGGTTTTTAGAAGTAATTGTGGGTTATTATACAATGCAGAATATTCCTTTTGGCATAATCAGGGACAGCATAAAGGAACAAGTTTAGAAAAAAATTATGCATTTTGATGAATGCAAGAAAGGAATGTTAAAACAAAACTTGGGCAATGTTATGGCAAAACATGGTCTTAAATTATATTTACCCCTTTTCATTTGCTGCTTCTGCTCTCAGTAATTAGTACAGTGTGTCAGAAGCTCAACAATGGCTAGAAAACTTAGGGACATTTAGTGAGCATTTGTTGCCCTGGTTGTGTCGTTTCCACCTTCTCACTATCACTTCCACTCATCACCTAAAATTTGCAGTCCTTGTTTTGACATTCCCAACTACACTAAAAGGTATTGTTACCTATTGCTGGTCTGCATCGCCTACCTTGCCCTATCCTGCATGAGCGAGCAATGAAGTGCAAGGAGTGCACTGAGATTTACCTAGAAGTACCACTACTGCGATAAGCCTATCGAGACTCATGCCATCTTCTATGATTGAAAGGATTGAATGTATGGAATTATCATTTTAAGAATGTTCAGTTCATTGCCTTTGCCTCTCAGCATGGCTCGGTTAGAATGGGTTCAGCGAGACTATTCAAGCCATGATGGGCATCCGAGTCGACAGTCGAGAGTCGAGAGGATTGAATGGCCTTATGAGCCAGGTGCGCGAAGACAGTAAAGTGATGAGCTAACAAAGTGATGAATGGTGACGAGAGTGAACAGCAGGAGTGAAGTCTGGGGACTGCGAGCATGGGTACAATGAATAGTGAGACTGACGGACGGGACTGTTGAACTGGATGAGTGAGTGACAGACATTTACAATGATGTCAATAGACAGATTGAATATGTATAAAAATGAATGTGAATTAAACTGACTGTAACCAATATAGAGACAGTGATAAGGACATTAATTAAAATCGAGATAGACATTAAATATTGCTTTCTCTGTGAATATCAAGAGTAATTGTGGAGATAGGTAGTGTAATTTTGTAAATAATAACTGTGTGAATATGAGTATAATTGTAAATAAATTAAACATAAAATCCAGTGCTTTTATCTTGTAACACTGGTGTTACAAGTTGGATGGAGGCAATTATTAAGTAATCTATTGTTAATCAGGTTAGACAATAAGCTAGTAATTGGTGATATTAAGAAAATGTAGTTAACTTTTTTGTAATAGCTATAGGCCATAATATTAAGACTTGTGTTTAATCATCTCGGTGAATGGTAACAAGAAAAATGTCTGTCGAATTGGAAGTACTGCATGCATTAATTGTGGGACCAGATAACCAAGTGGTTAGCGTGAGTGCAAGCATAAATAGCTTGAAAGAAGATGTAAATAATGAAATTAGTAGTGTAATAGAAGGTATAAACAAGAATGTAAATAGCCAGATAACTAATGCAATTGATTTAGTATATGCCATTAACAGTTTTTGATGGCATCTCGCTAATCAAAACAAAATATAATTTTAACTCTTTAAAGTGTTGGAGAGTATGGGCTCCTGACATTAATGCGGCCGGCCTCAGGTTGACCACCTGTATATGGATTACATCTTTATGTTTGTATATTGCCCTTCTTACACACCACTCCCAATATAAGAGTATGCACCACTCACAATGTAAGGGTTTACTCTACGCTTTTACCTAACTCACTGGCACAACTGTCACAGTACATAAATTTTCTGGTTGATCGAGTCCTGGGTTTGTTTCCGGGTGCTACCGCTGGGCATGCCAATACCAGGCTACTGGCCCAAACCCCCAGATATGGCGACAGCGTATAGTCCTTAGGAAAACTGCAAAAAAAAAATTCAAAATACAGCAGCATACTTGATAGCAACACTTACTGCTATAACTATTGATGATCAGATTGAAGAAAAGAGCTGCCAGCTATTGTAGGCAGCTAACTGCAAAGTCATGGTTGCCATCTGTGGATTTGATGATGCCAGTGTTGTCAGTAGCATGTGAAATTTGAGTCCATCAAGTCCCACTGTTAACATTCACAAAAAAATATATACATTGCAGTAAAGCATCATCTCGCTATGTTACAATGTAGGTTACAGATCTTCAGCACTTATGTTGGGTTCAGTTAGTCTCAGCTGAATAGAGCACAGGGGTTGGTTCACCTGGTTTTTGAGAAATAAGACGAGAAAATATCTGTGTCTGAATCGGATTCGACTTATTGTTGAAGGTCGAAAACAGTTTCATTTATGTCAGCATGACATCATACGACCCTTTTTCCTTCTCATTAAACACTCACAGGTTACAGAGTCACAGTAGTGGGTCTAGAAAGTTCAATTATACATCTCAACTCGCAAGGAAAATTAAGAAGGCAAGGGGGAGAAAAAGGAACCTTCCCCCTTGATGCCTATTGGCCGCCCACACTTCTCAACACAACGAACCTCTTCAAAGAGTTGTTATAATATGTCGTTTAAAAAACACTCCATGACCCAAAGTCGTCGGTCCGACCTGTTGTATAGTTGGTTGTTGTAATAAGGACAATCCCAGGGTTAGCTGCGCTCGCCTTGGCGCACGCAGCTACCTCCTCTCCAAAACACAAATCTAAAAATACAAATTTTGCCAGTGCTCACGGCCTCCTATTGGCTGAACATTACATCACGGCACAGCTTCACAATACAGAACTGCTGATGGTATGGGATACATGAAAAAAACCTAATCTCAAAAGTTGCATCACCTCGCTCTAAAGTCTGAGAATTTGAAAGTGCCACGCAATACAGATAACACTTTGAAATACAGCCTCACATTAAAACTGATAAAGCCCTTACTTCTAATGTGTAGCATGAAAGGAAAAATCTGGACAATTACACTCACTAATAATCGAAACTGGGGAATTTAACTAAAAGTGAAACTGAAAAATAATTATAAATGCTATTAAATTGTGTATAAACTGCAATGCTACAACATTATTTACCTATCTTGACACTTTTCTTCTTTCTGTTCAATGTATGGCCAGCTGTATCATTCTGTCATGAGTTGCACTACAGACGATCTAGAATGGGTATCCTGTGCCTTAAATAGTACACTAAAAAATGCTTGTCTTGACCTTCCAATACATAGACCCTAGCCTATATGTTGATTCTCTGGGAAAATATCCTTTGTGGAATGCAACATGTATCAGTACCTCGTCAGACCATACTTAGACTAATTAATCCTTTACTGTTGTAGTTCCTGCTACCATTCTATACCTGGAGTGAATCTGGTTTGCTTTTGGACTCAGAGTCAGTGTCAATTTATTCTGCCAATACTGCTGGTTTGGGGATTGGAAATTAATCATATTATAGTTCAATAGGGAAAGGTACTTGTAAGATGTTCTGGAAAAACTCCCTGGGGTAGCTGTACCATACACAGAGCAATGACTAGGCCTTCTGTGCTGTCATGAGTTTATCAGCTGACTAGTCCTTCCATTTTTTCACCCACCTGGCCTTGGGAGATGAGACAGACTCCAAGAAATAAGTTGTGGAATGCGAGAGCTGTTCCCACAGTGCTCAGTGATGTTGTTGCACTATCAGAGTGGCTTTATGATGTGCTTATCTCGTCTACTTTGAAGCATCATAACAGGTCATCTGAATTGGGGAAACCCATCTGAAATATTAGGTTACTGGATAGCCAGATTTGTCAAGAATTTTTTGAAATGGCAGGTTTTTTTAAATGGGTTATGAAATCTGCATTATAACTTCAGAAAAGACGGCAAAGGAACTTAATGGTAAATAATCTCTACATCACCTTTTAAAGTTGGAATACCACATGTTACTAATAATGGCATCAAGGTCAAGCATCCACAGAGTCCCCTGCTATGAAGAAAAAGGGTCGCAGGGCTTGGTTTATTGCAGTAGGAAGGAGGTGGTGTAGGAATGCCTGTCTTCTTCGAATAGCGATCTGAGCCTGACCGCTTCTGCTAGGCTAGTTGTATACTGCAGACGTTATTTTAAAGACTGTTTTTTGTGTGTGCACGCACCATCACAGTTGTATATTAGCGTAATTTGGCTGCATATGTGAGTTTACGTCTTTAGCAGATGACTGACTTCTGATGAATTGAAGCAGAGAATTTCATAGCACTTATAGAATTCAATGAAGTGTAAAATTTGGTGTGAAATGTAAATACATATGTATTTTAAGTGTTATTTTTAATGTTTGTCCAACTTCATTTTTTCATCTTTACCTTTCACACTATGGTCGACTACACATTTTCATATTAATAATACGTAAAATGACATGACCCACAGCTATTTCACAGGGCCATGCAACCATACACAAGACGTTAAAATGTTCATATTTCTTGTTGTGGAAGCAAGCCCTAAAGTGAACTGGAGAGCATTAATCCATTGTCTGTTAACATCCTGTTATGTCATGTTGAACGAGTTATGTTGCGGAAGCAAGCCCTAAAGTGAACTGCAGAGCATTAATCCATTGTCTGTTAACATTCTGTTATGTCATGTTGAATGAGTTATGTAAGGACAGGCTGTATATTGTATGGGAAGGAAAAATGTAGCTTTGGATATAGTCTAGTTGCATCTGATGATTGTCATTGCTTGACGTTGCCACAGATGCCTGACAATTTTATGACCATGACCAGATAATAGGATATCGTAGACTCCACTTCACTTTCCATGTTTAATGTCGTCCCTGCCTCAAGGAGCTTGCCTAAACAAGTACTAACCAAAGCTAGTAGATCCATGGTTACCCAAAAGTCTGCTTCCCGTACCATGGATCCAGACCCATGTGGACTAGGCACTAGAGGGCTGTAAACTAAACAGCCTAATGCCTAGTCTATGAGTCCAGTCCATATAGGTGTGCAAAAGTTTTGGAGGAGGAGAACCAAAACATATAACCAGAGTAGAGATAAATTCAAGCAATGGCAGTATGGGAAGTGGGGAGGTGCAGCAGCACAAAATTAAATTTACATTAATATTTATTATATCTAATTTTATGTAAATGCAGGTTGTTTCATTTTCTGGTTTTGCTGTAGAGTATTCTCGTAAAAATAAATATTATAACCGTACGTTTCTTATAATCAAATTAAAAGGGTAATTGTTATAGTTTTCTTATAATTTGTATTGACACACATTTAATAAATTTATGTACGAGGTCCCACCCTGATATAAGAATTTTCTCATTAGGCTAAATGTTAACACTGTCTGTAAAAGTTATTCCATATTTGTATTTATATCATTTTGAAACACACCTGTCATTTTAGTATTTGTTTATAATCTTATTCATCTTATTGCTTAGATTTGGGACACAGCAGGACAGGAAAGATTCAAGAGCCTGCGTACTCCTTTCTACCGTGGTTCTGACATCTGTCTGCTCACGTATGCAGTTGATGACCGTGTGAGTTTCCGTAACTTGCAGATGTGGCGCAATGAGTTCCTCTTCTATGCAGATGTCCGAGAGGGCACTGCGTTCCCGTTTATAGTGGTAGGAAATAAGGTTGATATGAATGAAGACCAGCGGGAGGTGATGGCAGATGAGGCCCGTGCTTGGTGTGCAGAAAATGGAAACCCGTTGTATGTGGAAACTAGCGCAAAAGATGCCACCAATGTTGAAGAGGCTTTTTCGCTTGCTGTGGAGAGCTGGGCTCGGCTCGAGGCGAAACTGGACCGACCATATATTGGAGAGACTGTGGATCTCCGCAGACAACAGCCAGAACAGAGATCCTCCTGCTGCCTGTCTGTAGGGAATGCTGCAGAATAACTTGGTTGCAGCAATGTAGACACTTGTGGGTTTGCGTCCGGTGCTTGATCAGATTATTCTGTCTTGCAATGTTGTAGCGTTTATCAGTAGTAGTGAATAGTTTATTGGGAACTATACATGTACTATTTAAAAAAGTGCAACATCACTTTAGACAAACACCATTCATTGCTCATTTTCTTGAATGTATTGTCCTTCTTTAACATAGGTACATTTCATGCAGTGACCAAGAGAAAATGTTTTATATTTTATGAAATGATGTTAATAATTTATTAAATTTATCTAACCAGGTAGACATAATTAAATTTTGCTGTAGCCAGACATTTTAGCATATTTTAAATGTTTATTTTCAATGAAAATATTGAATGGTACATATTTATAAGAAGTTTGTGAATTGCACTGTTTTATTGAGCAAGTATTGTTCCTGTTCACTTTTTGGCTTTTTCCTGCATAGTCGGCACAGCTTAGCTGCATCAGCTTTTGTGGCACGTGATGTTTATGTGAGTAGTTACTATTTTGCTACAAGAGAATCATGAAGTCTAAGTAGTAATCATAAGATACATAATTTTGTCTGTGCATGGCTTTAAATGCCATATCACCACAAGTATCCAAGATGCAAGCTGCAAGTGTGTATTTTATGTGGTAATGCCAAATCACCACAACTATTCAAGATGTAAGCTGCAAAAATTTGAGCCTTTTATGCAGTAAAATTGCATCTTTATTTGTAGGCTGTTATCATTTTGTAAAATCTTGTTGTTACACTATATAATTGCTTTGGTTATAAATATTGCATGTTTTAGTGCAGGTCTAGCCAAACTTATAAATAATGCTCATGTCAAAACTAATAATAGCTGATTTGGTGATGCCAAGACATGATTCATATTTATTGTTAATTATAATGTTTATGTTGTACCTAAGTTAATTGTTACTGTAAGGAAGAAACAATTGTGTATTGCAGGTTTAGTTTTTATCTTGAATTTTTTTGAATATTTTATATGAGAGTTCTTTTAATGATTACCTTCAAACCAATGAGCATGCCGACTGCCATGGAAATACAGTATTTTGGCATGTGTAGGCCGCACCAGAAGTTTTTTATAAAAAATTAGGAATAATTAATATTTCATGTATAAGCCGCACTGAATTTTTATATTCCTGAAAATATTGTTAAGTTACTATTCCATACAAACATAATAAATTCCAACTTAATTTTCCCTTACAAAACATTTGTGACAGAAAATTTGTATTATGTTGCAATGTTTACAAATATATATCGCACAGTTACTGTTCCACAGATGATGTGACTTGAGAAAACAAACCCATGGCAACATGTTACAAAAAAATGGTCTCTTATTAATGTGCACTTGTAGCATGGCGGCAGGTGTGCAAACTACGTAAGATATCTTTCTTTTGTACAGCAGAGAAATTATTTTCTCATGTACGGTATCTATGACTGAGCTCCAACATGTTTACATTTTGATGGGGATGAAGGTTATTATTAACACGCGTGAACCAATAATATTGCAAGAGTGGAAAGTCCCCCCCCCCCCCCCCTTTCTCTCCCTTAAAACATTAAATGTTATGCTGATAAATTTTTAAACATGTTTTGGGGGTAAAAATTTTTTTTTGCCATTATCTCCTATATAAGCTGCACCCCACTTTTTGTACTCATTGTTTTTTGTAAAAATGTGTGGCCTATACACGCCCAAATACGTGTACCTATATAACCTTATCTTGTAATTCCAAAGAATACCAAAGACATTTTTATAACTTTTGTATATGTTAGAACAGAACATAAGTTGCTTTAGTTAAACACATGAGTCACATTCCATGGTAAATGTATTTGATGGTAACCACTAGTGTTTTAAACAATTTTGCCTGGGGACAAGATCTTGGTCCACAGCTGACAGAAGGCTAAACTGGCCTAAGTTTTGTGATACCCTTGTACATATCTTACACACAGAAAACTTTAATATGTCTAGGAAATGCCAGTTACATAATTTGCATATTATACATTATTGACTATACAGTGACTAAACTGAATCAGATTTGCAATATTGCTAATGTAACAAACAACGTGATTATCAGTTTTTCTGTTACATATCTGAAATTTTTATATATTTGCATTGCGTTGGTGTATTTTTTTTTATTATTTTACATCTTGTAATTATATTTTAAGGGTTCTCCAGTAAACAAGCATATAAGTTTATACTTTATCAACAGATTTCATCTCTAAGAGTGTTTGAAGCAGGAATTGTGGTTCATGAAGTCAGTATTCATAATTTTTCATATTTGTAAATGTAATGCTCAAGTAAAATTACAATTTAAAATTTTTGTACATGCAAATGATGGGAACTGTTTAAAGTTCGCATGATTGTTACAAAAAGACTGTTGAGGTAAAATCTTCACCATAGTTTGGAAATTATATAAGAGGAATCAACGTTACGATTCATGCTTTAATTGCATTTATGTTATTTACTACATTTTATCATAGGAGCTATCTTAGTAGTGATTTGTATTTTGTAAAAAATACTACAAATTTATTTGAGGAAACAAAATAATGTACAAACAACTTCTTAGGAGAAGGGAAACAGGGATGACAAGTGGATGTTACATCCACACTGTGCTTTATTTGAGCCAGTCATGCCTGCACACATTTGAAAACCACATTGTCTCCGCTAATTCCATGTTCCTCCCTGCTAAACATAATATTTCCTGGTGTTTTCAGATCTTCAGTTTGGAACTTTCCTTATGGGGAGGGAACTTGTACACTTCCACATTTGTAAAGGGGAATGTGACAAGCATACATAAATGCAAACACACTTTAAAGATACAAATGTAACAAATGTTTTAACTGTTCTCAACAGTAAACCTACTGTTTTCCTACTACGACAAGTGTTGCCTGCGTCCAGTGCGCTGTTGCCAGATGCTCAACTTCGACCGCCGATTAGGGCGCAACACAACACTTGGCACAACTTTCACCATGGTAAATGGCCTTTGAATACTTGTTGGTTTCATGTTCTGGTATTCTTAAGGCCTTCTTACAATTATACAACAGTTCATCGGCAACCTGACACTCTGTGACCGTCGCACACTAATAAAGGCTATTCACAGTAAATTAGCACTTTTAAAAGCCCTTTTCTTTGGAATAATAGTCAATAAATACATTTTATTTTTACCTTAGACATTAACTTTTAAGTGCAATGGAATAGACACACTGTTTATTACTTACATGGAAATATTGATTTAAAAAGTTGTTAAAGGATAAAAAATGGCTGAAAGGTAAAAGTAACTAGGAGTTCAAAAGTGCTCACTTTACTATGAATAGCCTATACCTGTTGTCCATCCATTTAATAATAGTGTAATGTTGTCGTTGAGTTTGTCTGCGTTTAGTGCCATCTATCATCGTAAGTGGAAACTAAAATGAACGAAACCTGGTATAATTAGGCAAACTTTTAAGTTTTTTTTATTTATTTGAATGGGTGTTGGTTTAAAGAGGTTTATAACATAAACGGCTCTAGATGAAAGAAATAGAAAGAATATCTCTTCAATTTACTATACAAAAATTGACAACTGGAAGAAAATAATTATCATTGGTTGTATGTACTTCTCTAAATGTTTCCAACTTATAGTATGGATTACTGGTCTTTAAGTAAGAAGGCTCCTTTATGTTTTTAACTTTTGGAATAACACGCAATATGATTATATTCAAACTCTCACCACACGCATATCTACGTTTTTGTTTACATGTATGCGTTATTTTTCTTGTTCTTCCTTGTTGCATGCGACTATCGTAAGTGCGTTAAAACAAGTTCTATCGCATAGTGTCGCATCGTCGTCATCTGCTGGCTTGCCTCAGATTGGCTAGTCACTTTTGTTGCACTATTGTAAAAATCACTATATGACAGTTTCCAAGCATACTAAATATATATATATATATATTAATATATATATATATATATATATATATATATATTATATATATATATTTATATATATATATTATATATATAGGGGGGGGGGGGAGAGAGAGTTGAACACATCACAAAAAGTTTGGATTATACATACAGGCATATGGCATGTAGTACATAAAAAAAGTGTTGCAATTGGAACGTACTAGTGGTACCAATATAAAACATGAAATCTTAAATGTTTATAAGAAACAAACAGTCTCCCAATATCAAAGACAAACACGAAAGAATATCAAACTTAACTTAATGGTGTTTTTAATTAGGGAGGGTTTCTTTCTTCCCACTGCAGCTTAGTACCATGTATGGCCTCCATGCGTATTGTACGGGTCCCTAACATGCCGTGGTATGCTTGTATATGCTGTTCACGGTAAAGAGATCACTTTTGAAAGCCCTCTCATTTGGAATAATATTCAATAAAGATATTTTATTTTAGCCTTAGACGACGTTAACTTCCGGGTGCTGTGGAATATACACACTGTGTTTATTACTTACATGGCAAAATTTATTTAAGATGTATAAAGGATAAAAAATGGCAGAAATTAAAATTTAACTAGGGCCTCAAAAGTGCTCACTTTACTATGAACAGCCTATAATCAATGTGTTGATGCTATCTTCTGTATGAAGGTCCCGTTCCATTTGGGCAGCTCGTATGAGATCTGGAAGTGTGTCTGGAGGTTGTGGACAATTATAAAACCGCTTTTTTCATCTTGTCCCAGGCATGTTCAATGTGCTAGTGCACTCTCTCTTGATCACAACAGAACTACATAACATCTACCATTCGAACCCCCATATTTTGCAGTATTCCAAACTTTTTCGTGCGATACACACACACATGCGCATACACCCAATGTATCCTGGGCTGCTCTTACACTTGGCTGTAGTTTATTTGTATTAATTCCTCAAAAGCAGTGTTTAACATGTCTAGTTAAGGAATATTATATTTTACAAAAATGAATTGAATGAATTTTTGGTTTTTGTCATAATTGGGCAAATAAGTTACTTTTTTCTTTTAAGTTTTGAGATAAAATAATTTGCTAAAATAATGCCCAGTTAATTTTTTGGATAGTAAATTTTTTCTCCGAAAACATGTGGAGTTGTCCTATTTTTGGATCTTTATTTTCAAGTTCTTATTTCAAAGGCCTGTATTTGAAGTTGGCTTATTGTTTTTGGGTCCTGTATTTAAGGTGTTTTATTTTAATTCATTTATTTGGAGTCATATTGTTTTCGAGCAGTATTGCTTTTTTGATCATTCCAAATTTGAGTAAAAACTGTATAAAAAGTTTCTGAAAATATCAAAAATTAAATCACATTTATAATTTAAAAATCCATTAATAAATTGCATTTATTACTACTTGCAAAATTTTAAGTCACCACATGCAAGAAAATGTTTTTTGCAAGTAATATTTTTATGTTAGAATTCCATAGAAGTATTAGGTTTTCATATGACTGCATTACCACATTTTTCTCTGAATTCCAGTCGAAAATTTTTCCATTCTTAAATATAGGTGTTAGGCGATGATGATGCATGAACAGACATTGAAGTACCTTGTGTCAAAGGTAATTAATGTAAAGTAATATAACAAAAATTATTTAAAAGATATAAAAAAAACTCTGTATTAAAAAAATATAAAAAAAAAGTTAGATAATCTGAAATATTTGTTATTACAACAAAAGTAATCTACATGAAATAAAAAGCTTAAAAAATACACTTAACTACAATTTATTACTTTTCTTGTGAAACATAAGTTAGGATTTAATTTTTTTCATTTAGGGGTCTAATTTTTTTATTGCAAGCAAAGAATTTATTTTTTATGAGTCTGGAAACTTGTTTGTCTGAGGGGAGTTTGCCCACATTCTCCCCCAAAATTTGGCACCCTGTCACTGTACCTTCTGCCTGTGACCCATGCATAGCTAATTGATTGCCATCATTCTCAGGTTGTACTCCAAGAGGTTTCTGGCACATTCTTTCATGATTTAATAATGTAGAAATCAATATGTGTTAATTCCCCAATGGGTGGTTTTGAATATTATGGTAACACTTTATGCCCATCATGTATTGGGTCAGGTTCAATGTCTGGTTATGTCTGAAAGAATTGAAATTTTATTGAAAACAATTTTGTAGCTGTTAAATTTGCTTATAAAAGTAATGTTAAATTCAGTGGCTAGATGGTTAAGTGCCCAAAATATTATTCGTGATATAAAATGAACAGTTCATTATGTACTTGGAAAAAATTACTTAAATTATTACATATGAGGCATAAATTATTTGAATATGAGAAAAACTACATTATAGCTATAATTTCCTACACACAGGTTACTTTATGAGACAAGGGCACATATTACTAAGAATGTTTTTAAGTTAAACAGCTTTGTGGCAGCTCACATTACAGCTAGACTGCTTTTTGATAGAGGATTGAGTATTCCACCACTCCCAAGCCTTAGCTGTCTCTGGCTCTGGAGTAATGTGATGTGGCATGACGCAATGAGTCAGGCGACAAGTAACATGAGCATTGGAGTCAAGACAGACATTGGTTTTGTCAGCATCAGATGTGACAGAAAAGAAGGAAAGTTTGTAAACATTGAATCTTTAATCTCTACATCCTAAGTTAAGGAATAATGTTAATCAATAAAGAGTATTAAAGAGAAAAGCCCTATAATTAATAATGTGTAATAAATCTAACACAGTGATGTTTCCTTTCACAAAATGTTGTAAGTTGTGAAGCTGAAGTAGTCATCTAACCAAACAGCGACCGAAATATCAGCTTGACTTGCTCAGTCAATATGGAAGCATGAAAAGTATGTTTATGAACAAAGGTGTTATTACAAAAAGACAAATTAAATGATTAAGAAATTTTCCACTGATATTTATTGCTGGTTATGCAGTTTCACATGCTTTACACAGTGGAGACACCAAACATTTATGAAGCAATGAGTCAGACAAACTACAAGAAGAGGGTTGCAGTATCCACCTGTTCAAGATGAAGCAATTTTAAGCCACCTGACACCAGGAGGGGTTTCTCCTTCTATTCAGAGAGTTGGCAGGATACCGCACCATCTGAGGTGGTGACTTGAGGATTAAAAACAATATGTGTGTAAACACTAAGGTACACCAAATAAAAACTCACTTATCCTAGGAGTCACCCGGAGGTCACACACAAATCCCTGGCTTGGCTCAGTAGTCTGTCATACACCGTATAGGTACGAGTGGTCATGGTGGCCTTCAAACATTGGGACGCGAACGTCAAGGTGATTATACCCAGGGGATCTAATCCTCTCTTGGGTAGAAAGTTAGTGTAAAGTGTGGGGTGCGTTGGTATACGGGAGGGAACAAAATCAAGCACAGCAGATGATACACTTCTAAGACGGGTTACCTGTGGTATCTGTGGTAACTGAGCTCTCCTCTGCTCCGTTGACTGCTCTGTGTCAGCCGACTGAGGAACAGCGGCCAGCTCTGGTTGCGGCGGAGAAGTGTACTCGCTGCCCAATGAAGGAGGGGAAGGATGTGGGGGTATGACGGTGTATTCCTTCGTAAGATCAGAGGGTTCTATACTGACGACTGAGTTACCACAATGTAATAATACTAGATATTCATAGGGCAATGTGCCTGCAGCCCTGGAGGGTAATGCAAAGAGTTAATTACTTTCAGGTGTTTCAGGAGCTTGAATAGTATTAATTTCCTCTTCTAGGAGTTTGAACTCATTTCAACGTGTTTTTTCTACCACTCCTGTGAGCTCGCGGCATGAGGCCGTTTGAAAAGACTCTGACAAAATGCAAACAACAATATATGTAAAACAAAGCCTGGTAATATAGTTGTCCTATAGTTTCTGGCCAGATGCACGGCTATACCCAACGTGTCTCACCAGGTAACGTCTTCTAGCCATTCACTAGCCGGAAGGGTTGTACAGCGGGGATCTTGTAGGCAGTTGTAATAATACCTGGACGTAGTGAGTTCTAGTGAAGGGCTCCCCCGAAGATAGTCAATGCATTACCCTGAGCATTACCGTGGCCAAACTCTGAATACCACTTGGTGTTGCTTGTATTTGCCGTATGGCTGGTTCGTAAAGCCAGCGTTACCTTATGTACTCAAATAAAAGAATGACTTAATTTCAGTTTAGTTCTGAAACACTTGGGAACAAACGGGTTTCTAACAGAATTGAGAAGACCGTAGAATTCGCTTGGTTGAATATGGAGTTTAATACATTCATATAATTTATATACAAGACAATACAGTGAAGTGAAATCAATATTATACTTTAATTAATTTTAAGAAACTTTCACTGTGAATGCTAATAACTGCAGGAGTTATTAAAAATGCCACTCAGGTGAAGGTAACCTGATTACGTTAAAATTTGTGACACTTTTAAAAGTAGCAGAAAGATTATTTAATTACTAGTTAGCCCGGGGAATCTTAACTTTAATTAGGTATTGTCTAGAGGGGACCTCATAGTGTATAAAACAAGATATTTTACCCAACTAGTAAAATGTGGCCAGGTTAAGGTCTTACAGGGGTGCCTTTAAGAAACATCGCCGTGACTGGTTTACATGGAGGGGTAGGGGGTTAGGATGACGTGCTGTAGCTGCGCTGACGGTGAAGACAATCCAAGAGGTTGGAGGTGCTGCGGATGCCTTCTGGTGGCTGCGTCCTCTGGAGTGGGTGGCATCGTCGGCAATCACTAGCTAGCTACCGGCACGGCTAAGGGCGTCCAGCCCTTGTCAGGATACCCCGGCTTTCACAGCCTAGGGGCATTGCAAGACAGAGTGCTGCTGTGGGTAAGAGATTCCACTCTTAGACTAGTCCTTGGCCTTCACAGCCTTGAGGATGGTGAGCCACCTGCACTGACTGCCAAAGCCTGGTTGGGGATGTCCTTTCATACTAATGTCTGCCAACCATTGGTGCTTGAAGGGGTGCGGGGGAGTTTAACCCCGCATCTTAGGGGTGGAGCTTGTAACGTCGCACGCATGAACCATGGATCCTTATCTTGTTTGCCGCTCTGTGCATGGTGTTGAAATCTCAGGTCCAGAGGTGCTCAAGGAGGCAGTGACTCTCCTGTGATTGGCTCGCTTCCTATAGCGGCACAAAGTTTGAACTGTGTGCTGTTCCACTGGCAAACGTGGTGAAGTAGAGCTGTGTTTATTGTTGGGTAGGGGCAATGAAATGATGACTTTTTGGAGATTTGGGTTGATGGTAAGAGCTAGGAGCACAGGATGAAAGGTGTTTTGAGGCTCTGTCAATATCTGGAAGTTCCATGTTTCCTGTCCCTATTAACGTGCATATTTGGAGTTGACTTACCCATAGAACTTTACCGTTATTTAGATGGTGCTTCGGTCATTTATAGTGCACATTTTGTAAGCGCCAAAATACATCGTGCATCAAAGTACAGTTGCATTAAAGGCTGTTCATGATAAACTGAGCACTTTTGAAACGAACCCTTAAAAAAAGTCACTACTTCTGCTTGCATATATTTTAATGGGTGCACGGAGTGAAATTTGGCCAGCAAAGTTGGTAACGATGTAACATCAAACAAAAAGTGTTAGGTAACCATTTGTGATAACTTAAATTATTTATTTCACTTTCTGATTTTTTATTTTTAATGCATCGAAGTGTAGAAATGAGCAGATTTGTAAAATATTTACTTTCCTATTAATTTCACAGTTTCACTTGGCCTACGCATGAATAAAGTGATAAGGCCCATGGCAGTGTTAATTTTACACAAGCTAGAAGAATACACAAAGTGCATATAAGTAGATCTTAAGCAGGGCTTTCAAAAGTGCTCATTTTACCGTGAACAGTGTACAGTCACATTTACTGCCTGTACTTTAGAATTAGGTTCACTAACATATGTTTACATTTTTACACTTGGTAATTTCCTCAACCTGAGACTGTAAAACTATGCTTAAATTTTGTTTATTAATATTTGGGGCAGTTAATGTAGGTGTATTTACCATATTACATCTTTTGACTGCATCTCCCAGTTTTCTAACCTCATTTCTCATTGGCTTTGTAAAAGCCTTTTGCTCATTGCCCTTAATTTCCGGTTTGAGTACTTTTTCACTGCCTTTAATTTATTGTCTGATCTCCTGAGTAATACTTTGTTGCATTGCTAGAAGCAAATTGTAAATATCCATCTGATTATACTGAGTTTCATGTGTTGACACTGGGACGTTGCCAGTAACTATTTTACTTCCCGTCAGATCGTTCACAGACCCTGATATACCACTGATCTCATTTACCTAATTATTTGAATAATGAGCCATTTCTACCCCTGACTGGTTTACTACTACCCTTAAGTTTAGTGTGGTATCAGGCTGGTTTTAGCCGTTCAAAACAACTGACATACCATTCAATGTTACATAAAAACTCTGCAATTTAAATTTAACTTCTGCAGTCAACCTCTAACGTACACAAAACAAAAACAGTCAATGACAAATTTACTTGAAATTTGATGGTTTCATCTGTGATTCCTTCAGCATGAATGGTAAACTTTTTCCTGGTAAGATGGTTGGAACCTGATTTCTGGTCCCTAGACCCTTTGCTCTCATTGTCCCATTGCTATCTCGTTCACTGTATCATCTGGAACTTCTCGTTTTGTTGTTGCGGCTGATGTAGAAAATCTTCACCCCACTGGTAAGTCAGTTAATTGTGACAGTGCTTCTCAGGCACGTTTACAATCCTTGCCACACGGATGAGTAGTCGTGTAGTGATGTTTCCCAGGCATACAATCCGCATCCCATGTTGGGTGCCAGTTGTGACATTGCAGTCATCGTCTAATCAAATGGCAGCCCAAGCATCAGCTAAACTCACTCAGTCTGTATGAAAGCATAAGAAGTAAGTTTGTGAACAAATGTGCCATTATAAAAACAAATGAAACTATTCATTGAGATTTATTGATGGATATACAGTTTCACACATTTTACAGTACAAAATGGTTCGGAAATAACAAACCAGACTATGAGAAAAGGGTCGCAGTCTCAGCCAAGTTAACTATTAATAAACATGGCCATTGCAGTCCCGCGTCCATCCTTCATGATGTTCAGTTTTTATCTGCGGGGTGTCGGTGGGCACCCTCATCTTACAATACCACCGCACGTGACCCTTACTCATAATTTCCATTGGCTACCGCAGGTAGCATAATGCATTGCACCATCAAAATTCCATAATATGGTCATTGCACAGTGTTGCTGTTATAGTGTTTCTGAACACACTGGTGTTAACCCTGTTGCATCTACTTTCCCAAGCTAGTCAAACTGCGCAAGAAATAATGGTGAACTGTTTTCCAGAATGTACTCGAAAAGAAAAACACCATAGAACTCTTAACCTTCTTAATCACTGTTGTCCAACTCAAATGCAACAATGACTTTTGACAAGCAAGCCCTCAGCAAATGCACATAAAATTATTACTGCCAAAATGTCTGAAATAATGAAACACAATTATATTCCATCATGAACAACAAAATGCAACGGAAGAAAATTTAATTTACCCTTAATAGCATTTATAGTCGTCTGCACTATTAGTGTTTCAGGTTCGTTTATAAGTTTTTGTATCTTTGTGTATGAAATAAGTAAAATAGCAATATCAGTTATTGTTTTGTAAATGTTGTTGTTAATAACTTCAATTATGTGCAAGTTTGATTTTTGTATCATAATAAAACAAAATGGCACCAGATAGCAGCACAGTGTGCATCTGTGAATGCTGCAGATGCTCAATTGTGAATGTATAGCTTTTATAAACCTCTGTCAGTTGTCGTCAGCTGCACTGCATTGTTCACTGTATAGTGAATACTGCTTTAGGGTGTTAAAACTCAACATTCACGAACACAGCGGACCCAATTGCATGATAGCTGTGAACCATGTGCTCGTGCATTCACCGACTCTTGTTTAAAAAGACTAAAACACTATAAAACTGCATTTCCACATATCAAAATCTTTGTAGCAGTAGAGTTAACTTTTATCTTTAAATACCATTTTTTTTTTTTTTTTTTTTTTTATTATAAAATTTCTGTCGTGAAAACTGTCACACACCTCAAATATCTTCTAAATGAATGAGTTTAATAATTCTTCTTGTACATCATTTTTTATTAATTTTTGTTGTATTAAATTTTAAGAATCTGTGATGTTTAAGCAAATATTAAAAGTAATATTTGCTCATGTCACTGGTTGGTGATATCAGCAAATATTAAAAGTAATATTTGCTCATGTCACTGGTTGGTGATATCAGACGTACAATAATTTTTAGGTCAATTTGTTAGGCTGTCAGAATTTTAAGTGTTTGACATTTTTATTGTTCCCATTTTAAAGTAGTTGTACATTGTTTTATAGTTATTGAGTCAATAAAGTCATTATTCTCTTTGCACCATCTGCTGGGCTTCTCGGTTTGATTGAAATTATTTTTACTATTTTTACTTCTGAATTTCTTTCAATATCATGCTTGTAATGCTATCATAGTTTTTCTTACATTGAAGGTGCATTATTTTGATAGCTGTATGTTTCATCCTATATAAAAAAAGTTATGAAGCACACCTTATTCTTTCCAGGATACAGTAACATAAGAACCAAATTTAGAACTTTTTCCTATTTAATCAATTTCACAATTAAATGTAATAGTGGGCGACTGAGAATTGTACAATGCAAAAAATAGTAGTGTGTGCAGGTAGCATGTACACATTTAGTGGCAGTCAAGACAATATAAAGTGAATCACAGAAATTCACGACCATACAGGATCACTAATTCTGTTTTATCTAAATTACCACATACTACCATTCCTATTGGTCAGCACTATATTGGACATGCTTCTGTTATGTACCATATTCACTATTGTCCAGTGTTGTACCAGTGGAATCCTGAGATGATTTTGTCCAATCGGATGTTATTTTGTATGCGAATGTAACACAATATGCAATAATGCAATATGCAATATGCTATATGTAACACAATAAAGTTATACTTATAACTTTATTCAGAAAATTTCTTTTGATGTGCTGTATAATGTTCTTGTAAAATACTGATACACACTAGCAAAAAATCAACCTATATCAGAGTAAGTTTTATCTTCAAGGGCAAAGACATTTTTGTAGTATTGCTCAAGCTACACATGGGCATAGACCTTGAAGTTTTAATATTAGTTGTAGTTGAACTGCAGCAACACACAGTTTTGCTCCCAGTGTCAGTCACTCCTCCTTCAGAGGTGTTCACTGTAGATCATTGTGTGCGCACAATTGCAATGGTGGCTAGTTTCTAGAGGCTAGTCTTGTGATGGTCTGAGCATGCTCTTTCTGGAGGGGCTTCTACTCAGATACACAGCTTTTTGCCAGAGGCAAGAACCAAACTCTAATACTGCAGTTTTTGTTGAAGCTGTAATAGCATTATTCTCTGCCTGTTTTTACAATTATATGATATATTGTGACAATACAAGTTCTGTAGTTTGTAGGCTAGTGGTAGTTTGTTAGCATCTTTTTTTTGTAAGAAATATTTTAATTCTTGGCATAAAACAGTCAAAACTCCAATTTTATGAGGCCTCGCAGTTCTTGAGAATGGCTTGATAAATTTTCTGGTGTTCTAAAATGGTTGCAGAGTGATTTTAGTTCTGTTAAATTGTGTTAAAAAAGTGCATTTTCCACATCAAGTCAGTTTTTAATCATTTGTGTCATGAAAATAAGATGTTTTTAAAATGAAATATTGATTTATTTCAATAGACAGACATCTTCTGGATAAAAGTATACTCCAAATTGTATGGATACATCCACTTGTGCCTGAAAAAATTTAAACATCAAGTGCCGAGTTACTTTTAGCGAGTGCTAAGTAAATTTTCTGTAGCTGCTTGTGGAAAATCAGACAATTTGTTAATGAAATATTAATTTATTTTAATGGATGGACATCATCTGAATAAAAGTATACTCCAGAACAGCTTACGTATAAGACCTCCATTGACCCAAAAAATGTAAAAACTGAGGTCCAAGTCACTTTTAAGTGGCGTGTTGCTGAAAAATCAATACTTTTATGTATTACAAATAGATAAATTTATTTATACATTAAGATATCCTTAGAGAAAAATAAGTCCCCAGAAAATTGCTTACGACCACTCATTGAAGCTAATAAAGAAGTTAAAATAAACACAGCGCCGGGTAACTTTTTAACACAAAACAACTTTTAACTGTACTGGAAAATTCCACTCGGCGTTCCATAATATTGTCTTTAAATTTGCCATGTTTGATACATCCACATTTAAGACCTGCACGTATGGGGACACTGAGTGGGAGATAAGGGGTTTTACAAGCATCGTAGACTTGTATTTCATGTTTCGTAAAATGTAAACACACACGAGTGGAACCACTTACCTATCGTCAGCAAGTTAAATGCTAACGATATAAATCTGAAAACATAAATAAAACTGTAATCCAATTAACACTGCATAAGAAGGCTGTCAATACAGTTAATTCCAATTGCAATCCAAACTAAAAAACCATAAAAAGAAGTTAAAATCGAACTTAACATTATCATCACATAAAATATATTCGAAAGCCAAAAACACCATGTGTACAATACATGCACCATGATTTTTTGTAATAACTTTTAGGGGGAAAAAATAATTGTTCTGTACTGAAGTAGTACCAAGAATTTGTGGTGTCCTGTTGAGTATGTATGCAATAAATTTTTCTGTTTTTACATTTGTGTCTGGTGATTGCAATCTGTTTGGAAAATACTTTAATTAAATAACCCTTGTACTAAAATTCAAAACATTATGGCATGCTCTACCATCACAGGAGACAGCCATTAAAAGAATTGCAGGGTGTAGCATCACATAACCTTAACATTAGTGATTTAACTATGACGACACATATTTATGCCTATGTATTGCTGAAGCATAGACAAACACTGGTGACATGAATGTAGTTCAAGACAAATAGGGATAGCTCGTGGAGTGGGATGTCGCGAAAGGAGATAGTTACCTCAAGGGGGTGCCAAAAGAGGAAAGAAAGAGGAGAAATGAGTAAAGAAAGAACAGGGAATGGTGGGCTAACTGACTTTTTCACTCCACGTTATCATCGTTTAAGTATCTCCCGATAGTTTATGACTACTGCTCCACCTTCCTTTGAATTTTTTTTCCATTATATAGTGCGCACCCCAGAATTCTTTGACTTTATTTTGCATATGGTAACTAGTGGGAAAGTGGCCATGAGACTATGGTCTGAAGGGTGGGGAGGGAGTAGTAAAGAGAGTTGTGTAACTGTTGTCAGCCGGCCTTGTTGCTGTGCACGCCGTCACAAGAGAAAACCAGGCGAACAGAGGGCTGTAGAATGGAAAGAGGGGTGGGTGTAGAACAAAGTTTATCTTCATGACATCACGTGTCATCCAACAGGTAGGCCAGTTTGTCAAGGCCAAGCTCACTCTAAACCACCACTACTGCATTTTTGACAGATTTTTGCCAGTTATTTATATTACGGCATACCAAAAGAGTAGTGACACTACAACCCATGTATTTTATCGCTGTTTAGTACAAAACACATGTTTAATTAGTTTTCATGGCCATTACATTTTTGCTCAGATTTTTGTATTTTTTTTTGTCAATTTTTTTTTTTACTTTTCCTAAGAATGGTTTCTTGAATCACTACCCTCATTAAATCAGCTACTCGTAAAATGGAGGTCCGGCTGTAGAGATATCTAGTTTACTGTGATACATGTGCATTGATAGCTTCAATATATTATGATGCATGACACTACACCTCAATTTTTTTGCAGTATATATATATTCCTACCGAGGGCTCACACATTCCTTTCCTTACTGAACTTGAGACATCTCTGAACCAATGAATAGCAAACATTGCCGGAGCGGTAATAGACAGCCAGAAAACAACAACAGACGTCTGGGTAGTGTGATATCATTTCTCAACGCAATGTCCCAGTACCAGGTGTGGTGACACATTTCCAGGCAACATTTTAGAGAAGCAAACATGCAAGTAACCTACCTGCTAGAATAACGGAGTGAGTTTTCGTACCTTAAAGAAGCAGAAGTTACGTCTGAAATGTAATAAGAAACACGGTGCCTAAGTGCATGCCAGCAATGCAACCTGTGCAATGAGCAACTCCTTGTTGGCACCCACACGCATCTGGTCTGTGCCGCTGCTGCTGAAAGGGGGATAGCTGAGAGAGCAGCCCTTGATGTGAGGAGGGAAGTGACACTGGGATATATAGGCCCATATGTCCTGGACCTCAAAACAGTTCTCCACCAATAACTTCTGGTACTCTGTGGACCAACTCGTCCAGAGAAGTGCTATAACCCTGGTCCTCTAGCCAAGAGCCATCTAGACTTCTGTCCTTCATACAGAGGGGGAAGTTTATTTGAGTACCTTCCATACTATCTTGTGCCGTAGTGATCCCAACCGGTGACACCTGATGTGTTTGTCAATTTGGTGTCCTATTAGAATCTGACCTTTATTCTGTTATAAGCCAAACTTAATCTCACTTGTTCTTCGCAGTCAAACACCCCTTAATAATCGTATAACCTATTTTTTCTCTAAATCTTGCATCATTTAAAGGCGTCTCTACCAATTACAAGAATTTATTCGTAAGAGTAAATGTGGATCCCCAAGCCACAGAACCCATCAGTACAAAGACATTCATGTTCTGCAGCCAGCCTTGGTACATCAATCTCTGATTTACTACGGTGGAGCTCCCTACTAGAAACCCGCCACACTGAAAGGAAGCTATCCAACCAGACTGCTGTATTACCGTATGCCCCTTCCGTCAGCTAAAGGTTGTGGGAACTTGGCTGGGTCGATTACCTCTTCTCCACTTACACTTTAGCTACAGACCACGAACCATACTCCTCTAGGTGAATTTATCTTCTCTGTGTCTGGATTATCCTAGTTGTTGCCTTATCCTTCCCAACATGGAAGATATGTGAAGCCCGTAAGGCT
Organism: Dryococelus australis; assembly: GCA_029891345.1. NCBI lineage: Eukaryota > Metazoa > Arthropoda > Insecta > Phasmatodea > Phasmatidae > Dryococelus > Dryococelus australis. Next base: position 83,149,661 of record CM056999.1, on the reverse strand, counting down.
GAGGCACTGCTCCAGTGGTCACTTGCTAACCAAACTGGACATGGATACTGTCAGTACCGTGGGCTGAGGGACCAGGCCCAGCAAGCTCAACCTCAAGCTGTAGTACAACGAACAGTCATACCATAAGGACTCTTTGGCCTATTAATAAAAATCCCCAGCAGCTGACACATTTGGGCAGGACCTAACCTGCCAGTTGAGAGAAGTACAACCTTAAGTTGTAATCTGTGGGAATACTCCTATTAAACTAACTACCACCGGAGAAGAGAGATGACTCTGCATCTAGTCAACAAAAGTAAACAAACTCGGAGAAAGGGATTCAGGTCGCCCAACCAAAATTTATGCATGTAAGAATCATAGTCGAAAAATTTCTCAAGAAGTGGGTCAGCTGCGTCATCCAATACATCAGACCTTAAATTTTTGCCCAATCTCACTCCAGAGTACCGGTGATGTCACCCCAAGTCACATTTCTATTATAATGAGGTGAACTGAGAATCCTATCCACAGTGAACAGAGTACAGTGCAGTTACCTACCCAAACTTTGCATCTACTGGCTACACTGCACTGCTGAATATTTCCGTCAAGCGATTCCGCGGCCGATTCACCAAGAAAGATTTGTTCCTGCAAGCTCCAAGGTGATCATTTCGTCAGAGGACGTGCAGCATCTAATTAATGTTTATGTTCCTTGAAATACAGTAAAACCCCTCTATAACGACCCCATTTGTTACGACCACCTCTTTATTACAACCCAACCCCGAGGAACCATGAAAAGTTTGGGTCGAAAAAGTCCAAAATTTGAGGCACGTCTAAAAATAGATACAGTAATCCCTCGCCAACCACGGTATCAGTTATGCGCGGATTTGTTTTTGTAGACCTTTTATCCAACTGAGGTACTAGTTTCTATTGTCCATGGTTTTCAGTCTATTGGAAAACTAGCCCTTACTGACGTTAGTGGCCGCGCATTTCTCAAGCTACCATCATAGACTTTGACTTTTTTTTTCCCAAGCAGCGTAAAGCAATAAATTACTTAATGCCAGGAGGAGACACTGGTGTATTGTTCGTGGAAGCCGGGGGGGGGGGGGGGTGTGAGTTGCAGGCAAGGTAAGTAAGGATTCTTTGTCCTATTTGTCCTAGTCGCATGCCGCCTCTGCCTTACCCTCCCTGTTTTTTTCCTATTCATTATCCCTCCTCTTTTGATGTAAAGACAGCAGCACATTACACAGACTAGTGTCTTAATCAGTGTATGTATGATAACTTAAAATTTAATTCACGTCCTTTTTTTTTTAATGATTATTTTTAAGTTTATGTGCGCCCATGCCTGTGTAATATGCTAATATTTTATGGTGAGCAATTGTTATTTTTCTTGTGAAGTCAGTTTTATGTGTAAAGTGAATAAAGCAAACTGTGTGCAAATAAAATGTGTTCTTATGTTACCGGTACCATATTATGGTGAGTGAGACCGTGTCGTGTATAGGTAACGTCAAAAGTTTTTGATAAAAAATTCGGGATAATTAATATTTCAAGTAGACTGCACTAAATATTTATATTCCCGTAAACATTGCCGGGTCTCATCGTGCCAGCGTAGATGCCAACACGCCGCCTATATTTCATATTAATTGCACACATTAATGTGAATCATATAGATCAGCATGTTTTCCCAACGCCGGGCTGGCGGCTGCCGCTCACCATCTTGTAGCAACAGACTGACAGCTGCCCAGCCTGAGGATCTAAGGCTGAACTTCAGCAGCAAACCACGATGCCCATGCCCAGCCGTGCTGCAGAGGATCTAGGCGCTCGCCCAGCTACATACACGTGGCAGTCGGCAATGTATTCACTGCTAGCCCCAGCATGCGAGTGATTTATTTTTTAATATGTATCTTCGTATCTATTATCAATAAATAAAGTGCTGTGTTTTGATTCAAACATAAGGCATCTCCAACAGTGTTTAGTTACTGTTTTGTGCATAATACATCCGATTTTATAGTAATGAAACACTAAACAGTCGGCCGACAAGGGGTTGTCCAATATGCCTTTCTTGGGTATCAAATTAATCAGGAGACGTCCAGCTATTAAAATATATATACATATTTATATTTAATTTTAAAAAGTGGTGTTTTATGCACTAGAGATGATTGAACATGAACTTCATGCAAAAAATAGCAAGTTATTTTCGACATACTGTTTAAAAACCCATCCTTGGAATACCAGCTACACTTCTGTCTCATAAAATTTAATGTAAAAAATATGTAACAACTCCAGTTATTCTACAAGATTATTTTTATAAAGGTGACATCTTTCTCTGATTATGCAGTACCTAAATATTCAGTATTCCACCCCAAAAAATTTTCAATTATTGTGTTTCATCCTCAATTTCAAAAGTGCTGATCACCCTTAGGACTCATTGGTGACCAATAATTGTATGTATACAAGTTTTCATCTTTTCATGGCAGGCCACAAGTTCCATTGGTGAAGGGTAAAGTTTATTGATCTAGAGTTAATGTAAAATATGTTACATTAAAGAGTCATTAATTCACACCCTTTACCTGACAATCTTAGCAGTCACAGGGTTTTTTTGTGCATGTTAAAGATTTTTTAATTATGTGCCTGTGAGTGTATTTGGAGGGGAAGGGGTAGACTCTCTTGATAATTCTAGAGGCGTGAGAGAACTTTTGGGCCCCGTAGAGTCGGCTCCTATGTGACACACCTGCAGAAGTTGGTTTTTTGTACTATTCAGTTACATATAGTTAATTGTTGACACCTTATTGACACCTTATGTATATGGCAGTGTGCATGTGTTCTGCTTTGTGACAGTTGTCACATACAGCATAAAAATAGGTAGGCTACTTAAGATGTGTCATCTTTATTTCTGAATGGCCTTAAATACATTTTGTTACACAGTAAGGAAAGATTTAAGATTTACATGTGGTTTTTATACCCTTAATTTAGACTAAATTCAATGAGTATTGCAAAAATTATGACATTTAAATCCAAGCTTTTATACTACATTGCCTTTGTGAATATATTTGCCTTAAGATAATGATGAATGTTGTGTAAATAAAAATGTTTTATATGAACTCCGTGCACATATTAATATGCTTGTTAAGTATTTGTTGCATTTGTCTGTCTGTGTGATACATACCATGCTCATTTTGAATGTGACCGTACAGTAACCTGCATACTGCTTTAGTAATTAGGTGCATTATATATATTTTTTAATGTGTAGTTAATTTTGAACATATTTGTGTATGTGTAACTAAAGCAGCTAGTTTGGTAATAGTGTACACTCTACATGGTGCAGTTCTGTAAAAAACATTTTTTAAAATTATTGTTTAGAATACAATAAGTTTGGACACTATTGAACAGTTTATAAGTGAGTTGTATAAACGCAGAGTTTATTAAATATTAATGAACCATAGTAATGAGTTTGCTGCATATTTAAAATTGTTTGTAAAAATGCAAATAACTTGTATCTGGTTAAAAAATAATAGTTGTTGGTTTTGCTTTTGAAGTAAATTAAAATGAAGTAAAATCGTGGTTAAAATTTACTTTGGCAGGCCAAATTTGTGGTCTGAAGAGAGTTTATTTTGTCATTGTGTGCATGGATGTGTGTGTATGTGGGGGGGGGGGGGGGGGTGGAAGTGTGTGTGTTTATGTGGGTGTAGGTGTGAAGTAATAGTTTTTTAAATTCTGAAAAATCGAGGGAACTCTATAAAGAACAGGAAACATAAACTTCTCGGCTAATACTAAAAGTATAGACAAGGGATGTTGATAAAAAATGTTTCAAAAGGGGTTTTTTTTTTTTTTTTTTTTTTATATACAAGCTTGTATAAGCTCATATTATATGAGTTCATTTGAGCACAAAGGTGACAGATAAATATGAATAACTTTTTGCACCTACAATTAATTAATACTACTATGAAGTAGAAATTTTGGTGGTGTTCATCATTGAATAAAGATAGCATCATTAAGGAAGCTGGTTGAATATTTGCATTGTATGAAATCACATTACACAACACAAAATATCTGGAACATTTTATTTTGTGATGCAGTTTTATAAAGGTTTGATGTTCTTTGACAAAAACCAAATTATTGTTGTGATCTTGTGGCCACAATGAAAGTTTTAGTGAATAGTGCTTTATGACTAGCTAAAGTAAGGTGTTTTGTCAGTGGCAGGCTTGTGACTGGATTTTATTTAACCCATGCATGACAATGTACTGAATATTAAATTGCCAGGGTTGACTTCTAGAGCTTTAGTGGCCATTTGACAGCTTACTTCCACTCCTCTGTCTGCTGCCCAGCATGGCCAGTGTGAGGGAGGAGTGGGTGGGATGCCCCTGCATGAGAAAGTGGGAACTGTGAATCTGTACATGTTGGAGGTGGTGCCTGCCATCATTATGATTTCTGCTCTCGTGAATTGTTCATTTACAGATAGTGTGCTTCTCAGTAAGTTATTCTGCACTCAAACTAGTAATTTGTGTGTTCTAATTAGCACAATGTCAGTGTGTGTTGAAGCAGAATCAGTTGTTTGTTTTTTAGTATGAAATAGCACCTGCCAGTAGAGTTCGGATTTTTAGGGTCTCTTGACAGGACAGCGTGTTACCTAATTACAGAAAAGGGGGAATGTTTGGCAAACAGCCAAACTCGCTACCAAGTGATCTCTATATCCACAACTTTCCTAAAGAATAGTGGGTTTGTTCTGGAGTCTCCGTTTAATCGCAGCCATATACTTAGGTTGGAACAATCAGTTGCCATTCTGGTGTCTAGCGGTTCTCTAGTCCTGGCAGATTGTCTTCTTTGGGTTGCAAATTAAATGTCGCAATGACTGACTTCCCAGGGGGCATTTTGAGGACAAAATGCTGTTGGACTCCCATAGCTGTAATTGTTGGTGGTTCAGCTGAAGCATGTGAAGTAAAGTATGAACTTGGATTCAAGTTAAGTAGTACTTATCCTGTATAGCAAGTATGTTTTAACTTAGGTGTAGTGGATGCTCAAAAATGGATTGTGTCTGCCTTTAAAAGTTATTCACGGTAAAATTAGCACTTTTGAAAGCCCTGCTTAAGATCTGCTTGTAAGCACGTTGTGTATTCTTCCGACATGTGTATACTTAACATTGGCAAGGGTCTCATCATTTTAGTCATGTGTCAGTCAAGTGAAACTGTGAAATGATTATGGAAGTAAATATTTTACAAATCTGCTCATTTCTACACTTCGCTGGGTTAGGAAAAAAGAAAGGAAGTGAAACAAATAATTAAAGGTATCACAAATGGTTACCTAACATATCTTATTCGACGTTCAGATGTGGAACTATATTCCATCCATTGTTACTGTGCAAATGTCACTCAGTGCACCAGTTAAATTAAATGCAGGTAGGAGCAGTGATTTTTTCTAAGCCTTTACCAACTTGAAATGGCTAAGACACTTCTGTATTAGGCAAAACCCACACTGTTTTAGGTCATCTGTTATTGAAAATGCCACAGATGTCATTCTGCTCATTACTTACAGTATCAGTTTAAGTTTTTGTACTTCAGTAAACTCCCATGTGTTTTGGTGACCCAATTTTTTCAGACCCAACACTGTAAATAGTATACTTTGCAGTGTGATTTTCGTCAGTAGTATGGCACTACGTTCTACTGCGCAGGTCATTCAACGGTGGCACAAGCAGTTTTAAGAGACCAGTTGTTTATGTAAGGGATCTCCACAGCTTGCTCCCCCCCACCCCCCCAAATGTGCCTGAACAAGACGTAGAGTGCTTCTGGCAGAGTTTTTTATGGAGTCCACATAAGTCTACTCGTCATGGCAGCCGAGAGCTGGCCATCTCACATATTACTATGATGCATTCTCCTTCCTCTTTCTTTTCACTCTTGGTGAAGAGTGTTAAAGAAAGAAAAGAATAAAATTGGTGGTTCCTTAAAAGAAGAGGGTGTGACAAATTGAAATAATTAACTAATTTCAATGTGAGCGCTAATTCTGCTCCTGTTATATTACTGTGACTGGGTCCCCCCCAAGGTGTCTTAAGGAATGAGTACTAGGTTTGCCTGGCTAGGTCGGGGGTATTCCCATGCTGGAAGATTCAAGATGACACCTTTCTGATCTGGAGACCTTAATAGGAGGAGGGAAATCAAACCCCAGGGTAAGTTTGATCAAATATGTTTCCCTCCCAGAGAGTTTGATCTGGCTTACCGTGAAGGTTGTCAAGAATCATGACACTAGCTGTCACAATTTAGTTAAGAGGGTAATAAAATTATTATAGAACTGGGTGTAGGTTTATTCTGAGGGATCTGAGCTAGGTTTCATTTGGTGGTATAAGGCATCTCATTGAATATGTATCAGAAGTGTAAGAGTTTACACCCCCTGAACACCAGATGAATACCAAAGCCCTCCTAGGTTCAGTCTTGATTACAGACTGGGACTGAGGTAATGGAGATGTAGAAGACCTGGGGTCCCGGGTTTGTTTTCCGCTGTAGGCCAATCAGCCCGTGTTATTTCCTGGGTATTCCTGGTCTTGTGCAGACGATGGAATACTATCCCGGCCTTTGCAAGCTGGGGATGACCAAGGAAATCCGGTTCGACCGTACCTATCAGTTGGAATGCTTTAATTAGAGATTATTTAAGGCTCGGTATTGAAGGAGCACGCACTCAGTTCACCAGAGAATATCCAAGCCCTCTTAGGTCTGGTCTTCATTGCAGACTGGGACTGAGGTAATGGATAATTGTATATTCTGGAGTACTGAGTGTGAATCCTGCTGAAGGTCAAACGTACCAGATGGTATCCTGGGTATTCGTGGTCTTATTCAGATGTTGGAATATTATCCTGGTCTTTTCAGGCTGGGGATAACCAAGAACGTTCGGTTTGTTAGTACCTATCAGTAGGCATGTGCTAATGGTGTTAGAGCCAATAATGTTCTTACCATTTATTACTGGAATTAATTTTGAGTCGATAAAGTAAGTCAACGAGGGTTATCAGATATTACTGTAAGGGGGGGGGGGGGGGCAGTCTAAACCGGAAATTGGCACGACCTGCTACCGTGGAGTTTGAAAGCATAAGACTTTACAGGTAGGGAACAGGTGGGAACGTCGAGATACCTCTGGATGCTGCAGTAAAGGCGTTCTCCGGATGCGGTAGGTGGCATCGCTGGTGTCATCTGAGACTGTCACAATTACCCTGTAGATGTTACTGCGGTGACCTCGACACTGGTGGCCTAGTGGTCAGAAACCCTGAATTAGATCAGCTCAAGTCTTTGCAGACTGCGAGGTCAGGGTGACAGTCACTTCCCCTGCTGGAGGGCCGGCGACTGCCCTTAGCTGCGGTTCGGCACCTCATTATATATGAAAAATTCTGGCTTGTGGGCTATCAGAGGGGTGCGGGGATGGCTAGTCTTCCTTTATGGGGGTAGTTTTAATAATGCTTGTGGACCATGTCACCCTTTTCTTATCTCCTTGAAGGGAGGCTGGTGACACATCTGTTGCCTCTCCACGAGGCTCTGGTGGCAGTGGCGACCTTGTAGGCTGAGTGCTGCCCTCCTGCAGCATCCCTTAGAACTAGCTTCTCTGGTACCGGTGTGTCATTGATTTGGCGAACAGTACAATTTCTCAGGCGGGAAATGGGCAACTGCAGGGCAGCTTTGTGTGGACAGTACAATTCGAAATAATCACCACGTTTCTGTTATTGCTCACTAGGCTGGGAGCGATCCTGTAGGCACGTGATAAATTTAACTGTCATAGTGTGACTTGTCCATATGAGTGTAGTGACTCGATGATGGAGCAAAGTCGTAATGTAGTGTGCGCATGTCCAATGCGCAGAAATACGCCATGCGCCAACTGTCGGCATGTTTTGTGGTGACGATTGGTTTTTAAACCATACAGGATTCAAGTGCTACAAGACCTTCATGAAATTGATACATAATAACGTTTTGAGTTTTGTGAATTCATTCTGGGCATGGATATAGACAATGAAAACTTTTGCTCACGTTTGGTGTTCAGCAATGAGGCCATGTTCCATTTAAGTGGAAAAGTGCACCACCACAATGTACAAATTTGGGGAACACAGCAGCCAGATACCATAGTCAAGTATGTGAGAGACACTTCAAGACTGAATGTATTTAGCGCAATTTTCCGAGAGCAAGTGTACGGTCCATTCTTTTTTGTGGAAGATACAGCTACGGAAATGTTGTATCTGGGGATATTCATTCAAGAATATTATAAGTATTTGGTTAAGTTTGAAAGACGAGGAAACATTTGAAATTCAATTTTGGGATGATGCCAAAAGTTGTAAAAATGCCCTTGTCTGTAGTACTGACGAAAATTTTAACAAAGTAATTCTGGCTAAGTTGTCATACATTATAAATGCATTTAAGGGTCCAAAATTACAAAACAAAATGTTGTTTTCGAATAATTTGGAAAAGCAAAAAGTGAACCCTGTTGCAAATATTTTTAATAACTCAACTATTTATTCTTTAGAAAAATACAGTTTCATGAGGGACTGCTTTTTTGTTCAAACTATTTGGATGTGGTTATCTATTGTTAACGTTAAATTACCTAACACATATACTAAAAAGAACTTCCTCTTAAAAACTTTAAAAGATTTTTTTGGATGAAATGTTATTATTTTTGGACAACTTTCTGTCATAAGAGACTAAAACTTCTCCGTACCGTGATGACTTTAAACTAAAAAAATTTTCTCAGCTTCTAATTATTTGCACAACTGCACAAACATAACCTCACATTAGCCAAGAATGACCATCATATTTGTTGCAATGTTCTGATTAGTCCAGTAATCGGAATCTATTTTGGTGTTTAAGATAACCATTGGATAGAGGCAAATCAAACATTGTTATTCTTAACCATACCTATATTCAAAAACAGAAAATTGCTCCAACCAACACTTTAATTTTAATCAGACCTTAATCGGAACAAAAACAAACATTGCGAAATTGACCCTCAGTTTTGTTTTCAATACGTGCAAACCCTTACAAAAAGCATATGTATTTGTAAGTGATGTGGTTAACAAACAACGTCGACCTATAATCTTCAAACTGCAACCTTTTTCTCTCTCAAAAAAATTTAGCGAAAGTATGAATTTTAAACAAATTAACCATTTGACAGCAAAGCGTGTGATGCTGGTGAATGCACAATGCGAGCGACATGCATCTACGTCAAAAGAAATATATTTGTGTCACGTAGGAAAAAAAAGATTGATCAGGAAACTGGTTACAGATTATAATGATTTTAACAGAGACTGTCTTAGAGAGTGGCATTAGAATTTTTCAATAATGGGGAAAGTTCTGACAAAAAGTTTATGGCAGTTGTGCGTGAGAAAATAGGTTCTGCATTTTCATCAATTTGTGCAACAAGATTTTTTACAAAGGGTCTGTTTTTGTTATAAGAAATTGAACGACGGACTAAGTTTGTAATGGAAAAGAATAAATAACATTACAACTGTGGACAGGGAAGAAGAGTGTGTGCTGTCTTTACAAGCTACAGCACAAAGATTAATTATTTTTTCAATACTACGCACAACTGTAAGTAAATGAAAATTAAAACATATATATTTGTTAGATGTTAATAATATGTAAATTTAAATGTCAGAATGTTTTTACTACAAATATAAAATTTAGTAGTTCGTCTACCCAGGCAGTTCCCTAATAGATATAAATTTCCAAATATATCTTGTTTGTGTTTTATAGATTTAAATTTCTACTGTATTCAAATATTCCTCTTTATGTAAAGAATAGTAATTTATATCACTACAGTTGAGATTTCACGGTTAATGTATTATGACGGGATGGGCACTTGATAGATGTGGTAGTACGGCTTGGTACTGCTCGCTGATAGGCTGACACTGAGTGGCTAAGAAGTTCTGTGCCTGGTGTAACTGCTCATTAGTGTTTAGCAGTGATCTTTCTTATAGTAATCCTAACCCTAATCCTGAATCAGTTTTTTTATGGTCAGTAATAATTTATGTTGTGATACATGTAACAACAGAATGACTTCAAGGTGAAAAGAAATTCTTCCAAAAACATTTGTTATGGGAAGTGACACACAGTGTCACTTAATAGTGATAGTCATTTATTCGCTGTGCAACTTAAATGTTTGCATATTGTTAAAGATGTTTTGTCCTGTTTGTTGCTAAAGGCTGTTCACGGTAAAGTGAGCACTTTTGAAAGCCCTGCTAATGATCTTCTTGTATGCACATTCCATATACTTCTGCTATATGTAAAATTAACATTGCTGTGGACCTAGTCACATTATTCATGCATTGGTTAAGTAAAACTGTGCAATTACTAGAAAAGTAAATATTTTACATTTTTGCTAATTCATACACTTACATGATCTAAAAGTATGAAATGATTAAAAAGTACGAAATGATTAAAAAGTAAAAATAATAATAATTTCAGTGTTCTCAAATGTTTTCCTAACACTTTTAATTCAGCGTTAAGATATGGAACTACTTTCACTCCATCATTACCAACTTTAGTGTGCCCATTAAAATACTTGCAGGTAAAGGGGCGTACATTTTTCAAAGGTTGTTTTTGAAAGTCCTCACTTTATCGTAAACAACCTTTTTATATGATAAAAGTCAACTATTATGCAGAAAATGATGCCTTTGGTGTAAATGACATTGACATGGGAAATTTGATCAGTTTAGGAAATAAATTCAGGAATGGCTGTTCTTACGTTTAAAACATTTCAAACTGTAGTGAATGTGCATTTACCAAATGCTGCTTCAGTTGTGTTTGTGTGGGAGTGAAGTGGAGAGAGTTGGGGGACCGATAATGAGATCTTGAGAGCCGATGAGGGTGATACAAGGTGGAAATAGAGCAGCGCCAAAATGCAAGGGCGGGAGAAAAGGGAGGTTCCCAAGAAAACCCACCAACCAGCGGCATCGTCCAGCACAATTCCCACATGCGGAAGTCTGTGAGTGGCCACACTGGGAAGTCATTCTCCATGATGGGAGATGTTGACTTTGCAGTAGTACGATCATTAACACAGTTTTGGTGTATGTTTTTTTTACTGTGATTTATTTTTATGAGTTTCACACCCTAAGTTTTTCTCTGAAGGTCATAGTATTAAACTGTTATCAACATTACATTTTAGCTCCTTCATTGACCAATGTCAGCATTAATCTGTGATTTAATGCTGTGCTACCTAAGGAAGTATAGGAAAATGATGTATTTTGGAATGAATTATGTTTATCATGGGAAATATTTTCAGTTGAGAATTTCTGTCCTTAAAATGAATTAAAGGCAATGGAAATCAAATATGAAAACAGATTTATTGACTTACAAGGTTACTGTTATCTACGGTTAATTGGTACCTTATTCATTAAGTAAAGGAATTAATATTTTACCTAAATAAATTCCTTGTCTGTTTATAATTTTATGACTACAGTTTTTTTTTACTGCAAAGTTCCAATTTTTATTGGCTTATTAGAAATTCTTTGATTAGCATAAGTTTTAGATTATAACAGTTTCAGGTATGGAGTTTTTGCTTTGAATCATTATATAACACTATGGCTTTAACAAAATATTACAATGACAGAAGCAAATTAGTTATGAAAATTCTTATGGTAATATTGAAATGATTACATTATTCCAGTACATCAAGCTATTTTCATTGATGAACATACACAAAATTTTATTAGCATTAGCATTTGAGTCATTATACACATTGGGAAATAATTTTTTTGTATTATTTCTATGACAAATGATCATAAAAATAATGTGGGTGTTTAGTTTCCATGTTGTTCTTCATAGAAGAGATTCAGATTTTCGTTATGTATGAACAAGATGCTTTGCAGATAGAGCATGTTGCTACACTTTTTTTGTGTGTGTGTGCATGTGTGCGTGCATGTGTGTGTGTGCGTGTGTTTTTTTTTTTTATACATTAAGTCTATGGATGGTTAAATATGTATCCATTATTATGTCTAATTTTTATTACTCTTCAGTTATGGTACCCAATTGTAATTCTGAAGATTAGAGTAATGATACAAGTATTCAGAATTGTTTAAATCAGCAGCCGTTATAATCTCATCCAATAATGTCAGTATTGACTGATAGCGGTGTATAGTATTGTCATGTTGGGTACATGCCATAATGTTAGCCTATGCAAAAAAGTTAAGTAAGGTTACCTCTTCTACTTTCGAAGGTCAGAAAACAATTTTAAGTTACTACTTTGTGTCTAAAGCTTCAACATAGTAGTACACTAAAACTTATTTTATAGCAGTTCTTGCACATTGGCAGTACGACTCACCATTATTTTAGTTTCAGTGTACGTAGTGAATTGAGGCAAAAAAAAATTTTAACAGTACATTATCATGAAAGTGTGTGTGTACAACTCATTTAAAAATTATCGTACATAATGTTTGTGTAATGGACCTGAATTACACTTGAACATTAGTAATTATTAGCCATGATTCATGTATCATGTAGTACCAAAATAATTGTCTCTGTTGATATGTCGGCTTGTGTATCGCAACATATCTGATTTCACAGATTTTATATCTAAAAGTATGCAACCAAAATATGTGTAAAATCATAATAATACTTTTCACATTGTGAAAGAAATTATAAAAAGTCTCTAAATGTAGACATATAAAAATAATTTGGTGTTACAGTGTTTTTGTTTAACAAAACTACAATTTTAAAACTTGACAATAATTTGAGCACATTTGTGTTTTTCTTGTGTATGATGTGAAAGTGCTATTGAAAGATTCTTGCTATCTTCTGTGCACAAAGCTGCAGAATCTCTGTTTTATTAATGGCATGGGTTACCAGCACATCTCTTTTGAGTACATTGAAATTCATGTATGCCGTATAGACTCGAGGGAAAGGTAGCTCATGTAAAATAAAAAAGGAAAGGTGACTGTGTATTTTTGGTAAACGTGTTTCATGCAACCTTTTGCAATAATGCTTTTTGTAAAGCTACACATTATTGCTAAACACACGTAGGGAATTTTTTAAGGATTTTTTTTTGGAATAAATTATTAAAAAGTAGAGTTCAGGTATACTCAAACTTTGGTTTTACAGGTGCTCACGGTTCCCTAACATTTTTCCTATGACGGAGTTGTCCACATGAACCAACAGAGCCACATTTTAACCCATGTGCCCCCTCCCTCCCTCCCCACTAGAAATTTGCTTACAAACGTCACATTTTGCTGAGTGCACAAAGTTATGTTGTGAATGGTTCACAAACAGAAAATAGAGGTATTTAAGAGCTGTGCCAATTCAAATAGTCTTCTGCCAAATTTGCAGATGTTGACTGAATCTGTGCTTCTGCCTATGTATGTTCTGCCGATTTGAAAAACATAAAATGTTGCCAATAGTTGTAAGTTATTCTTCAGTATATATAATTGGTAAGTCTTGCAGTTGTGAACATTGAAATCTTATCCATGTAACACAGCACCTTTGCCACCAGTACATGGCGTCTAGGAAATGAAAGCATCAGTAAAAGAGATGCTTAACTTCCACTGTTTTTTCAAACCAGGTTTGTAGTTTCTGTCCCAAACTCCACCCTGCTGAGATAACATTCTACCAGCTTGACATTGACAGTCAGAGTCTCAGGGGGAAGGGAAGAAAAGACTATTTTCACAGCTGCACCTATCAACAAAAGGTGATGGGGAGGTGGTAAGAGGAGTAGATTTTCTGTCTCAAAACATTTTTGTATCTTTGCCTTTCTTTTCCTAACTGGGTTGACTATTTTAAGTTTATCAACTACAGAATATGTTATTATTTTCTATGACATATTACACCTACCTACAGAGTAAATCAGACAATGACGGCTGTATGGATTGCTTGACAGCATGCATCAGTTATTTTGTTTTTGGTCCCTTGAAAAACTATGTGTACAGGTTACAATGTTTCAGTTTTGACTTAGGTTTATATATTTTTTTATAATGTATTTAAGTTATAAAATGCATTCACAGAGGTTACGTGTTAAGTTTATAAAGTACTCTGTGTATGTAAATTTGGTACATCAGTTTTATATATTATTTCAAGACAAGTGTACATGTGAAGTTTCCTCTCTAAAGGGAACATAGAAAGTGTACACTTCAGATTCATTATAACAAGGTTCTACTATGATTACAAGTTATTAGTAACATTTTCATGTTAGCAATTAATTCTGTGATGGACATTAATTGGAAATCTTCCTGTTCATAAACAAATGTTTTATACCAACTCAAATGTGTTGCAAAGTACCTAAGCACAAAACCTCAATCAGCCAACATTTTGTTTTTGAAAGAATTAGGTTTAACCATAAACATATTTTGCAAGTAACATCAGAACCAGTGTAGATATAAAACCAATCCACCATTTTTATTTCAAGTGTATCACTTGACTGTCATCAGCAACAAAAACATGTACACAACATTGTGCATGCGTATTGTATTTTGTGTTCACAAGTAAGTATTTTTATTATCAATATAATTGTTTAAGAGCAATAGTAATCTAAATTCAACTTAAATATAAGCAAAAAGCTTTTTCACACATCTGCAGCACATCAGTTAATCAGCATTACAGAATAAGCACATTGGCATAATTTTGTGATTCGGGCCAGCTTTATATGTTTTTACTGATGAAATATAAATTTATTTATTAGAGTGATGTGTTCTGAGCAAAATAATACCTCAGTTGTGCAGAAAGTACTACTGAGTGAGTTGAAATAAACAATATTGCATTGTGCATTTGCATAACATACATAGCACAATAATGTCGGTGTTTACTTTTCCCGCAGTGAGACGTGTAGGTATTTATTGATGAAATATAATTTCATGTGAAAAGACTGTATTCTGCGCAAAACAATACCATGCAACATGCAATTAGGCCTGACATTCCGTGCAAGAAAATGAGATGTTTTACATAATTATCATTGATGAGATAACTATTCATTTGATATAGGAATGTATTCTGTGTTACATGATACCCCAGTTGTGTAGAAACTACCATTGTGAAAGTCAGAATGAACTAAAACTGGACCATATTGTTGCATGGGATAACATGCAAAAATATTTAAGTGAAATAGCATAAATAGAAATTGTAATGTTTGAAGAAAAGCAAAAAGGTCCAGGTTTATATTGGAGCACTATATATGTAGAAGGTAGAAAACATACATAACAAGCTATAGTAACAGTATGGCTGACCATGAGAAGAAGGGGGGTGGGGGGAAGAAAAAGGTGGGTAGAGGCATGCTTATTATTTTCTTCACACAAACGACATGCATGAGTGTCAACATCAGCTAGCACCTTTGCTATGGGCAGGGATTGTAATGGAATGTTCCATGCTGTGCATGTATATCTCAGTAAACAAGTGCAGTACCCACAAAGTAACTGCACAACAGAGCATGTGCTGTGAAGCAGCTGGCAGGTCAATGACTTTGCTCATGCATAACCCTCTAACAGTGGTAAACTTTCACTTTTTTTTTTTTCACCCACCATGTGATGTAATGCAGACTGGTAGAGACCCTATAACCCGTATTATTAAATGTTGCAGTCTTTTCAACTGTTTTTTCATTATTTTCTCTGCAATTTTCTATTGTTCCTACTTTTGGACTATAATTTTTTTTGCATTATTTCACGGTTCCTCAATACCTGTCCATATGAGCAAGATGTCAGTTCGAACTGGGTGTTGTAAAATCAAGTTTTGAGTGTACATTATACAATCTGAAAATACTTTAACAATCTATTTTACTGAAGAAATACATATAGGAAATGGTCAGTAGTATTGTAATTGTAGTGCTTTTCAGTTAAGAATAGAACATGTTTTATTGTAAATTAAGAGTCATGGTCACATGAGAGACAGAACTACTTCACTTTAAACATGTTTAGCTTTGTAGACTGTTAAATTCACTCTGAATGTCTCATAATCACAATCACTTTTTTCAAAGTAAACTGGTTCTTTAAGTATACCAGAATATCTTTTGTTCCTGTGTTTGCTCCAATTGGTCGTAGCGAAGTAAATAAGTAGTGCCATAAAGATGGCTGAATTTGACTTGAATTTCTGCACTCTTTGAAATAAAGTACTAGGAGGTTAGATAGTAATTTTACTATTATGTACAGTCAAAATATGGTTGGTTGTATTGAAGTGTAGAAAAAAAAAAATACATTTATTAGTGTCTTCAAACACAGTTATAATTATTGATGGCCTGTGGTAAATTTCAATTTTTGTAGGCAAGTTCACAGTAAATTTTACAGGTGTAACAGTGCATGTATGTTCTATGTACAAGTGTGATTAAACAAGGCTGCTAACATTTACAAGAAACATGTGACTACAGCGTAAAACATCATTCATTGTGGACACAGTTGGTGAATTTATTGCTCTAGTATGTAATAATTAAGCTTCAAAAACCAAAGATTAATTTATTTAGGGTGGCTAGGGACTTGGAATTGCAGAAACACACTGGAAAAGGAAGGAAAAATTAAAGTAGCATGTCAGTTGGGAGAATTTTGTGTTGTAAAATTTAGAGAGAAATTTTATTGAAAAAATAAAGTGGTAAAATATTTAAAAAATTAGCCATTGACACATAAAGCAGTGATGAAACATCTCTAAGAAGGAGGCAGACACTGCCTTATGAGTCTTCTGTACCTGGAGCTTTCACAAAAGCAAGGAAGTGATAAGGGCAACACCGACCCTCATAGCTATCGCCCTGGCATCTACACGCAAGGTTCCAAAATGGCGTTCAGTATTCCCGTTGTACCTCTGGAACTATTGGACTGTAAGTAATGACCCTATTATCTTATTAGTGGAAAGTTAGTCACAAAGTTCATTACATGCCCTATACGTACTCGTTTTGAGTGTTTCCGATTAGTACATTTAACAACAAGGCAGTTTTTAGCTGTGATGTAGAGCTCGAAAATAGTTTTTATTATGTGCGTCGTTTCTTGAAAGTATTAGTCGTATTTTGTCTCTAGTGTATTTTCTTTTCGTAGATCAGTATATACTGTATGATGCACACAAAGTTGAAACAATGTGTTTCAAACACACTGTGATGCAGTTCAAACTCCAAGTACATAGTCCTTAAGAAATTTTTGTTTCAAACGTAAATTTAATTTTGGTGTTGTCAAAACCTAAATTACATGCAAAACATATATAAAGAAAAGTCTATCACCCAGAACCAAAGATTTGTACAAGTATCAGAAATATATTAACTTATTCTGGCATCCTTTACTGAATGTAGGGAGGGACAATGTATACCCTGACCCCAGTAGCTATTACACCACTGAAAGGACGGGATGTGTTAGGTTTGTGTTCCCCAACTCCATTTGTCAGGACTAATGATCATGAACATACAACTGAATATTAGTATTAGACGACAGCCCTCTGAGAAAAGCTGTTCCACCTTCATTCTGTTCACCACAGATTTCACATGGAGGTGCATGAGAAACCTTGGGTAGAAAGAGGATCTCTTTTTGCTTCCTTGCTAGCCACCCAATTACGTATCCTTAGTTCCATGTTACTTAGTTTTTGTACATAATGTTTAAGTTGTTAATATATCATTGTAATGTGTATGGTTTATATAAGTATCATGTACTTCTCTGTGGCAATGTGTTATAATTGTTTAATTCTTTATTTAATTTGTTTCTTACCAGTTGAACTTTGAAGAAAATGTAGCTGTCCAGATTTGTGCAGTTAACTTTTTTATGTAAAGTATTTATTGCTCATACATCAGCTTATTGTGTTTATACTAGCTTTCATAGTTTGTAAAGTGTTCACTTTTAATGTTATATTTGGCTTATTGCTAATATCTGTGAATACAGTATTAAAATAATTGTTTTTTTGGAGCTACAATATGTGAAAATAAATTACAGTGTATTGCCTTTGAAAAGCACTTGCAACTATTCCACAGCAATAATAAACACAATTCATTCAACGTGAATGGTGTGTTATGATCTGCAGTTTCATGTTATTAACATGCAAGTCGTAACAGGTAAACAAATAATCAGCTACCAAAATCAGTTTTATTTTGCGTGCTCCGTAGTCCATTGTCTCAAGACCTACTGTATTTGTGTTGGTAAGCACATATTGTGGGCGGTATTACAAATGTGATATTTCACCATTGTTTTGTTTCATGTGAAGCCAAATATACTTTCAATGATGGCTGCTTGCTAAGGTGCTAATGACCCATGAAGACTGTAGTACTAGTATATTAAACTTGGTCTGTTGTCATACATGACCCTTCCAATACTCAGTAAATAAGATAATGGTTCTCAATTCCTTTAATTGAAACCTGGCAGTGGGTGTTCTTGTAAGCTACTAAATTGTTTATTTTGTGGCTAGTATTGGTAAATCCAATTGACAGGGTTGTTTCGATCATTATTTTTTGTGTTGGGATACATTGTGAATTTTTGTGTTTAATGTGTATCATTTCTTAAAATCAACTATTGTAATGGAGCAGCTACTACTGCAAAAGGGTGCATATTACCTTAGACTTTATTTAGAAACAATATGTTAGAGATTAACCGCAATAAATTACATATTTCAGTAGTCATGAAGTAAAATTCGAATTATGTTCTTGTATAATATTATATTTTAATATCTCTGAACCATTTGACTGTATAGTCCATTCACGGTTACTTCAGCCTTTTCTGAAGCCCTGCTAAAGTTCTACTTCCAGGATATTCCTCCGCCTTGTGAAAACTAAGTTTAACTAAGTCTGGAGAATTACACCAGAGGGACAACGCACCGCACTCGTGCACACTAGGTGTAACAGTATTTTGTGTAAGGACTATATCTCACTAGGAGCTTCCAACCTATTTTCTCCTTGATTTTTATTCAGATAATTTATAAATGAAGCATTATAATTTACAGATAAAATATTAATAACATTTTGATTTTATGAACACAAGTATAAAACGCTTGTGATACAGGGCGTGTTTAGGAAATAACTAAACATGTCATACATGGGGGATTCTTCTAAGGTTTGATTCAAAAAGGCAAAAGAAACCATGAATGGACTATATCACTTGGTCCCTTCAGAATGCTGTAGTATGTAAGTTAGTTACTACCAGCTTGTGTGGCCATGGCTGTGAAAAGTATATTTAATATAGGTAATGCACCTTCTTTACCAAGGTACAAATTATGGATATGAAGAAACCAAACTGCCACCAACTGAGAGACATAACTTTTGTACATGCTTACATTGCATTTACACCTCCACTGCCTGGGACTAATTTATCTCAGTTGGGAGTAATAATGCAAGAAAAGTAATTCACAGTAACAATTTATATTTTTGTCACAACTTTTAACCAATAATTGATTTTATGCACATACATTTCAGTTATTAAAATTATAACTTTCATGGCTGAAGTGAATTAATTATTAAAAATATTTTTAAACATTATTACAAATTTTTATGACACATAAAATTTATTATGATAATCCTGCTTGGTGAAGGTTTTCTTGCAAAATGTACCTCCTGAAACATCCATAATAGAAATAGGCTTAAATGGTTCTCAGATTTGCATAATATTACATTTTAAAATCAGCAACAGTGACTGTAACTCGCCATTAATTTTTAACTTTCCTGCATAAGCTTAAAGCCACTGCTTATGTGGGCAGCTAACAGTGTGCTGAATTTAGGTGAAACAAGTTTTGTTTTAAAACCGATCCTCTTTTTTTTCCCTGCTTACAAACTGTATTTATTAAAGTTTTCATGTCCGAAGACTAGTTTCTGTTTTCTATGTACTTTTCTGAATCAATTTTGTGAAACTATTACACCATAATATGACAGCATCACTGCTGAAGTCTCATAGAAGCAAGTTGCAGATGGAAGGACAGTACGCCAGTTAAGTGCAGAGGCTGTGTAATGTGTGATATGCGTGCTACTACTCCCTGTATCACTTCCATACATCTTGGTTCTGGACACATAAAATATGTTCTCGTTTGAAGCACCCTTGGTACACAGACAGTGTTTTGTGCACTCCCATTTTATATATGTTTTTCATAACGACAAACGAGATGTGGTGCGTGCATGTGCCAGCACTTACCTTGCTGCTGGCAACCACCCCAATACATCAGCGTGCAAAAACTACTCAAGTTCTGTTTGACTCACATACTAGTGGCTCCATTTAGACTGCCATATTTCCGAGAAAAATGCAAGTGCTACATGGGTAAATACCACAGATTATATAAACTTCTGCGATGTTAACACAATTTACAAAACGGAAAAAATAACATACCCCAAGTAAAAAAAAAAACATAGTCCAAAAACTTTTTTTTTTTTTTTAATTCAGATAATTCAAAATTATGT
This sequence comes from Dryococelus australis, assembly GCA_029891345.1. Lineage (NCBI taxonomy): Eukaryota > Metazoa > Arthropoda > Insecta > Phasmatodea > Phasmatidae > Dryococelus > Dryococelus australis. The sequence goes on along the minus strand of CM056999.1, from coordinate 83,129,423 downwards.
CAGTTGAAGTAAAAAATTTTAGCAGTGAACATTTTGTATTATTAAGGTTTAACTGTATTGCTCATCACTGTTGCTATGTGTGCAGCATTTAGCAAGTTATGCACTGACAATGGCATGTGGGGAGGAGAGAGAACAGCGTGTCACCACTTTATTCACATGTGTGTGTGCATTGCGTGCACAGTCTAACTCACCAAGCACACACGTTGGGCATGTTCCAGCCAAGTTTTTATTTATTTATTTTTTTGTTTTAAAGCTGTGGCCTACCAGTTGATGGTAACGGCACAGTCTCTATTATGTTATTACTGTGTGCTAACATCATTTTTAAAATTGTTTTTGAGAATGTTATTGTAACATTGCTGTACTTGTTAGATCCATGCTCGTAAGATAGGGGTTTTACTGCATTAACCTGAAAAAAAAACTTAGTTAAAATTGTGCTACCTCCAGTTGCACACACATTCTTACAGAAATATATAATACATTTTTGTCCTGTACACATCTTGACTCCAGCCAAAGTAAGCAATGGAATATACTGTACGACCACATAGGTCTTGCCACCAATGTTCTCTGGGATAGTACAAATTTTTACTGAGGAGGTACAAATAAGCAATATGTGGTTGCATCATCATCATCTTCCAGGAGAAACCAGTTGCAGCATATGCTGTATCCCAGAACAAATATTATTCCTGACACTTGCTACAGCATCAAAGTGGCGAGGGCTGTGCCAGAGATCAGAATCAGAATTAAGATGTTAGGAACACACCCATCAGTTTGTCACCAAATCCAAGCAGGATATAGGTCAGGAATTAAGATCATTCCCTTACACCTTTACTTCTTGCACAGTACCTATCCTAAATGCACGGTCATGTGTGTGTACATATACATGTCACATGCACACACACACATAAAAATTTATATATATGAGTGTGTGTGTGTCTCTATTTCTCTCTCTGGCTCTGTCTCTTTAGTGTTAAAGTTTCCTGTCTCATCCCTGCTGACCCCCCTGGCCACATAATGTTTATTAGTAACAAGACATCAATCTGCAATTGTGCTGTCAACACTTGTAGCTGAATGATCTGGTCCATGAACGTGTAACAATGTGTTGTCCATTTGCATGTGTACATGCATCGGCAACTGTAAGTATTTCTGTTCAAGTCTGTTTCAGTTATTTGTAGTAAAGTAGCTGTTTCCCCATCCATCTGTTTGGTATACTACTTTTCAAGTGGAATTTTTTTTGTATGATCTGTAACTACATGAACCTAGTACCATAAATTTTTCCCCTATTAATTTTCTAGTCACTGAAGATATCAAAATATCCAATGATCAGCAAAGTAATATCCATTCTTGTTTTTGCCTTAGAATGGTCGACACTGCAGCTTCCAATTCATAAAAGTGTATTGATATAATTGTATAGTAATGTTGCTGCGTTAATAAGATAGTGCAAGTAGAAATAGGTGACAAATCAAATTTGCCTGAGAATCAAATCCATTCTTTGCTTTTGTAAATTTGTTAAAAGTAGCTGCAAAGAATTTTTTTTTTTTTTTACACTATTATTTGGAATGACATTCTATTGATAATATGACTTTTTTTTAAGTGTCAACTTTGATCGCAATGAATATTATTCCAAATTGTGTGCAAGTGAGAGGGAAAAAGAGAGGAAGCTAAAGCTATACTGTTGTGCCTATATATTCCTATGAGGGAGCACCCATTTTAAAATTGGCTGCGATTGAAGTAAAAAATCATATTATGGCAGCAGTTTTCTTACAATAATGCGCACAGTGTTACTAGTGCATTGTGATATGGGAAAGCTGCTTCAATACAAGTTTCAGTAAAAAAAATTTGTGCTGAAATTTAACGTGGTGTTTTGTACATTGACAACAGACCAAACTGACACACCTGACTTAATATGTAGACACTAGTAGTATGAAAGAACACTTGAATCACGATTAAATGCTATTTAATAAGTGCTTTTTTAATGAGACTATAAAATATAATAATGCCAAAATCATGTTTAAGGACAACACTACGTTGTAACATTATTTTTTTTTTTTTTTTTTTTTTTTTGGGAAGTGTGTAGTGCAGTAAGTATAACATCAATACTTTATTGTATTGTATTGTAGTGATTAGTTGAAATTACAGTATATTCATTTTGAGACATTAACCCTTTCAGTCAGTTTCCTATGCATAGGACATTTCTTTGATGAGCTACACTGTACACTGCAGAAAACAGTATCTAGTAAGGCGAGTCCTTCACGTGTGGTAGGTGTAATCTGTTTTATTCCTGTGTTTCGTAAAGCTGCTGAAAATATAAAATACAAGCATATTTTTTATTCAGCATGATGTATTGAGCAGCATTGTAATGTTACAAGTACAGTACAGAAAAAAATTTTGCATAGTGCAACACCTAAAATGATATATTTATTTCTGACTGAAAGGGTTATCATGTAAACAGTACTTTCACTGAGCCTTCTGTTCTATACAATTTTAATAAATACAATGCGAAACTTAAAAATTATTTTACAGTATGCTCAAGGTGAATTATAACATGTTTAAAATTTATATATCAGTGGCAGTATGCCAGTATGGGATTCTAGGGATCGAAATTGCAAACCTCATACACCATATAGTTGTTCACTAATCCATGCATTACTAAGTACTGTGTCCCATGAGTTGCTTTTGAAAAAAATGTGCACACTTTTCAAATATTCATTAGGTTTTAAAAAAAATTGTCACTAGTTTTGTTACTGTGGGATTCTTTTATGTGCTTCATGGAGACTGAGATTGTGAGGTGTCGGATGAAATACTTTGTTATTTTTACTGTATTTTTCATACTGTAAGATGTAACATGTATATTGCTAGTGAATATTATATTTTGTATTACTATTGTGGGCTATAAGCTTCTCATGTGAACTATTAATACTGTGGCATGGAAACTCGTTTGAAACTGTAGCATTTTTTAAGCATTCCATGCTTACAATTGTATTTTTTGTGAATACATTTGTTATTTTCTTGAATTCGTCATGCAAACACTTTTTATAAAAGTAAATGTGAAACTTAAAAAATTAATTATATAATTTTATCATAGTTAGCTAGTATTAAACAATAGCCTGACTGTGTTCCACTCTCTGGCAAACCCTATGTTTAGTTACCATTATAGGGCAGATGCTAGATTACATAAAATATGACAGTCTGAAAAAAAAAGTTGGCCTGAAAATAATAATACAGGCTGAGTGTGGATAAACACCAACTAAAAACACCGAACACAAGTACGAAGACTCTCCATCATTTTATTTGTTTGAACAAGGAAAAATTTCACGTTGAAAAGAAAACTTAGGGCAGGTTCAGGATTAAAAGTAATATTATTCCAAGATGCTGGATAATTGAATGTGCCAAATTTCTTACTGTATTTGGTCACAGTAGGATTATGTTATTATGTTTTCCCCCACCACCTGCCACCAAGATGTACTGTTTATGGCCAACATTCCCCCACCACCTGCCACCAAGATGTACTGTTTATGGCCAACATCAGATAATGGAATTTTAACCTATCCACAGCAGAATGCCAAACTCTTTATGATATTGGGGTTAAGTTACAGTGCTCCAATGGCTAGTATATACCACAGGTTTCACCTCTTTGCTGTCAAAGTTGGCAGTATAGAAGAAGGGTGGGTGCATTGGTTAGAGATATACAGAAGTGGGTTATGGAAATCTTGTGGCCATTGTTCTCTCCATTGCTCACCCCAACCCTCCAAAGGACAGTCTACTACGTACAGTTCATTTCAGTATACCAACTTTGTGCAAGTCAGCAAGAGGAAGATTGTTTCTAAGACAGTGGTGTTGGACTCCTGTACTGTGGTGTTATAATGATAGTATATGACTGTTGGTTCCAACTACAGGCTGGTTTGAGCAAGTAAGTCATATTACTGTGTATCAGCCGGGAGGTGTATTTGCTAAGGGAATAAAGAGAGGGAGCTTTTTCAATTACCTGAATATGCCTATTCTGTGGAACCACGTGTGGCCTTACATTACTTCAGTTAGATAAAGGTGCAGTCAAAATTCTCAAATAAAAATTTCAACTTTACACTCAAAATCAATGACACAGATGGTCATTTATGAACAGCCAGTATATTCCTCTCACTAGCACTGTTTCTTTTGCATTGTAATGCAGCCTTAGTTCTTCAGAGTTGTGGAAGAAGGGTACAGCACAGTACTTGCCCATCTGCAAGAAAAGCCACCAGGGACAAGAAAGGTGTGATCTGGTTTTAACAATCCTGTACACTCATTTGTAGGGATGTAAGAGTGTTACATAATACCTGGACCTATTACCCATATGTTCCAGGTGCCTCACAGCATGTCACCAAGGCTCAGAAAAAATATCCATTAAGCAGTACAACATTCACATGTACATATGACGCTGTCACTACTTAACAAGGTTTCATGGGGTTGTTGTTGTTGAGGATAGGGATTAACGCTTTACTAGTAAATTTTTACCACAAGTGAATTATTCCCATGTTTACCTTCTCCCTCCTACTTTTTTTTCTTTCACTGAGCAGCAGTCATAACATTTCCTACAGTCATTCTGCATGCTCAATTCTGTCTCTACGCCCGATATTGATACCCCTCTTAATGGGATTCACTAGTGTCGTCCTCACACCACAAACGGCTCGGAGGCTGGTGTCGTCCACTTGACGGGGTTAATGCTGGGAGTAGGTTGAATTGCCATTCAACTGTGGCCCGCTGGGCATGAGGAGGAGCACTAATGGGAACTGTCCTGGTTTGAACTTGGAAGGTGTGTAGCTTGATGATAGCTTTAAGTGGTGAACTACCTTCTCTGAGGCTGAGGGCCTATTAAAGGTTATTATTGGACTCTTAAGGTGGTTTGGGAGGCAGTGGCGAAACGCATGGTGGATGTGCTACAGCAGCTTGTAGTATAGGTTGCAGCTTCCACTGAGTGAGCTGCTTCTTCTCGCTTCCAGAAATAACCCGGTTGGCACACTTTGTCAGTCCTCTACCAGGCTTCCAAACAGGACTAGTCCCGGTTTGGCAGTCTTATCCTGCCCAGCTCTGGGGCGGGACATAAGGGGGGGGGGGGGGAGGTAGATAATGTAAAGAGGAAGACAATGGGTATTCTGTAGAGGTGGTCATGGCCTGGAAAGGATGGTGTAGGCAGGTGGGTGTAGTTATAAGGGCTTGGCTACTGACCTCCAGCAAGTGACTTGGTGGGCAGGAAGTCACCAGCAGACCCAAGCACTTAACTGCAGGTGTCATTAGCAGAATAGGGGCAACTGCTCTTGTGTTACGCAGGAAAGTGGGAAGTCACCATAGAACTACGCATCACGAGGAGACGGAGCTCCCTGACAGGGGCGGCTGTCTGGGCGGGAAGTCTCCGCCAGACCAAAGCACTTACAGAAGGATGCAACAGTTGAGTGTGCCACTGCTCCGCAGACAGGGATCCCTATTGGCGAGGAAGCAATAGTACGGCAGCGCATGCATGCTCTTGCAAGAAGCAGGATACAGCAGTAAGCAAGTTGTGAAAGAATAGTAGCTGCAAGTGATAATCCAACCAAATCTGTGTAAGCCTGTTTATTGCTGAAACAGTAAACACTCATAAATAGCTGGAAGGCTTATCCTAGGATGCCAACCAGAGTGACGCCTAGTCTCGGGAGGCGAGGGTGACCTCAGTGGTTCGGTACCAGGACTCGTGGCTGAACGTACGTGGCCAGCGAGGTGGCTATGAAGTGCGGGTGGCTTCGGTGAGTTGTCGGACAGCGTGTCATCGTAGTATATTGCTGTGATAGCTGGTAGATGAAAGTGATGTTGAACTGCGTCTGGGCAGAGTGACGTTCTGCAGGAGCTGTGAGGATCAGCTAACGGTTGAAGTCAGTACGCGGCCGGGCAGAGTAACATTTTGTAACTGAGTCGTGTCAGACTCAAACTCTGATCTACGGCCTCTGTATACACTAGAGACAGGGGGCGTGGGTGGTGGAGAGGTAGCGGAGAAGTGGTGTAGATGGCCAAAGGTGGTCAGTATTTCCCCTCCATGGCCAAAGGCCAAAGTGGTAAGCTCATGCACCATAATGCAAAGCAGATTGCAGGCCAGCAGGAGGCATCAGCTGCTTGTAGCTAACCCTAGGCTTCACCCTGTGATGTAAACAGCTTAACGTCTCTTTTTGGGAGGAGGTCACGGCTGTGATGAGTCTAGAGTGTTTGACGTCGCCCATGGTGTGTCAATATTATTTGTTTTGGGAGAGTGGCATGTTACTCCTGCACAATAAAAAAGACAGCATGCTAACTACCTATGTGTAGGCCTGCCCCCCCCCCCCCTCTGTATTAGTTCTATGGTGTGGTGGTGGTGATGTTATCAAATCATGTTGTCATATGTGCTTTATTGCATATCTCTTGCATAGTAAAACTTCACCTCAGCTCCCCCCTCCCCAACTGTGCCAGACAGCCTTACACCCTCCACCACCTTCCTAAAAGCTGAAATGATAGCATGCAGACATGGAACTTGTTTGTCACTGTTTTATTTGAGGTAGTAGAATCAAATATTGACACACACATTCTACAGAAAAGAAAAAAAAACTGTATGTGAGAACAATTACCTTTGAAGTACAATTCTTTCGTGGTTTGGTTCTGTGAGTTTGTATACACATTTGTGACTAAGTCATGGATGATGTCCATGTCACTTGCACGTACTACTACATCCATCACGGAAAGTGTTAAAAAGCAACGCTTTGAGATGGGTGTGTTGATGGTGGCATTTTATCCTTTCTCCTCATGTTTTACATCATATAAACAATTTCCTCTGAAGTACTTGGATTTTCTTTCAGTGACTATAACTTACTCATCTCATGTTAAGTAGTCATGGAAACTGTCAAGTAAATCAATACACAAAATTTTTTAGCTTGACCTACTCACTGTGTACTCCTTCCACCACTACATCTTCATCTGATGCCAAACTGTCTGGGTCAAAGCTGCACTTCACAAAACAGTTATGAATGATATCAGCTGAAATGAAATACTGACACTGCTCTCACTGTCCCGCTTAGGACGCAGCCTATGATACTCTGCTTGTGCACCAGGCATACACGTTTGTGTACCTCGTGTACGGAGTCACCACTATCATTCGTACAGGAAGTGATCATTTGAACCGGGTCACGACTCCCCAGACCAAGTGTCACAAGAGTAAACTCAGCCCTGTGTGTTTACAGTGATAATTTAATGTGTCAGTGAAGGCAGAGTCTAAGGTTCGTGAGGGAAAGTGTTATCTCCCTTTTGCTCCCCTTAAGTGAGACATAATTAGCCTACGAGTATGAAGCCAAGTGGGTTACATTTTAAAACTAATTATTAACTCAAGACACTCATAATTATTAATATAATTTTCCAGTGCTTGTGTCATGTTTGTTTTGAATACGGGTGGGACGATACCATGTTCTTGATACTCAATACAGTTTTCAGCCTCGTTATCCTCAATACTTTTGGATACTTTCAATACAAGTTAAAAAAAAAAACCAATAATGCAATCAAATTTTTGTAAACATTTTCATTGTTCTCAACAAAAAAAAAAAAACCTTCCATACATACAAGGTAATACTAAAGATGATGGAAACAAATTTGGAATATATATAACTTAGCAGTAGGCCTGTCAAGTGTTACAAAATTATAAATATTTATATGATGAAAAAAAAAAAACACCAGGCATGTCAATTTTCAAACCAAGAAAGCTTAGTAATTTTTATTTAAAAAAACAATCATTACATTTTTTTTCTGGACTAAGTCGGATAGAGGAAATTTGGGAATTGTTTATTGCCAGATAAAAAACAATAGTAATTCTTCTGCTACTGGAAGCAAGATAAATTTATTATTCGGTTTGTTGTTTTGCATTGGTCGTTTTCACAGATAGTTTACACACAAAACACGTATAATAAATGTGAAATACCGGTTGTAAACACAAATGGCACGTAGAAAAAAAATGTAGTACATTTATTCAGAATATCAAACATAAATTTTGACAGTTCTAGAAACGTAGCACTGCCACAATGTATCCTTGCCCCACAGCTGCTCTGTCTATGAATAAAACAATGAGTGTAAACAAATGCTACGATCAATGTAGGTTACCATTCCAACCTACCCTGTTTTTATTATGTCCAAGTCATACTGTTGGGCCTCCATAAATATTATTACCAGTGGATTGGATAGGGTCAGGGACAGACTTTAGTTTAACGCCTTTCATGAGAGAGTGTTTTTCTGCACCTCTTCTTACGAGACCATGGCTGTGTCTGAATTGGCAGATTTTATGGACAAAATGATCACGTAATCCGATTTTGTATACAAAAATTATGACGTATTTTGTATATAGCGGATGTTAGCAAAAATACAAAATGACATCATCAGTGCCATGTTTTTTTAAACACGTGCGCAAATGGGTTAATAAAATGACTTTTAAAACAAATAACTGCACATAAAATACACTAGTAATATTTTAAAAAGCAAGCAAGTCATGTGCTTTGTGTGCGTGTGTGTGTGTGTATATATATAATCGTAAATAAAGAAATTTAAAAAGTTGTTATTGCATAATTTATTATTTTCTTATTTGTTAATGTATTCATAGTATTCCAGTGATGATTGCAGAAATATTACATCTGTTTTAAGCATTAAATTTAGATAAAAATATTTTCCACTATTAATGTAATAATGTGTTGCTGCGACTGCTAAACATGGACTGTTGACAACGTCCGAATTTATACCTACCAAATCACAAATTTACAAAATAACTGGAACAAAATTTGTCAATTTGGACACGATCTGTAGCATATTTAATTACATATTGTTTTAGTGGACAAGTCGAAAATTTGCTCGTATGAAAGAAACATTCAAATTATTACATGACCTGTCAAGGTTTAACCTCATCAAAAGAAAACATGTTAAATATGTAGTTCATATGGTAATTTTAATATTAAACACATTCGGGACATAAATATTTTTGGAGAAGTTCGTTTTCCATACAATACACGTGTTATTTTTACACTTCAAAACGATGTGAAATGGTAGTTTTTAGGCCACATACATTTAAAACATTCTAATAACCATTTCAAAATACATTATTTAAAATATATATTTTCAAAACACATTATTTACAATACATATTGACTTACAGTTCGTAAATCCTAATTGCAACTCCTGAATACATGTTGTTCTATTGTAATCCTTACTACAACATTTCTCTGCCATTGATATAAAATAATTAGCTAAATCATTAAATAAATATGACACTTCGTGGTTTTTTCCGAAACTAGTAAACTTCCAAAAACAAAATAAATAGTGCCGCTTTGTGACAATGGGAATATGGCGGACCAAGCATTCAAGCCATATACATGTGTTAATAAAAAGTATTAATATGCATGTCGTGATACTCGATACTTTAGATACTGCCCAGTATCGGGGGGTATCGAAGTATCAAATAGCCCATCTCTAGTTTTGATATGAAAGGGCAGTTCTGGCATCCGCCATGTGCCCAAAGTTAAAAAATCCTTCACTTTGTATTAAATTATTTTAATAATTTAATAACAGATTTTCAGGTGTCAGTGCAAATGTTAAATGTCTTGTAACGGTATTAAAATTGATTTCTACATGCCTTGCTGGCCCATTCTAGCGTGTTTATTTAATTATTATTTTCCAACATGAAGTGCATATTTAAACTCTAGGATTCAAAGTAATAAATATTACTTGTCGGAATTGTTGCATTAATTCCTCCAGTGCTAATACGTTTCCCTAGTGTTTTCTTATGTACAAGCTGGCAGGAGATCTTGGCAAGGAAGCCAGATGTCTGAGCCACCATCTTTAGTCTGTTCTTGGCGGGCCTAGAGGATACACGTGAATCGCATCGTGGGAGCCTTCATCTACTTTGTTTTATCACATAGCTGCAATAGTAAGTTTTTAGTGTACTAGAACCTTTTAATCGTTTTTGCCCCTCCCGCATACGTATCCTCTCTGGCAGACTTGTGGTCCTGGGGATATAACTACTTTAAAGTTTACCATGTGCTTAACAGTACTTTTGCTGCTACGGCCTATGGCAGGCCCAAATTGTGTTTTGAATGTAATTTCGTTCTGCCAATATACGTTTTCAGACTGTCGACCTGCTATTGCCCTGAGAATGTAAGAGACCACTTGCTCACCCGTGAATAGATAAGCTGGTACCCTATGGACATTAATATCTTTTATGAATTTCTACCTATAAGCAAACATCTGCCGCTGCATACCTCAAGAGAGAAGTGTGCTATTTGCTCTAACAGTTACATCAACAAACAGGGTAACACACTGCTCATGTCCTATGTGCGACGACACCAGCAACGACAAAGCGCTGTGAACTCTGCCACCTAGGAGCGCACTTCACCTGTTTGTCAGTGGGAGAGTGGCCATCTGTATGACAGGATACATTCCGGTGCTATAACTGCACTTCCAATCAGACCAGCCAACCTGTAGCAGCACAACTGATAGCACCCAGTAAGTTTGAGTTCCTGTCATCAAAAGGACGCTCAACAAGTAAGTGCCATGCCAGATTGTGCTGCGGAATGTGATGTGTTGTTGTCACGTGCAACTTGTGTGACAACAGATACCATCCAAAGTGTGTGTCAGGTAGTGATTGGAACGGTTTTCGCGAGGCAACATTCCGCTGTGAAGAGTGTGTGCCAGTCTTTGTCCACAACCAACCACGTGGATGTAAACAACACCTATTACATCATGCAGTCGCTGCAGATAGGGTCATGGCGCAGGTCACAACCACTTGTTCCGTCCACCCCACAGTCTAACCTAAACCAAAGCCACACCCGAAGTAGAAGTCTGACGTCATCACAAGGGCAGTCACCCGTTAATTTTTGTGGCTTTTCAGCTGCCATGCCACCTACTGCCACACGTGCCACAGTTACAACAACAGTAGTCGGCGGCGGAAGACATCAGTGACTTGGGGGAAACATCACCCTCGACTTCTGTGGATTTGCAGCAGACTGCATTGCTCGATACAGCTGTAGCTCACTGGTCAGCGGCAGAGCTCATCAATGACGTGTGGGGGAAGGTGCCCCCCCCCCCCACCCATCAACAAGAGCGGCAACAGACACCGGAGGAAGATGGGGGGGGGGGGGGGCAGCTCTTCCACCATCTCTACCTGTTTGTTGGCATACCACCGCTCACAACAATGCCGTGGGCAACCACCCTGCATCAGGCGTCAAGCTTGCGCCAGCCAGGGCTCAGGCGTGCCAACTGACATTGCCGGTATGTGCCCTCCTGCAGGCCCTGCGACAGGGGCACCTGCAGCCACTCAGGACGCCCTATTTTCTCGATGCCGTCAGCGATTGCCTGAGATGTCCACGAACTAAGAAATAGGCCATTTCTTATTTATGGACTCAGACAGTGCCCCTTATGCCGCCCCACCTCCTGCTGCACTTCAGCATAGCCAATGCTACAAGAGGTCGCCGCATCGCACCTGTGGTCTCCCAGGGAAAAGGGAGGGGGATTTGATGTTGCCTTCACTGTCCCGCTTGAGACGCAGCCCACTAATGCTCTAGGCACACTCATTCATGCACCTCGTGTAAGGGTCAACGCTGCCATTCGAGCATGAACAGATCATTTGAACCGGGTCACAACCCGCCAGACCATGTGTCCCAAGAGTCAATTCAACCCAGTGTGTTTACATCATCATCGTGTTCTGCCCAGAGGCGGGTATTCACGTGGTATCTCTCCATGCTCTCCTGTCTTCTGCCAACCTCTTCAGTTGCATGTACTTTCTGCTTCCTTTGATGTCATCTATCAACTCGTATCTTCTCCTTCCTTTCAATCTTTTTCCATAAACTATTCCTTCCATAGCGTCTGTTAGCAAGCACTTCCGTCTCAACGAGTGTCCCATCCAGTTTTTCTTCCTTTCTCTTATGACTTTTCAGCAGTTTTCTCCTCTCATCAACTCTTTCCAGCACTTCTTCATTATTCACTCTTTCCACCCAGCTTATCCTCTCCATTCACATCCACATCCACATCTCGAACGCTTCTAGCCTTTTTTCATCCTCACGTGTCAGTGTCCACGTCTCTGCCCCATAGAGTGCCACACTCCATACTAAACACTTGCCAAGTCTTTTCCTCAGTGCTTTATCTGGTTTTTCGCATAGCATAGTGTGTTTACAGTGATACATTAATCTGTGCCTTTGAAGGCACAGTCTAAAATTCGTAAGGGAAAAAGTTATTTTCCTTTTGCTCCCCCTTAAGCAAGGTGTAATTAGCTTAGAGTACGAAGCAACGTGAGTTACGTTTCAATACTAGACACGAACCTGAGACACTCATAATTCAGCATATAATTTTCTAGTGCTTGTAACATGTTAGTTTTAAAAGGGCATATTTTATTTTCTTGAAATGTGATAACTTGTAACGTAAAAGATACTGGCATTTCCAGCATCTGCCTTGCCACGTGTCTAAAGATAAAATCCTTTACTTTAAAATCCTTCACTTTGTATTAAATTATTTCAATAACTTTAATAACAGATTTTTGTGTGTCAGTGCAAATGTTAAATGTCTTGTAATATTTTAATTGATTTCTACATGTCTTGCCGGCCCATTATGGCTTATTTATGTAATTATGATTTATCCCACACTAAGTTCCTAAATGAATTCTGGGACTCTAAGTAACAAATATTATTTGTCGGGATTGTTGCATTAATTCGTCCAGTACTAATCATGTATTTCCTAGTGTCTTCTTATTTAATTTTGTCAAATGTATTTATTTTACTAATTTCTCTCTCGATGCTAGCAGGAGATCTCAGCAAGGTAGCTGGATGTCTGAGCCACCATCTTCAGTCTATTCTTGGCGGGCCTAGAAGATACATGTGTGTCGTGTCGTAGGAGCCTTCATCTTACTTTTGTCTTATCACATAGCTGCAATAGTAAGTTTTTAGTGTACCGGAACCTTTTAATTGTTTTCGCACCTCCTGCGTACATATCCTCCTCTCCATCAGACTCACAGCCTGGGATGTTTAACTGCCTTAAAGTTGACTTTGTGCTTAACAGTACTTTTGCCGCTTCGGCCTAGGGCAGGCCCAAATGACATGCCCGCTTCAGACGAGGATCAGCGTGTATTGTGTTTTGAATGTAAGTAAATTTCTGATTAACCGTGTTAATCGGGGCCGGAAAAAACACGAATAAGCGAATTTGTATTTTAAAAAACCAGATAATCGAATCTACACATTTTTACTATTAATGGAACAGTGATACTGGCTCCGAAAATCGCGATAAAACAATGTATCAATTATACATTTCAAAGCAAACACAATTCACTCACTGTATGTACAGGATTTAAAGTACACAATACTTTAACTGATATTTATGTTGCACCGAGTGTAGTTAATTGACGGCGCATCGAGTATACACAGCCAATGCCGGCACCAGCTGCGGGCGCATTAGGCGGGTGACATAGATAAGTGGTGTGTAGTTGTGCATGTGGCTTTCTCAATGTGAGTCACTCAGACCGGTCCTTTAGATGGCAGAGGTAGTTTAGAATGCAATGCAATGCAATGCAATAAAGACTATAACGAGACTTTAAAAGAGGCAACCTGGCATTTAAACAATACAGTACAATCTGTAAATATTTAAACACTTTATATGAAAAAATGTAAGAAAAGTAAAACCCTGCCTTTATTGGAAAAGTCTTCTTTTTTTCCCCCTTGACAACGGGACAGTTTTTGTTTATAACACACCATGCTCAAAAATTTTTTTATAACTTCTTTGGGATGGTTTAAAATGCCCTTTTACGCTTTGCTGACGTTGAGAAAACAACACTACAGAGTGAACAATGACCCGGGCTGGCGATCGATAAACTGGCAAGACGTGTTGTAGGAATTTGAAATATGTCTGGGGGTGGGGGCACTGTGTCCGAAAAGACAAACTCGTTATTTCGTAAGTTTCACTTTGGACATTGTCGACAGTCTCTTGCTTAGCATTCGCGGCAATACTTTCTTGCTTTTTAAAGCATGCGGAGTGTATTTTAAAAACAATTATTTGTTTAAATAAAAAACTTTTTTTTTACACATTCCCACATGTGTTTTGAAGGTAAAAAAAAAAACAATGTGGTGCTTCATCATTTTGTATTTTTGCTAACATCTGCAAGATACAAAATACGAAATACCAAATTACAGAATATGCTACGATTTTGTATACAAAATTGAGTCTCATGATCATTTTGTCAACAAAATCTGCCATTTCGGACATGGCTCCGAGGCGGTCGGATACGCGCTTCACAACGAGCGGAAATGGATGACTCACGCAGGCCTCTGTGACAGGCTGACAGTTTAAAGAGATAAACATCAGCTCATGCAGACGTAATGGTACTGCTGCTTGTTAAACCACACATGTTACAGCATCGCCTTGCCACAGAAGTTACAGTAGACTTTGAGAAAAGTAAAAAAACCGCCTAAGTGAAGCACGAATAAGCAAGAGTGTACTGTAATTTTGTTCTGTCAATGTAAGTTTTCAGGGGATCCAAGTCTTAATTTTCTTGCTCTCGTACATAAGTACCTTCGGGACCTTGCCCACTCCAGGAACCATGTGCTCAGGTGCATTGACTGTGTAATTGTGTGTAACCTGAACTTGACTTCTTTCATTTAATGTGAGTTTGTGAGGGGACCGCCATGTGGCTGTCAACCTACTACCATCCTGAGAATAAGAGTCCACGTGCTCACCCATGAATAGATGAGCTGGTGTCTTATGGCCATTATTAACATCATTATGAATTTATAGCCATTTCTCTCAAATTTGGCATACTCCGCCCCTCGCTAGCAACCAGACCACGTTAATACACAGCCACTGCAACACTAGAATTGCATCTAGGACTTTCCACTTTCTGATTTCTACAACACACAATTTGATTTAATGAGGGTTGTGCAAATGTGAATTTTTGTTTATTGCAATGGAAATGAAAATAATTATATGAGAACTCAGCCTTAATGAAAGTTGAATGAATATCTTAAAATTTTAGCAGGTTTTTTACAAGTTATTATTGAACATATTGAAGAAAATATAACATTTTTTGGGAACACTGGCGACGTTAGGAATATTATAACTGACAAGTGGATGTTTAAACAAAAAATTTTTGTCAACAAAGTGAACATTGATATGAACTCAAATATTTATTAAACTTGTGTGATGAGCCAAAATTTTTTCTGTTCCAGCTGAATTACGATACAGAGTAACTTTGTTTTAAAATATTTCCCCTTATTAGGTTGAGTTGAAAGGTTTGGGTGGCTTTTAACAGTGAGGTCTTGAGAGCTAATGAGGGTGAAATGATGTGAGGATGGAGCAGCATCAGAATGTAAGGGCAGGGAAAATGGTAGATCCCTGAGAAAACCTGCTGACCAGCAGCATCATCCAGCACAATTCCCACTTGCAAAAATCTGGGATTTAACCCAGTTTGCCTTGGTGGGAGGAAAGCAGTCCAACTGCTCTGCCACCACAGACCCTTCCGCCATGTTAAAAATATGTATTTCTGTGTGCACTGCTACATGATGGACACATATGAATTTTCATACCATGTGTCCACTGCATCCAGATTTATTACACATACTTCAACACTATGTGATGTTTCAGCATTCTTTGAACTGCTGGAGCCAGCCATCAGAAAAGGTGCATCCTTTGAGATGTTTGTTCGGCACTGACAATCCAATTGAACAAATCATGTTCCAAGTTGGAATATTGAGTGCCTACTAAATTTTTTTTTGTAATTGCTGCCTCTTCACTTGCCTAAAAAACAAATCACACTTCAATTGAAAATAAAGTAAGTGAACATCATTGAAAATGGGATGCTGTATGCTTGGGCAATATCTGTCTTGCACCTCTCATTTCCATCCACTTCGCTAATTATTTCTAAATTTCTTTTGCAATACTTTTTCTTACATACCCATGTTATTTCAAATGTAAAAAATATTGAGGCATTATGTGAACTTATTTTTTTGACACAAACTTATGTACCCCTCATGAAAGTCATTTCTTCAACTGTCACAAAACATAAGGTGTTTTTTTCTGCATTAAGAACAAAAGGCAAAAAAGAGGTGACGTGGTGGGAGTTCTTTGCCTTGAAGGGGGATTGTTGTTGAATTATCTTAATTGTACCTACACTTTGGAGATATTTTACTCTGAACAAAATTCTATGCAGAATTATGAATTAACTATGCTGGAAAGCATATAAAATCCCATTTTATGTTCAGAGGTCAACAACTCCAATTTACATAGATTTTAAAATTAATAGTGTTTGAATTAACCATGTTTTACTGTATAAACATCCATATATTTTGAGCAGTTTTTCATTTACTCCTTTAGCTTTAACATATACCTTGCACATTAATGCAAAAATGCAGAAGTTATGTATTCACATTCACTAGCCGTTCGCTATCTCTTATATAGCATAAGGTACGAAAACACTTAACTGCAGATGTAACTTTTTATAACATCATATTATATTTCAATTTCAAGCAAATTTATACACAAAAATATTGCTAAAAGATGAAGAAAAGGAATATGTAAAATATAAGTGGTTTACACTGAATTTCCATTTTCTTCAGCCTGACCATCATCGCACGGGATTTCTGGCTGGTACTGCTCTACTATGTCCAGCAGCCTCTCTTCATGACCAGGAGAATAGTATCTATGGTACAGAATTATCAGTCATATAAAACCAACCATCCATCATTACTTTCTTTAAAAATTGTCACAAATTTTTCAGTGGCCCTAACAGTACTACCTAGGCTGTGTCAATAATGTTTACAAACTCCGAGATCATTAACACATTATAGGCGCTTACGAAAAGTAACCTGGTAAAATTAACTGGGTTAACTCTGTCAGGTGATCAGGTGTACACAATCACTTGCGGTTAACCAGGTTGCTTTGAACGTTGTTTAGAATAACTATGGTTTTGAGACGGCAGGAACTCAAAGAATATTTAGTGTAGTTATTAAATACTATGCTAGATGACAACTATGAAGAGTTTTTGTTAAATTATGTTGTGAGCAAACAGTGTAAAAAAAACCATTGCATTAAGCAGTTTTGCGATAGTACAATACCTTTGTATTCAGTATCAGGTAAGTTTAAAACTTAATATCCAGACTATAATGATTGGCCAAAGCAGCTAAACATTTATAATTTTACATATATTGATAGTTTCCAGATTTCAAAACTTATTTTCATTTACTAGTTTGTTTTTATTTCTGCAATGTTTACATATTTACGTGCCATTTCAAGTGTGTCGTCTGCTAGACCAAGTTTACCCTGCTGTTGAGCAGGGTTAGCCCAGAGTTGATAGAGTTAACCTGGGTGACAATGAACATAAGTTAAATTTAACTCTCTCACTTTTTGAATGCACAGAGCAAAAGTTTTAACCTGATCGAGTTAACCAGGTGACTTTCCATAAGCGCCTTATTATTGTTCATCAGCATGAAATTTATACACATCAGAGAAGCACTGAAGAAGAGCAAAAACTTTTCCTGAAATGTATCACTACTACAGTACAACAAAAACAATGATATACAGTGGAACCTAACAAGCGCGAGTATGGGCCTTATCTAATGCACAGTCAGTTTGTATATGCTAATTATAGTAAAAGAGTTTGGTATTTACGAGTGGTATTTTCATGTGAGCATTCGTAGATACGAGTGATTTGCCTTGGAAAAATTAAAAATCACAGTAAATATACTACATGTAGATGTGTGTAATAATTGCCATAATTACTGTACCATGATGACATATTCATTTAGCGTGCGGTCGGTTGCATTGTGTCAAAACGGATGATTTGGCAATGGTAGAATGGCCGCTACATCTGGCAACCCTGCCATGAGCTTGCTGCTTGCACTCGTTTTGATCCAATGATGCTGTTCTTACTAAATGCCAGTGCCCCAATATTATAATGGCCATTTGTGAAACCTGAACAGCAAGCCGCAAGCTGATCCAATACTCTGGCTGTTCACTTTACCTGCCAGCGCAAATAATACATATTTTTTCAGGCGCAAAAAAAAAAAAAAAAAAAATGCTGTAGTCTTAAGGGGGTTTGGTGTCTTATATTACTATTAATTATTTGACGGACTTTTTCACAGTTACACACGTATGCATTAAAACATTTGGAAAAGGTTTAGGACAGTGGGGAAAAAGTGATGTAGGCGGACATACAGCGGGCCACCATTCATTGGCTCGTGCCCTTGTTTATTTTGGCAGTTGTTTTAGTAAACAACTAGGGTTAGGAAGCACGTGCATGATTTATTTTTTATATACCTATAATCAGTTCTTATTGATATTTGCATACAAAATTTCTGTTGCTGATTTTATAATTGATCGTCAAACTTCGTTGTACTGTATATGCAAGTTGTTTCCATCCTGCAGATAAGTTTTTAGCATCCAGTCGTTTGAAAAAGTCTTAATAGAGTTCTACTGTAAGTCATCATTTTTGCGTACTAAAACGGGTCACACTACCATTTAGTTAACTAAAACTGTGAATTGGAACACGGCCGTAAACAGTGCGCACACATATAAAAATATCACAAGAGATGGGTGGATGGCTGTGCTGTTTACTTGTTCATTGGCGCCGGCCATTTTTTTTGCCGTGTTATGTGGTGAAGTGTGAAAATTGTGGAATCCAGAGCTAACAAATAACTTGCAAAGCAATTACATATCACATTCCTCGTAATGGACACAGACCTGTCATCCTACTTGTGTAGTGTACTTCTTAATAGCAGAGATATCAACCAAGGTACATTGTAACACAACTCCCACCCTTCCAGTAACTCATGACATTGTTAGTTTCTTTGGATTTTATTTTAATGCATACATTTGTTTATTACGAGTACTCGTAGATACAAGGATTTTTTGTAGTGTTATCAAGCCTCGCATTTGCAAGGTTCCACTGTAATGAGATTTCAGGTTCCATGAGCCTCATCTATTTTACACTTATGATGTCCATTCTCAAACAAGTACTCATCTGTGCTAGTGACATTTGTAACTTAGTATATACAGGGGATTGTTAAAAAATTTCCATATATCCAAACTTTAGTAGATGAAATATCCAACTTGTACATCTATGAAATACAATTTCATGTTAGGTATAATGAGAGCTGTACATTATCCATGATTACAGTATTACTTCATTGGTATCATTGTCAATAATACATGAAAAACATTTCGCCTTGACTCGCCTAAATAAAGAATATTGTGGCAGTGGTCTTGGTTGATGACAAAAAAAAGAAGAAGAAGACTGCTTCGTAACCAGCTGTTAAAAAGTGGTCAAATTTAGGTATAATTAAAAATGTGAAACACTGCTTAACTTTATCGCAAAACAGAAAATTCCAAAAGTGGTTCCTCAAATATCGTCAAAACGTCCAAAGGAAACTAAACAAACTCACAACACAACTCCAAAACATCTACAACTACAATTTAATATACACAAAACAAAACAAATAAACATCATGGCCGAAAACTAAGATACAGTATATATGTAATGTCTATAATTACATGTCAACTTCTCAAGTAACTGGGGGGGGGGGGGGGGGCAGCTCCACCACAGGACTAAATTATAGGCCGTCCTGAAGCCCCTAACCAATCAAACTGGACGTCTAACAGATTACAGGGCATACAAAACTTCTATAGATGCACTCGGTCAAACAATGTATCTCAGAATAGCTATCACACTAGTTTTATAGGGAGAGGTGAAAATAAATGTCGGGAATTTGGGACAGGTGATACTGACGTCGTGTAAAATAGCAATAGGCATTGATTAAATAACATCAATTAATTAAGAGTAAATTCAAAAGAGAAATCACTCGATTAAATTATGTTAGAAACTGTCACAGCACCGATAATTTCCAGTAAATACAATGATAAACCAAGTAATTATTCTTACTTTATCAGATAAAAAGGGGAACTTTTAAAACTACAAATGAAAGAAGATGTGTAGTTATCAAGTCATAAATTTTTACTAACATCATTCTTTTCAAAACAAAAAGATGAAATAGCACAAAGTATTGAACATTATAAACGTTTTAACATTACAAATTCAATATTTTAAAATTTCAAAAAGATTTTCACAATAAAAGTTAGTAAATAAGCTGTCTTTATAAAAACTGTTTGATTCCGGTTTCTTACAAATTCCAAAAACCAAAGAATACAAATAATTAATGCATCGTTTTAAAACTTGATACTACTATAAAACTGCAATGGCTAGGTCCTAGACATCAGAACTGATTTAGGTCTTTTTTATAAATGCATTACAAATTTTAACTGCAAATTCTACATTTGACTTTTTATATCCAAATTTCATCTTTTAGCAAATGAACAACTGTTTTTTCTAACATAAATGTATTATCGTTTATACAGCTTCACATGTAAAATTTATGATTATTGGCTCACAAATCTATTAACGGGAGGAAGACGTCTGCTAACCAAATGTCTTGACAGTTCCACGCACTTTAAAGGCAGTAAGGGCTGAACTTACGTAGGCATCAACTATAAACATCACATACTCAAAAAACCAACATAAAATTCCTCCTCACCGAAGTTACAATAAATTTCAAAGAGACCTCTAAACTGACATGTGCCTCTTATTCAAACTATGTACAACAATTATGACTCATCTCACTGCACCCTAGTATACTACTTCTACACATGTGAGATTCAATCCTGCTCCAACACATACACGGAAGTCGCGGTCTGCCACAATCCTGGAGGGAAGCCAGACATGTGGATATGAGGGGTTGTGCAAGACAGCTGCACGTCACCCCTCTCCCCCGCGCTGAGAGCCTACAAGCCATCAGATGCCTTGGGGCATGCCCGAGCGCCACCAAGAATACGCGAAGGCAGAGAGATGACTATAGGGTGCTACCCCCACTCCAGCCTCGCAGCAGAGGGACATCATACGCCCTTCCCCGCAGCTGCCGCGATGCACGCTACCTTGACTATATAAGTCCATGCGCGGCGGACCTCACCAGTTGCTCTTCTTCAGTCTTCGAGCTCGCTCCACCACTTCTAGTGCTGGGGCCCTCGACCACTGTTAAATCTTTAGCAGCCCTCCCAGAGTCTGCCACCAACTGCTGAACACTCTTCAGCAGCCACCAGAGGCTGCCTACATTGACGTCACCATGAGAGCTCTGCAGCACCTGCGATCAGATGCTCCAGTGACGCCAATCGCCAATAGCTACCAGAAGCTTTTTGTAGCTACCAGACATACCACACTTAACTTCTTTGTCTCTTACAGACAGCCTGATTAGAGTTAGATTTGTAGTAAGCAATTTTCGACAGTTTAATTTCACTTCCCCTATTCGCCTAGGACCAGGTCACCTACGCCTGGCTATCGTAGGTTTTATTTCCAACCACCAGTCTTCTTGGTAAGAGAGCACGCATCACCATGTTTACTAAGCTCTTAATAAACATGGCTTTGTTTCTTTTAACTTCGAGTCTCATTCATAGAGTACCATGTAACCAAGAGCTGAGAGAACCTCGAGTCTTAGTACCACCAACCGAGAGCGGGAAATTAATACTATGAACTAGCTACAACTGGAGACTCCGCTTCAGCTCCAGTTGCAATACACACATATTAGACGGCCATCTATTTTATTCCTGCCACGTATACAGGTACTGGAGGAGTAGAATAGAGGAGCCCTGACCATTAGCAACACTTTCCACCCACGGAAAGGTGGGAAGCCCGAGTTATATCCCTACCAGAGCACCTGGGTGCTAGTGGGGGTATCTGCTTAGGTGCTACGGCCTAGCCTTGGTTGGGATCACACACCCAGCAATAGTCTTGGTAGCCCACACGGTTTCAACACTTCTGGTTCGCCCGCTAAGGTGAGGGGGCCTTCTGAAGCACTGGGCTCATGTTACCAAATCACTACTGGGCAACACTATTCTAGGGCTACTCGTGCCAGTAGTGCTTGATTCATAGTTCTCAGCAGCTTACCTGCTCTATGCCATTTAAGGTGAGACACGGTGCAAGGAGGGAGTAGCAAAGAGTTGCGTGCCGTGGTTCCGTACCCCTTACAGCTAATCGACGAGCTGCACGAGATAGTGCCGCTTTGCTCAGATCAATAGAACGACCTACATCTACAGCAGGGGATCCAGCTATTTTCTCATCATTACCTGTTCGCACGCATCCTGCCTGTCAACCCGTTGTGTGTGGGTTAATTAAATGGACCAAGGAACACCTTGGCATCTCGAACGCCAACTTATGGAGCTCAGCAGCTACCAGGTGGAACGGTAGTTTCTGCGTTGCTACACTTTGGGCCCGCGCTGCAGCCCAGGCAGAGAACGATCGGCTCAACCAACTATACCCAACTAGTCTTCGCACTCACTGCATTAGTAAGCCTGCTACCACTAGCACCTCCTGCCAGTTGTCTATAGTAACTAGTCACGCCACCAGCCATAGGGCAGAACAATCCAAGGGACTTGTCAATCGCAACGTCGAGAACTTTGTTCCTTCACATGAGGTCACGTGTCCAGTTCCCATATCCAACCATAAATGTCAGTAAGCACAACCGGCCGAAGTGCAACCAAAGCCATACAACCGTGATCCAACCTTAGTTAGTCAGACATGCGTCAAGTGATTTTCTGGCGCCCAACGTGGGGCGTCTGCTAATTAACTGTTCACAGTAAGAGGCAAAACCAGGTCATCTGATGTCGAGACCTAGGAGTCAAATCGCACTAAACCAACGGACTTCGGGGAGTCAAGTAAAAACCCAGTGATGCCCAAGAAACGAAAGCCATGTCTACTTCCGAGATCCATGCCGCATCAGGCATCAATCACGACTCTGGATCTGACACCCAAGACCCAAAATGAAGCCATATTGAATGTTCAGGTATCGGCTCGTTAAGAATCGAATGCACTTACTGTTTAAAGACATTTCATCACTTCTACCGAGGCTGGGCCAATGAAGTACGAGATACAGCACGCCTCAAATACCGTTGCGAAGTCTGTCGGAAACAGCCAACGAGTTTTTGTAGTGACATTACTTGCCCAGGCCTAGGCATTAACCATGTCGGATGTACCTTGCACAATGAGCCATTCCATAACCTGTGTGTAGGATGGCCCGATGAGCGCATCAATAGGCCAGGCATGGCATACCAATGCAAACCATGTAGGAGGAAACATGTCTCCCACTCCCGCCTAACGAGACCGTCAAGGATCTACATACAGCCTGGGACAGCACCCAGCCACCCCGCGACCGGACGCGATGACGACATACAAATTACTGACTTCGCCGGTAGACCACACGAAAACCCGGTAGCATTCATCAACGAGTGTACAAAAGAATTCCAGGATACCAACCTGCCACCAAAATAATGGGCAGACAGGGCCCAACTACACTTGAAAGGCGTAGCGTTAACTTGGTGGGAGGGATACGAAGAGTTTCTCACAGACTGGAAGCAGTTCTGCAACCACATCGCATCCGAGTTCACCTGCGAGGAGGTGCTAGTGCTGTTAACGACCCAGTTCTACAGTCAGACACAGACTCCCGAAGATGAGGCTGAAATTTTCATATGTCGTAAAGAGCAAATGTTCCAGCGCATATTCCCGGAAATCCCAGAAGCAATGGCCGCCACTTCGATAGGCAGGATGCTATTACCCAGTCTGAGGAATGTCCTCCTCACGGCCAAACCAACAACTATAGATGAACTAGCTGAAAGGACACGAGAAGCCGAACAGAATTTCGCAGCACAAGCCAGCTTAGAAAAACTGCTACCAGTAAAAACCCCGGCACCACGAGCTCCACCAGGTGAGTCACCCAAGAATGTGCCTGCACCCCCGTCATGCACACCCTTTGTGCCAAAATGTCGGTTCTGCCCTGGTAGTCATTGAAACAAGGACTGCCCTCTCTAGCCTGATTGTTTATATCTAAGCAAACAACAGTGCCACCAGCCACTAGAGCTACCGAAATACCAACCCCCGCCATTAAGTCGAGAAATGTCGCAGCTAGGGTGCAAAGCGGGCTGCCACCACCGGACCACAAGAGCCCAGAATCCAGGGCTTAAATGAGGATCTAACACTCCCCATAGCCCCACATATTGAAGTGGAGATAAAATGGAAACAGTGTATTGACGTTATTTGATTCAGCGGCCACAGCAAACTTCATTAGGCGCAACATACTTAATCCAGAGCAACTAGCCAACATGCACCCGCAAACCAAAACTGTCAGAATGGCTCAGCCAGACGCGACCCTACGGGTAGATGGCTGAACTACGATAAAGGTGAACATACACCAACTCTTGGCTCCCTCCGAGTTTATAGTATCACAGACACTATCAGAAGCAGTTATACT
This sequence comes from Dryococelus australis, assembly GCA_029891345.1. Lineage (NCBI taxonomy): Eukaryota > Metazoa > Arthropoda > Insecta > Phasmatodea > Phasmatidae > Dryococelus > Dryococelus australis. The sequence continues at coordinate 83,105,109 of CM056999.1, read as the reverse complement.
CGGCTGCCTGTGGCTTAGACAACACCAGTACATTATTGATCATGGACAACACCGAGCTTACATGGGCGAGCACGAGAGAATAACAGTAAACTGGAATCATAACCCAGATGACATCATACCCACAATTATAGATCCTATCCGGATCAATCATAAACTCAAAGAATCTGAGTTTAATCAATTGCAGCAGGTACTAGGGAACATACTAGTGCATTTGGACAAGGGGGGGCAGCGAGGGCTATTGCGCCAGACTTGATCCAACCAGCACAATATCTGGACAACAACCGACATCCCTGTTTACAATCGGCCGTATTGGGTATCTGCCTGTCAATGTGACCTAACAATGGACCAGGTAAACGACATGAAGGACCAGGGGATTGTGGAACCCTCTAACTCACCCTACAACTCACACATGGTCCTCATACCCAAGGACGGAAAGCTGCGGTTCTGTGTTAATTACAAGGCCTAAACGAGATAACGCACCCCATCACTCCCCCAGCTATTGACCTTACCCATACCCTGCAGGACATTGGCAAGGACACAATCTTCAGTACCTTAAACATGGAATCCGGATATTGGCAAATCGCAGTACACCCCGATAGCCACAAATATATGGCATTTACCACACTAGAGGCTGAAACCCTACAATTCAGGATAATGCCAAGGGACTTGCCAATCACAATGTCGAGAACTTTGTTCCTTCACATAAGGCCACGTGCTCAGCTACCATATCCAACCGTAAACGCCAGTAAGCACAACCGGCCAAAGTGCAACCAAAGCCACACGACCGTGATCCAGCCTTAGCTAATCGGACACGCATCAAAACTTTAACTTCTAAAACAATCAAAAGAAATGTAAATTAGGGTTCCAAGGGCTTCAGTACGTGGCATACATCAAACTATAGTCCATTCCCCATTGGAAGCAACTTTTTCGGAGCCCTGCTAAATATCTACTTGCAGGCCTATTTCGTATCCTTCCGCCAAATGTAAACAAACATTGCCATATGATTGCCATGCAGCATCTGTCAAAATCAATTTTTACATTCCATTGTGTGTACATATGTTCGTACACTTTCGCTACACCTAAAAATAAACATTGAAATGTGACTGCTACTTTTATACCTGTCAAATGTGTTGTTTACTGTTTACAGCTTTTTAAAGAATTCTGTCGTATTCCAAAAACCATTCCGCACGAACATTCACAGTTTAGGCCTCTAACATTATTTAGGTCGGCTTTATGACGTCTTAAAAATGCCTGAATTGATGACAGTTCTTATGGTTATTTTATATTCACATATTTGTTTTCCATAACATAGCTCAATACATGTAATGCACGTTAGTATTTTGCCACGACTGTGTTTAACACTGTTATAACTGTGATGTAAAGGGCTGTACTAATTGTAATTATCATTTTGTTATTGATATGTGTTGGGTTATTTCTTTAAAAGGACGGCCTCAGTTGGAATAAATATTAAAACGAAGGAACAACTAGTCAAACAAAAAAAGGCACATTGAATTCAAGCATGCAACTCGTGTTTCTCATTTTTGTCATACAAACTTTAAAAGATAGCTGTGAACATGCACACAAATAAGCCTATGATAACTTTTATTCCGCTCACATTTCTATGTATTGCTACTTACTGTTTATTAGGTTTATTGAAATTTATCAGGCTGAACTTAGTATTTTTCTTCTGGGATTATGGCAAATTACGTTACATGACTATGTTTCGAATCACTGGAAGTCCTGCAGTTGCTGTTTGCCCGTTACCTACTGTTACAAAATAACTAATCAGTAAAAATCACTCAAAATTTTAGTTTCTACACTGGAGAATATGACGATGTTTGATGTATGTGGCTGCTGTGTTTTGCATTTTTTTTAAATATTGTTTTACATAAGACAAATTTTAAGTTTAACGTGCATGCATGATGTTATTAAAATAATATTTTATGGCAAATACTGTTATTTCAAAACTTGCTCAGAACTGTGCATGTCATTTTGCAAAATACTGCAGTACGCAACGTGGAATAGTTTTGCCAGATGATGTGTTATATTTATGAAAGTAGTGAAAGGCGTGAAGTTGTGCCTGTGCGCTCGTGCCTTTTGCACCGCCCACTGCTGTGCCAAGCTGGGTATTGAAATGTAAACATATCTTCTTTTGGTTTTCAAGCAAAGCATACACATTATTTGTTGTACAATATTAAAATAGTTAACATCATAAATGGATATTCATGTCTTACATGTAAATAAATGCAGTGTGCCATTAAAATAGACTGTATAGAATTAATAACTGCGTTTATTGACTGGGTAGCAAAGATACGCGAGATCATTTTAATGTTATAACATTTACATAAACCAGATGAAAGAGTTTGCTTATTAAATTAATATGATGTACGTACATAATCCTACAATCGCTGTAATAAATCGCTGTACTTGGCACTTATTAGTGCCAAGTACAGCGATTTTGTAATTACCCGAATATCTGAGGGTAAGACTACTTACGAGCTTAGTCTGATATGCGAATACACTAAATCATAAAAGTAATATATCCAAACAAAAACGAACAAAAATGCATGGAATTCCATGTTTATTTTGTATGATACATTGTCATCAATGTTGCCATCTGAAGTATACAGAAAATCAGGAAATTTAGAACATATTTACATAACAAGAAACATAATCTTCAGCGAAACTGTAAGTAGTTCTAAAAGACAACATTTTTCCTCTCTCTGGCCTTACATGTTTCAGAGTTTTCATTGTTATGACTTGGCCATGATTTCAGTGGCAGATATAATGATGGAATTTAATTATCTTTAATTTTCTGGTACTTTTTTCAAAAACAATTTTGTGTAGCAATATTCTCTGAGAAAATTGTGTCCACGTGTCTTTTGTTTGAAATAGCTATCTTTAAAATAGACGCAATGAGAAGGAATTTTGTTTAACATTGATTCCCCATTTGAAGTTCGTGACTGCCGGTTTGATACGTAGGCCCGTTAATCGCACTTCCTTTAGTTTTTCGTGTGTGACTGTGACAGCCATAAACTGCACAATTTGATATGATAAACCCACTAATTCTTCTGTTAAGAAGTACGCTTGCAACGAGACTGCTATGACGTAACCAATTTTGTCCATGCAAAAAGATAAATATGTAAAAGAGCACACGTTTTGACTGAGAGAAAGGTAGAGGTGATGGACTTCACGTGATGTCACCATGCTATCTGCGCAGAAAGATGCATGCCCATCTGAGGCAACCTCCATTTACTAACCCTGGGGGAGAAGGGGAAGCCTCAGCGGCAGGAGGAGTGAAACGATGTACCCCTCGCCTTCCAAACCAGTCAGTACCAAAAGGGAAGGTGCAAAGATGCCACACGGGTTTCTAGGCAACTAGCTCCTACCCACCAACCATGTAAAGGGAGGAAACTATCTCTGCAGAATATCACCAAGGACAGCCTAAGCTTACACAATCCAGGCTGTGTATCTGAAGCTACATATACATTGGCGATGCCACGTACACGTGGCAAATATCTGCCTTTTGAAGTAATCTGCAATATTTTGTTTCAAAAACTTTGATTTTGATACAGAGATGAATCAATAACAGGATTAAAATTTATTTCTTTACAGTCTTTAGAAATTTTTTAAAAACATGTCCTCTAATTTTCCCTTGCACTTAGACCTGTTGTAAGTTACACTCAGCTCCATGCTTTTGTATTGTTTGGCGACAAAAGCTGTTGAATACAACAATTCAGGATACCAGTTTATTCCGAGGACGTGTGTGTGTGTGTATTAAAATAAATTTATTTACATCTTCTAACCTCCTCACAAGAAACCAATGAAAATGAACTTTGTGCCTGGTAATACAAGTTGCTGAATGTTCAAACAATTTTTGGCTATAATAGTAGGTCATGTATATGTTTCTGGGGATATAATGTTATTCAGAAGATGCTACCTATTGAATTAAATTAATATTTTATTTGAAAATCATGTTGATTTTATGTCAGATATGATTAAACACAAACTTTACAGGGAAAAACAATCTTTAAACACAAAAGAAAACACCTTTGTAAAAATTAATTACTCGTTAAAATTTAGTGTACAACGTTCTCAGGCAAAACTATATGCTTTGAAATACTACAGTGATTATAAGTGCAACTATTTTGAATGATGGATAATATTGATAATATTTCTGCTATTTTAGATAAGAGTAGTAAACATGTAAGAACAGCACAGTGCCATAGCGGATTACCGTAGCATATTCATGACATGTTCGTGACTGCAGTAACCTTGTTAGAGATTAGGCTCGGCTGAGCACTTGGCCACTCTGTATGTCAAAGAATCGAGCCACATGATTAGTTTTATTCAATGCTTAAGGTACTGTATTAATTCCTCTATCACCAGGCAGGTAGGGGAGAAAGCAAGCATGTGTAACCCTTAACTGGCATCGTGGGGTCCCTGGGAGCAGGTGTTTATGTACTGTTATCTTATCTCTTTCTTCTCTGAGCTGACTGCTCTTTGCAGTACCTTCCTGCCAGTCAGTCTTGAGCAAGCACAGAGAGTGGTGGCCTCTAGACCGATGTTCTTCACTGTGCTTTTTGTGTGTCACTTGCCTCATGGGATCCCATGTCACAATTAGTGTAACTTTTTTTCTGTGTATCGCTATTAATTCTTTGCGCAATATCTGTTTTTTACACAATATCTGGGAAGAATCGCAGTTCTAAAATATGTGGGAACGACCCAAATTTTTCGCAAGTGGTGACCGAGTGGCTGAATGGATGTAACAGTGACATTTCAAGTATCCGAGACTCCTGCGAGGAAAGTGATTGTGAAATCGAAAGTGAACATATTACTGAATCTGAACAAAGTGCTGTAGAGTGTGACAAAGAAAGTGATAAAAATAAACAGGTAAATGCTTTTTATGGGAAAAACAAATCAAAATGGTCAGTAGAAGAGCCTACAGGGAATGTTAAAAGAGTACAAGCTCATAACATTCTAAAACTTCCAGGACTGCGAAGTGTCCAGCGGAATACCAATGAAGAAGAGCCTAGCACTGCATGGAACTAGCTGTATTCTCATTTACATATACTCAAATATGTAAATAACATGTTGGGCACAAAAAAAATATTAAAAAACTTTTTTTTTTTTTTATATTGTGCCTCCAGGGACCCTACAACACTATTTGTGTTACAAAACTCCACGGCGTCCTTCTTTAAGGGTTAAGAGCGGAAAATAAAGTGAGAACGCAAGGACTCCATGCTGGTTGCCAGGTAACCGCTTCTCCTATCGTCGGGCATGTAAGGGGAAGGAACAAAATCACACCTGACTGCCAGACTCACTGACATCATCAGCTGAACTAGAGAGCACCGCACATTAGTGATGATAAACGGTGGCATGTTTGATGTATTTCACACCCAGTTATTAAGTGTTTGCATATCCAGCCAACTTACAAACAATTGTTGTTTGAAATCTTAAGTGACAAGACCAAAAGCTACTTAGATTTATGCAATATTCTATAAATTATAAAAGTGGATAACTTTATCATTATTTAAACAATGTATTACTACAAATAATAGACAAACTCTGGGAGGTGATTCCTCGCGAAAAATTAGAAGGAAAATATAATACATGACCTACAATCTAAGGACTTTCCTTAAGGGTGTACACAACCTTAAAAGTAGAAGTAAAACCCATGTTTGTTGTAGGTAAACCATGCAGTATTTGAGCTTAATCTCAGAGTTTCAGTATAATGTGTTATCAAACAAAGATGTGCAATTTATGATCGCCAATATAAACCCTGTCCACGAGTAAATACGGGTTAGCACCCCATTTGTGTATGAAAGAAATATGCCCCTCCAGAACACGTGAGGATTTATCTTGTGATTATGGTTAATTGAGAAAAAAAAATTGTTTTGCATTATTATGCCAGATTCCACGGTTTTCAAGAAATTGATGTTTAATGTTCTAAACAGTGATTATGTTATGCCTGAGACATAGGCAACACAAACCACACATGATATATTCTGCAGAGATAACACTCGAGGGATGTTTGATAGATGAACAGATATTGCTAGCTGTCAATGTGGCATGGAGTCACTTGGGTGCTCCATGTGTGCATGAGGAAGTTTCATACTGCTACATGTTTGGTCATGGAGCGGTACCCATGGCCAGAGATGATAGACATGCTGTTAGAGTATTGGCAATGTGAAAGTAATGGATGAGCAGTATCTGTACACAGAACAATATCTTGGCAGTCATGTATTAAACCACACACCACATTTAAGTAAATTACGAGATGAGGAGAAAAAAATGTTGCAGGTAAGTAGAGTACAGCAGTAATCCTGGATTTGCATCACATATCCTGTACACTGATGAAGTAATTTTCATGTGTGATTGAATGTACAATGTACACAACATGCATGTGTGGTCCAATGGCAATTGGCATGTCACCCACACATCCAGTTACCAGGTACAATTTTCTGTGAATGTGTGGTGTGGTCGAGATTGCAATTATTGTGTTGTGTGTTAATTTTGCAGTCCTGGTTATTAATGTGCCCCTCCAGTGCTACCTCTGCATCACATCATGTGTGCCGAGTGTTGCTTATGCTACAGGCATAACACATTCACTGCTTAGAGCATTAAACATCCATTTCTCGAAAATCATGGGGTATAGCATAATAAGAATAAAACAATGCAAACCAATTTATCATGACTTGTTCATCTTTGTGTGATAACACATTATATAGAAACTCTGAGATTAAGCACAGATAATGCATGTTTTATCTGCAATAAGCATGGGTTTTAAACTTTTAACTCAACTTTGAAGGGTGTGTACACCTTTAAGGAAAGGCCTTAGGCTATAGGTAATACAATTTTACTGCTAATTTCTTGTGAGGAATCACCGTCTTGAGCTTATCGGTGATTATTAGTAACAAATTGTACAGGAATTTTGCTAGGACCACTGTAAATTAACTGTGGATACCATTCTTCGGTACTTGCATTTTCGGAATGTAGAGTCATGTAGAGAATGTATCACGCAACGTATTGCAAGCCAGCTGTCTAATTAATTCTCCAGGAATTAAATTTAAAAATAATAAAGACCATTATTACAGCCTTGATCATGGTTAACGTCAATCATGTACAGAACATTTCAGGGGAAAAAATAACTAAATTCATCTACATTATATCATAAATAAATTAACTTTATTAAAGCCATTGCTCGCACTAGTCTTCGGAAAATAAAATAGCATGGAATGAATACCTAACAATATCCTCTGGGAAACAACAGTTAATGATGGTGATATACTCCATGAGAGTCGTGCCAGCGTCAGCATGGATCTCCTGTATCTTCCTAAGGCCTCCAGTGGCCACAAACAACCGACGAGCCTTTGCATCATTTGGCAGTATCTACAGAGTGGACAACAAGCTCAGTATTATAATGTTCTTATTTAAAGCACACACAATGCACTTAAAATCTGTCCTAAGAAATACTATTACATAATATTTGTTTATTGTTAATGTGTTGGTAATAAGTTTTTGGAGAAAATTTATTTTCATACTTCTGATAGTTACATATAATAATAAACAATTAATTTAATAAAAGTAATTCATAACGAACACTTCCCAAGACTAATGCAACATTACAAAAACACTATCTGAGATGTTATGGTGACAAATTCAACAAAAGTGTGGGGGCAATGTTGAAATATAGGTTTTTACTAATGAAGCCTTCAAGTGAATGTCCAAAACTTAAAAAGTCCTTTGATACAATATCTTAATTGGCATATGGCATATGTAGTATCTATTCCATGAAATAAACATGTATCAAATTTAGTTACAGCAAAAAAAAAATATTTACTGCATCCACAGTAGCAGTGCAAAGTGGTTCTTTTCTTCAGATGTTTGTTTGTGAAGCCAGCAAGCTGAGCTGGGGGTAGTACACTCTTTCACAAAACAAATGAAAACTTATCCTATTTTTCTTTCAGAGAACTTAAGTAACACTGATTTAAAACTGTTCATAAAAAAAAACAGCAATTAACTTCAGTGGCAGTAGGTAGATGAGGAAAAATATAATTTCTGTACATGTATGGACATTTAGACAAAATTACTTTCAAAAGAGTAAATATTTAATCTTAAACGAGAGGTCAATTATGCACAAATTTTTTATGTAACATGATAATATTTATTTTTAAGTAGGTACTCATCATGTTATAACTCATTTATGCATACTACTGTGAAACAATACTGTATTATGAACAAAAATGGGAGGTTATGAAGATGATGCTGGCTTAGATGAAAGCATTCAATATTTTTCACATGATTACAACCAATCCGTACAACCCATAATGTCCTCAAAATAAATTACAACTACAGTAGTGCATTTGATTATAATTACGAGTGAAGCATGATAATCTAATTTTTGCAGTAAGTGACGAAAAGTAACACTAGCAGCAACAAAAATGCCACAAAGTTAGTCATGTCAAGTTACTCTAACCTTGCTGAACTGGCCAACTATGTATTTGAGAATATCTGGCGGTGCACTGGATATAAGAGGTTCTAGTGCTGAAATGTTGATGCATTTCTGAAGGACCAGCTTCAGGGTGTCATGGCACTTTTGCTTCAGGTCTTCAGAACTTTTTGGGTTCAAAAACAACTAGGCATTGATAGGACAAACAATGAGCATATATTTACACATTACAGAGTACAGAATACTAGATTATAATTACAATATACAGTCACAAAAGGATCTTCTATAAAGGTACATTCAAAGAAACCACAATTTTAGACCAAACTGCTCCTTAGAAGATACATTTTCATACAATAAAATTATTTTCAGGTAATCCATTTGCATATTTAAAAAACCATACACTGCTATCAAATGACTCTCCAGTTGTTGTCTCTTACAACTACAGAATTAGGTTTCTGGTCTTGTGCCAAATGGTACCCACAATTTATGTTATCTGTTTCTGAGAGTTTTTAAAATACAGTTTCCACTTTAGTAAATATTTCCAATGTAAGTTTTTTTTTTTTAATTCATGGTTTTTAGATGTAGCCACTGTGCTGAAATGGTATTATGTATCAAGAAAACATGCACATCAATCTGGAGCAGAATTGCACAACAAATATATGGCAAATAGCATCAGTGGATAAAGCTGTCCATATTATGAGAAATGCAGGATACCATATGAAGAACCTGAGGGTATTAACACATTCAGACCCTGTGTATACAGTTGTGTACATAATGTATAGGAAGGTCATTTTTGGTCAGTACTGTGCACTGCAAGTCTCGGTGCTCAATTATCTTCCCTTTGGGTAACTAATTTGTAAGCCACGCTACTGCTCTAGGTTATGAATGGTCCGTGTTATTATAGTCTGACACATTACCTACATCTTGTTGGTTGCGATGGTGAAACAAGAGGTGAGTTGGCCTAAAGGCTTGAAGGTGTGCTTTTCTCCAATCTGAAAACCTAACTGAATGTAACTAAATACAAAACATTGTAAGTAAGGAAAGTGTCGCATACGGATGTATATTAACTTATGTCGGTGTTCCCTTTCTATTAAAAGGACTAGACTCTTGATGCATGACGCTTACTGGCCCAGAAGAAAAGACTTTACTTCATCTATGGTTATTTCCCAGAGGTGCACCAGACGGATTCCGAACTGTATAATTACTACCAGAGCGGCTACAGGCTATTCCCTGAATGTGGGGAATATTACAGGTGTGACAGAATTATACTTTTCATTAGCGTGGTCAGTAAGCAATGCCAAGCCACTCCCCTCACAAAGACGTCAAGTTTTGGTGAGCCAGTGGGTGAGTCACTGCTGTCACCCCCAAGTAAGCAGGTAGTTGAAGGGTAAACAGAGTGATAGTGCCACCAGTCAACAATGGCCGCCAACCGCTGCCCTTAACTCTCCACAGACAAGTGCCTGTCACACCCCTACTCCACGCCTTGGCGAGGGCTCGGTTGGGAGTATATGTATCTGTGTACCAGCCGAAAACATCAGTTCATCATCAGCTCTTCTTAGAGCCACTTCAACCCTGGTAGCATACTCCACCTCCTCGTGCGCTAGAGCTCTCTGACAGCATTTTGTCGCCTAGACAACCCAGAAACTCTTCAGCATCTTCACCGCCAGCATTCAGATCTTCCAGAGCCCTCCCCCAGCAGACCTTCATGGAGATGCCAACCCTCCCAGTATACTGGCAATGGCTACCCCACAACCCTTCAGGAAGTGGGCCCCCTTAAGTCCCTTCAGGACATGCAGCAGCATAGACAGGGAAAGTTACTTAGCTACCTTAGTCGAAACTGCCACTCTTTAGTTTAGAACCAGTTCCCTTTCACCTGGATAGCTGTGTAGTCTATACTTCTGGTCAGCTCAAGGTAGTATGGGCCTCGGCGTTGTGTTCCTCAGAATAAACATGTTCCTTGGCTATTCTCATTTCTCATTTCCTTAGGTGACTTCGGGATTCCTAGTAGACACCATGCCTCCTCAGAGTAGAGCAGGAGACCGGGGTTTGAACTCACTATTTTACCGCCTAGTGTAGGATTGCGGGTTCCCCTTCAGGAATTTGTACGTCAGATCACACACACATTCTACGGCCACCCATTCGGTGCACCTAGTGCACAAACGGTAGAGCCCCAACCACTAGCCATACTCCCCTAGGGAGGAGAGACCACCAGACTAGCTTGCACTTGGTCCACTGCACTACGTGAGTTGCCAGAGAGAGTGCTTGGCCAGCTCTAGGTTGAGCATGTCCACCCTAGGATCTACACCCATCGTTGTTGTTGGAACAACTTAGAGAAAACCCGCTCTCCAACCACAGCACCGTTTGCGTTGCTGGCTGGAGTAACAGATAGGCTCGGCATCGGCACAGTTGCCGCGGTGGCAGAACTCTTTAACCAGGGACTTATTCATCACATGCTCCCTTCTGCTGAGGCTAGGTTTAGCACCTTCATGTCTTACACCAAAAGGGATGGGAAAGACTTGCAGGAAAGGAATGCAACCATTACCTACAAAGCTACTTGGGGCTGCACCCAGTCTGGTAAGGCACTCTGCCAAGACAATCCCCGGGAACGAGCTCAAGCTACCCACAAGTTGGTAGGGCTTCAGCCCCCAGCTCCCTCCTGCTCTCTGTCTCAGCACCCCAGAAGGTACCAGGGATGTCACATCCTCCAGTGGTGGCCGCCATACGCAGAGGAGAGAAGGTGCCAATGGGCCTAGCTTGCCCTTGGTTTAACATCTGCTGCTACCCCAGCCTGGACCGGGCAATCACCAGCTGCTCCAGTCGCAGCAGCATCACCTGGGGGCCTTGCAGCTCCACCAGCAGCCACCCCACAACCAGCAGCACCGCCCAGCCACCCCAGCGTCGGCGTGAGTAAGCCAGCCACCACAGGTTATACCACCCAGCAAATAGCAAAGTAGAACATAGACTTTGTTCCCAGCAGACAGGGGACTCTGCTTACACTTTATACTGGTCGAGCTCTTGTGATTAAGTAAGTTGTGAACTAACCGCCTCAACCCCTGTGTGACTAGCCTGCAATTTAAAAACCTTCTTCTACCGTAACATAACTCAACCTGAGTCTGAGAGTGTCACTCTACTGAATTAATGCTTTTTCAGTTCATTGCCACAATTTAAGTTTAACACTAGAATTCTCAGTAGTAAAAATATCAGAGCAGTTGGTTAGTTGGTTATTTCAATTTCAGTTCAGTCATCGTCTGTTGTTTTCTCGCAGGCATTTTCACATGAGGTGTCTCTGTAAGATGTATATCTTTTTTACTAGTGCTGCTTGGATACAGTCCATGGCATCATTTCATATAGCCTGCATAAAACACACAAACATGTAATTGTATAACTGCTGTATGTTTGCCGGTATTGTTTATAACTATGTGCCTTTTTCTTTGCCCTGCATTGACTTACATTTTGCAAGCCACGTGCAAGTGTCACAGCTCCAAATAAATAGTACATATTACCTAAAAAGGCAGTAAGCCACTTGAGGAACTGATAATGGTAAACGTGAAGTATGTCGCAAATGGGCATTGGGTGCAGAATACTAATATATGTGTGTGTGTGTGTGTGTGGTGCCTATATATATATATATATATATAATATATATATATATATATATATATATATATATATATATAATATATATATATATATATATATATATATATAAATTTAATTCTACAGTCAGTAACCAAATTTTCACTAAATAATACTGTAATGCTGTTTGGTGAACAAAAACTTGTGTACACTATGTTATACATAAAAATGAATATGACGTAATAGAGTTTGCGATACAGTTTTATACCAAATAAATTGTGATATTCAGAGATTTCATATTTGTAAAGTATTTAACGTATCAATACATTTCTTGAGAAAACTGCATATCAGTTACTATCACTGTGATTTGTAAGAAAAATTGCATAAAATTTTTTTTTCACTGAAGCTTGCCTTTATGAAGCTAAAAATATCATGTGAAAACATTTTAAAACACATATACGGGCATGAGAATTTAATATAAACTAAATATACACACACACACACACATATATATGCTGACCCGGAAAGAGAAGTTACGTTCATTTAGAATGTCAATTGATGAAGAGCTGCATCATGAACTATTCCTTGTAACACGAGATTGAAAGTTTCGGTGTCACACAGACTTTAAAAACATGTTGTGATATGGGCCAGGCCTATAATATACATGGTAGACAGTAAGTGGTCACTGTCACACCCCTCCCCCCTCCAACCAAGGCCACTGGTGCCAAGAGGGCTCTACGAGTACCCACAGCTGGCTGTATGGGAGCGGATATAAATCACATACAACTGGCATCAGCGCTTGTGTGTTTGCAATAGCCAGTCAGCTACGATTACCATCTAGATTGGCTAGGAATTGATTCCACTGACATCCTGCAAGCTCTCCCATGATTGAGCTATATAAGTGGGGCAGTGTGCCAGGGTCAAGAGCAGGTAGTCTCCTTGGTTCACTGGGAGAAGCAGTGTTTCTCAGTTCATCCAGGAGTAGTACTTAGATGCAACTTTCACAGTCTATCCAGAGAGTGAGGTACAGTAGGCTAAAACAAAAGCTGATCATGGGGATGTAAGACTCAAGTTCTTAAAGAATATGATGGTAGGCATTTCCCAAACTTTTTGAGGTGAGCGCAAGTGTACTGTGGGCATAGTGCTAGGGATGTCTGTTACATAAACAGACTAGTTTCATTGCACTCACAGTAATAGTTCTTGTAGAAGTTGTGAATGCCTTTCCCTCGCATTATCCCATAATGCTGATGGCCATCCCAATGTGTTTGGCAAGAACTATATCAAGCCTACCTCTAGGCCATCAGTAGACCAGAGGCGAAATCAAACTGACAGCAAATGTATCTGGCAGAGTAGAGGCAGCGCGTACAGGCAATGTTGCTGCTCCTTCGGAAAATGGCACAAATAAGGTTCCATCTAGCATCGCCCCTGGGAACAAATTTGTAAAGACAGGGCTAGCATCTGACTACCCTGATGCTGAACCACTGTACTCTATCTCTGAGACCACTCTAGCAGAACTAGAGTGGAGAGGCTCTTACATAATAATTGACTGAATAATGGGATCAGCTCCTGATGGCAAGAATTGTAACGGCCAAGCCCTGAGCAATCCTTCTGACCCAAAGAGATGGATAGAAGGCCGGGCAGAGAATGAGTAATGATGCAGCTATTTGTACAACCAAAGAACAGACCCTACAGATAAACTGTATGTTATGCAAAGCAAATTTTCAAAAATATGCCTGGGGTGGCGAGAGTATGTAGAACTCACACCAGGTATAATATACTTGTGGGAAAAGTGCCAAATAGAATTAATATGCTGCAAGTCAAACCAGTATGAAGGGACAGGACAATCCAGAATTAAATGTGGGGCGCATGACCGTTAATTCCACCATGTAATGGCCAGTGTGGAGAGAAGAACCGCAGAATACAGTACGCATATCCTATAGCTGCATATGGTGCTGAGGCAGAACTAAGAGCCTCGACTCCATTCTCATTGTAACACTGTTGCTAAGGTTTTGGAGCAAGAAATTTGAGGAACTCCCCCTCTTCAATAATCACTGTGAAGAAATAATGAGGGAAGCCAAAGTACCCAAGACCAACTGTGAAGTGATGCTGAATGATGGTAGTAGTGGTATGGGAAATATATAGGAAGATGTTCTGGATTATGTGACTGCAACTGCATGGCAACCCAGTTCAGAGGTTTAGTCAGCATGGCTATGATGACAAAAGAATTGTATGGGCAACAGCAGGAAAAAGGGGTAGATAGTGAGTACTTCATTCAGCAGAAAGTGCAACTTTACCAGAGCCTATGCCCCATAGGTGACGTAAACCAAGTTATTCCGGTCATTGTACAGTTGATGCAAGGCCACATAAGTATCTTCTTGAGGAAACCTGAACATGTGGAAGAGCCAGTCATGAGGGCCCGGTGTGCTGAAAGAGACAAAGGAGACAAAAAACCAGAACACTCAGGGGCTACAAGCAGCAATCTGCTGAAGCCAGCAAATATAGTCAAACCAAGGGCCCTGCCTGTAAAAGGGTAAAGAGGGCAGGAGTGCTGTCTGTGCAACTGACTTGGTCACTGGAAGCCTGAATGCCCAATTGCTCGCCCCCTGTAGCAGTAATCCGCAGAGATAACCCTCCAACCAACCCATTGCATGACCCACAGGGAAAAGAGAAACCTAGCCCTGTTAATGGACACCAGGAGCTGGGAAATTAAAGTAGGAAAGGGCCTCCAAAGGAACAAAAGCTTTGAAGACCCTGAGTACTCTGGACCCAAGGGCATGGGGAGAAGCACCAAGTGTTACATGGGTTGGAGAATGCGAGCTCTAAGCTCTACTAGACTTGGTCGTTTCTGCAAACTTTGTGAATGAAAGCATGCTTAAGGAGAAAGAACAAAGCCAGATATGCCCGACAAAAGAAACAATGGAACTCAATCAAAGTGGAAACTTACCTGGGTTGGTAAGTTTCCACTTTGAGCGTATTCAGGGAAACTGATATACCAATCACATTAGGCCATGGGGAAGTGGAACAAACCCACTTCTTCATCATGGACAGTTTGAGGACATTATTCTAGGACTGCCTTGGCTCTATGAACACAAGAGTGTTCTCAAGTTCAAAGGCAAGCAAAGCCAGCTAGGGAAGAAGCAAAGGATAACTCTAACCTGGATACCAGATAGAAAAACTGTCAAATAAACAGAAGTAGAGTGGGGAACATACAGCATAACCTAAATAGAAAGGCGGTGGAGGGACTGCAGGCAATATTGGAACAGTATTCCAAAATCTTTATGCAGCATGAATCCCTACACCAAACTCAGATGTAGCAGCACAAGATATTATAGAAAACGTACAAACCAGTATAAGCATGTCAAAACTGTACCTCACTAGAAAAATTAAGGGTTTTTGTAAAACAGGTCACAGCAATGAAACACCGTCATTTGGTTAAGGTGCCAGCTTCCCCTATAATAGATGGATAGTCACAATACCAAAGAAGCGAGATAATCTACGATTTAGCATTCACTACCAAGCCTTAAACAGGGTGGCCACTCAATTTCTTTTTCAAAATTCCCTGACTTTTACAGGTTTTCCAGACCAAATTTTTGTTTTTCCCTGACTGATCATTTTGGCTTTATCTTTGCTTACGACAAAATTTATTATATAAATAATTTATACACTTATTGTATAATGTGATGAGAACTGCAAAAGTGTTACCTTGGTGCAGCAGTCATAATAATTTAAATCTACAGTCAGTAACCAAATTTTTACTAAATAATACTGTAATGCTGTTTGGTGAACAAAAACTTGTGTACACTATGTTATACATAAAAATGAATATGACGTAATAGAGTTTGCGATACAGTTTTATACCAAATAAATTGTGATATTCAGAGATTTCATATTTGTAAAGTATTTAATGTATCAATACATTTCTTGAGAAAACTGCACTATCACTGTGATTTGTAAGAAAAATTGCATAAAATTTTTTTTTCACTGAAGCTTGCCTTTATGAAGCTAAAAATATAATGTGAAAACATTTTAAAACACATATACGGGCATGAGAATTTAATATAAACTAAACAAATCTATTATGACTGCAAGTATATGATAAAAAAATTGTTCATTGAATATGTGTAATTTTTTTTAAATATCGTGAACATCTACTGGATACAGGCAGAGCTTATTTGTATTTTTAAATATGACTGATTCAAAAAAATTAAAATTGTTCAACTCTATATAAAATTACAAAGCAGAATGTTAACAACTTCACTTTATTCACATTAATATTAATGATAAATACTAAAATCAAGCCTTACAGCTGAAAATTATTTAAAACTTTTCACACTAATTTCTTTGTTGGAAACAGTTTCTATAATTTAAAATTCAAACTTCACACTTCAAAGGTTTTCTTAAAAAAATTTTCCATGATGTTTTAAAAATGTTTACAAATTTCCCTGACTTTTCCCTGATTTTTTCCTGACCAATAGAATTCCCTGACTTTACCAGGTTTTCCCTGTTTTCCAGAAGAGTGACCACCCTGAGGAAATTACTTACAATGTGCCCCCACCATCAGTGAACATGGCCCATACGCTATGGGACCTAGGGAAGGCACGTATATTTTTTACGCTGTATCTACAAAGCGGTTATTGGCAAATCCCTACTGCCCCTGAATCAAGAAAGTATACAGCTTTTACTATGCCAGACAGGGAGTCGCTACAGTTACAGGTAATACCATTTGGATGAAGGAATGCCCCAGTTACATTTCAAAAGTGCATGTGCTAAGAAGTACTAGTAGACTACACCAGACAGTTTTGCTTTGTGTACCTGGATGATAATATAGTTACAATCCCCTATTAACCACCTCCTTGTACGGAACCGGTACTAAAAACCATCTGTTGTGCCTGTAACGACCTCTACTGGTGCGCACTATATAGGACCTGGGCTCTGAACCTATCTGTTCAATTGTGCCATACTCCTTCAGATTGCTAATCCAATCTACCTATCCCACTTTTAAATCCTCTAGTTGTCAGACCCTATGTTGCTTCTACCTGTAGAGAAGTTTAACTATTTTCCTTTTGCTACACACTCTTATGCTAAACTTGCTGAGACAATTTGGATGGCAGCAATGGAAGTGTGGATCTTAAATGCCTATTCATGAGTAATTCACCTGGACTAAACCCATTCTCAAGTGGTGTGGTGCGATACGCCAAAAGTGCGAAGGAAATGTCATCATATTTCTTTAATAGCAGTTTGGCAACCTGATTGCTGCTTCCACTTCACCATTTGACTAATGATATGCAGTGAGGATGTAATAAGTGAGAAATTGTACAAAGAGGAGAACTCTCTGAACCTTGCCGACAGAAACTGAGTACCACTATATACTCAAACTACTTCTGGAATGCCAAACCTGCAGAACACATCTTTTAAATGTCTGATGACAATCTCATCTGCTAAAGAGGACATGGCAACAATTTCAAAGAATTTTGAGTAGTAATCTATGACAACCATGTACCACTGCTTACATTACAAAAAAATCAACTCACACTTTTTGCCAAGCTCGAGATGGAAAAGGCTCCTTCTGGTATGGCTCTCTTGGGTTATCCAGTTGCGTATCAAATTCTCCAACTTTGATGATAACCCCATCCACCACACTGATAACTTTGCTCTTTCACGGCACTTTGTGATGCCTTGGTGCCCTGAATGGATACACTGCAAACACTTAAGATACAAAGATGGAGGTATGATTAAGCGCAAACCTTTTAACAGAAACCTTTCTCAAATGTGATCTCGTGTCTGAACTGATAATAGGTATGCATTTGTTCTGGCAAGTCTCCCTGTTTAGGCCACCCTGTTGTTGCATAATGTTTGAGTTTGAAACAACCTGGATCTTTCTCTTGTTATAACGGAATATGCGACAGAAACTGATCTGTGACTGGGTACGTAGAAATGACCTGCCACTTCCTGCGTTAATTCCTCCTCTTGTTTCTTAGCCTACCAGATTACAGGACAGGGAGTCCGCAACCACTAACACTTTCCCTGGTACATACTGAACAGAAAAGTCGTATATCAATAAACGATCCTAAATCTTTGCAAATGAGGAGACAGCTTATCAAGAGGTTTGGTGTGCAAGATCTGCTGCAAAGGTTTATAATCTGTTTTAACGTGTGCACGGGTTCATAGAAATGGCACAGTCACAGTGATTTTAGATTGTGCACGTCAGCTTACGCGTTTGATAGGTGAACTTTATTCAAGTGGTCGTTTCCTACTAGAAACCATTACTGGACATGTCATCCTATGTGCCGGGATAAAGTTTATTATTGATGGGTTGGCGAGTCTGGGTCGGTCAATCGCCTTCTTATTTACTGTAGGTTGAATCACAGTGGTAATTTGGTGGAAGGTGTTAGAGGTACCTGGCTTACTAATAGAACCTACGGCCGACTGGAGGGTAGTGGTTGTCTGCTGGCTAGATGCATTGGTGCAGACAGGTGCAGTGGAGTTGAGGGCACCGCGTCGGCTAACACGATACCGTAGATTCCAGTTGGCCGCCTCCTTACTCCAAAACCTGGGGTTGGCGATTCCTAGCCGTCACTCAGTCCCGTGTACCCAAATACTCAAGACGGGGTGATACTCTGAATGCCTACGGGTTGGTGATGACATGAACAGAAAATAGTTGCACATGGGAGACGACGGTCTCTCCTGTTGCCTAATTAATGTGGAGCAGTCACATTCCACCTGCCACTCCACTGTAGGTCGGACTACTACAACCCGCTGCTTGGTATGGTAGCAAGGTGGGCAATCCTTTGCTCCTCCTTCCTCGAGCCGTGCCTTACCTTAAACTGCATAGAGTGGTACCCCTGCTGAAGGGAATGGGTTCGAGCACTACAGGAACGAGAGAAAGCCCCCTAGATTAATGTACGCCCAGTATACGCCGGTGTCTCAGAAAGTCCCCCACCTTAGCAGACGAACCAGAGACATTGTAGCCATGTGGGGCACCACTGCTTCTACTGGGTGTGAGTTCCCAACCAAGGCCAAACCATATCACCCAAGAAAATACCCCACCAGCACCTAGGTGCTCCGGTACGGATACAACTCAGATATATTGTCTCTCCAAGATTGGAAGTATTCCTCATGGTTGTGGCTCCTCTGTTTTATTCATCCAGCACCTAGGTGCTAGGGTGAGGAATCAACAGGCGGCCGTCAAATGGGTGTGTTACAAGACGAGTCTCCTGAAGGGGATCTCCAGTTGTAGCTAATTCGTAGTAAAATCCCCGATCTTTGTCGGTAGAGCACAATTCGTATTTTCCTAGCAGGCGTACTCAAGATAACTATGGAATAAAACTCGTAGCTTGGAAGAACAAATATGTGTTTATTGAAGTTGCAATAAACACAAATGACTCGTGCTAACTCCTACCAAATAGTCAGGTTGCTGGAAGAAACCTATGTAATCCAGGTGTAGGTGACCTGGTTCTAGGCTAGTCTGGAACTTTATGTAAAGACTGGTAAATTATAAAAACAAACGAGCTATCTAGTAAACGGGTTGCCTATAGGAGGCAGCTGAAGTCAAAGACCACTGCTCTACTAGCATGTTATGTTTAATGTCTGTGTTACCAATAGAAGAGCTTCTTGTAGTGGTGGTTGCAAAAGCCTTTGGTGACTGCAATGGTAGAAGTCACTGGTGGCTGCTGAAGGTGATAGACGACAATGGCTGCAGCCTCTGGAGGCTGCTGCGGCTGTTGAAATCTCTGGTAAGCGGTTGTCAAAGAGCTTGCAGACGTAGGCGGCCCCAGCACTGCAAGTGGTAGAGCGGGCGCTAAGAACTGGAAGAAGACTCTCGCGAGCCCGGCCACACACAGACTTATATAGTTAGAAGGCATGGTGTGGTGGCAGGGAAGGGCGTGTGACATCCCTTGGATGCGTGGCTGGAGTGGGAGGAAGAGCCCTCTCGTCATTTCTTTACTTTGGGCATTCTCAGTGGCGCTTGGCCATGCCCCGAAGCGTCTGACAGCTTGGTGGCACTCAGCCTGGTTGAGAGGGGAGGGGTGGGAGACGGCATGACCGCTGGTTGTGTAACCTTTAATCTCCACGTGTTCGGCCGCCTGGTAGGGTTTAGGAGGTGCGCAACTTCCGTGTACAGGTTTGCAGGATCGACTGTCATGTGGGTTGAAGTAGGAATACTTGACGTGACATGCGATGAGTTGTAATCATATTTAATAGTAGTATAAGTGGCATGTGTCAGTTTCTAAGATGACCGCAATCACCTATCAAATATTGCTGAATGTTTTCTGCTCTCCATGCCAAGGCCAAGGTTTATTTCTCTATCTGAGAGTACAATTTTTCGATAGCTGAAAGAGTACGTGCACCATACACTATCACCCTCCTGGAATTCCATGGCTACTGCATAAGGCAAACGCCTAGACTGAATGAACTTGCATCTGCACTTAAAGTTACTGGTTGACCAGGGTTGAAAAAAGCAAAGATCAGACAGTATGGTTTCAATTTTTTCAAAGGCAGAACTCTTGAGCATGTGTCCACTCAAACTTAATGTCTTTTTTCAACAGTGGAAACAAAGAGCTTAATATTCCTGATTTTCTTGGAATAAATTGCGTTGAAAAGTTGACCAAACCTAGGAACTGCTGGAGTTCACTTTTATCTGAAGGTTGTGGAAAGTTCGTGAGACCTTCGAGTTTCTTAGGATCTTTCCCAATGCTTTCTTAAGTCAGTATAAAACCTAAATACTTAATATTGTCATGCTCTGAAATGGTTGGGGCAAAAATCAAAATGTCATGTACATGAAACACAACACCTGGGATGCCCTCTAGAACTTGCGAGATCCTGTGAGAAAAGTATTCTGGTGCACAAGCAATCCCAAACGGTAGCCTTTTAAAGAAATACCCACCAAAAGGGGTGATAGAGGTAATAAGCAACTGGTTTTTGTGATCAAGTTCCATCTGGTAAAAAACCTGAGTTTGCATCCAAGCTGGAAAAATATTTGGCACCCTTAAGCTGCGCCAGTTTGGTTTCTCTACTTGTAATAGGGAAATGTGGATGTCTGATATGGTTGTTTAATTCTGAGTAGTCTCCACAGATACGCACAGCTTTAACTTTAGGAACAACTACAATAGGTGCAACCCATTCTGAGGGCTCTGTCACTTGCTCAATGATGTCCAACTGAATTAACCTGTTCAATTCTGTTTTGAGCTTGCAAATAAAGGTATAGTTACAAATCTAGGAACTAACTGTACATATGGTTTGGAGTTTTCTTTTAATATAATTGTTACCTGACCTTTCATCTTCCATAACAGTTTAGTTAAACCTGGGAACGCTAATGGTACCTCCAATTTCGTGAATGCTCCAATGTGCTTAACTTCAGAACTATCAACAACTTATAATTTTTACTGATCTCCTTGGAAGCAGACTATGCCCAAGTTTTTCAAGCACTGCCTCCCTAGTTTGGTTGTCATCAGTCCTGATATAACATACACTTCCGCTATACAGGTCTTACCTCTAGCAAGAAGCTCAAGTTCCAGACAGCCTCTTACAGACAACGCATGTCCATCTGGCCCTGAATAATTTTGTTACAGTGCTTTAAATGGGAAACCAGCTCCAGAGGTCACATTTATTACAGGAAGCACTTCACTTTCAATTCCTACAAAACTTTTATCGCCAGGCACTTGCCAAGTCGCGAAAATTGCACCACCAAGTTACTGCATTCTGTTAAAATGAATCAGAAAATTCTTTGTACGCTTATACACACACGTACCACAAGAACCGTGGCCTGAGTCTGTAGCTGAAAACCTTAAAGCAGCTGCGTTTAGGTCTTGAAAATTTACATGTTAAATTTCTTGAGGTTAAAGTCTAAATGAAGGAAAACTTTACCGGCATTGCCTTCAACCTAAGTGAGTTTAATTACAACACCCGTTTACATTACGTTTAAAAGTTTCTTCAGGATCACCACAATCACAACCTTCCGTCTGATGTCCCGAGGATCTCTGTGACCCATATCATGGCACCGGGCACCCACATCGACGAACGAGCTGACTTCTGATTGGTCCAACCCGCTCACCTGATATATTATGCCACCACAGACCTAAATAGCTGCCGACGCTGTGGCACCAATCAAACACAGAAAAACTAACTAAACACTACAGCAGAAAAATATAACCATACAACTCTGAAAAAATATTAAATGAGTGCCTCGCAATGTCAAACAGAATTAGTTCACTAGTGCAAAATAACCTACAGTAGAATCCCATTGTAGCGAGCACAGCAACTATGAGAGCACGGGTATAACGAGGTCTTTCTGAGGAACCGTCAAAAATTCGCAAAAATATTTATGAAAAATTTTTATTTTATGAGTTGAAACATGTGCGGCGAGATTGTGTGAAGCAGGCTTGTGGCAGGACTTGTGACCATGTGAAAAGCACTTTTGTTATCTGTCTGCCATAACTCCACTCCCTCTCCTCACCCCGCCACCTCGTTTCCCTAAGTACCTTGTGCCGCTTTCATGTGTCACATTCTTCCGCCTTGCCTCCTAAACACCCTCTCTTTTCTTTCAAATCCAGCGCATTGTTCTATAAATAAAATCTCACCCTTTCTACCTTGACACTGTTTTCATGGACCAGTTATGCTTTTCCGTACTCGTTCACGGTCATTGTGCTGTCAACTGTGTTTGGTTTCTAACAACTTGGCGTATGTGGGTCGAACGTCATTGTTAAATGAAAAAAAAATTTCATTTAAACATAACAGTCCAAGCGATTGCTGGAATCGAATACAACTACATATCAACAGATTTTCGCAAGGTTTTTGTCCATACTGTGGCATACCAATTAAAAATAGGGACATAACCACTACTACATTTTATCGATGTGCTATAACAAACTTAATTTTAATCCATTTTATAAAGTTTTCTTGAATTTTTGCTTGTTTTGAGAAAGTCTCGCACCATGCAGGTTTTCTTAGTTAAAAATGTATAATTTTTCAGTGACTACCATATTTACTGGCATAGTTCTCGCACTGGCATAATTCACGTCCCCGTTTTTATGATGCAGAATAAGGGGGAAAAAACTTTTCCTTTCATATTTCAGGCAGCATGTTTCAACGAGGTATGTAATGCTAATGGGCCCATGCAGTGCGGATTGTTTGGCTGAGCCAAGTCGTTGACACTTCAAAGTCACTGGTCTTGTTATCGATTTCTGGCTGCCGCACCCGCGCTGCAAACATAAAAACAAAATCAGTTACAGAGTTTATTTGTACGCGGGTGGTTTTTTTAATGCGAAGGGCATAGTTAACAATTATATTAATTTTTGTTTAGTATGAATGCATACTGGGTAAATATGCCAGTCAAACTGCTGCATTTGAACTTCAGGTATTGCGTATGCAGAAGAACACGGCAATAGAGAAGCAGGTTGAAATTTCACTATTTCTTAGTTTAACGTGCATGTCATATTTTTCCAATACCAGGCCGCTGTAACGAAGTGAACTGGACCAGTAATGATGGCAGTGGTGGGCAGCGCGCCCACCAGAATAATCGTGTAGTGACCGACCAACCGACCGACAGCTGCCCTGCCCGAGGATCTAGGGCCGAGCAACAGCGGCAAGTTGCCCGCCCAGCCACGCTGCAGAGGATCTAGGCGCTCACCCAGCTACGTGCACACTGCAATGTTTTCGCTGCTAGCCCCAGCACACAAGCGATTTAATTTTGAATATGCATCTTCATATCTATTATCAATAAATAAAGTGCTGTGTTTTATAAAAACGTATACCTCACAGTTGGCGAGGGATTACTTACAGTAGACCCCATTTAAATTTTACATGAACTTGTCTTGGTGATTCCTTGCATAATTCACGCACCCTAATTTTTGCACTAAAATCCTGTAAAATAGGTGCAAGAATTATGCCAGTAAATACGGATATTTGGTCTGAGGTGGTCATGTGGAGCTGTGATGGCCGAATTATCACTTACACGGCAGTGCTTCGCGGCCGAGTAAGCGACAGCGGGAAATGCTGCATAGGCTGGGCAACTGATTGTGGGACAATGCTGCATTGGCCGAGCAACTGATTGCAAGCTGAGGGCCTATACCTACATGGCGCGGTCAGATTTTTGGCTCATTTTCACGCAATCAGTTGATGCGTGTCCAATTAGCTAAGGCTGGATCACAGTCGTGTGGCTTTGATTGCACTTCGGGTCAGTTGTACTTACTGTTGTTTGCAGTTAGATATGGCAGATGGGAATGTAGCCTTGTGTGAGGGAATAAAGTTCTCGACATTACGATTAACGAGTCCCTTAGATTGGTCTGCCATATTACTAGTAGCATGGGTAGTTATCATAGGTGACTGGCATGAGGTGCTAGCAGTAGCAGACTTACTGATGGCTTGAGTACGAGGACTAGCTGGATACAGTTGGTTGAGTCGATTGTTCTCAGCTCGGGCAGCAGCGAGAGCCCTAGGTGTGGCAACACAAAAACTACTGTTCCACCTTGTAGCTGCTGAGCTACAGAAGTTGGCGTTCAATATGCCAAGGCATTTCTCGGTCTGTTTAATTAACCCAACCAAAATGGGGTGGCAGGCCGGATGCGTGCGAAGAGGTGATGATGAGAAAGTAGCAGGATCACCTGCTGTAGACATAGGTTGTTCTAGTGATCTGGTCAAAGCGGCACAATCTCGTTTGGCTCGTTGGCTAGCTGTAAGGAGAACTGAACCAGCCGGCTGATTGGCAGCAAGGCAAGCAACTCTTTGCTCCTCCCTCCTTGCACCGTGTCTCACCTTAAATGGCATAGAGAGGATTTGACTGATGAGAACCATGGACATGGGTAATCCTAGAATAGTGTTGCCCAGTACCAGTTTGGTAGCATGAGCCCGGTGCTTCAGAAGGCCCCCCACCTTAGCGGGCGAGCCAGAAGCGTTGAAGTAGGTAGCCAGGTGTAGTAAACACAGTGACCCATGCTCTCCTACCAAGAAGACTGGTGGCTGGAAGTAAACCTACGGTAGCCAGATGTAGACGACCTGGTCCGAGGCTAGTTGGAGGAAGTGAAATTAAAACTGTCAAGGTTTGTTTAATAAAAATCTCACTCTAACCGGGGTGTCTGTAAGAGACAAAGAAGTTAATGTGTGGTATGTATTTAGTAGCTACAGAAAGCTTCTGGAAGCTATTGGTGATTGGCATTGCTGGAGGATCTGGTTGCAGGTGCTGCAGAGCTCTGACGACGACGTCAAGGTAGGCAGCCTCTGGTGGCTGCTGAAGAATGTTCAGCAGTTGATGGCAGCCTCTGGAAGGGCTGCTGAAGATCTAACAGTAGTTACAGGCCCCCAGTACTAGAAGTGTTGGAGTGAGCACGAAGACTGGCAGGAACAACTGGCAAGGCCCGCTGCGCATGGACTTATATAGTCAGGGTAGTACGTGTCGCGGCGGCAACGGAGGGGGGGGGGGGGTGTGACGGTCCTCTGCTGCAAGGCCGGAGTGGGGGATAGAACCCTCTGGTCATCTCTCGGCCTTCGCGTAACTTCGGTGGCGCTCGGGCATGCGTCAAGGCGACTAGCGGCTTGTTGGCTCTCAGAGCAGGGGGAGGGGGGGGGGGGGGGTGATGCGCCGCTGTCTTGCACAACCCCTCGTATCCACGTGTCTGGCTGCCCTCCAGGATTGTGGCAGGCTGTCACTTCTGTGTATGGGTTGGTGCAGGGTTTGAATCTCACGTGTGTAGTAGTATACAAGGTTGCAGTGAGATGAGTCGTAATCGTTGGTATAAGCAGCACATGTCACAGTTACCTTATAACAGGATATTTTTACATTATGGTGGTTTGAACACATTTTATAAGCAATTTTAGGGTGATTTTTAAGTAGTATGCCCTACTGGGGATCATTATCTGTCTAATTCGGGAACAGCGAGGGCATTCTTATAGCGAGGATCGAACATGGAATCGTGACATCTCACTATAACGGGACTCTACTGTATATTACCCTTTACAAAAATTAGATTTGACAATTCCCCTTTTGTTTTTTAATCCAATATAAGACTACAGGCATAACCATTTGTATAAAAAGTGCTTTTAAAAATAATTACCATTAATTTTTGGAAAAGAAAAAATTAAAATTAACCCAGTGACCTTAGTGACCTGCAATGTTACAACCTTCTCAAGATAAAAACCTTGTTTTGGGAAACCATAAAATTAATTTAATTGAAAAAGTTAAAACAATAACAACCCTTTTAATAATGAGTACTATTTTCTCCCATAATCATCGCAAAGATTGTGTACATGATAACATGCATCCCACAACCGTCAGCTAACACAATACTTTGCAAATGAGGGCATTTACTGTTTACATGCTGTGTACATTTGTCACAATGTCTGTCTAAATTTACTGAAGTTACATGAAATGCAGCGGAGGCGGTGGCAACAGTGGCAGCAGCAGCGGTGGCAGCGATAATACAAGCACAACAGCACTACAAGAGAAATGGGCCATTATGCCTCAAGAGCTCATAGACAGTGCACATCCTACATCACAGTCAGGGGTAATCATATCCCCTACTTAAGATTGCATATTTCTAGCCTGCGGCTTATCACATGGACATTCCTGTCTTCTGCCCTGCTATGCTCAGAACACACTTTTGAATAAAGGTCTATGGAATCCTTTGGATTCCTTTCTTGGTCAGTGTTCTTAACCTTTCTCATACTTTTACATCTCAACGATGTTATGATATGCATTTTACCTATTTGAAACACTGCTGCATTATTTTACATGTGAGAATCTGTCCCATCCTTAATTTTTTCACCAGAGCATATATTTTTAGTTAATTTACCTATACTGTATACAAAAATGTTAACTACAATTGTTAATTTTACTGAGAAGGAATATATTTAATAAAAGTTCATTTCAGTATACACAAGAAAACTCAGATGATGTCCATGCAAGCTGTGGGTCATTAGGTAGGTAAGGCTTAATGTCTCGTTGACAGCAAGGTCACTAGACACTTCAAGTTCAGACATGTAGGAACGGCAAATGTATTGGACATGGTCTGTATTAAGGTCTATTCCAGCATTCGTCTGGAGTTATTTATGAAATCGAGGGAAACTGAAATCACGATAGGTGGACCAGGCATTGAACCAGAGTCCTCCAAAACGTGAATCCAATAGGTTACACTGCACCACCTTGCTCGATTGCCAGAGATAAAGGATTATTTACATACAGTTTAACATGTGACTTACTTGCAACACTTTGGTGAAAACACTAGCATCGGCCAGTGACTGAGCGTGCCGAGGCGTGTGCTTCCCAATGTGACCTAGAGTCCAAACTGCAGCTGCCAGGATATGATCCTCTGTGTCCTTGTCAAGCAGCAGTGAAAGATCTGTCCCACACTACAAAGGAAATCAAATTATCGACCATGTCACTGTCTACACCTTCATGACAATGTCTAATAAATTATATTTGCCTCACAAAACAATTTAAAAGTCTTAACATATTTAAAATAAATTGAAAATTTTTTGTAAATTTATTACCACTGCCAAAGCTTCTAATATTAATTTATTTTTGGAAAAATGTACTACTGTCAACAGAAACACTTTCATTACAAATTAAATGTTAATGGATTAATACATCTGCTATTTATACAGAAAACCTAATTTTTATGTAATTTATAAAATAACACAAAATTAATTTTTAAAACTAATTTAGATGAGTCAAGTTAACAACAAGAAATAATGCAATATGATTCCCTAATGGAAATGTGTGTTCCCGTGACTGGTAAATATTTACCTGTGATTCAATAATGGCAACAGCTAACTGGCCAGAGTGAGCAGCCATGTAGCCGAGGGACATGATCCCGTACATCTGTACATCACTTCTCATTCCTCCTATTGACTGGACAAGAGCTCCGATGGCACCCATGTTGACAAGGAATTCACACAACTGATGTGAAAAAGAATACCACTTTAAGTTAACAATTCACATTTTATAAATTATTCAAAACTATAAACTTTATATTTTGTTTCTTTAAGGCCAAAGGAAATAACATTTAAATTATTTAACTCTATTTAACGTTTTGATTACTTAACATGTTAGTTAAGGTTGCAAGTAGGCCAGTAGGCTACCAAAATATATACAAAAAAGACAGGAATTACAGTACTCACAGTGTAGTACTTGTCAACAGGCACTCGCACATAAAGAAGGACGAGATATTTTCCATGCGGTTGTGCGATTACAACATTTCGTTGGCTACGCCAGTTTCATCAGGTGAAGAGTTGTAGGAAACTGCAGTATGGTGGAAGAGCACTGTTGGTAGTAAACCAAGCAGTCGGGTGGCAACTAGGGTGGGACGGGAAAATTTAAAAATTGCTGGTATAGCTGATGAGTGTGGTTTGGAGCTGTGATAATCTTATGTTGAAGCCTCTATTTTGTTATGAATTGGTGAGCTCATTTCCAAGTGTCTTGAGTTCTGAGCTATTGCTTCAAGGTGGTAGGGCTCTCACAACTCTGATACTGTAGCTGTATTGCTATAGTTGGGATTACGGTTGCCAGATGCAAGAAATAAGAAGTTTGAATCTTGATGGTTGCCTGGAGGCTCAGGTCACAATCTGGGTTAGTTACGCATATTCCAAGTTATGGGGTCAAGGGGAAGTGTGCTGTGGTTAAGGCAGCTAGGAAGTTGGTATCAGTAAAGTTCTAGTTCCATAACTACAGTACGGAGTTGTCATTTTGACATCCCTGTATCCTGCATGCTACACCAAAAAGCATACAAAGCATAAACTTAACAGCTTATGTGAAGGAAACCAATGACAGTATCACATTTGACCTAGAGTGGAGGTGGGTGTAACTCCATAAAGAACGGCTATGTGTCCAGATTTGCCGGTGACCCCTTCAGACATGGGCACAAGCCAGGTCTCTCCCTCATCCGCTCATAGGGAACTCTCTTGGACACTGGGGTTGGCATAAGACTACCCAGGAGTGGAATGCCAATATAGCCAGAACAAGATCCCCTCAAGGAATTTGAGTAGCAGGACTCCTTGTTTATAGTATATATATCCCCGGAGCCACTTACTGAATATCACCAGCTATCCAGAGATCCAACTGACCTGAGACGACAGGATAAAAAGAGGAAAAAATGACCCAAAGTAACATGTCCTGGTATGTTCCCTAGCAACAAGTTTTCAGAAAATGTTGAGCTAATGAGATTCATACCAAAAGTTGTTACATTGCCAGCCTCCTGGCCAGCAGTGTAGAAAGAAACAGGATCGCAGAGACAATGAAGTTAGCTTCAACTTTTGCAGCCTGCGTGCCAGCTGGGACAAAATACACACACGAAAAACTGTTGCAATAATTACCTGTTCACTGGGTGATAATTAAATGTTTTCAAAGATGTTATAAATTTTGAAGAAGTGGCAGAAAAAAGAAATTTAGTTGATTTTTCAAAGTTCATTAATTTTTTCTTTGTTCACATCACACTTATTACAAGAAGCACTTAACTTTGATTCACGGTTAACTTTCATCGCGTGGCACTTGCCAAGTCACGAAAATTATACCACCAAGTTACTGCATTAATTTAAACTGAGTAATGAAACTTATGTCCGGTCATGCACACACATACCGTATGAGCTAAGGCACGAGTCCATAGTTAGAAGGCCTTGTTACTGTCTCGCATAGATCTTAAAAATTTTCTTGTTGATCTAAATTTCTTGAGGTTAAAAGTCCAAATGAAAGAAAAACTTTCTTGGTGTTGTCGTTGACCTATGGAAGTGAAATTTCACCACTCACTTACCTTACATTAAAAAAATTTTACGCACAACCACAACCTTCCCGTCTGATGTCCCGACTATTTCTGTTACCCACATCATGGCGCTGGGCACCCACATCAATGGGCCCAGCCCACTCGCGTGATGTATCGGGCCACTGCAGACCTAATTACCTGCCGCCGCCATGGTACCACCCTGACATTTTTTCCTACACGCACAGCAGAAAAAATACCATTATACAACCCCAAATTAATATAAAATGAGTGCCTCACGATACCAAACAGACTAGTACAAAATAACCAATTTTTACCATTTCCAAAATTATATTTGACAATTCACCGTTTTTTCTAAATCCTATACAAACAAATATATCATTTGAAAAAAAAAAATTATTTAAAAATAATTACTCTGATATTTGGGAAAAAAAGAACAAAATAAAAACTAACCCAGTCTCCCACTACCAGTGAAAACTTTTTGTCAGACACTAAATACTGTACTAGTTGTATTTGCCAATTAGGAAGAATTAGGATATGTATTTGAAACAACAGCACAAGTGTGCTTCTGCACATTTCTGGTGTTCATAAATAATTTTTTCTCCATGAAAGTGGACTGAACTGATAAAAGCTGATGTATATGACGTTAGTACACAATCATAAATAAGGTAAAATATTATGACTTCATAACATACTGCAGAGATGGCATATAAAGCTTGCCATTTCATCATGTGTGCACTAGGTCAAGTCTACACCATCTACATGACTAATGTAATGCACTGACAATATTCTCATTTAGTCTATATTAAGATGCAAACATCCCCCACACATTAAATTGTTTTTCATTATTAAAGAATGAAGTACATTAATAATGTGCCAGAGCACATTCTTACTGTTGTTCCAAGCATTCCGTGCTGTGAGTTATCTGGAACAATGGATGTTAGCAGGTAAGTAAAGTACCAACTTTCAGAGACAAAAAAGGCAAGACATGATCACACTGGAGCTCACCTCTAGACTGTGTTTAGCAACCTCAGAAACCAGGATGGATGCATTCTTGGCAACTGCTTCATCTGGGTGTGCAAGGTGCTTCAGAACATCAGGGAACACTTCAGCCTCAACAACAATCTCTGCAAGTTCCACTGAGTGCTTCGCAATATTCCCCAGGGCTGCAAAAATTTGCCTCTGGAACAAATGCCTTAATATTAACTTAAAACTGTTTCTGTTGACAACAAAAAAGACAGCAATCAACTCCATTCAAAAGTAACATACTCAACTGGAAAAGTGACCTACCTTTATGGTGTAGATGACTGGAACACCAACTTCTAGTGCAAGATGTTCTGGGTTTTAAGTCAGGATGGATGTGTATGTTAGAGTGTAAATTTAGTTTTAGTATAATATTTTAACAGTATCCTTATTAACCTACTTTTAAAAATACCAGAGCAACAATTAATAATGATGGTTATTGAGATAGATGATAATGACATGTTGGATAATGACTGATGATTGATGATATAGAACCACAATTTTTGATATACAGTATGTTGCAAAATTGTATGTCAATAATTCAGGGGAACATTCCTCACATCTGGAGGATGAAAAAATGTTATATGAACATAGGTCTGCAAACGTTTCATTTCTTTACTACAGCTCATAATACATAAGGTACAATGTATGGCCCATAGGCTGGATCATGTTACTGTGGAATGCCATTGCAGCGTTCGTTTGGATGACACACAACACCTTACACCCAGACACTAAACCTAGAACAGTAGGAACCATACAGAAATTAGTTACACATGTGTGAAAGCTTATCATTAGCACTAAAGGAAATGCTCAAAATGCTCTCCATCAGAAGCAACACATGCATCAACCCAACATTGCATGAGCTCCCTGATGCACTGATGAATCCCTGGGGTATTCCTGATTGTTTCGCAGCCCACCACAATACGGATATGAAGGGTGTCCACATTGTCAACTCTTGTTGCATACACAAGTGCCTTTAAATGTCCCCACACATAAAAGTCTAGTGGATTCAAATCAGGGCCCTTCGGGGGCTGGTATGGGGCTGCCAATTACAGCTGTAATGAGATAAAATAGTAACATGATCCAGCCCACAGGCCATACACTGTACGTTATGTAATACGAGCTGTAGTAAAGAAACAAAGCGTTGGCAGACATATGTTCACATAACATTTTTTCATCCTCCGGATATGAGAAATGTCCTACCAAAGTTTTGACATGCAATTTTGCAACATTCTGTATCTACTAAACAGTTTATTTTAATGTGATAGTTAGGCATATATTGTAAGTATTAACATAAACGTTTTACTCATTATTATAGTAATAGTAATTATTGAATTTTTGTTTCTTTTTAACATTCAACAGTTCTTTTTAAAAACTTGGAAACTGTTTAAGCAGTGGAACAGTATGATTCATTTATTTTGTTGAATTCACTTTACTTCAGAAATGTTTGTGCAAGTTGACTTTCACTTACAAAAATAATTTGACTGCAGGTATGAATGAATTCCCAACTGCTAACTCACACTGCAGGTAGAGGATCTGTGGAAGTCCAATCTATACACCAACCTAGACTATTTTCATTACCATTTATTTTTATTTATCCTAACTCACCATGAGCTAAAACTTTTTTTTTGTTTGTGCGTGCACATGTGCACGCACAAACTGTCTGTCTCTTCCACTAGTAAAACCAACAATTGATGGTTGCGACCGAGTCTTTACTGTTATGTACTGGTTCACTTGTTCAACGCTTATGCAGCAATTTACCACTGCCTACTGGTTAAAAGTTTATCTGCAGAA
Source organism: Dryococelus australis (assembly GCA_029891345.1). NCBI lineage: Eukaryota > Metazoa > Arthropoda > Insecta > Phasmatodea > Phasmatidae > Dryococelus > Dryococelus australis. The sequence continues at coordinate 83,072,562 of CM056999.1, read as the reverse complement.
ATCTACGGCTAATACGAAACAGAGTTTATTGGAGCACTTCACTTATGGGTGCTGGGTGCGGTTCTTTGGGGATCAGCCACTCTTCCTCAGCACCACATGAACCTTGTAGTAGACCTCCATGGTGATTCCTTATACCAGCCAGGCTGGGGAGTGCTGCAGCAGGCATGCACAGGCTGCTCTATTCGCACCTGGATGGCAGGTGTGGGGTTCTTGTCCCTGACAGTGGCCAGCTGGTGACCACCAGGCACCAGGGAACAATCATTGGCCCTCTTCTCCTGGAGGGGCGGCTGCTGGGCGGCCAGTAGAGGAGAGGCTTAAGGTGGCCTGAAGCCTCTCCGGCTGGCTGCTGGGCTCATCCTCTCGTCCCGGGAGTTGATCAGCTGGGCTGGCCTTGGAGCCTCTGGACACTAAGATCTGAGGAGTGGCCCCCATCATCTAGGCTGGATGCGGCTGGGGGTGCAAGCTGAGGCGGGGCCTCCAGAGTGGCGTCAACCTCTTCGGCACCTCTGCTGGGCTCCTTCCTCTTGGAAGAAGTTGGCTGGGCATGGGTGCCGGCGTCGTCCAACATCGGACCTGGGGTGGGCATCGGAGGCAGAGGGTCTTCAGGCTCCTCTGCCCCCTTGGCACAGCTGGCGTGTTCCTCTGGTTGGGAGGTGGTGTGTTTGCTAGGGCTACTGTCTCATCCAGTGTCGCAGTCTGCAGGCTGACTGAGCCCTCTGGAGCCAGTGTGCTTCGGGTGGCCAATCGAAGTAGAGGCTCTTGATGCTCCTCTATCTCGTCCACCCGAGGTGCTTCCTCTCATTCCTGGATTGAACTCTGGGCCTTTAGATGACGGCAGGACTCTCAGTCCACGGAGCTGCGCCACGATCTCTGTCGTTGCCGGTGATATCTGAGCAAGTCAGGCGGCGGCATGACGCAAGAAGCTGCTGGGCGTCAAGAACAGAGTTCTCACCGATGCTGTACCTCAATGCACGGGAAACTCAACCTGCACTGGTGTGGCTTGACGGCTCACCGGATGGGGCTTATAGTTGTCCTCCTGTCTCTGCGATAGAGGCGGCTTGGTGGCTGCAGGTATGGGGTCTGGGTCATCTTCTTGCTCTTCCTGGTCATCGACCTCAGACCCCTGCATTTGGGATTCGTGTTGGGGAGCTTCTCTTGGGAAAGGACGTATCTGCCCCCTTGTTGCTTACGTCATCTTTGACTCAGTAGACATTTTCCTGCCTGTCTATTTTATACGGACCTTCCCATTTCTCGGCCAGTCCGGCACTGAACTGGCAGCCCTTACTCTGGAGGTGATTCCAGAGGACAATGACTTCGCCCACATTGAAACTACGTACCCTGGTGCGGGGCTGCTGGTACTTCTTTTCTATACAACGAGCCTGGGCTTCTCGAGCTTGGTCCATCTGGGCTAAAGCTGCCAAGTGCACTCTTCAGGTTGGGATGACTCACTGGGTTGTTGTTCCCATTGCCAGTCTCCTGGATGGTGGAGTGTTTGGCCCAGGATGAACTGGTTAGGGCTGACGTTGATGGCCTCGTTAATCCTTCTGCAGAGGGAGAATAGGATTGTCGGGATGTGTTGGTCTCAGTGGTAATGGTCATTACCCACACTGAGTTGGAGGCTCTTCTTGAGTTCCTGGTTTCTCCGCTCAGTGGGGCTAGCTTGGGGGTAGTATGGGGTGGTCGTCCAGGTCTCAACTTCTCACATGTTGCATGCCTTCTGCCAGCGCTGGCTGGTGAATTGAGTGCCGTTGTCGGTTAGTATGTTAGGGTACCCCCAGTGGAGTAAGATCAATATCTCAAACTTACGTATGATATTGACAGAATCTTGACTGGGGAGTGGAAAGACCTCTAACCAACATGAGAAGAGGTCAGTCACCACCATTAAGTAATGGTTGTCTGGGTGCTTCTGGGGTAGGGCCCCATCAGGTGGCTGCTATATGCATCCAGGCAGTGTATGGTCAACGGGGCTTCAGGGTTGGTAGGGGCACGGGGTAGGCCTTGCTTCGGCAGCACGCCTCACAGCTATGACGTACTGCTGGATATCACAGCTCATCCGTCCCATATGTAGAAAGTTCCTAAGTCTCACAGGGTCTCTTTGACCCCAGGGTGTCCAGCTTGCGGGTCATCGTGAAATGGCAGCAGAGGTCCACCCGCAGGTCCTTTGGTTCAAGATCTGCCAGTCTGCCCTAGGTAGTCCACTCCGGGATCAAATAACATTGTCTTGGAGTTGGAAGCATTGAGGGTTTTTCTGGAGAAGTCTCTGGATGTCTGGCTCCTGTTGCTGGTAGTAGATAATGTGGTATTTACTTAGCTGGAGTTGCAACAGTTGGATGTGTTCCTCGGGGCTGCAGTCAGGAACCAGAGGTAAGGCCATTCTCGCCCATTCCTTCTCTTCCTTATCTTCTCATTCCTCCTCTTTCTTATCTTCCCTGTCAAGGTCTGAGTGACGTGACAGGACATCTGGCAAGTCATTCGTTTTCCCCGGGCAGCACTGAACTTCAAAGTCGAATTCGGTGAGGAACACCTCCCACCGCCCAAGCTTGGCCTTAGAATTCAGTGACTCTCAGAGCCACTGCAGTGCTTTACTATCAGTGTGAAGGATGAATTTCTTGCCTTCCAAGTGGTAGCAATATTTTCGTATTGCCCATATGACAGTTACGCATTCTTGTTCAATTATATGATATTGATGTTCCGTGGCATTTAAGTGGATGCTGGCATATGCAATTAGTTGCGGAAGGCCCTCAGCATCTTCGTGGTACAAGATGGTTCCAAGGCCATTCTGACAGGCATCTGTCTGGAGTATCGGTGGGCTGTCTCCCTGTGGGCGGTGCAAACAGCATAATGTTACTGAAGTTTTCCTTGAGGCTCCGAAAAGTGTGGCGTTGTTCGGGTCCCCACTTCCAACTGGCTTCTTTCTCCAGGAGCGGGTGAAGGGGTACCATTTGGCTGGCAATGTCAGGCACAAAGTCACACAGCCAGTTGCATAATCCCAGAAAATGATGCAACTACCTCTTTGTGACGGGATCTTCGGCTTCTTCAGTAGCACATATTAATGAAGATTGGGGGTAGTTTCCTTTGAGTGCCACAACGTGCTCCAAATAGTCAATCAACATCTTGCCGAAGTGACTTTTTGACAGTTTGCTGGTTAGACCATGTAGTTTCAAGTGCTCCAGGACTCACTGGAGGTGCCCGCAGTACTCTTCCCAGGTCTTGGAATATACTATCATGTTGTCCAGATATGCAAAACAGAATTGCCCGATGTAGCTGGTAAGTACTTCGGCTGACATGAGCCTCTGAAATGTGGCAGGTACATTTTTCAGACCAAAAGGCATAACTCTGAATTGAAGGATTTCACCCTCGGGGGTGGTAAACACCATGTATTCGGGGCTGTCTGGGTGGGCAGCTATCTGCCAGTACCCAGATTACATGTCTAGGGTACTGAAGATTTTGGCCTCCCCTATATCTTTTAGCATGTGCACTAGGTTTATTGCGGGTGGTGCAATGGGATGAGTGACATCATTCAAGTCCTTATAGTTCACACAGAAACGCAGCTGGCCACCTTTCTTCGGTACCAGGACCACTAGCAAATTATACTGAGAATCAGATGGCTCTACTATTCCCTGTTTCTTCATTTCTTGCACCTGCTTCATTACCAAATGTTGCCTCCTGGCAGACACTCAATATGGGCAGTTGAGTATGGGGGCTTCGGTGGTGATCCAGATCTCATGTTGAATGCTCCAGGTTTGGCACAATTGCCCTACTTGTCTAAGATATGTTTTAACTGGGCAAATTCAAGCTCTTCCAGTTGGAGACTTATATCTTCTGGGTTAATGGGTGGTGGGGTGATCACTGTGGGACTATGCTCCCAGTTTACAGTGACCCTAATATTGTCTCCTAGGAATACTCTCCCTTACCCGTGACCTAGGATGCATTGCTGTTGGCGTAACCAAAGGAGGGCTAAAATCACAGCTTCTGTAATGTCTGGCAAGACTACAAATTCTACTGGGTTGGAGTGTTTGTAAAGGTTTACGACGAGCATGATACATCACTCTACTCTAAGGGTAGCATCATGTTTGGACCATTCACACTACTTGTTTTTGTAGTCAAAGTGATGCCCTTTGTTGTGGGGTCAGAACATCACTCTGTACAAAGTTGCCCGTCATGGCATAGTCTAATAGCGGAAGTATTTTTTTTCCAATAATTTCTACTTCTATATGTGGTGCTTCTGGGGGTTCACTTTCTTCCTTTAATCTTTCGAGGATTGGCTTTTCGTTCCTGGTGGTGGCGGCCCACTTCTCACCCCGGTTACGGTGTTTCCCACCTGGCTAGTTTTCTTGTTATCCTGTTACCATGGAGGGGGCTGGTACCCATGATGTGTCTCTCTCCGCTGCCTGCCCCTGGCCTGCCTGACAGGGCAGTCCCAGTTCAAATGCATTTCTGGCCAGAACCAGCACTTAAGTAGGAGAGGGGTATGGGTGGAGGAGGTTGTAGCACAGGCTTGTTTCCTTTTCGGGTTCAGCTGTCCTACTAACCTGGGATTCGTCGAGCACCGCCTGTGCTTTAAAATACCTTTCAGATTCTCTGGCTGATTCTACTAATTCTACTATTCCCTGTTTCTTAATTTCTTGTACCTGCTTCATTATCAAATGTTGCCTCCTGGCAGACACTCAATATGGGCGGTTGAGTACGGGGGCTACGGTGGTGATCCAGATCTCATGTTGAATGCTCCAGGTTTGGCACAATTGCCCTACTTGTCTACGATATGTTTTAACTGGGCAAAAATGTGTCTGACTCCAACTTGAATGACATCGCAGAGTGTGTGCTTTGTGCTTGCAAATGATGCATGGGACATTCGGCCGATATCCACACCAATGTCAGTTTTCTTCAAGGGTTACGATCGCTGAAAACGTTGTTCTTAATTTCCAAGAACGAGAGAGACGAATTGCATGAGTATTTTGCACGACTGCAGACACAAAACCAGAAGGTGAAGTCGGCGGGTTGGAGTTTTACGGACAAACATATTGCAGGCCTAATACTTCTTGGTCTACCATGGGACAGGTACGGATCGTTGGTGGAAAAATTAGGAAAGCAACCTAACCTTTCCATCAAGCTGGTGAAGACAAGAATGTTGGAAGAAGGGAATGAAGACAGAGATGAAAATCTGTTGCACTTGTGACCGAAAAGAGTGGCTATCAGGAAGAGCTTAGCATCCCAGCGGCCGCGACAGAGAAAGGGGTCAGCAAGGCTACAAAAATCATGAAAGGAAGTTTAACCCTGCAGAGAAGAAACTGAGAAACCCGGACAATCAGGAAATGGAAAATGACTAGAAGTGTTATCGTTGTGATGAGTGGGGCCATGTTGCCAAATTTTGTACCACGGTTAAGTGCATTCGCTGCAGAGAAAATGGGCATTGGGCAAACGATTGTGAAAAGGAAAGGCAACAAAATCCAAAAGTTTCTCAGGCAAAGGGTATAGAAGGACAGTTAAGGCACAAAATGTTAGTAAATGCTTGTGGTCTAGTTTCACCCAGGAAAGATGTTATAGGATGGGCTGTGGACTCAGCCGTCACAGATCATATCTGCAACAGAAGAGAACTGTTTTCGGAATTGAGATTATGTTACGGCGAAATAACAATGGGCACAATCATGGCTGAAGTCAGAGGGTGTGGCAGTATCCAAATTAAGGTCACAGATGAGTGCGGGGGGATGGATGCAAACTGGGTCAGATGTGTTGTATGTACCGGATTTTAACTTCAACTTGCTTTCCATAAGCAAAATGGTGGAAAAAGGTGTTCACATGTAAATTAATACAAAGGGAGCCTTTGGATGTGATGAGGATGAAGTCCTTTTCAAGGCCCCTATCTTTAATGGCCTATATATCTTGCATGCAGAAGGGAGATCAACGTGTATCATAAATGTCGCCAACTCTGAGAATACATGCGAGGTTAGGGATGGTATGGCCCTTAGAAGCATGGCAGTATGGTAGTGAAGGCTTGGCCACCTAAATGAACAGTACATCAGAAAGATCTCAGGGCTGACTGTTGAAGGTAAGGCACTTGAAGCGTGCAATGTTTGTATGAAGGGCAAAATGACTAAGGTTGGTTTTCCTAAGAGGAGCAATAGGAAGTCTAGGCAGCCATTGGAGTTGATTCACTCCGACTCAGTATTTTTTGACCTTCATTGATGATTATTCTAAACATCTAACCGTGAAATTTTTGGTAAGCAAAAGTGATGTTTTTGCCGCCTTTAAGGCATATCAGAGCGAGGTAGAAATGCTTTATGGCACCAAAATAAAGGCACTTCAGACAGATGGCAGGGGTGAATATTGCAGTAAGGATTTTGAATTGTACTTGAAGCAATCTGGCATAGTACACAGAACAGTTGTAGAATCAGCACAGCAAAATGGAATCACAGAGCGGGCTAACAGGACTATTGCCGACTCAGTCAGGTGTATGCTGGTAGAGTCAGGTTTGCCAAAGGGTTTCTGGGCAGAGACAGCAAACACTGTACCTCATTTGAGAAATCTAAGTCCTTCATGTGCCACCAATTTTAAAATTCCCATGGAACTATGGAAGGGTGAGAAGGTCAGAACTAATATATATTTGATTCCTTAAGGGTATTTGGATGTAGAGTAGAACCTGGATGCACGTCAGTGGCAAGGACAAATTTGACTGCAGAGGAGTTGAAAGTGTTTTTACTGGCTACGAAGGTAGCGTCAAGGGATGCAGATTATGGAATATTGAAGCAAGGAAGGTCAAGATTGCACACGATATTGTTTTTGAGGGGGGTAAATTTCCATGTCACATGTATGAGAAATCCCATGCGAGAGCCATTGTTGAGCTAGAGGACATTTTTCCGGAAGATGTAGGTCTATTACAGACCGATGAAGCCCCAGTAAGCGAACGAGTAGATGATGTTTTTCAAACTAGGTCAGATGAAGGAAACCCCTGTGAAGTTTCATCTGAGGATGATGAACCGTTCTTAGGATGGGAAGCGAGAACAGCAAATCTACCTAGAAGATCTGCTAGGCTGTAGGCACAAAGTCAAAAGGTTCCTATCTGCCCATATGGATGTATGACCATAATGAGGAAAGACTGTCCTCATGAACCCAAGAACATTCAGGAAGCAATAAATAGTGATGAGGCAGAGATGTGGAAATGCACCATGGATGAGGAGATTAGGAACCTATTGGATAAAAACACACATGAAATCATGGACACCCTGAGGGGAAGAATGTTTTGGGGTGCAAATGGGTGCTGAAGCTGAAAACTAGCTCATATGGCACCATTTCCAGGTACAAAGCTAGGTTAGTGACTTGTGGGTTTTCACAAATTCCAGGCACTGACTATAATGAGACTTACGCTCCAGTTGTAAAGAAAAAAAAACATTTGTGCAGCTGGTTTGGGTAAGGGAGTATCTGTATGTATTAGCAGCATACCTGAATGGAGTGCTCAATGAAGAAATTTACATGGAGCAACTCCCAATGTATCAACAGGGTGAAAACAGTCAGGTGTGCAAATTGGTAAAGAGCATCTACGGATTGAAGCAGAGTGGGTAAGGAGTTTCGGATTTAAGAAACTGAAAAAGGACCCATGTGTATACATGGACGATAGTAAGAAACTGGTCGTTTTCGCGTATGCTGATGACCTAGGCATATTTGGTACCCGGGAAAAAGTGGAATGGGTGAAGGAGAGGCTGTCATGTGCTATCCAAGTAAGAGCAATAGGAGGAATGGAAACCTGCCTCTCCGTCAACATTGTTTCAGAAAATGATTCCCTTACGCTGGAACAGACGCACTACATTGACCAACTATTATTCTCTTTCGGAATGTCAGACGCAAAGGGGTGGTCCTTTTCGATAGAAGTCAACAGAGATGATGGCACGAACGCAGGACATGAAAGTTGTGACCAGTACTTATACCGCAAGGCTATTAGCAGTCTGTTGCATCTGTCACAAACAACTAGACCTGACATTAGTTTTGCTATTGGTAAAGCAAGTCAGAAGAGGGCAGATCCAAGTTTAAAGGACTGTCAGGATATCAAACACATACTCAGGTACTTGAAACAAACCAGAGATTGGAAGCTAAAATATGACAAGTACCAGAAAGTCACAGTGTTTTTCTGTGACGCGAACTTGGCGAATCACAGAAAGGACAGAAAGTCCATCACTGGTGTGGTAGCAATTTTAGGTGGAGAGCCAATCATATGGATCTCCAGAAAACAAACCTGTGTTGCAGACTTGATAGCAGTGGCAGAGTATTATGCCGTTTACAATGCTGTGAAGGAGGCAAGGTGGTTATCACAGCTGATGGCCGAGTTGGGACATGGTGAACTAGCCCCTGTTCCCACCATCATATTTTCGGACGAGACAGCTATTTCAATGTGTAAGACATGGGAGGTATCCGAGACAATGAAACATGTTGACATCAAATATTATTTTGTGAAGGACTAGGTGGAAAAGGGGAAGATAAAGATAAAATATATATTGGGAAGGAAGAATCTGGCAGATTTGCTCACAAAGGGTCTAAACGGTGCTCGTACAAAATATCTTTCCCAAAAACTAAACCTCATGTGTACCCCTTAAGTGATGTGTGGTCTTGTAAGTAGTATGTGGGCATATTGAGTTTTGTGTAAGCTTGAATGTTGCTTGTATGATGTTAAATTAATTTCCTGCTGTTTTCTTCTTATACGATATCATGTTTTAATGACCTGTGCTGAGAAATTGACAATGTTTGTATGTACGTTACCTGTGAGAGGTACATAACCTTAAAATTTTTCCTTTTGTGTCTCAAGAGGAAGTGTTGGATGCCGAAATAAATACAGGTAGCATTTGTGAGACACAATAGCCAAATTAGGTTACGTGCCACAGTGGTAAGGCTGACTTCTGTGGTTGTTTACAAGGCCTATGTGGCGCCCCTAGCGCTTTGATTGTGTACTAGGTGTTTTGTTGTTGAAAAATAGTAGTATGGGCGTTCATGTGTGCGTGGCATGTATTTGGGTCGGTATAATGCAATAAACGTAATGTTGTGAGAGTTTGTTGCGCCTTTTCATTACCTATACAACAAAAATTGTGTACAAGACACAAGCATAACTGGCCCCCTGTCTGAATTCCCCGTACTTGCTCCACCACACAGCTTTACCCCGCACTTGCTTGTGGGCATGTCACTCACTGTTTATTCAGTGCGCCAAGCACATCACCGCATCCCTGCCCTTCTCAAATGTTCGCCTGGCCTAACAAAGCCATGGCCCGTTTGCAAATGATGAATACCTCCCCTCCTTACACAGACGAGTCCCATTTATGGGTCTAACTGGACAATACAGCTGTTACTACGGTATTGGACACCGCTGCCGACCGCACCTTTATTAATGGCGCATTACTTACGTGGCACCAAAGGACCAGCATGACCCCTACCAACCTAATGGCCATAATGGCCCATGATAATGTCCACCTACATTTGTCTGGGAATTTCCCCACAACTTATGGGTACAGGGGCATCATGTAAATACTCCCTTCCTAGTGGCCTCCTACCTGGTAGAACAAATGATATTGGGACAGCCCTGGTTACGAAAGCAACAATGCATGATCGACTGCGGACAGCAGCTTACCACCTTAGGCGGTCACAGGGGTGTGATAGTAAATTGGAAAGGTGACTTAATTCAAGCTACCCCTCCCCCTGCTCCGGTTTGTCTGCTACACCTGCAAGTCGACCCTGAACCCTTTCCCCACACAGCAAGGACTAGAACTCCCACACAGGCCCAATAAGTCAGGCGCCTTAGGGCTTGACAATGGGGTAATACCAACCCTGCACCCCCGGCACACCTGACCACGTCAATCCTCCAGGAGAATATAGATTACTGGGAGAAAGTAGTAAACTCCCCACCAGAGGCAGAGCCCCGTACAAGACCCCGATGTACACACAATCCGAAGGTCCGACAACGTCGTCGTACAAACCCCTCGCCCCCAGTAAAACCTGCCCCAAATTTTGAGCCACCCAGCCCACGGGAACTTGAACCTCCATCGGGCATTGCAAAGAGGGACCAAACCCCTGTTCAGGGCCGGAGTAGTCTCATAGAGGATTTTAGAAATTTACCACCGCTCACGACCTCCGTTGAAAAGCTGTTTTTTAATGTCACCCCAGGGCAGGGGAAAACCTATCATATACGACGTAGTGGTGGGAAGCCCTCCGGATGAACACATTCCGTCAGTGGCTCCCACAACCTGCGGTTGCGAAAAAAGGTAGAGGCGGTGCAGCCGCATGTGCCCTCCTCTCTACCCCATTGCTCCCCTTGGCGGGATGCCCCACAAGGACGTGACAAGGAAACACATATGATCACAGAGGAAAGAAACCCCAACCCACAGCCCAGATGGCGAGTGCATTGGAAACCGTTGCCAGTAAGAGAAATCCAAGGTTAGACCACTTAGCCCTCTAGTCCCCCTTCTTGCCCCTCCTCAGGCAGTTGAAAGCCAGAACTTCTATGAGACCACGACCGCACACGTCGAGCGAATCTCTCTGATCATCCTTTCTACGGCTAAGGAAGTGCCATCGCCGAACAAATAACTGGACGTGGCAGCATTTCCACTCCCACCAGGATTGGTCCCGGCCACGCTTCCCCCTGATTTGGCGAATCATATCCAGGATAGGGACTATAGGACGCAATCCTGCTATCCTACCCTTCCTTCCCCTTCCCCGGCAAGAATGGTATCAGTGGACGAGCTAATGGTGAAGAGTTAACCCAGTCCTCGTCATCATATATGGACCCGCTGGTCAACCTGGAGACCAGCCCCTTCAGACCATCGGACCTGGATGGAGAGCGAGAGAGTGACGCTGAGTTTCCCCATGAGAGAGAGAGCCAGAGCTTGTGATGGGCAGAGATAATGAAGAGGCGACAACCACGAAAGTAGGGAGTGCGAATTGCCGGTTGCCAGTGAGCGACACGGCCACCGGAAGTAAAGCTCCACTGCCGGGAGACACTACCGCGAGTGCAGTTCGAGTACATTTCACCCGCACCGCGGTTGCCAGACTCCGAGAAGCCAAGGTCACGTGGTCAGGCAGAGAGACCCGTGACACTCACAGAGAGATCACATACCAAGAAGCAGGCGAGCCCAGCAGAGGGATGACAACCGCAGGTGCCCGAACCCAGGATGCTGGCCCCATGCTGCCATCCGTCACCAGGCCCAAGTCACGTGTAGTCCTCCTATGTGCCAGGCGCACATGTCACGTGCCTGTGCGCTATCGAGAGATGCCATGGAGGCACCTACATCATCTCGCTGGCCTGCCACCCCTGCCGCAGAGCCGCAGAAATGAAGACAACCTCCTAGGCGCCCGGCGTAGGCACGCCAAACATCAACGCCCTCCACAGTCATCAATGACTTCTACAGCTTCTACAGAGTGATTACCTGGCAACAGCCAGTAACAGACTAGTGCACCTGTCCACATGTTATTCTCCGTAGAAAGTTTAGTACGGCAGTGACTGCGTTAGATTGCCTGAACCCTAAGGTGATGGCGATTAAGCTAAATTAGTAGGGTCGGCTGGGTGACATTCTCATAACCCATAATTCTAGCCTAAAAGTAGGAAGTGATAGAAGAAAAGTGCTACATCAGTTCCTCAAGAGAGAAAATTTTCAGAACCCCTGTAATTTTCATGTAAATTTTTTTTGCAAGGTTGAGAACACTAAATACACGCGTTGAGAGGAACAGAGGCCAGACAGAAAATGAAAAAGTAACCCAATTAATGTAATTAACCTCCTACCAATGGGCACACGTAAAGTAGCAGTAATGAAAAGGAATTATTTTTTTATCGAAATAGAATTGGTCCCCAGCTTGCTAGAATAAATTATTTTGTGGAGGTAAATAACGTAACTTCAAACCCATTAAGCGGACTGGAAAGTTCATGTCCGCAGATTCCCTGAAAACCCAGCACGTGCTCACATAAAGTCAGCATTTGCTAAATAATAAAATCTATATTTTTCTTGTTTTGAAATCTTGTACGACACGATTAACGTAACGCCAATAAGTTCAGTGAGCACTGTTAGGAAGTGTGAATGCATAACCGAAGCCTATCAGCAGGCCCGTAAACACAACATTGAAAACAACCATCGCCATTCCTCGCAACACATCTAGACGACATTGATTAAAAAATCTCCTGTAACTTGAGTAAGAGCATGAGGCGAAAACTCACTGAGAGCACACCATAACCATCACCCAGAAGATTCACAATCTTTTAAAAATTTGAAACTGTTAAAAGTGTGTCTCAAGCGTAAGAAATGCTGAGGTAATTAATGTCATGTTATTATAGAGGAAGAGCACCTTACGTAAGCCCTTGTAAGGTTATCCAGTCTTGTTACGAAATGTAAAATGTTCTTTTTCATGAATGTGAAACCCCACTGTATGTAACAAGAACCCCTGTAAAATACAGGTAGGAAGAGTGGAATGTCACCGAAAATTGTATATATGTTATATTGGATTTAGTGTAATTTTAATTCCCGAACAGAAAACCCTAGAAAAGTAAGAAAGCATATAGTTACCTAGCTGAACCTGTTAAGTTGAGAGAGAGTGTGAAGGTAAAAGGAGCCAAAACAATATGAGAACGAGCACACTCATCTAGTGGGTGTGCACAGCCGCCAGACAGGCTCACAAAAGCATATCTATTCAAGCGAGGCAGATACCCCCACTCCGTAACCCACGAGAAAATGTATTCTCGTCCCATCCGGCCAGAAAGGCTGCGTATGTACGCTAATAAGCATAAGTGAACTAGGAAATGTAAATTGTAAATAAATAAAAAGTGGAACTCACGCTACACTTGTTGTAAATAGTAAGCTTAGGTCACTAACTGACAAAACAACTTGTAACCTAGAAATTAAGGATAATCTTGTAAATTACCTCAATGTAAATTTTGTGAAAATTGTCTAGTTTGTAGGAGAAACATTGTTGTGTTGCTATCCCACTATAATCCTAATAAGGGCAAAGAAAATTGTCTAGACGCTAAGTGAAAGCATAGTTCAAAAGCAGTTGTTCTAATTCATGTTAGAAAGTAATTACTGCAGTGCTCCGTCAATTGCCAAATCCCTGTATGCTCAACGCGATTAAGGTACAATGTGCTACGTGTACGGAGGCACGAGCCTACCGCTTACACCACCCCCGTTGAGAATAGACGTTGTACATAACATCCCACTATGCTAAGGGAAAATGCTAACTGTATCATGTGTAAGAAGTACGTTAGTACAACTGTAACCTTAAGAAAGTGTAATCTAAGCACGTGTCTAATATGTTGTGAACTGTAGGATAAGAGTATTATTGAATTCATACGCCTAAGTAGTCATGAGTGCACGTAAGAGAATTATGTTAGCCTTAAGGCAAAATGTGTTTTGCATAAGTTAAAAATGTGTATCAAGTAACAGTAAAATTTCTTTTGCAAAATGTCTCACCTAACCTAAGAATTTTGTCTCAAGCAAATACAAAATGTTATATACCAAAGGTACGTCAAGATACCTCAAGAATTACGTATGCATTCAGTGTGTGTGTCATATGTATTTGTTATACGTACTACTTCATTAGTAATCCGGAGATAGGGACTTAAAACTTGTTAGATGTTGTGCATAGTTACGCCCTTTTCAGGTAGACTCCCCTTTAGAATTTTGTTAATCTTGAGGACAGATCAGTAAGATCTACTAAGTAGTTTTAAAATAAATTTTCTTCTTAAACACTTTTTTAAGCAACAAATGTAAACAAATTTAAATTTAAAATTATTTTATCTGCCCTCAAACTAGGAAGGCACTAAGTTCGATACCAGACGACTTATCCCCGCACTTTCCTTCCCAAACTATTCCTCCCCTTGGTAAGCAACGAGACGAGAAGACTCCAGCTGTGTCATGAAAAAGGCGGCACCACACAGGCGTCCCACTGCTACGCAACCGAGGGAGAGGGAGAGAGCGAAGAGGACAAGGGAAGAGGTTGTTAACCCATCACTCATAAATACCAGATGCACCGTGGCCCAAATACGGGTGTGCTCAACTCCTGCTCAGGAAGCACATGCAGAATAAGCGCTAGCCCAGAGGAGCAACCGAGAGTTATACAAGTGTGGCAGCCATCTCAACCAACCGAAGAAATTGTAATTTCTAAGGATGGAGCTTCGTCGCTTCGGAGGGTGGTCGATTGACGCATGCCAGCATGCTGCACTATTAAGAGGCGCACTCTACAGCTGACTTCGCCCCATCTGAGTATGCCAAGCACGGGGCAAAATCAAATTCATTGGCCGTTGAGACTTGGAAATAATAAATTAAAAAGACTTCATACATTGGTGAGTCAACTACGTAACTGAACTTCACGTCTGAAATTATGATCTCCCATATCCAATTAAGAAGGAATGTGCCAGAGAGACCCCAACAAAGAAATAATATTAATTATACAAAATATACTATGCTACCCTGCCTGGCCAAGAAGTTTCAAACAACCCTCAAGATAGCAGCACTCCCGTGACCTCCTGACGTCATGGGCCGCCTACCTCAGTCCGGGATGCATGAAAATGTCATCTCCTCCACCAAGGGAGATAAGAAATTGTGCGGCGCTCCCGCAGCAGATAAACCAGTCCCTCTGTTGGAAGGCTAAGCTACCTACCGCCCCCGGAGAATCGCTGACATAAGGCGATTTTCATATAAATAGAAGTACAGCCCCATGGTCCACCATCAGAGACACCTGGCTCGCCGGGCACATACATTTGTGAGCTCTCCTACAGTCTGCGGAAGGCTCTCTAGACTCTCTAACTCTCCTCTACAGCCCGCCAGGGCAGGGTTCGAACCACTACCTCCAGCCAGCAGCTTGCAGAAGGCCGCCAGCACTCCAGCCCCAGCTTGGACAAGGCTTCCTTCAGCTGATCGCCCAGGGACAGCTTTCCCCGATTGGTAAATCCCACACCTGTACCTACTGAACCTTACCTGAGTCAACTTCCCTTGACGCCCACGGTAACAGGTCGTTGTGTGATTTACATCCCCCTGGATAAAGACCATTGTTACGCTCATGCTGTAAATAGCATACATTGGTTTTATTATTAATTAGGAATTTTTGTAGGAATTAATTTTTTTATTAGATTAATTATTTCCAAGCTCGCCTTCGCCTGTTGATTGAGATCAATATATTTTACATCATTTCTTTACCTAGCTTATAGGGTGCAATAATTTAGCCGGGTCTCTGCTAAAGTGTTGACTTAAACGTAATAAAATATTCTGCTACAAACTTAACCCCGCTTGTGTGTCGACTACAGTAATTTTAATTTTAGATCCTGTGTCATTTTATTTGTGCTTTAATAATGTTGTCTTTAATTGCAGTGCTGTGTGTTTAACCTTTTGCACAGTAATTCTAAATAGAAACACATCTCTATCTAGCCGTGCAGTGTGCTGTATCCCTCAGGAGGCAGGGCCTGATAAAGGACATAATACCTGAGATTTCAGGGCACCCACCGCCGATAGCACACACAAGGTCTAGTTACCTGGGTTGCCCTTGTGAACAGCAGGTCCGCGGGAGTGACTGCATATTTCACCCCGCCCAGGACTGCTCGTCCTTAACCCCTGTTGATAGCCCTATTTTATTTGTTGTATATCCCTACTAAATGCGCAAACAGCACGGAGGTACCGGTAGCCGTCAGAGGCGACACGAGAGGCGCACCATCCTAAGGCACTAACAAATCAGCTCATTAATGATTCAAATCCAAGTGCACTGGTACCAAGTGAACCTGAGAGTGAACATATTGATTATAGCATTATTACACCTCCTGACCACGAAACCCCATTAAAGCACTTGCTAGATTGGTGTAAACCGGACAACGAATCCGACTCGGAGGAAACCCCCGTCCAACCAACCCCTACACAGGCACCAAACTTTAATACAGATGCACCGGATCCCTCTAGCCAATCAAGTATCGTAAAACTAAAATCTGTCAGTGTTTTCCGGATTCGAAACCCGAGAATGGAAAAACTCCCCAACTTCTGCACCATAATGTTGGCTTCCAAAGGACAATCAGGCTTCGAATCCCTCCCAAAGTAGTTCCCCAAATGCAGCCAGAACAATCCATACTCAATTTCATCCCTGCTCGATAGCCAACGAGGCAGCGGCGAATCAACCCTGTCAGTGTAAGCCAGATCATTCACCACCATACTTTTTCACCTCTCTTATCCGATTGAGTTTTTCATTCTTATTGAGACAGCTGGTGTCCCATTATTGACATCCCTTGTGGTACGGAAAATGAGGCTGCCCGGAAGGGATAGCTTAACACTCCAGCTCACCCTGGGGTTTGGCTCCTCTTCACCTTGTAAGGTCTGAGAGGGCAGTCAGTGCCCTAACCACTTGTTAACCAAGAGGAGCACGTGTCAATCTCAACTACCTTCTGTAATCTTTACAATAAAATAATCATTAAGTGAAACGTTCAAGTTCACATACTGCCCTTAGGAATCACTTGAGACCACAGTTGAGTTATTTAAATATTTTTAAACTGAGGAATACACTGTTACACTTTGTGTCGGTTCCGTTAATCTCTATATACATTCAGAAAAACTCAGCATCTAGTTGAGTGTAATTGAAAAGAATAAGGTATTTATAAAATCAGATAACCATTCTTTCTAAATTTGGTTGGTTTTTCTAGTAAAGAAATTAAAAATCATAACAGACATCAAATGCATACCTCTGCAAACCAGTTGATTTAGATTGGTTTTTGATAAATATTATGCAAATATATGCTTGGGTGTCATTGAAAATAAAAATAAAAATTCCTGTACTTATGATGCAAACAAAACATATTGTATTACACATTCATCCAATTATAAAAGGTACTGTAACAAATACACTACAAAGTCAGTACTAACCAAAAGTCGATTTTTTCAAGAGGAAAACCGAGAAGCATTAACCATACAAAAGATTTATCTAAAAATAAGCTGTTTAAATTTAAATTCCCGGAAAATTATGTGCCAAACAAGCACAGCATTTATTTTAAGCAATGGAAATTAAATGTAAGCTTACTTCATTACAAGCTGGTTAATTCATATTGTAGAGTAGAAAGGCATTCAGGAAATGACTCTAATTTAGTATAAATTTCCCATAATTCTGTTGCAAAGAAATGCTTGTGTTGATCAGAGTTAACTGATTGGTACACTTCACCACAAATCATTCACAAAAGCAGCTACCATACAAAGTGTCTGTCGTTGCAGCATATGTATGGCTGTTACTAGAGGGGAGGTATTGGAACAGCACCCCTACTGAAGGATGATGCTGCCTACCAAGCCTGCAGCCAGAGTTTAAATGAGAAATCAATGTTAAAGAAATTATTTCTCAATACATCAATTTTAAAGATAACTGTTTCAAACAAAAATATTCTACGTGACATTGCTTAAGGAATACAAGGCACATGAAGAAATCTTGCAAATGTTTATTAATTTTTTTTAATGTAACATCAAAAAATTATGAATGAATTAAATTTATTGAAAACTTCTTAATGTGGTTTGGTTCTCAAGCTTTCAATGTTAAGCGCCACCCAAATCTCTCCACTCCACTTAATGCAGCAGTAGTATTCTATGAGAAAGTTGTGCTGAATATTCTTTTGTTTGAGCCAGTTATCTTTAAAACTGATGCATTGAGGAGGAAGTTCTTCAACATTGATTCTCAATTTAAACTCCATGGCTGGGGCTTGATAGGCACAGCTATGGAGCAAAGGACTTGGACACTGAGAGAGCAGAGGGTTGTAAGATTGTATAGGGGAGGGATGTTTCGTGCCAATGCAATAATGCCCCCATCTGCCACCTTTCATTACAACTTCAATTATAGGATTATGTTTTTGCTCTGGTCCACTTTAGCACATCGGGTTTTCACTTAAGGAAATTTTAATCTGGCGAAAAGTATGTTTTTAAATATTTTTTTTTACAGATGTCCCTTTTATAACAAGTCAACTGGAAGTTAACACCATGCTAAGTAAAATACTTATCTTCCTGATTACATAAGGATGAGGAAACTCTGAAGTGCTTCAGATGGAATGTGCCCTTAGCAGTATCTATCCTGATATTAACAAACAAAAATATTCTTGCTTAGTGCTTAGTACCAAGCGCAGCAGAGCTGATTCTTAACAAACATGGAAACAAAACTTCAGTGATGCAGCCTACTCATTTCAGAGGTAATATGAACACAAAATAATGAAATTTCGGACTGAGATGGCGGCTTTACACAGCATACCTTGATTTTGGGGTCTGGGTTAGCAATGGCCCTTGCAAGAAGTGCCACACTCCCTGCATCCACCACCAGTTTGGCTAGTTCCTTGGTATGCTTGGCAATGTCACACAAGGCTGAGGCTGCAGCTTGCTTGAGGCATAGTTCCGGCTCTTGGAGAGACATTGCCAGCAAAGGGACTGCACCTGAGGGTACAGTGTGAATGAAACTGTATGTAAATAACCAAATTACAGTAACAGTAAGTGTAAACAAGACTGTAAATAATGAGATTACTAATGTAAGTAATTTGGTAGATAAGAAAATAGACACTGTTGAAGAGAATGTTGACAAGAAAATTGACTCTGTTAATCAGAATGTAGACAGGAAAATAGACTCAGTTAATGAAAATGTAGACAGGACAAATGACTTTGTGAATGAGAATGTAGACAGGAAAATAGAAGGCATTAGTGAGACAGTGAATACGAAAATTGACAGTGTAAATGAAATAATGGACAGTGTAAATGAAACAATGGATAGTGTAAATGAAAGAATGGACAGTATCGAGAATGAAGTGAAACAGGAAATACGTGTGATGAATAAGGAATGGCAGGAATTTCTGCAGCAGCTGAGTTCTACCATCACAACATCACCAGCAAAGAAAAGTGAGCAAGCAGTAAAAGTAGTACCCAAAGCAGCAACCTTGGAGGATAGTCAGCAGCTCTGCAGCATTGATGTCGCACAGCCAGGAGTGGGGAAGGGGTCTCCATTAAAACTGCCCCTTACGTTGGCCAGACTTCTTGGTGGGAGTACCAGTACCATCACCAGTTTGAAATAGTCACCACTCTGAATGGCTGGACAACCGAACAATGGGTTTACTAACTTGCCACTGTACTGAGAGGCCCTCCACTGACCATAATACAATCTCTGCCAGAGCGACATTGACTGAAGTACCACACATTGGTGTTGGCCTTGGAGCTATGCTTTACAAATATGTGCAACATGGCCACCATAACCAACTGCGAAACTGCCCCCACCAACCAGGATAGCTGCTGCAGGAGTTATGGTAAGACATTGTGTGGCTTTCCCACCAATCTCTACAAGGGTATCCCGAGGAGATGCGCAACATCATCGCAGTCTGCTTCATCATCAATGCAATCAGCAACATAGAGGTTTGGCAAGCAGTACGTCTGGCTGCACCCCACAACAACTAGGATGCTCTGCCCGAGCACTGGAGGTGGAGTCAGCAAGACAGGGGGCCACACCTCGATATCCAGTACGGGCAGTGATGCTGAACGAAGAGGACGACGGCATCAAGAAGACATTGAAGGAGATGCGGACGGCCATCAAGGACATCGCTTCCAAGTTCTGTGCTACAGAGCCTCGCCACCCGCCACCCAAACAGCTGGAGCACTGGTTATGTGGACAGCCAGGGCATTTGAGAGCCTACTGCCCACAGTAGCAACAACAGTAGCACCAACAGCGTGAAAAGAGTCAGCGAGATGTAGGTGAGAATACAGCTCATTTGGAAAAATTGTAAACATTGATCTTAGGGGACAAAGGTCAGTGACTGCTAGAAGAAAAGCCCCAATGTTCTTACATGTATGGTCAGTGAAACAGAATTGAAATGGAATACTGGTAGAGGGAAGCCTGAATGATGTTCCTTGCCAGATGGTTGTTGACACAGAAGCGACCATAACAGTAGTGAGATTGGACGTCCTCAGGACTGCCCCCCAGTGATCGCCCGATGATAGTATGGAACAATGCTATTTGAGTACAGTAACAGATCAGACCACACCAGTTAGACATAAGAGGAAAGTGCTCTTGAAGGTTGATGACATTAGCATAGAGCACGATATTTGCATAGGAGAAATAGGGGATGAATGTCTTTTGGGGCTTGATGTACTATGTACACTGGGGTACTTCATCAATACTCGACTTGGTGTGCTATAGGTAGGCAGTACACAATTGGTGGTGTCAACATGACATGATTTGTTCTCCCCAAATAGCTGCCCAGTAGTATGTCATCAACTCACTCTGTTATATGCTTCTAGTGAAATTGTCATTACAGGCAAATGACAAGGACAGCTTATCAGGCATTTGGGTCTAACTGAACCAGCAGAGAGAATTGGCATCCGGCCAGGTAAGTCATTGTAGCAAGGACTTTGGTTTTATATCATTCTGACAGTTTTCCAGTTAGAATGATAAATTTGTCCGATAGTGCCATTCGTCATAAGGAGGAGACCATGACAGGTGTTTGCAAGCAGATCACACAGATACTTCCAAATGTTCCAAATGATTCTAGAGTAAAACAATTAGAATGTCATTTACCAGAAGTATTTTAGGAACTCCTAGAAAGAACAAAGGAAAATCTTAACTGGCAACAGGAGAAGGCTGTCTCTGAATTAGTGCAGAGAAATAGGGATGCCTTCTCTTGGGGACCAAATGACCTTGGAAGGACTAATGTAACTTGCCATCACATTGATATAGGAAATTCCTGGCCCATAAAGCAGTCATCAAGATGACTGCCAGTAGCTTTGCATGAGGCAATTGAGGGAATTCTGAAGAAAATGAAGGAGTAAGATGTAACAGAACTATCAGTTATTCTATGGTCATCACCCATTGTACTTGCTAAGAAAAAGATGGCTCAAGGTGGCTTCACAGGACCAAGAGAAGACTGCATTTTACGTCCAAGGGAAAGGAACCTGGCAGTTCAAAGGTATGCCTTTTGGGTTATGAAATGCCCCTGCCAGCTTGGAACGCCTGATGGAAAAAGTTCTGCCTTTTGATATTTATCAAATTTATTTAGATGAAATTGTTGTGACAAGGAGGTCATTTGAAGAGCATCTACCAAGCTTATACTACGTATTCCAGAAAATTTGCCACAGCCAACTTGAAACTGGTTCCTAAGAAGTGCCACCTGTTTCAAAATAAATAAATTTCTTGGGACATGTAGAGTTGTGAATGAAATCGAAACAGGCCCAAAGAAGACCAAAGCAATAAGAAATTGGCCAACACCATCTGACAAAACTGAAGTGCGGAGTATTCTGGGATTATGTGCCTATTACTGTCAATTTGTACAACGTTCGCCACGATCGCCAAGCTACTAAATGAACTGACTGAGGCGAAAAGGAGATTTCATTGGACCACTGAGTGTGAACATACTTTTAGTAAACGAAATAAAATGATGGTATCTCCACCAGTCCTGGGTTTCCCAAAAAGTGAGGGTGTATTCATTTTGGACATTGATGCTAATGATGTAGGCATTAGACTTGTTTACTCTCAGTTTCAAGAAGGGAAGAAAAGATCACTAGAATACTTCAGTAAGGTATTACATTAGCCTGAAAGAAAATACTGTGTTACATGCAGGGAGCTTCTGGCTATGGTGAAGGTAATTTCACACTTCCACCACTACCTTTATGGCAGACATTTTATTCTAAGAACTGACCATGCTTCATTATGCTGGCTACTAAATTATCAAGAACCCCAAAGGTCAAATAGCCTGGTGGATATAGCATCTTCAAGAATATGACTTTGAAATACAGCACTGATCTCGACACCTTCACAAAAATGCAGATGCACTGCCTAGGAGGCCATGTGAGCCATTTTGTCATCATTGCAAATGCCATGATAAAAGAGTGGTGAATTGCCGAAGGTACAGAAAAAATGTATACAAGGTTCTCTATCTTGTGATGTCACTTACCTGGAGTGATGAGGGTATAAGGAAAGATCAGCTGAATGACCTCACATTGCAACCATTATTAAAGTGGAAAGTATCTGGCTGTCAGCGAAAATGGGAAGAGATATCTAGCCTGAGTGCAGCAGTCAAAGCATACTGGGAATAATGGAATTCCATCGTACTGAATAATGGTATACTTTCAGAAACTGGGAAAGTAATAATGGAAAACACACACATATACAGTTGATCCTTCCAGAATGCAGGTTTCCACAAGTCTTAAAAGAACTGCATAATGTGGCAGTCAGTGGGTAATTTGGTGTTAATAACACTCTTGACAGAGTTAGACTGAGATTCAACTGGTTTCATTGTCAGGATGATGTTGAGAAGTGTTACCGAATATGAAGGGCTCAAGGACCAGAGGGCAAGGTAACTTCCAAAATTACAATGTTGGAGCCCCATTCGAGGAGATGGCAGTGGAAATTTTAGGACCCTTGCTTGTCACAGAGAGATGCAATCTATATCTATTTGTGGCCAAGATTACTTTACTAAGTGGCCTGAGATCATTCCCCTCCCAAGCCAAGAAGCACGTACTATGGCCATTGCACTCATAAAGCATGTCTTCTTGAGGTTTAGGGTGCCACTAGAACTCCAGTTTGACCAGGGAAGAAACTCAGAAGCTGTGGTGTTCCAGCAATAACAAATATTTTGGGGACGAAAAAGACTAGGACTACAGCCTTACAATCTTAGTAGGATGGAATGGTCGAAAGACTAAACCGCACTCTTGAGCAGTACCTGTCGGTCTTTGTGGCAGATAAACAAAAGGACTAGGATTCAAATGTGTCACTGTTTCTTCTTGCTTACCACTCAGAAGTGCACAAGTCCACAAGGGTAACATCATCAAGGATGCTGTTTGTAGTAGAGCTACGCCTCCCTAGTGACATGCTGTTGGGCTGACCAACAGAAGAGGAAGCTGCAACCCCTGATTATGCCAGCGAATTACGTGACAGAGTTTTTGGCATTCATGATTTTGCTCGACAGCACCTCACAATAAATAGTGACATAATGAAGACGCTGTATGATAGGAGAACATCGGGCGAGGTATTTCAAGAAGGATAACTGGTGTGGCTGTTAAACCCACAAAGGAGAAAAGGGTACTGCCTGAAGCTGCAGAAATGTTGAGAAGTCCCCTACAGGATTCTGAAGAAGATCAATGATGTGGTCTTTTGGATTTGTCATCAAGGCTCTCGGGCAAAGTCGAAGGTTGTCCACATCGACTGACTGGCACTCAACGAAGGTCCGGATGTAGCAGATTCTGTTCAGGACAAACAGACTTGAGGAGGGGGCAGTGTTACATGTCGCTGGTCTGCACCACTGACCTTGACCCGCCCTGCGCGAGAGGATGGGAGAGAATGACAGAGTAGTGATATGAAGTGGGGTGGCTAGTAATTGGAATGTTTTGAACGACAAGCAAGCGATAATCCTACCAGCATTTTGAGTTGTGAAGGCATTCTGCAGTGATAACCCTTTGGCGGTTTGCCGCTTTTGACCTTCGGTGGATAGAATTTCTGAATTTATCTGAAGAATGCTCTAGATTATGATCTCATTCTCTCAGCATGCCTTGGGGAGCGTTGAACCTTCCAGATGGTCAGGGCGACAAACATAAAAATGTGACAGGCCCTCCAAGCTGGGAGTAGTAGTTGAATGAATGAGCTTCAGTGATAGAAGAGTAGCGAGAAGAGAAGCACATAGCGAGAGAAGTGATCAGCATGTGGGAAAGCCTGCGACTGCGAACATCAGAGCAGTGAAGAGTACAACTGTAGGCTGGACTATTGGACTGAATGCATTAGTGAAAAACATTACGAATGATGGCAACAGATAGACTGAACATGTGTTAATGATGAGTATGAGTTAACTGACAATAACGAGAGACATAAATAAGCAATTTATTTAGAGTTGAAATAGCATTAAATAGTGTGCGTACTGTGAAATAAAAAAGAGTAATAATGGAGACATATAATTTATCACAGTAAATAATAGCTGTGTGAATAAATTAAAAATCAAATTTAGTTAATTTATTTTTATTAAGAACTCCATCCCTCACAGATTCAGATATGCCTTGCCGGTGTCCATGTATCAATATTTATATACGCCAAAGGAGATGCTATCTTGTGCATAATACTGAAAGTACTTTATACCGAATGAGTTTTATTTGACAGGGATAAAAAATATGTACTTTACCACTGAAAGTTAAGTACTCTGTAATGAGGTTTTACTGTGGTAAAAATTGTGTAAAAATAAAATGTAAGTGTAAATGTGTTTACAAGCAAAAAATTTGATATGTTGTACACGATACATTTGGCTGGATGGCACACTGGAGTCAGGCATGCTTGTTTCCAACATATAGTCAAATTAAATAAATTTCTAAATGTAAGATTCAGATTCCCTGATTTTCTCACATATGTAAAATTCAGTGACTATTTCCAATTTTCCTTGATGTTAGTCACTCTAGCAAGCGAGCGAGCAAGAAGTTAAATAAATAGGTAATTATATAGAGTTTAAATAGAAGATGAAAGGATCAAAAAATAATTTTGAATTAACCAAAAATTTGAACTAAGAAAAAAATAGAGCAGGAACAAAAATGAAAAGAAAATTGTATTCAATAAAAATACAGTACAGTAAATGTATTAATTATAAAATATATACATATTTACATGGTTAAAAGTGATTATACAGTACTGTATTTATAAGTAAGGATGTACGTACAACACACACTATTTACATTTTGTAAAAAAGCTTGACATTTTTGCTGTTTTTTCGATTTAAGTCTTTCAGCCGCTACAGAATCTTCAAGGATATTGAGTGATTTGAAAGCTAGTATCACCTACATTTTTCTGTGCTTCAAAGTACTTCCGTATCTCATGGATGTAGGGCATTGTTTCTACAGAAGTCGGCAGAGGCGCACTGGCAGTTCAGAAGTTTCATTTTCTTCATCTGAAGATCCGCTACACTGCACCCTGCTGCTCACAACTTCAGCCACAATCTCAGCATCTGTCTGCTCCCTGCACACAACTACATCATTGTCCATTGTAACAAACTCTTCATAAGAAACTGATGAAGTCAAGTCTCCAAAATCCTCCACAGCTGGCATGATCTCTTCATCGTTACCTTCTTGAGATTTATTTTGGATATTGTTCTCGTTTCTTGGGAAAATCCTGCCTTCTTGAAACAATTTGCAATTGTTTTGCTTTTAACTTTTTCCCATGCACAGTTACACATCTGAGACGCTTGAAGGTCAATTTTTACCTTTTTGTCTTAATTAGCGATAATTTGAACAAGAAGTCATCTGTACAAGTGCATAAAGTCCTTAATTATGCCTTGATCCATTGGCTGAACTATAGAAGTCATGTTTGGTGGAAAAAACTCTTTAACATTCTCAAGTACAGGTATGCTTTTGTGGGCCGTGCAGTTGTTAATAAACAATAAAGCTTTCTGATTTTGTTTGTCCAACTTCTTATTTAATTTTATAAGCCTTTTCAAATAGTTCACATATCATCCATTCCTTTTTATTGGCTTCATATTCTACCAGTTTGGATTTTACATTTTTAAAACACCTAGGATTGGCTGATTTTCCTATCATTAACAACGGCAATTTTTCGGAAACATTCATATTTGCTCCTACTAAAAGTGTTACTCGATCCTTATTAAGCTTACCGACACTGCAGCTCTCACACTTAAAAGTCATAGTTTTGTCTGGAGTACACCTGAAAAACAGTTCCATTTCATCTACATTAAAAATGTTTTTTAGGTCCCTGTCACTTATCATTCCTAACAAATCAGTTTGCCAATCATTAGCCGCTTGCACATCAACATCCCCACTTTCACTGCACACAGACTTGAAAACAATTTTATTTATACTTTTGAATCCATTCAGCCAACCATCACTGGCCTTAGTCATTTTTTTCCAAGTTACTTGCAAACTGTTCAGCCTTATCTCAGATAAGTGACCCCACTTACAGAATTTTTTTTCTCTCGCGCATGTTTAAACCATTTTAACACACATTCATCCTCTTCCCCAGATTTTCTGTTCCTTTTGTTCTTTTCCTGTCTTTCCCATGAATTCACTGTGTTCAAAATTGTATCTTTGTTTTTCAAGTAAGTAGACAAAGTGTTCAGTAAAATTCCAAAGTCCTTGGCGATTTTGGTTTTTTTATTCAGTTTTTTTTTTTTTTTTTTTTTTTTTCACTTCTTTAATGACAGCAATTTTCTCAGACAATGTAAAGGACTTGTAAGTTGCACGCACAAGTTTAGACAGAGACACAGCCATGAAACATATACGCAAAGCTAGAACACAAAATCACAAAAACTGAACTCATAGTCACTTGAGAAAGCTCGCCACAACTGGTCCAAAGATGTTCGCAGACTGACACTGCGAAAACAAGGTCAAGTGGCAAGAAGAGTAAACAATAAATAAGAGGATTAGGATGGCCAGTACCTGGACATCGGCCGCTCGTGGTTGTTGACCACCTGGCTACTGACAGAGTAGTGTAGACAAATGGAAGATGTGTTTTGAGACAATTATTGTCGGAGGGTTCTTTCTTACGTCTCACAACTGTAACCTGCCTCCTTTCCTCTTGTATTGAAAAGAGAATATGTTGCCTCCATGAAAATGTAGCATATTTTACTAGACATTCTGGGCATTTTGCTTTGAATTATCCAAATAAAATTTGAACTATACATGATTTTTTACATTGATTTGGAAAATTCGGGAGACCAGCAAAAAATGTTGAATTATCAATGATTTTGAAATACAGAAGTTTAAATCAGGCAGGTGCTACTGTAGTTATTAGGTAAGTAATTAAGTAGGTAAGTAGGTGGGTGAGTGAGTAAGAGTTTGGTCAGACTTAACAGCAAGGTCTTGAGTACCGGTAAGGGCAAAATGAGGTGGAGCTGGAGCAGCAGGATGCAAGGGCAGGGTAAACAGGAGTACCCAGAGAAACACACCAGCTAACTGCAACTTCCGCCACAGCTGAGTGTGTGTGTGTGTGTGAGTGGGTGAGCAAGTGAGTGAGTGAATATGAATGACTAAAAAATAAATACCACTAGCATATTCAAAAAATATTTTTATCTAACCTAGGTGGTTGTACAACTGAGGTAGCAAGCCAGCCGCTTACTGCTACACTTTGGGTTCAGTTCTGGAGAAAGCCAAGTTGGAATTTATACATGTAATACATGTAGTAGGTGTTACTGATGGTCTGTGGATTTCCTTCCGATACTCTACTGAATTCTGCCAAGTTATCTTCACTAAACCCCTACCTTATTCTGAGTGTAACATATACTCTGCTAGCAGGTTTCCAGACCTGTGCACCCTGGGAGGATACTGAACCCCAAACTTGTGGGCCAATAACAAAATACTCACACTGCAAGTAAGTATGTAGTAGTCTATTACCTGCATCCACCACTGCCTCGGCAAGGGTCCTGTGGTGGCGGGCAATGTTACTGATGGCCCAGCAAGAAGCCACTTTCACACTTGGTTCAAAATCCTCCAGGCAAGCAACTAACTTCCCCAGTGCCCCCGTCTGCACCACCACCTCTGCTGTCTCCGGAGAATAGCTGCTCATTACCCGCAACAAGTGTAGCACTGCCGTCTTGTGAAACTTCTGAGCATGTGTTCAAATATTTCAAAACTCAAAACCATTGTGAACTCAACTAATGTTTCTTCATATTCACATTTAAAACACTGATAATACCTAATACTCACCTAAAACAAATGAATTGCACATCCACGTTTAATTAGTATTTATCATTATAGGCTGTTCACTGTAAAGTGAGCACTTCTGAGGCCCTAGCTACTTTTTCCTTTCAGCCATTGTTTATCCTTTAACCTCCTTTTTACATAAATGTTGGCATGTAAGTAATAAACACAGTGTGTATATACCATCACACTCGGAAGTTAACGCCTAAAACTAAAATAAAATATATTTATTGACTATTATTCCAAATGAGACGGCTTTCAAAAGTGCTCACTTTACCGTGAATTGCCTATAATTCTATTATCTTTGAAATAATAAAAAAACTTTTCAATTAATAAAATATTGCCAAATTACTTAATCAAAATATAGTTTTTTATTACATTTAATCTGTTTCATTCTATTTTGTTTACTCTTCTATCAAATTATTTTTTTAAGAAAAGAAAAGTTTAACATAAATTTTTCACAATGAAAGTGAACATTTCAACACTTACTAATTACAAGTATAAAAAAGACATTTTGAGTTTAACATTGTTTCCAGTGGGGAAAAATACACACAGATATATGCAATTTCACTTGACGGTAAAGCTTTTATTACCTCACTAAGTGCAAGGTCAAATCAGAACACATGTGATAGTGTTGTTATAGAGAGGTGGTGGATTGATGTTGAAATTGTAGTGAAAATTAGTATGCACACTAAAATGTATCCCAGTGGTGTAAAAGAATAAAGAGGTACATGTGACCACATCATCAGCAACGAGGCAAGTTGAAATGACGGTTATGAAGTAACAAGTCTGGACTGACAGGTACTGCTGTAAAATATGGCATTGACAGCAGCACTTGGTTGGTTTGTACTACGTCGGGACACATGGAAGGCATACACCAAGCAATTGTAGTTCTATTTTGTCACTAACAAAGTAACCAAAGATGAGGAACAACAAGAAAAATTCTATGCTGGGGCCAGATCCAAACAACATGTAACTTTACTGATTGCCTTGACATCTACTTCAGAAATAAGGTTAGCAGACACCCTAACAATACCCAGTTTTTAATAAAAAGTTCACTGAAGCAATAGAATCTTAAATTTAATAAAAGAAATTAGAGTGAGGGGGAAACAGTATCATAGGATGTGACCAAGCTGCAGGAGTTGTATGTCTACTATAGACTGTTCATGGTAACATGAGTACTTTTGAAAGCCCTGCTTAAGATCTACTTGTATACAGGTTGTGTATTCTTCCACCTTATGTAAAATTAACATTGCCATGGGTCTCATTACTTTATTCTTGTGTTGGTCAAATGAAACTGTGAAATTATTAACAAAGTAAATACTTTACAAACCTGCTCGTTTTTACACTTCAATACAAATAAAAAAATTTAAGTTACTAAAAATGGTTACCTAACACTTTTTATACGACGTTAAGATATAGAACTACTTTCCTTCCATTGTTACCAACTTTACTGGGCGAATGTCACTCAGTGCGCCCATTAAAATATATGCATGCAGGAGCAGTGACTTTTTTCTAAGGTTCATTTCTATAGTGCTCACTTTTTCGTGAACAGCATTTATATATAATTATTTAGATTTGGGCAGAATGTTTACTACCAAATTTGTGAGTGGGGCACAAAACAAAATGGTGCAGAATGCCTCCTGTCTAAAGGCATGTTGAAATTTAAAGATGCCATAGAATTAGCAAATGCAATCTAGGCCATGGGGTGGAATGTGGTGAATATTAGGGAAGGTACAGAGGTAGCCTGTGAATCAGCCCCTACATTCACAGGCAATGCCTGAACAGATGCACAGGAGAAGCAACAAACTGCAAGCAAGTCAAAACTCTATGACTAACTGTATTGAAGTTGTATAGGAAAACATACACCAGAGAAGTTATAGCATGCAGCTAGATATATAATTAGTATATTCGGGAAGTATTTCAATTGTCTATATTTCAGTCTAGGATAGTAATTCATGTTAATATTTGAAAGGTCATGGCAATGACAACTTGTTTGTATTTTATATATTTTCATTTTTCCAAATTTGTTATTTTTCTTTCCGCATTTCATCAGTAGTAACAGACGTCAACAACAGACGTCGTCAACAACAGACGTCGTCAACAACAGACATCCTCAACAACAGATGTCATAGGACGATGGCGCATCTTTTCCCTTTCACTGGGTTAGTAAAATAAAAACATACCGCAAGGCACAACATGGTGAAACGAGGAAAATAACAGAGGTCACCTTTATCTGATGTGACCGACTGCTTGAAAACAATATGTTTTCTATGAGGAAACTTTCTACCAATATATAAGGAAGTGCGACCTTTCTTGGGTATCACAACAGTCGACGAGAACATCACATCACAACAGTTCGTCGCAGAACAATCCTTTGTCAGCTGTCAGTCGGACAGCCTGCAACGAGTGATCACGTTACTCGTGCCGACCAGCGCCTGCGACTTTAACCTTCTTTCGTATTTGGGACATTTCAGTTTAAATATCTATTAAATTTATTTTCCGTCAGTGCGAGGAGTCAATAGGGCGCAGAGAGAGAAAAGTAACCATTCTCTCTCGTCTTCGTAACTCTTGAAGTGAGAAATTTTATTTTATAAATGCTGCCATTCTGTCTTGGTTTTTGTTTGTTTGTCAGCTGCGAGTGTCAATTGTTTGTTTTGCCGAGACGAAAATAAATCTCCAGACATGAATTTCTTTTATTTTATTGGCAATTCTGGTATCAACAAACTTTCAATATAATGTAGTCAAAGTCTCCAACTCACGCTGAGCTAATTCATTGGTGTTTACTGAGAACTACAACGAGAGAACAGGACAGTAACCTGTTACAAAGTGTAGATATTAAGATCATCTGTCATTTCTATGGGAGGACAGTTCACGTGGAGTAAGCTTGTATTACCAAAATAATAGCAGTTAACAAAGTCAAAGCAACGTGGGAGTGGTCAGGTTCACTCAGGAGAAGGTACAAGTTATCACATAAAACAGATAAGTTATTTTTGAAGAAAATGAAGAACAATAAAACAGTTTGTTTGGCACAGACACGAATCTGAACAGTCAGGCTCAAGATTGATGTTGATGGACCTGAGGTTGGATGGTAAGGTTCTCACAACATGGAACTTAACAAAGATGCAGGGCTAACTGTTATTAATTGAAATACATTCAAACAGTTGTGGCTGGAGAAGCCACCTATGTCCCAGGAAAAGCTGCAGGTTTTGAGGTCCCGACAGGTAGAGGTAAAAGCCACGTTTGTGGAAGTTTCCATGCCCTTGATAGTGGCTGGAGGCAGCGTCCAAGCTTATTGGTCTAGACTGATTAGCACAAGTCAGAATATCAGTACAAAAAGTTTTCTCAACATAATATGCAAAAGTAACCCAAGTAGTCAATCAATACCACTGTGAGACTATAGTACAGATATACAGACTGGTGTAACAAGGTGTAAATGAGCCAGTAGTGTTGTTAGCATTGTCAACACCAATCGTACCCATTCTTAATGGCTCTGCCTGGCTGACACATGAAGTGTGTTGCAAATGTTTGATAGAAAACAAAATGATTCAACAATTGTTGGGTATTATATGGTAAAAAAAAACTTGAGTGGGGAGTGAACCCAGGGCGAGGCAACACTCACCAAGTGACGGGCTTTCCAGCAAGGGGCTTGTAAATGCCTGTCATCCCTGGACATGACATGAAATGAGACCCTAGGATGGAACGGTGCTGGAATGCAAGGGTGGGGGAAACGGGAGTACCCCGAGGAAACCCTCCGGCAAACGGCATTGTCCAGCACAATTCCCACATGCGAAAATCCGGGAGTGAACCCGCTGGGTATCGAACCTGGATTGCCGTGGTGGGAGGTGAGCGCCCTAGCCACTGCACCACCACTATTATGTGGTGGTATCTAAACATGAAAAGCATTTAAGAAATGTTTAACACCAAAGACAAGTTTCAAGTTCTCATTTTAACTCCAAGTACTTTGGCTAAAACTGGTGTTTTCAGAATCATTTTTGGCTAAACTTTCTATAGAGAAACCTCAGAAATGTCTTTAAACATGCACTGTAATTTTATCTTTATTAATGTCCCATAAAGCTTAAAGTAACATTCAGGCAAGTCAGCAACAAAAAGACTGTACGCCAGTCGAGCACCTTACATGTAGAGGTGACGAGACAAGTTGAAAGTGAGCAAGAGTAGGTCCTAAGAGCTGGAACACACTAAATAGCTGCAGGCAGGTGGAGCCCTCAAGGTGGATGGCTCAATACCAATAAGTGGAGATTACTAGTGTACAAACAACATGGTATGCAAAACCAGTGTGTATCCTCAACCAGTGGTGAATGAGAGATAAACAAGCTGGGGAAACACTGTTCTGTAAGGGACTTTATGTTATGTAAGGGACTTTTGAAGAAGTGGGGTTGGCAGCCCTGCTCCCTGGGAGGAGAGATTATAACGGTACTTGTAATGGCTGCTTAGTGAGATGAGCTTCATATATGAATAATCCTCAATAAAGGATTGTTTACACAACATGGTGGCAGCAGGGAACTTTTTTTACCAGTCTTTAACTGCAGCAAGCGCCAGTATGTCGGATTCGCCAGATCAGCCACGAGATACGCACAAGGGTATCGCCAACCTCAAGCCTCCGACTGCTTTCGACTTCACGTTGCCATTATTATGGAAGCAGTGGAAGCAGCGTTTCTCCAGATACATGTTGGTCTTGGGTTATGCAGAGAAGACAGATGGCAAGAAAATCAATATTCTTATGTACGTATTAGGTGAAAAAGTAGAAGAACTCTGGAATCATTTTACGCCTCAGCCCGACAGTTACGCGGAAGCTCTCAACGCATTTGAAAGTAATTTCCAGCCATGCAGAAACATCATATTTGAGAGGTTCAAATTTAATTCCTGTGTGCAGGGGGCTGAAACAGTATATTCATTCAAAATATCTCTGCATATTTTAGCAGACTCGTGTGAATATGGTGTGCTAAAAAACTAACTTATAAGGGACAGAATCATAGTTGGAATGAAAGACAAAAAAATCAGTGAACAGTTACAGTTGCGGCCTGCCATCTCGTTGGAGGAAGTGGTGTTGATAGCCAGAGAAGTGGAGATGCAAAGCCAGCAATCACGACTCCTGCAGCAATGGGGTTCCGAGTGCTTGGAACTCAACAGAATTCGCAGGGGACCATCTCGCAGCAGGGATAAGGCGGCCGGCGCGCCTGCAGAGCAACCCACGGCTGGGGGCAAGTTCTCAGGTTCCCACAAGATACCCAACACATCAGCTCCAGCCAAGGGAGCACAGTGCTGGTTTTGTGGTACGGGGCCACATGATCGTTCGTGGTGCCCTGCAAAAAGTGCCAAGTGCTTTCGCTGTGATAAGCTCAGACATTGGGCGGTGGTGTGGAAGGCTTCAGGTACATCCAAGGTTTTTACAGTTCAAGAGGAACAGGGTGAGTCATACAGTGACAGTACAATCCCTTGCTCTCAGGATCAGGATCACTTCATCGGGGGACTAACCTGCAACTCAATAGGGGTAACGGAGGACAGGCATACTTCATGGAAAGTCTTAATAAAGATTGTAAATTTTGAGAGAAAATTTAATTTCCTTATTGATACGGGGGCAGATGTTACATGTATCCCAGGTAGTATGGTGCCGGTGTCGTACAGGGACTCTGTGGTCCCCTGTAAGGACAAATTGAAAGGACCAGATGGTAAAGATTTAAGAGTTTTAGGTTTTTTACAGCTGCAATTAGAATATGGGAGGGTTGCCCACAACACCAAAGTATTTGTTTTATCTAATCTTCAAACTCCGCTTTTGGGTCGAGCAGGGCTAGTGAAGTTGAAGATTGTGAGGTTTCAACGGCAAATGGTAATGCTTCCAGACATTGGTACAGAAACTATCCATGTAGCCTCCATACAAGAGTTAGAGGCCAAGGTTTCTGAGGAAGTGAGCACACAAAAAATTGTAAACATAACCTCAACACCAAAGTCACAGATTGAAGTGCAGAAAGAATTTCCAGCTCTCTTTAAACAGTTGGGAAGATTGGGGGAGATCAAACAAGTTCTGAAGGATAATTGCACTCAAATTGTTCAGCCAGTCCCTCGGGTAGTGGCTATACCTCTTTTGCGTAAACTTAAGGTTGAGTTAGAACTTTTGAGGAAATTGGACATCATCATAGAACGTATTACTGCACACACGGAATGGGTGGCACCTATCATCGTTGTTCCAAAAGGGAACACAGTTCGTATTTGCGGCAATTATTCTGAACTGAACAAGTGCGTTCAAAGGCCTCATTTTCCCATTCACAGTGTGGAAGTGTCGCAGCTAACAGGGGCAAAATATTTTTCTAAGTTAAATGCAAACTCTGTCTTCTGTCAGGTCCCATTAGATCAATAAAGTCAGTTACTCACCACATTTATAACTCCATTTGGAAGGTTCTTTTTCAAAAGATTACCTTTCGGCATAACCTGTGAGCCCGAATATTTTTCTAACAAAATAGCAATGGTTCTAGAGGGTATTGAGGGAACCACATATTCCATGTTGATGATATTTTGATTTTTGCACCCAGTATGGCAGAACATGATCATATATTGTGTGAGGTACTCTGCAGACTTGAATCTGTGGGTATATCCCTTAATGATGATAAGTGTGTTTTCGAGATAAACCAGGTGAAATATATGGGCCACATCATAAGTGCAGAGGGAATTTCAGTGGACCCGGATCGTGTTGAGGATAGCCAGAAATTTCCAGTTCCCACAACCAAGGCAGAGGTTCAAAGGTTTTTAGGCCTTGTCAATTTTTCATCCAGATTTTTACCTGACAAGTCTGGACTGTTAACACCTTTGTTTGCCCTTCTTAAGACTGAAGTCGCATTTGTATGGGGGGAACCTCAACAGGAGGCATTTTCACAAATTAAGCCATTAATTGTCAGTGCGGATGCTAGTTCAAGAGGCCTAGGAAGGTGACTCATGCAGGACCAGGGAGGAAAATGGAAAGTTGTGGGGTACACGTCTCGTACACTGTTGGAAACAGAGTGATGTTATTCTCAAGTGCAAAAGGAGGCATTAGCTCTAACGTGGTGTGCGGAACGGTTCAAGAGGTACATTTTGGGGCTGCCAGTAACATTAGAAACTGATCACAAACCACTGATCCAGATCCTGCAGACCAAGCACACTGATGACCAAACACCTCGTTTGCAGAGATTCCGGTTACGGTTGATGAGATATTCATACACAGTTCGGTACATTCACTGGAAAAAGTTAACCATGGCAGATTATTTGTCGAGGGGTCCTTTGGGAGTGGGTAATCAAGAAGGAAAAGATCTGGAACTGGAAAGAGAAGTGGGTGCCTTTGTAAATCAGATTATCTCCAATTATCCAATAAGTGATAAATTCTTGCTTACTATTTGGGCTGAGCAAGAAAAAGACACCATCTGCAAACTACTGCAGTCCTATTGCTTATAAGGTTGGCCAGAGAAAAGTGAGGTTGCAGAGTATATGATCCCTCATTGGCAACATAGGACTGACATAACCTATGAAGAATTTTTCTTGCTCAAAGGTACTAGATTGATCATACCAGCATCTCTTCAGCTCCATTGTCTAAAATGTATTCATGCAGGTCACTTGGGTATAGTAAGGTGTAGAGAACGAGCTAAAATGTCGGTATGGTGGTTTGGATTATCGTCCCAACTGGAAAACATGATTCGCAACTGTCCGACTTGTGTGCAAGAGAGGCAAAATCCTAGACAACCATTTGTCCAATCAGAAAGGCTCTCTCGTCCATGGCAAGTTGTTGCAACAGATCTGTTCAAGTGTGATGCTCGGTACTTGATAGTCACTGACTATTATTCTCGCTATTTTGAAATATGCCCTTTGTCACGTTTGACAGATGCGGCAGTCATAGTTGGGTTAAAGGAAATTTTTGCGCATTTTGGCACACCTGAAATTTTAAGGTCTGATAATGGTTCCCAATTTGTTAAAAGTAATTTTCAAAGTTTTGCAAATACCTACAATCTCCAAATTATTACATCTTCCCCGCATTTTCCAATGTCTAACAGCTGTGTTGAAACAGCGGTGAAGATTGCTTAAAATCTACTAAAAAAGAATGAGGACATGTCTTTGGCACTTCTGGCATATCGCACGACGCCTTTAGACTATCGTTTCAGTCCAGCGGAGATGCTGATGAATTGAAGGCTACGATCTACCCTTCCGCTTCTTCCAGCAGCACTGGAGGAGGTCGTACATCCTAGTTTGGCACACCCTCGAGAAGTTCTTGCAAAGGGGACACAGGCTACTCACTATGACAGAAGGCACAGAGTTTGCCAATTATCTGATTTACACCAGGGAGACAAAGTTTGGGTTACAGATTTACAGGTTTATGGGACCATTGCATAAAGTGGTCCACAACCACGTTCCTAATATGTAGACACTCATAAGGGTAAATATAGGAGAAATTGATGGTTTTTAATACTTGCACCTTTTTTTCATGACAATGTTGGCTCTGATGGAGGTTATGTCGACAACAGCTCTAAACCACTCCCTAATGATGTAAATAGTATTGCACCCAGGAAGGAAGTAAATGCCAACTTACCTTCGCACACTACTTTATACAGGGAGGAAGGAATAGATACTAGCCAGGAAATGGGAGCAGATGGAAATTATAGCATTCAGCAAGATGATGAGAGGAAGAGTAGTGGGGAGCCAGATTCTGGTTCGGACTCAAGACACCCTAAAGGAGGATTTCAAGGGATTTTCAGACAAAATCACTGAAAATGCTTGTAAATTTAACGACTGTAAGGTGAACAGTGGAGGAGGAAGAGACAGTCAGAAGAGGTGTATAAAGAAACCCAATTGGTTGAAGGGCTTTGCGTAAACATAATAACAAGTGACTGAGATAGGTACATGGTAAGAATTAGGTTTTGTGTACTGTTTTGTGAATGTGTGTGAACATAAAATACTGTGTGACCTCAGGTGTGTCTGTATACCAAGGGAATTTGTGTGTATGTCTTAAGACTGTCCTGTGGCAATTGTAGTCCTAGGCATAGTACCAGAATTCCATTATTAAGGGAAGAGAGATGTTCTGCAAGGGACTTTTGAAGAAGTGGGGTTGCCAGTCCTGCTCCCTGGGAGGAGAGACTATAACAATACTTGTAATGGCTGCTTAGTGAGATGAGTTTTGTATATGAATAATCCTTAATAAAGAGTCTTGTATTGCTTACACAACAAACACTGTTCACTAAGTTGAATTGTGAGGAAGCTTATTTACAAGCATCAGTTAATGAAGCTATGTTTCAACAACATAACAGGTAATATAATGAAGAGTCTATTTGAAGTGAGCAGTTGGCCTGTGTTATTCCAGTGGATGATAGAGACCCTGCTGGGAGGAATAGCAGGTGTGGTTATATCATTGATCGTATTATGATTTATTCATAGTAGAAAACTATGTAGAGGTGCGATGGCACTAAGTGGAACAAGTCTCAGTTCATAATATGCAGTACAGACCTGCAACCGAAAGAAAACCAAATTAGTGTTTTGCTAGGAAGTTTGTGATATTTTCAAGTTACTCTACAGATGATGGGGTACCAAACAATGAAGTTAGAAGTAATTACAATATGCCTCAATTTATGACATTTGTTTTGCCTGCCAGAGACTGGAATCATTTGATCAGTTATTGGATTTTGAAAACCCATGGAGAGGAACAAATGAGCATGATGAGGCATTTTAAGTCACCAAATGGCTCATGTAATATGAGTATGTTTTCATGCACTAGGACCTAAATAAACCATTAGTTATTATTTGTGAAG
Source organism: Dryococelus australis (assembly GCA_029891345.1). Lineage (NCBI taxonomy): Eukaryota > Metazoa > Arthropoda > Insecta > Phasmatodea > Phasmatidae > Dryococelus > Dryococelus australis. The sequence goes on along the minus strand of CM056999.1, from coordinate 83,035,172 downwards.
CCTCAAAATATACAGTAAGAGTGGTATTAGTTAGACTACTGTGCTAGAGGATGGAACTGAAACCCCTTTAACTTTTAAGTCTACTCTCCAGAAGAGTGAAAGGAAGGTCGGTACAGAAGGGGTATAGGAGAAAGTCCAATATTAGTGTTTGTGTTTGCTTTGGTGGACAGAAAGAGTCAGGCAGTCATTATGTTTTAAGTATTGTGTGACTGTCCTTCCAGCAAAAATGTAATGTTAGGTTGTGTGTGCAAATTTAATAAAATTTTCTATCTTTATTTTATTTTTTTAAGGGTTAGAAAATATTTAGTTCTGGCTGCTTTGTGCTTAAATGGGGACTAACAAAATTAGTGCTTCTGAAATTTACTTATGAGGCAGAGGAGGGGGGATTATGATTAAACCACTTTTACTTTGGTAACGTAGTACTACATTACAAGATTGCAAAGAAACTGGCATGAGGGGAATGGCAGTTCCAAGTTTCTTCGTTCGGGGCTATTGCATGTCCTGGGAACAATTGACTGCCACTTTTGAAGTGCATGTGCAACCCTTTCCAAGGTTTTGTCATGCTGCCTTATGTAATAACCTTCTGTTTAGGAGGATTTTACCACAACTACTGACATTCAGTGCATTCCCCCACCAGTTTTTCAATATTCCTATATATTTGTGACCATCACATGTAGCTCAGAGCAAGGGATTTTGAGTGTTCAGTATGCTCATCTTATGCCTGAGTACACTTCTGGATATGCTGCATCATTGATTGGTTGAGATATTGAATTAGCCCAGACTGCGCCGCCCAGAAGGGGGATGGAGAACTCTCTCCTCCCACTCACCTGAGGTGACCTTGTGTTTCTTTCCCTTTGTGTTTTTTTTACAATTGGAGTCTTCCCACCCATGGCTTTCACACATGTTAGCGACTGCTATGTCACGGAGCGGTTTGACGTCATCACGAGACCGTCATTACCCCGCCACACACTCTTTAATTCCAACTCCCCTAGTAAATAATCTCAGAATTGTGTTTGCTTCCTTAATTTGTATTCTAGTGCCTCTTAAAGCTTTACCTTACGACATACATCTGTTCCCATTCGGTTATGTTGTTTTGCCTTGTATCACTATTGCATATTTCCACTTTCAACTTTGACATCTAATTTTTTAACCTTACACTCATCTTGTTTGCATTTGATCCAGCCTCCCAACCAGTTCATTACCTTATTGTGTATTTGTATTCTAACGGAACTTTATTGAATCATAAATATCACTTATGCCCCTTGTGTGTAATGTAAGGCCATAATTTATTGTCATATTATTTTGTATTCTCGTCCCCTTGGGGACTAATGTTGCTTTGTATTCTAAGTATTCCCCCTTTTCCCTTGTTACGCTGCTCAGTGTGTGAAATAGTATAATTGTGCTTAGCAGCGTATCCCTTTTGAATACTGTTCACTGTAGTACGGCTGACTAGAGTAGTGTGTTGTGTTTTGGACTCGTATGTTTTTGTTGATATAAGTCAGTGTCATGGCGGCTCATTCTGGAGACTGGCCAGAACAGATGTAGTGATGCAGAATAAATATAACAACTGGCGACGAGGATGGGATTTTTAGCCCGGGGAAGTGATAATTCAAAATGAGGGATAATCAAGTGATATAGGGTAGCAGGACTGAAGTGGTATAGTTTTTTTTGGTTGTGTTGGAGTTGGGGAAGCACGTTAAAATAGCCGGGAGGGCCATATTAGATCAGACAAGATGTCGTTAGGCAAGATAGAAGAATTTAAAGGCGAGGAAGGGGATTTTGAGTGTTACGTGGAAAGGCTAGATCATTATTTCAAAGCCAACAAGGTCAAAGAAGAAGAAGAGTGTAGTTTGTTTTTAACATTGTTAGACCCCAAAATGTACATGGTGTTAAAATACTTGTGTGTACCTGATAAGCCGGGAACAAAACCGTATGCAGAGCTGGTGAAGGTACTAACGACGCATTATGCACCCAGTAAAATTATGATTGCAGAGCGCATAAAATTGTTGCATAGGAAGCAAGGTATGTGCGAGAACAAATCGGAATATGCAGTAACTCTACAAAAGATGTCAATGGCCTGTGAGTATGGTCTGTTTCTGGATGAGGCTTTGCGGGACACATTCGTGAGCGGATAAGGAAACGAGAACATAGTGCAGAAGCTATTAGTGGAAGATAAGTTAACCTTCTAGTCAGCACTGGAGAAAGCACTGACAATGGAAGCAGCCTTGCGACACTTCAAGGAAATGAGACCGGGGATGGTGCAACACAAGGTAGAGGACTCTGACCGTGATGCAGCGGGAGCATATGCTGTCACGCCAAGGAATGGTGGGGGCACAGGGCAGCAAGGAGGGGCAATTTCTATGCCGAAGGTCAGTCTAAGAGGAAGTAGAAATTGTTACCGGTGTAATAGTGCAAATAATTTGGCAACACAATGTCCCTTTACCAACTATATTTGCAATGCCTGTAAAAAAGGGGCATATTAAAAGAGCATGTAGGGCCCAAAAAGCACATGGCCTGAAGGAGGCAAATCTGGTAGAGCTGGACTTGCTCAATATTGATTTTAACAAAGTAACAGTTCAGGCCAATAGTTTTACAGTAGATGTGCTACTAAACTGTCAGCATGAGCGAATGAGAATAGACACTGGGGTGGTGGTTTCGGTGTGTTCAGACAGTACTTACCAGGAAAAGTTACAACCATGTACATTGAAGACGACAGAGTTGGCCTTGTGTACGTACTCAGGACAAACATTACAAATTTTGGGAGTGTGTCAAGTTCCAGTGGAATACCAAGGTCAGCAAATGACTCTGCCCATGGTGGTAGTGGATAGCCAGGGTAAATCGTTACCCATACTGTTGGGGAGAAATTCGTTGACCTCACTCAGGTTGGACTGGAAAAACATTATGGGGTGAAATGAACTGAGGAGGGTACCACATATCCAGGTGCTGGATATTAAATGCTTTTCATCCGAGTGAGACGCCATCATCAGTGATCTTTTGTTGGAGTACAAGTCATTGTTTGCACAAAGGATAGGAATTATTTTGGGTGCTGAAGTTGATGTAGTACTCAAAGAGGGGGCCACTCCGGTGCTTTGCAAAGCTAGGGCAGTACCTTTCGCAATGAAAGCAGCGGTGGAAGCCGAGATTGACAAGTTAGTACAATCAGGAGCAATATACCAAGTGAGTAAGTTACAGTGGGCCACCCCTGTAGTGTGTGTCAGGAAAAAGGATAGAGGGATTAGGTTGTGCAATAACTTTAAAGTTACATTTAATCCAATGGTTGAGATGGATCATTACCCCCTGCCAAAACCAGCTGATATTTTTAGTGAAATAGCTCGAGGAAAGGTTTTCTCGGTCATTGACTTGCATTCAGCTTATACCCAGCTGCCAGTCAACAAGCAAAGCCAGCCCCTGCTGATGATTAACACACACAAAGAATTGTTTTGCTATACACAGTTGCATTTTGGGTTTTTTAGTGCTCCATGCATCTTTCAGAAAACAATAAAGCAGTTTCTGAAAGGTATAAATGGAGTGTATGCTTATCTGGCCAATATTTTGGTGGTAGGTTCTAGTCTGGAAGAGGGCCGTCACAAGATGGCTGAGGTATTTAAGAGACTGAAGGCATATGGAATCTGTGTATGGAAGGATAAATGTAAATTGTTCTGCAAAAGTGTTGTTTACTTAGGAAATAAACTGTCAAGTGAGGGCATTCAAGCCACGCAAGAGAAGGTAAACGCGATTCAGGAGGCCCCGGCTCCAAAAGATGTTTCGGAATTTCGTTTATATTTGGGGTTATTACAATTCTATGGCAAGTTCTTGCCTAACCTAGCCATCTTATTGCATTAGTTGTATGTGCTGTTGAAAAAGACCAACCTTGGCGATGGACATCTTACTGCATGACGGCTTCCGAGAAGAGTAAGATGTTAATACAGAGCCCAGTACTAGTGCCATATGACCCAACGTTACCAATTGTGGTTACAGTGGATGCAAGTGAGTATGGAATCAGAGCTGTACTGGCTCATACCCCGCCTTCAGGAGAGAAGCGGCCAGTAACTTTTGCTTCCAAAACCTTATCAAAAGCAGAGGCAGGATACAGTCAAGTGGAAAGAGAGGCCCTGAATTTGGTATTTGCGGTGAAGAAATTTCACAACTATTTGTATGGCCGCAAGTTTGTACTGGTAATGGACCATCAAGCCTTAACTACATTGTTTGGTACTAAATGGGGGGTACCAGTAATGGCGGCGGCCAGAATACAGCATTGGGCATTGATGTTGGGAGCCTACCAGTACGAAGTGAAATATAAGCAGGGTGCAGAGATTAGGCATGCAGATGAATTAACTCGTTTGCCATCACCAAAGGTGCAGGAAGAAATTGGTGAGCCATGGCTGGGGGAGACCATTTTTTTCTTTGCACCATTTGAGAATATCCCATTAGATGCTACGGATATTGCAGAAGCTACTCAGTGGGATGCTGTGATGTCAAAGTTGTCTGATCTTATTCTGCGGGGGTGGCCTAAAACAGTGGCACCAGAGCTGCAGCCTTATGCCGCCAGAAAGTTAGAGCTGTCCATAGAGCAGAATTGTGTGCTATGGGGGAAGAGAGTCGTATTTCCAAAGGTGTTGTACGAAAGAATTGTCAAGTTGTTACATGAAGAGCACCCTGGAATTACTAGGATGAAAATGTTGGCTCGCAATTATGTGTAGTGGCCTGGTATGGACAGCCAGATTGAGGAAGAGGTGCGGCAACATGGTGTGTGTCAGTTAAGCCGAAATGCTGCCCCTCCAGTACCACTACACCCTTAGTGCTGGCCGAGGAGAAGATAGCAGAGGGTGCCACTGGATTTTGCAGACGGGCATAAACACAAGTTTCTAATCATGACTGATACCTTTTTTTAAGTGACTAGAAGTAATTCCAATGTCTGCAACTACAGTGAGTCATACGGTGGAAAAGTTATGAACACAGTTTGCAGCATTTGTGTTGCCAGATGTAGTGGTAACTGACAATAGACCACCTTTTCAGTCGGATGAGTTTGGTGGCTTTTTGTCTTCCAATGGTGTGAAATATGTCAATCTCCCCTTATCACCCACAATTGAATGGTGCGGTGGAACGGCAGGTACAGACCATCACATTAGCACTTAAACGGCAGCTGCAAGAAGACCAGCAAATGCAGTGACAATGCACATTGCAACATAAACTGGATGTTTTTATTTGCATACCGGAACACTCCACATTCCATAACAAAGAAAACCCCCAGCATAAGTGTTTCTACAGAGGCACCCTCGAACCCGCTTGGCACTGCTAAAACCACCGTTCTCACGGGAGATGGCAGACAAGTAAGAGCACATGAAGTGCCGATTGGACAGAAAGTGAGGCTCACTTAGGGTGTTTCAAGAAAGTGATACGGTTCTGGTAAAAACAGTGAAGGGAGAAGAGGCCAGGTGGGTTCAAGGGGTGATTAGAAGAAGGGTGAGTGCTGTTACATATCAAGTACAGGTAGGTGATAGGGTCAAGTTAGTGTACACGGATCACTTGAGGCCGCGTACCAGAACAGGTGAACAGGCACAGGAGAGGGGAGAAGGCAGCACGACACAAAAGGAAAACCGGGATCTTCAGAGGGAGTCAGGAAATCCAGCCTCCAAGAAAAAGAGAGAGAGCCACCAGGCTGCAATGGGATGGCCAGCAGAATGAGAGGAAGCAGGGAGTTAAGGGAGCAGCACAGCAGACTGGAAGAGAAGTGAGAGTGATGAAGAGGATGAAGAGTTCAGAGGATTTCCTGTGGCAATGCCAGTGAGCGCTCCGCAGCACAAATGTTCCAATTGAGTAGTTAAAGTACCAAATAGGCAAAATTTATAAGTGTTAAATTCTGAAATGGAAAGGGGAGTGTAGTATGGCTGACTAGAGTAGTATGTTGTATTTTGGACTCGTATGTTTTTGTTGATATAAGTCAGTGTCAAGGTGGCTCATCTGGAGACTGGCCAAAACAGATGTAGTGATGCAGAATAAATATAACAGCTTTATTTCAGAGCCAGTGTCGATTTATTTTATTGTGTACACTTGTCACTGTTCTGGCTTAGGTCTAAAGTTTTTCCCAGTAATAGTAACATTTATGTATATTTTTGTACACAGTGCAATTCTATGTATGTATATCAGCCTCTGGAGGCAGTCAACACACTCATCACTATTACTTCACTACCAGGATACTTGAAGTGTATTCAGATGAGATTGAGAAACAAGTTCCTGCTTTCTGGATATTGGTACGACAAATAGATTTCTAGTATTACAAGCTAGACAATGGGTCTTTGTTTAATGATATTAATTGTGTTATAATATTAGCGGCCTCATGGCGGAACTCTTACTACTAAATACGTCGACCTCAGTGGTCCCAGTTATTTTAAGGTCATATGTACTGCAGTCATATGCCTAGGGCAGATAATGTGTCAGACAACAGTCTCACAGTTATTTCAGTTTTCTGTGCTCTATTCATGAGGTTCCAGGATTTGACAGAATATTCCTGCTTAAAGCAGTGTTTATTTCATGTACAGTAATTATATTAAGTGTCCCTTCTTAATTGGGGATTGAATTTTGACTAAATTTACTTCCTACAGAAGAGTATTAATATTTTATTAACAGTGTTTGCTTGGGCCTACAGGTCCCTTCCATTATTATCTGTTATGAGTCAACATACATGCCTTATGGCAGTATATATTTTAAAGGACTTGTGACTTCGATGAATAGTTATATGTCACAGTCAACTATATTATGTTAGTAACAAGCTCAATTCATTACCATACTAGTGAATACAATTTTACCTTACTCTAGTAATTAATATTTCCCTGCCTTCGAGGCAACGCCTATCAGGTTATAGTGATGTTGGTGACATTAACTGTGAAATATCTTTATTCTAGTCGTACTACAGTTTTGTTATAGTGCTTGGCACTTAGACCTATGTGGCTATTGTTATTGCTTATTCAACTATGTTATTGTGGCTCAGCTAACCTTATAGTAAAGTACTACGACTAATTATCATGGTAATTGCCACTGAGGCTTACTCTTTTATAAGCACAGCAGTTCACAAACCAAACAAAAAAAAAAAAGAGAAAACAGCAGCAAAACACACAAGTTATTAGTGTACTTTTAAGCTTAAGATTTTAATATTTTTATTATTGGTGCCATGCACATTGACGCTTACTGAGTTAGATATTATTCCTTATTTCTCCTTCTATTGGAGTGTTCCACATGTATGTTTTACTGCCATCATTGTGTCAAGCATTTTGCTTAGGCCTATATGCCAATTGTCTTATATTTTAATGCCTACTGATGTGTATCAATCAATTTTAACACATTCCTAACCTACCTTGTGTCACTGAGTATCTGTAATAGTGAACTTACCTCCTTTTATTTTTATTATTTCTAACTGAGATCAGTCACAAATGAGACCAGTGTGTTAATTCTTAAGTTAGGTTACGAGTACTCCGCCTTTATTTCTCCTTCCCATATCTGCAGATATTGTGTGTTATTGTATGTACCATGTTGAATAAAATACTTTTACAACAAAATATTCCATTAGCATTTAGATGGTTGTATCTATGTATAAGTATTGGTTAAATTTCCTTGTTTTTTCAAATAACATATTTTACTGTTCATTCAGCTTTGATTTTGTTGTCATATTCATTCTGCTCTCGAGCACATTCCTATACTTGAAATAAAGTGTAAGTATTCTCTAAAATCAAACGTAAAATTTGTAAGCCAAATAATCTCACACTATGTCATAATATTGAAAATGGTGTTAATCAATGGTGACAAACAAGACTTTACAAAACAAAAGACAATGCATCACATAAACTGTACTTAAAAGTGCTTCTATAAACCTTATGTGTGGAAAAACTTTCCTTACAAAGTGTATCCAAATTCACAAACATTTATAGTGATCATGTGAGAAAAAGACAATCAATGCTACAAACCACGACTACCACGTTTAGGATTAGGACGTTAACTTCCTTATCATGCCAATTGTGTATGGCAAATTTTAACTTTTGTGTCACGTGTTTTCTAATGGTTTCATTCAATTGTCACTAATTCATGTAACCTAGTAAGTAAGCCAAATAACTTTATGCAATAACTTTGCTATGAATTACGTACACGTAACTCACGCATACCTATATTACAACTGTAATTGTCCAGATAACGTATCTGTGTAGCACACGATAAGGGTAACTAATAAATTATCTTTTGATGTAGAAATACTTATTACAATAATCCTGTATGTGTTTAAGAGTCCACAATGTCTTAAAACCCACTTTCCATTGGACGTTACAACTTGTATAAAAAATATCACTGTTCATTATCGACAGTTGAGTGTATGCTATGCGCAGCCAACTGCAGAATGTCAAATATTGTTCAAGCGCCAGACGCATTGCCAACTGTAATGTAGGTATTTTCTTTTGCATTGTATTTCCCGATTCCAAATCTTTTATTTATACTTTTATGTAGGTAACAATGGCACTTTGTACTTTAGCTTTTAATTTTTAATGTCACTTTCAGCCAGATGGCAGTGCCTTTTCACTGTTAAATTTTTATACGTAATCCCTCCTGACAGGTTGTCAAGCGTTCACTAATTGTGCGCACAATACCACCCTCTCCCTTTCCCTGCGGCCACGGCCTAGTCTTGGTTGGTTTAAAATTTTTTTTAAATTATTAAATGTGGCTGTGTTCAGTGGCCCCTAAATTTTGGCTAGCCTTTTCTTGTTAATCGTGAAATCTTTGTATATCTTCCGCAGTCTTTTATCCACCTTGCCTTTCGCCCCTTAATAAATATTAATACAACTCTTCAATACTTTAATTCAACTCATTGTATAATTGTATAATTTAAATTTTAAATTTTAAATTTTTGATGGTGTTTCCTCTTGTCATTGGTCCCTTGATACCGAAGTAAGTCCCCCGGGTATTGCCACCCCCCCCCCCCCGTACCATCTATGTTACCCTAAGCCCCTAGGCCTACCTCAACTGCAGATGTATTTTGGAGTTTGTTTAACCAGGTGGGGGGGGGGGGGGGGAGGTAGTGTAGCATCATGTGGTGGCGCTACACCACCTTAGGTCCGACATACTATAGATTGTGGCAGGGCATGTTTGTTTTATAAACATGTCCCATTTTGCCCGGCTATATAAGAGTCTTGCAGGCTTCCCCCCCCCCCCCCCCCCCCCCCCAGGACAGCGATGAGACGACTTATATTGAGAGTGTGATTGAGGCTGAAGATGAGGGCACCAACCTACCACTGGCCAGAGGGGTTCCGAGGCCAACCGTCCAGAAGTTAAGGGTGAGCATAATCGCGTAGCGGTAGGGGCCAATGCTGGTATTGAGTCACCGTTCCATCTCCCCTGTAAAGTAATTACGGCAAGGATAGGACTTAGCTGCGCTCATTGTGAATGCTGTTTAATTATTGATTGAGTTAATTTATAAAGTTATTGTAATCTCCTTGCACTGCATCGTAATTGTACCCCATTGTGGTTTTAAAGTAAATGTACTGTGTTATAAGAATTTGTTGTTCCATTAAAAATATATTTTTATAATCTATCTTACTTATTCAGCTACCAGTGAGTTACATCCCCAAGCACCCCTTTACCTCCTCATAAGGTGAATTGAGTAACAGGAACACACCTAGTAATCGCAACCTATACGTCAGGCGGAAGGGAGTGTGTTTCAGTACGTATTAGGTATAAGTAGCATTTGGTGAGAGTTGGATGTCATCAGTACAGTGAGATTAGCAACATGCACTCCATGTTAATATTTAAATGACAGTCCACACAGAGTTGTACCTCCAACCAACTGCTAATACAAGTGCCGTTAAATTATCTACAATTCTTCCTGGTACCATTCAATTGTTTTGCCACAGTGTCTGAAATATTTTTACTGTTAAATCTGTTTAGGATCTTTTAAAAGCAAAAGCTGATGTGGGTGAATGTGAACTCTGGGAATTAACATACTTGAGCTGCTGAATATAAGGAACTTGCAGTAAAATTAATTATTAATGAGAGCAACAATGTTTTAAGCCAAATATTGAAGGAAAAATATCATGTGAAAAAGAACTTAATAAAAATAACATTGCAATTTTTTATTTTGATGAATGTGACATTCTCAATAATAATATTTAAAAAAAATCACACAAAATCAGAAAGGAAAACTTCTGTCATTCTAGGAACAAAATGATAACGTCAAGTTTACAATATTTAAAAAATAAAATAAAATAAATTTTTTTTTAAAATTAAAAGTGCAAGATTTCTCAGGCATTCAAGACCTTTCAAGTTGTGTATATGATATATTAAACACACACCAATATATATATATATATATATATATATATATATATATATATATATATATATATATATATATATATATATATATATATATATATATATATATATATATATATATATATATATATATCACAATATATACAATATATATACATATTATATATACATATATATATATACATATATATATATATATATATACATAGTGTAATATTAAAATTAAAAAGAGACGTGTACTGTTCTCAAAGCAGTACTCACAATACAGCGATGCAGTGCGATGAACATCAGCCAATCAGAGCGCTCTCACTGGAGACGAGCAACACAAGTGTTGGAGCCAACGCAGACGTTGGATTTGCCGGCAACAGATGGTGACAAGAAGAAGATGGCACATTTTTATTAACACTTGAGTCTACCATATTTGCATGGTGCATTTAATTTAATAAGTGAGATTCAATTTTAATGTGCTGCGATTACTAATATTAGTTACTGAAAGCATATGTCCTTATGTTTCTTTTCACACAATGAGTTATTAATATATGTTTTAATTTTCGTTAATGGGTTTTTGCACTTGTTGATTAAATAAATTCAGAGCAGTATCCGTGTTTATTTTATATTTTTGATAGTATTTTATTTAAGTTTTATGGAGAAGGTTTAAAGTACTTTTGATGATGAAGAAAAACATATGTGGTTTTTGTGCATCTTTTGTTTACAAAAAATGAACTTGCCAACTTTTACACCAGATACCAGCATAGTCTGCATCAGTGAGGCTGCTGACATTCTGTCGCTCAACCATCGCTTATTAAACCATCATCGGTGACCGTGCCGCATCACCATGCACGTGTCACGTGTACATGCACGTGTGCAAAGAGGCCAATATTTTTTAACTTTCACATATAGAATATTATTTTGCAGCGTAAAATGTGTCTTGTATTTTTATTTTCAGGGTTTGATATGTCTTACAGTGTTTTAAAGTGTTTGTTGTTATTTTTAAAATGTTTGGTTATGAAATTCAAAGTGTGCGCTGCATGGAGATTAAGAACACTAATATTCTGGCATGAGTGCCGTCATAAAGAGACACTGAGACAATACAAAAAATTCACAAGAAAATTATAAAATGTAAATCAATATTTTATTTTATTTGTGCCACTTTTATTTTCAAAGTATATAAAAGTTTACTCTGTGTGCATAGCACTTCTGCTTATGTGAACCCCATAGGCAGCCATAGTAGGTCCGTGCAACACTTGCCTCTGGGCAGTCTGTCTAGGAGAGCTGGCGAGGTAGGACACTGTCACGTACGCACTACAACTTTTTGTTCACTGATGTAGATTTCAATAGCGCTTTTAGTATACTGGTTAACCTTTGCTTGCGTACGTTTTGCCAGACATTTACCCAGCATTATGCTTCTACTTTATTTATTTATTTCGCGCTTGTGGCATTTTCAACTTAATTAAATGAATTAAACTATTGGTCTGACCTTGAGAAACGACAGCGCTTAAGTTCTATCAGCAACGAACAGCAAAGAGGGCCTACCTACAAAAATCTATATTACACCAGTCCACAGGAAATCTCTTGGAAACACATTGAATACAAACTATTGCACACATTCACAACACTCGACACACAAGACCGCTACAGACAGCTCTTACTCTACAAAACAATAATCAGGCGAGAGTGCTCAGTCCCATATAGAAAATTTGACTTTCTATAAGAATAAGTGTCAACCCCAATTGCCAGAGCCAGAATTTATTAAAATCATTTGGACCTCTCTGTTACCAGCTGTTGCCAACAAACTTGTGCCGTTAGAAAACATCACATTGCACCAGCTAATTGAGCATTTCAAAAACATTGAGCTTGGCATGTACATATGTTTTTATATCATTGAACAGGACTCACAAAGTACACACCATGTCAAACTCCAAGAGGAGATCAATATGTTGAAACAGCAGCTACACAAACTTAAAAACACAAACACCCATTACGCATCATGCCCAAAACCCGCAACTTACGCTAAACAGTATACATTTCAACACAAGTACAGAGTACCCACCCCCAAAGTCCCACTAATTGAAATCAGATTTGAAAGGCCTAGAGCATTTGAAAGGACACAGAGTAGGAGTTATTACAGAACACTATCGAACCAAGACCATCATCAATACATGAGACACAGTCAGACAGGTCCCTTCAGGGCACAACAGAGGTATTACAAGCATGTACGGGAATAAAATTCGTAGGGTAAATTCAAGGGAAAAACATTTCCCCCAACCCAGGAAAAGTACAACAAAGCTCATGACGCTTGCAGAGCTATTTTTAATAAAGTTGTGCCGCAGCATTCATAGGCTGATATTACGAAATTCAATTCCTGTAGTAACCTGACAGAATAAAACAAACCACCCCCTGTTCAAAGATATGTGCGCGCACGAAAAGAAAATACAGTACAACATTCCACATCTACAATTCATTTCACGTCGCAGGCCAAACACGCTGCAACAAATGGGTCAAGTAAAGTTCTGCCTCAGTGGATTGTGCGTGCGCCGCTAGCTCAGCGCAACGAAAGCAAACACGTCACTCCACCCCCCCCCCCGGCACAAACCAGGTCAGCGTTGTCAAATTGCTGCCGACGCACGCTCAGAAATGTGACGTTGCCAAAGCTAAGCAAATTGTTCACGCTACGCGGAAAGTCGCAGGACCCCGTAGCCTCGCTCAGGACACGTGTGCCCTGTGTTTTTACATTGGACCCAAAAACAGTCAATACAGTCTGTTTCCCAAAGAGAATTTTGAGTTTTCCACAAACATCAGCAACCGATTTAGGAGATTCAAAAACAAATTCGGGCTGACACCACCTCCTGTTTATCTAGAGTGTGTGGCACAAAACAACACAGTCACCACAAAAAGTTGTTTTGAAAATACACCGAGCCAAGCCCTCAATGATGAATCTATGTTTAATAACATACTGAGCAGGTCTGCACCTCAATATATGTCACATAAACAAGAGCTTCCTGCAACTACACAGTTTATGAACACACCGGCCTTTGTACATCAACACTGTGCATGCTCGTAACAATTAAAAGTAAGAAATATTATTATATTATATTATAAGCACATTAATTACCATGCAGCACCTTCAACCTTTGCATGAGGAAATAACATTAGTTGGCCCCACATCTGTACTGACGTCACCCAAATTTGAAACCTCGCTTAACTTAAGCATATCCAGATGCACTTACCAGCAACAATTTTTAGTAGTGGATAATTTACAACAAGATCTGATTTTAGGTGTAGACTTCATCAAAAAATATGATGGCATACCAATCTGAAATACAATATTCTCTTCATCCACGCGCACAATTCCAATAAATTGGCAGAAATACCAATATATTCTGCAACATCAGCGCACGACAATACTACTTCAATAGAACATTCTTTGAATGTGTTACATACTTTTGAGTCAGACCAAAGTAACTTACCACACATCAACAAGAAGTTAACTGACAAACAGAAAGCGTCAATTACCCGCATTATTGATAAGTACAAAGACAGGTTTGTAAACTCCATTTTAGAATTTACTGAAGCAAAAAACTTCTAAATAAAGTTAGATTTGACAACAGATAAGCCAATAGCTACCAGGTCTTATAGAATCAGTCCAAAAATTCGTGATGAGCTCTTAATTCAGATTAACAACATGGTTCACGGGGGAATTATCGAGGAAGCTGATTCACCGTATTCTGCACAGAGTCTGGTAGTTTCAAAGAAAAATGGAGAGTTAAGGTTCCTAACTGATTTTTTAAAGTTAAATCAATATTTAACTAGAGTACAATACCCATTGCCCAGGACAGAAGATACTTTGAAGCTCTACAGAACTCCCAGTACATAACCAGCTTAGATCTATTTTCCGACTTTTATAGCATCCCTGTCAGAGAGCAGGATCGTTATAAATTAGTGTTTACAATTGATGGGGTAGGATTATACCCATACAAAAGAATGCCAATGGGGTTAAGCATGACCCTGCAGTACTTTCAGATGTTTATTAATGCCGTACTAGGGTCCTTAAGATGGATTGCAGCTATAGCATAAATCAATAATATATTAATTTCAGGAAATTCCTTTGAGGAACACATAGTCAACATTGAGAAAGTTTTCCAGAGATTACTAATGTTTAATGTAAAAGTTAATACCAAGAAATGTACGTTTGCTGAAAAAACAGTAAGGTTATCGGACATATAATTACGCCACAAGGCATTACCACAGATCCAGAGAAAGTCCGCACTATTGAATGCATGGCGTCCCCAACAAAAACAACTGCGCACATTTCTAGGAATGACTTCTTACCTGCGCAGATACATTAGGAATTATGTGAACATCGCACAACCTCTCATCGACTTAACCAAACATAATATAACTTACAAATGGGAGGATGCCCATTATAAAGCATTCGTTAATCTTAAGAAAGCTATAATAGAGGCACCCATGTTGTAAAGATTTGATGAGGACAAGAGCATTATTTTGGCATGCAGCGCAAGCAACGACACTGTAGGCGGGGCGCTTATGCAGGAAGATCCGAACACCAAGCAACGTAGTATCAACGCCTTTGCTTCTAAAATGTTATCTCTGAATGAATCGAGGTGGAATTCTACGGAGAGAGAGCTTGGTACAATATGCTATCTCTGTAATCACTTTTGCCAATATTTATATGAGAGGCATTTCATAATTGAAACGGACCACGCCAGTCTTTATTATCTACACACCATGGCCAAACACAACATCAGAATTCAGAAAATGTCAATCCCATTGAGCCAATACGACTTTGAGCCCCACATAGTAAAAGGGAAACTAAACACACTTCCAAATGCCTTAAGCCTTATCACCACCAACACTGACACACTAACACAAACCATTATGATCAACAACACAAACTACATAGTTAATCAAAACATGATAAACTGCACATCACTATACGAAGCTATGGCAGAAAGTATTTTACAGAACCCTAACAAACACTACGAGATTAAAGCCAATATTGTTAAGTACACTGTCAACAATTGGGTAGACATCAAACCTTTTTTCAAAAACGAATTTTAGTCTCAAGACAAAAAGAAAGTAGAAAAAGCCATAGCTGATGAGAAAATTTTCCCCATTCATGCTATTTGCAAATTTGTCACCACACTATATCAAGTTAACCTACTAGTGGTCATGGAAAACACACCTAATAAGATAGAAACCCATTGTATTGATCCCCTTTTAAGTTGTACGATTATAATCTTAAACGAACATGGAACCCTACATTTCTTACCCACCTACAATCATGAACAAGAATATGTAAAAATTGACGATGATTCTATTTTACATTTACGTCCCATAACCGTCAACACTTCACCTTTTGCTGGGGAATATGAGCGTGACCCCTATATAAAAAAATTAAAGTTTGCATTAGAGTCACCTGATAAAACTGATACAAAATACCATCGACTTAGTCACCATTATGGGGTTGCGGTGAATGGAAAAATTTATCTTAAATTGAACACGCCACAAGGCATTAGGAAATGAACACTAGTTCCCCAAGTATACATGAATGAGATCACTCAAGCACACCATGGCACCATTTTCGGGGGAGAACACTTTGGAGCATTTAAGACACTCGAGAAAATAACACAGATTTACTATTGGGAAACCATGACAGCAGACGTAAAAAATTATGTGCGTCCTGTGCCACCTTGGTGGCTCATGCCCTCTAATTTGTTCAATTCTTGTTTTTGTGTGAGTCTGTGACTCGGATTCCACTTTTGGAATCGGCAGAACCGTGGAATTCAGCTTTGTTATCCCATTTTCTGTCAAAGTATTGGTTAAGTAAAAAGTACTTGTTAAGTACTAGTTACTGTGCTAACTTAATTCATTAACGATTTTATTTATATAATTGTACATTGTTTTATTGTTCTGCCTCATGTGCATATTTCAGTTTTGTTCAGAAGAGCATTTAATTATTTTGGAAACTTATTTTTGAATTTTATGTAAAACAACTTTATAATATTTGTCAACTATGTCATCGGATAAATAAGTGAATGGTGTATTAACTATCACCAATATTCTTTGCGTTTTAAAGACTTTAGCAATATTTTGTTTGCTAATGTAATATTTATCTGAGGTTGAAATTTCCGTTTGTTTATAAAATACATTTTCAAACTACGCCAACCAGTATGTCAAAGGTTTGACATGTATCAGAAAAACGAGTACTTACTCTTTGTAAAATTAGTATTTCATATAATGTGGTATATTTGAAAATTACTAACTAATTCTGTTACCTTTATAATTTTGTTTTACTTTAAATGTTTTAAATGTAATATTTGTGAACTAAGTTGTAAAAGTCACTAAATGTAACTCAATTTATGTTGTTACTCGTCCTCTCGAATCGATCTTACTCTGTGATTACTTCCGGTACATCAATTTCTTCTTCTTCATTGACATGATCTGAATTGTGGCATCTTGTTTATTCTGAAAATTGTAATCTAATAATCCTGATGTGAAAATATCAATTTTACCGCAAAAGGTATGTTTATTGTGTAATTAATTTTCCGTGTCACATGTTTTACTTTGTGTTTGCCTCAGCAATCATTAATTTTTGCCCTTAAATTGTATTGTAGTGGTTCTCCAGCACAGCCCTAAGATGATGACCTGAATTTGGTTTCTGAGTTGAGGCGTGGTCGTTCTCGGAGGATTTTCCTCGCTGCCCTTTCTCCTTTGATTTAACTTCTCGATCGGAGATGGGTTCCTGATCTGCTTTTCGTGCATCACCAGGCCAAAACTTATTTTCGTTTTATGTAGATTCCACATGCAGTGATACTGACAATCTTATTGGACTGACCTTCAAATATTTAAATTATCTTGGAATTATTAAAATATTTGTTCATTTAGTCATGGTCATTTGACCAATGCCTCAATGACAGTACCAGCCTAAATTTGAATTAACGATGAATTGAATGCCCAAGAAAATAAAGGCAATGTAGTGTGTGTGTGTTAATTTTCTCGGCCACAATGGCCACTTACGATAAATCATTTAAGTAACTTCAATTTCAAATGGGATCCCGAAGTAATGTGAAAGTAATAAAAAGAAAAGGTAATAAAAAAAAACAACAAAAAAATGTGAAACAAAAATACTCATTTTAATTTATATAAATTTCTAGATATATTTGTTATGCCCTCTGTTCTCAAAGTTTTGGTTGATTGTTGGAAGTGATAAGATCTTTTAAAAATAAAATAATGATGTCATCTGAGATGAAATCGTATTTTTTTTATAAATATCGTAGCTATATCAAGCACCTCAGTTGCATAAACCCTAAGTTTTTACAGGAACTTACCAAGTGACTATTGTTTTGTTTAGTGATATAAGTTGTAAAAAGCTGAATTTTGGGTTAGGCCTTTTACTATCCTTTACTAACATCCAATTATGCACAAACGCACTGCAACCTGGCACTAGGCCATTTCCTTTCTTGTGGTGGTGTTGAGGGGAGAATGCTTTTGGTAGGTAAACCCCTGCCAAATGTCTTGCCCCATAAATACCGCCACAACGTTTGCCAAGTATGCCAGATAATAAAATCACCCAATAGCAATCCTGCAGGTCAGATGACACCTATACCACTACAACCCCTTTTAAATATATGGGCACTTGATGCAAAAGGTCTCCTTCCCACCACTACACATGGCAACAAATATATACTGGTGATGATAGAGTACCTATATCGTTAAGTAGTTGCTAAGGCAGTCAAATCAATAGATGTGGTACGTGCGCCGACTTTATCAAACAAGTAATCTTGCAATTTGGGTGCCTGGAACAGATCCTTACAGACCATGGCACCAGTTTCCAGAATGAATTGATTAGTCAATTACTTAAGTCACTGGATATAAATAAATTAAAGACAACTGCATACAACCCTCACTGTAACGGGCTTGTAGAAGCGACGAAACATATTGTCGGTGAACAATTGACAGCATGCACCAATACGGACCAGGCAAATTGGGACCTTTATGTCGAATTCATAATATTCAACTACAATACTAGTGTAAACATGACAACCAAGTACACCCCTTTTTATCTGCTCCACGGGGTACA
The DNA here is from genome assembly GCA_029891345.1 of Dryococelus australis. Classification (NCBI taxonomy): domain Eukaryota; kingdom Metazoa; phylum Arthropoda; class Insecta; order Phasmatodea; family Phasmatidae; genus Dryococelus; species Dryococelus australis. Next base: position 83,016,763 of record CM056999.1, on the reverse strand, counting down.
AGCAACATTACCAGCACAAGTAATTGCTACACAATACTCAGAATGTACAAATGACTGGTGTGCTTAAGTTGTTACAAGACTGCGAGAATGCAAAAGTTAATCTCTTACATGCACAACAAGTTCAGAAACAGAAATTCGACAAAACATATAAACCCTGCACGCTAAGAATTAATGATTACCTATGGGTACACAATCGTGGTAGACAAAAAGCACTCATGCATTGTTACCGTGGCCCCTTCAGAATAGCCTATGTTTTAGGTGATTTGACTGTACGCATACAGATACACAAGACGGGACCCCCTAAATATGACAGAGAATGTACCTGCCATACAAAGCCCGCCTTTCTACACTAATGCAGTGTCCTTATGACGTTATTATAATTTTTTAAGTTATACTTGAACAGTGTTTAAAGTGTGGCTTATAATGTGTTACAGTATTTGTCAATGTCTTACTGAGAGGAACAAAGTGACTTGAGCCACTGTGGGAGCAGTTCAAAATGCTGCCCCTGCTGACTGTTCACGCTATTTCAGGGGCATGCTGACAACGCTCTGTACTCAGCACGCATGTTCTGCAGCAGGAACCAGGCAGCGCGAGGCACCTGCCCAGTCTTCCTAGCTGTCGCCACGCCAGGGGACAACTGCAGGACAATCAAGGTGTGGAGAGAGGATTCACGGCTGCCAACCGCACACAGAGAGCCGTACAACTACAGCAGCTGCAGTGTGCTGCTACCACTGCCAGACACCATTGGCAGTACTGCGTGAGTGTGAGTTACACTTTGCGCATGCGCCAACCGGTTACCATGACGACACCAATCGCCAGCCGAGCTCGAGACAAGAGTGGGAAGCCCGCTTCACTCACTGCGCGGTCGAGGTCTTGGCTATAATGTGTTTTGTTCTGCCAGCTGTCCTGATGGTGTTAACCACTTACAAGACCCATGCAGGGTCTATTGGACCCCTGCCGACGTCAACTTTGTATATGAAGAAAGCATTCCTATCATACAGACTATACCACTACAATTTCCCACAACCCCTAAATCTCTTGACCAGTATTTGCATGTAGCATGTGCAGATCGCAATTCAACATCATGTAAGAATGGAAATTCATATATGAATATTTACAAGCAGTGGAACGTGGCGTACTTTAAGAATTCCTTGACGACGTGAGTTCCCAGTTTCGTCCCCAGACAAGGCATTCCATTTCTCAGCAAAGTGGGTACATGGTGTTGTAATATTTTAACAAATAAGCACTTACGTGTGTTACTTGACAATGATGCCCAGTTGAACAGCCAAATAAATGCACTAGCCGATAACATACAAACCACAAACACTGCCCTTAATATGACTTTTAAAGTAATCAACCAAATACAACACAAGGTGGAAAATAAGATTAATTCTCTGGTACGAACCATTAATGGCATTTCCCAAGTTTTGAAAAACCAAAATTCAGGCATCAGTAAAATAGACAACATTGAAGCTCAGTATAACCTGCTATCCACAAGCCCTTTTGCAGTTGATTAATAACATTGTTATTGAAAACTTAGTACAATCCTATATTCACTCTTGCCAACTCCACAAACTCCATCTTAATGCAGTTAACAAAACTCAGCTGTCAGATGATCTCACTAAATTAAATGTGGAATTACTTAAAATGAATCTAACTTTAAGCATTGGTGTTACTGATATAATTAAATATTATTCTCATGAGCTGACAGAATGTTCTTTCACTAAAAGTCAACTGGTGATAAAATTACAAGTCCCCATTACCAGAGTTCATTCCACATGGCAAGTTTATAATATAATTCCAGTACCCTACCGTTAGTAAAACCAGTCATGCACGATTCACATACCATCTGCTACCATTGCAATTGATCCTGATATGGACATTGTAAAATCCATCTCCCACTCACCAGAAATGCCACCGAATGTTATAATCATCCCAACAGAATCACTCACACTTGATAACTCTAGATGTGTCAAAGCAGCAATTCTGCTCTCCGATGCTACTTCATTATTTTCAACCCATAAATTTCATTGTTCAATGACATTTCATTTTCCATTATACACATTTTTCCACATCAGTATATTTTAACCAATCTCCCTAAAAGAACAGTTTTACAGTGTCTGAATACATCCCTTAATGTAAATGTAACAAACCATAATCTAGGAAGTGTTGAATTACATGTGCCTTGTGGCTGTCACATTGCAACACCTGATCAAATTATTGTTGATGCCACCCACCTGCGTGACGTACGTGCATCTACAGTTCCTTTACACCAAACTGTGATACCTGTGCATTGGCTCAACCAGCAATCATTTCACTTGCAACAATTATCCTTAACATTAGGCCTGCCCTTGACACAAACTGACAGATTAATCACACGGCATTGCCAATACTCACAGCAGCTGATCAAATTTTCTCACATGGTAAGTTCAGGGAAAACAAATTGTTTTCAGTGCTGGAACCAGAACATTATGACTACATTAGTATAGGAGTCATAACCCTCCTTTTGTTCACTGTTATTGTTGCATATACCAAGCTTATAAAGCTCTCTATAATACTATCACGTCTGGATACTACAACGTAAGTGTGCAAATCACATGAATTATGACTTGCAGACGGTTCTGCAACTTTAGTATATTAAGATTAACTATACTTATAAGCTGTTCGATGCAGAACTTCATGATGTGAGTTTATGGTCTACAATTGAGCATGGTAAGACAGCTCATGATCTGTACATTGCACTATAGTAAATATTATTAGATGAAGGAAGGCAGAATATTTTTAGGCCCTCAGGGTAGAACGGGTAGTTGGTTCTTATTAGGGATTGTATGTAATATAAAATCTTCAAACTTTTCTGGGTAAGACCAATAGGTCTGTGTAACAGAATTAATTGTGCTATTTATTTCAAGTAAGAGCCTTCAAGCACTTACAGATGAATAGTTGTTTTAACTGTGGGCATTTATAGCCATATATATTTATAATTGCAACTTGCTGATAAAGACTTTACTCACAATTTAAATTGCAGCTATAACTCCCAATACTTATTCTATATATGTATATACTTGAAAGGTGTCAATTTTCTTTATGACCTGAGGTATCCAGTGTAATACCTCACAATTTTTCTTAATATTATATAATATTTCTATAGGTAACTGAAATATCAGTTTCTATAATTATTCAGTTCTTACCCTAACGTAAAGGTGGTCTCTATTTTCACAAGTGTATGTACTCAAAATGAATTAAATAAAGAATTCTTATGAAACCCTAAATTTAAGAGACCAGTATCTGACTTGGAATTATGTTTTTAGGTATAAGGAGAGATTACTCTCACAACTGTTATGTCATAGCAATATTAGTCTTACTTCAATTTTATACATTGTGTTCAGAAATTTTCATCGTAGTTATAAGGCTTCTCTATAACATTGCTCATAAGCATACTTAGTTTATAATAAATTCAATGTTTCATTTTGTATAATTTCAAATAATTTGTGTGAACATAAAATGAAAAGACATTACATGTTTAAAAGCTCCTATGCAAGTTAATACAAACTTCACATATCTGTGGACTATGTTAATGTGCTTCAGTGAAAAAACTAGTGTCATCACAAACACTACTACGTCAAAAAGTGCACTAAAAAAAAATACAGTGTGATCAACAGTGCTGAAGATATTATGAACTAAACGCCATAGGTGAATGCGTAACCGAACACAAAAAAACAAAATATTTTATTATGAGTATATATGTTCCTGTTACCACATTTCTTAATTTTACAATATTGTAACTTACTTGTCATGTAACTATTAGGCTAAATATTTGCTTATATTTAAGGTTTGAATTGTCTTGCCTATATCATAATCTTACTACCACATTAAGATATACCATATGGCATCGGCCAATGTTTACACCAAAGATATTTACCACAGGTATATTGTAAAATAAGGGTTATAATGCTTTATGTAACAGTTGTACTTATCTGTTTTCTGTGTACAAGAATATGATTAGCCATTCTGACATATAAGTATTTTTTTCACTAAGTAAAAACAATGTCTACACCGCACGAGTGCTAAACTGCAACCTAAGTGTTATAGTAGCTGCCATTCCAGACAAAGACGGCACGACCGTTCAGCACTACCAACTGTGAAGTGCGTTCTACCTTCCCACAGGCAATAAAATTATCTATATTTTTAAGTATTTCCTTTTGTCAATAGTCAATTTTTATTTTGCCTTTTGTAGTCAATATTTTTCAAGAATTAAGATTTTAGCCAGCCGGCATGTCACCTTGCAATAATGTCAATTCTTTAAGAGTAAATATTGTCCTGGCATGTTGTAAAGCGAACTAGTGCCATGCGTGCACATTTTTCAAACTTCCTTTTACTCACACCCACCGCCTAGCCATTGGGGTTACTTATTTAATATTAAATGTGGCGGTGGATGTACCTCCTTCAATCCTGTGGTCCTGCTTCACAACGTGCATAAGTATTCTTAAGTCCAGGTCGACCTCGTAACTTCATTTGTTGTAATATTTATATCTATGTTATACTAATTGTCATGTTACATTTTTTTGTCAAACATCACATATTATAGTTTTGCATTCTACCCTGCCTTGCCAATAGTAATAAAGTCAAAATATATATTTAAATTCGGAGTATTGACACAGGTTTTACTCATTGTAAAATGTAGCCTCGAATTTGGTCATGCGTCTCCGATACTGCAATTAAATTCATTTTGCACATGCCACCATTAGTCTTTGACCGTACTCCAGTGTCTGAGTTCCTCTGCCCCAACCTTTCCACACCCAGGATGACTCAGCTGTTACCTTACTCTGCAGCAGCTGGGATGGCTGCAATCTCGACGATGGGGACAGTGTAGCGGCCACTAAGGGGCCGCACACAGTTAACTTAAAGTGCTATGGGATATATCTTTTGGAGTGACCCAACTGTTGCCATAACATGACCTACTGACAGTATAAATAGTGAGTGCACTGTGCCAACCCCCCTCCACCTCCCCCCAGACACAGCATAACACCTGAAGCAGATTGACGTGTAGTTGTCAGAGCCGACAACGAAGTACAGAGGGCATCACCACATCAAGACCTGGAGGAGCTCTGGGCCATTCTGCAGACTTTCCTATATGGTGAGCATAATTCAGCGTGGCAGTTAGGCAAGTCTAGATCTCGAGGCCCCATTCAACCATTCAATTAATTGAGTAATAACTACTGACAAGGTTAGGTCGTATTATCTCAACTTCTTGTCAAACGCTAGTATAGTAAACCAGAGTACATCAGTTGGAGGAATTAATGAAATATCTTGAAATGTTAAATGTATTGTTCCTTATTGTAAACTTAAGGTCATAATAAAAGTGTTGTGTTTAGAGAATTCTCCTCTTATTAGTTCACTAGTTAACAGTTATGCTTCCCTGACTGATCACAATTACACAGTATTAAAGTATTACGAGGAGAAGTCAGTGGAGACAGAGAGGAGTAGTGAGTACATAGACGAGTGTTAAGAGAAAGGGGATTGCTACAGCATGTAGAATTATGCTTCAAAATATGCTATTTCAATCATGCGCAAATTTTGAGAAACAACACATTATTAATACTAAGTGGGGGTTTGGTGTATGTTTTTATTTAATCTCCAGAAAAACAATTCCGAGGCTTACACACGTTCATTAAAAAATCAAGAAAATTAGCACCAGTATAAAATTACTTTTTATGATGACGTAAGTTAATACTTAAATTGCTGTAATGCCTCTGACTGTAATGTACTGCCTCAATGAAATGCAGTGACACTGTGGTCTGATGGACACCACCATCCAAAGAATACTTTACAACATCACATTCAAACTGAAACCCAAACAACTTTTTGCTTAAAAAAATTTGACTTACACGTGAGGGACTCAAATTAATTACAATGTACATTTGCCCTAGTTCACTGCAAGTTGAACTTAGACATTTATACAGATACTAAGTTTATTTCCCAAAATTTCATGAAACTGTTAGCCAATCAAGCAATTTAATTTATTTAATTTAAGAACCAAAATAAAATTACATAAACAATTTATGTCTAATCAGCCAAAACATTGAATCATGTTTCCACCAGAGGACAGCCTGTGGAATCAGCGGTCTAGGTCATGATAGATGTATCAGATAATATGGTATATATTGGATGTACAATAACTAGTCAAACTGCTCGCTCCCGCCTATCGATGCTTGCTCGCAACTCTCGACTCACTTTTATTGTACCACAAATATGTACCATAAAAGTAAATTTTGTCAAAAATATTAATTTGTGGGATGTATGGGTTGGCCTAAAACACCTCAAGGTGCTCACTTGCACCTCTCAATACTTGCACCTGAGCGAATATTATGCTAACAATAAAATGAAGTATATTATGGTACACTCGTACCATTCAACTTTAATAACTTCTGAACCATTCGTCCGATCTTGGACTGTAAAGCTTTTCAGAAAACTTGCAGCAAGCTTTGGTATGCTTTGCCAGCAGAGATAATTATGGTACACATAAAAATGTTGCTGTTAATATCTCGCAAACCATTGGACCTAGGACCTACAGAATTATGAAGAAACTTACAATGGTATAGCAAAATTTGGAGAACTATTAGAAAAAGAATTTTAAAATGCATATTCTCCTAGCATGTAACTGTTCCATCACATGTCCATAACAAGAGTGAGAACACAGAAATTAAGACCTTCAGTAAATTTTCTCCACGTTATTTGAACATTGCATAACAGATACATACACACCACAAAAAAAGTCCTTTTTTACATTCAGTAAGGAATAAGCTTTTCTTGAGTACATTAACAATCCTTACTTCAAGTTTTATATAGGTACTTACATGCCCCGCATGAAGTGAAGTAAGCAGGTCTTGCAGCATATTCCTTCTTATTATTTCTTCTGCCAAAGTCTGACTACATGCAGCAAGCTTCCCGAGAGTGGTAACAGCTGCTTGTTTTACACCTGTCTTAACATCAGCCAGAAGTGGGTGTAACAGATCAAGGATTCCCGCATCATGTAAAAGATCTATGTTATGAGGCCGAGCTGACAGCCTTGCAACATTTTGGACAAAACTTAGTCGTGCTTTGTGATAGTCTTCAAAAACTGCAAAAATAATTAGAGTCAATGTTAAGTACTACAGCAGAAAAAAATTTGTTACGAACCATCAATAAACAGGTAATTTCAGTTCAAGTAGGAAGTACCAGTAATTGGGACACAAACAGTACACTTCAAAACAACATACAGTGGTGTCCAACCATTTTTTACAAAGGGCTGCAACCCTCACTGTGAACTTGTCCATGAGCTGCAAGCATAAAAATCACACCATCAAAATAAATAAAAAAAATTAATATGTACATATGATCCAGTTTTTTTTAATTAATAGAACACAACATTTCATCACATTGAATATATTAATTTGTAGCATTGTAATATTGTGATGTTTAATAGTGTTCTATTGTTGTATTTTTTTCAAGTGAAGTATTTATGTATAGGTACTATTAAGAATTTTTGATGACATTCGCAGTATACCATAAGAAGGGTGCATGTCTTCACAGATGAATTATCTGTGTATGAAAGGGTTTACAAATACACATTGTTTTCTTAATTGTTGTCTACACATTAGAGCCACTTTTCATATTTAACAACAGCTAAAAATTGAATGAAAATATTTTGAATTGAATTTGGTGCAACATTGTCGTAAGTACAACCACCATATGACATAACATTTTTGTGAATTAATATGTTGTCTGTGATGAATTGAAATATAATTGAGACACTTAATCTTACCTTTGAATGGATGTTTGTATTCCAGTGTCTTGTGAATAAGTGGATGATGTGTTGTTTTGTAGCTGCTACATAGAGATTCTGTATTCTTAGGTGACAGGTAACATTGAGTTTTCTGGTGTACGATGTGATTATGTTTGTATTTTGCAGGGTTAGTTTAAATTGTATATAGGAACAAGGTCACAGTAGTCAACAGCTTCGACACTTTTAAGATAGGTTTTGATTTGGTAAAGATTTCTTCGAAATTTTTCCCAAATCAAGGGGGGTAATGTAGTATTGCAGTTTATATAAATTTTAATCACTTTTATAATTGTTTTTCATCTGACTTTTAGTAAAAATCCCCAGTTTCATTTGTCAGCAAGAATAGTCTCAATTTTTCCTTTCATGCCCCATGTAGAAGTAAGGGCTTTATCAGCGAGATTGCGCAACTTTTGAGATTACGCTTTTTTCCGACTTCTTTTAATTTTCCCCTGCCATCAGCAACTTATATTTTGAAGCCTCGCAGTGATGTAAGTTCAGCCAATAGAAGGTAGTGAGCCCCAGCCAAATGTTATTTTTAGATTCTTTTTGAGGAGTTGGGAGAGCTGCGCGTGCCTAGCTGCGAGCAGCTAGTTCTGTACTTGTCCGCATACTATTAACAACCTCGCAAGAGATGACTTCATGTCACATTGAGTACTGATTTTTGTTGGGAAAATCATCAACAACCTTTGTAGAGGCAGACTACATGGCTGCCGACGTGTTCGTTAAATGCTACTGTCACAATGTGACAGTTTAAAAATTGTGGGATAAGAATTGTGTGTTCGTGTCGGGGTGTATGTGTTGTAAGACTGTGTTCAACCTCCAACAGTAAAATTTGACCATATTGGAAAATAGAAGTACATTCTTTTTATTTCATCGAAAACCATGGTGCCAGAATTTGTGTAAGTAACTGACTGAGCTAGTACCAGACTGTACTGTGGAAGGGTAGGAAACCGACTTTTGCCACAGTACAAATTGTACAAAATCCCATATAGTCCATTCACGGTTTCTTTAGCCTTTTTGAATCAAACCTTTGAAAAATCTCCCTATGTATGATGTGTTTAGTTATTTCCTAAATAAGCCCTGTATTACAAGCATTTTATACTTGTGTTCATAAAAGTTACTTTTTTTCCTGTTAAATTTAAATGTTATTAATATCTTATCTATAAATTATAATGCTTCATTGATAAATAATTTGAATTAAAAACAGGGAGAAAATAGGTATGTTGGTAACATCTAGTGAGAAACAGTTCTTATACAAAATATAATTACAACTGAGTGCGCACAAATGTGGTGTGTTGTCCCTCTGGTGTAATTCTCCAGACTTGTTAAGCTTAGCTCATACGAGGCGAAGGAATATCCTGGAAGTAGAACATTAGCAGGGCTTCATAAAAGGCTGAAGTAACCGTGAATGGATTATACATATCAAAAGTAATTAATCTTCCTTTTGATACATGGAATAGTGTTTCATAAATAAGCCCACGCACGGGCAGTGGGTTGGACACCACTGGTCTATAAGGACATACGTCCTGTAGTGGATTGTTTACAATTTACAGGCATGCTTGTATTACCAGTTGGTAGAAGGTACAACTCTGTACAGACTGTTGTTTAAATATTAACATGGAGTGCATGTTACTAATCCCATTGCACTGATCCAACTCTCACCAAATGCTACTAATACTACTTACTAAAGTGTGTGAAGAGATTTGGGCGGCTCTTAACACTGAGGTCTTCAGAGCCAATGTGGGTGAAGCGAGGTGAGTATGGAGCATTGCTGGTATGAAAGGGTGGGGGAAATGAGAGATCCCGAGGAAACTTGCCAAACCAGCGGGATCATCCAGCATCATTCCCACATGCGAAAATCCAAGAGTGACCCCACCAGGAATCAAACCTGGTTCGCCTAGACAGTAGGTGAGTAGTCTAGCCACTTCATCACC